>LR738710.1:427416136-427551622 GCA_902687465.1 Secale cereale | reverse complement strand
CGACCCCCGACACCATGACACCACACCCCGACCCCGAACGTCTGCAAGCGCCTACTCCAGAACTTACGGCAAGAGGCTCGGGTGCAGGCTGTTCGAGACTACTACGCCTTGCGTGGTATCAAGAAGACCAAGCCGGCGTGCCGCGATAAGTTCCTGAGTAAGGAGCAGTACATGAAGGTAATTCTTAAGGCCTTCTCTACTTAAGTTCCTTCATTTAGTAATTCTTAGCCGTAGCGCTCAAGTTTCTATTTGGAGGAGAGGACGACAAAGATGCTGGAGGAGGAGAGGGCACGGAATGACATGCAGGCAAGGGCCATGTACGAGCTCCTTGTGGTAAGTTTCTTCTGCAGATTAGCCAAAACATTCATGTAGTGTTTGTCTCATTACTAACTAGTATGACTGAGTCGTCAAAACCAAATGTGCAGTCTGTGTGCGAGAAGACAGGTCAGACCGCTCCGCCGATGCCAGTGATTGCTCCTGGGACCACGGTGAGTTTTATTTGAATGGACATTACTTGCTAGTCTTAACATTTGAGTGTCATCATGCTAGCAAGACATTGGAAATGATCTTTGGTGCAGCATAACTCCAGACAAGCATCACACGATCCTTCTCCAGCTACCGACACGAGCCACCCCGCTCCTACACCTCCTGGATCTTGGTAAGTTTATCTAGTGTTTTGCTTAACACATGCATAAAGACCTAGACTTAGCTTTATTTCCTCCAATGCTTACCATAATGACGTAGACTTAGCTTCTTCTCCTCCAAAATGACTTAATAAGCTTACTGACCTCCAAAACCATCCATTTTACCTAAGTTAGCTCTAAAACGATCTATACTTAGCTTACTTATGTCAACAATTGCATAATTAGCTTAGTTAGCTCATAGACGATCCATTTTACCTAAGTTAGCTCCAAAATGACCCATCTTACCTAGGTTAGCTTATAAATGATCCAGTTTATCCAAGTTAGCTCTAAAATGACCCAATTTACCTAGAGTAGCTCCTAAACGATCCATTTCACCTAAGTTAGCTAAAAACGATCCATTTCACCTAAATTAGCTCTTAAATGATCCATTTCACCTAAGTTTGCTCAAAAACGATCCATTTCACCTAAATTAGCTCTTAAATGATCCATTTCACCTAAGTTTGCTCAAAAACGATCCATTTCACCTTAGTTAGCTCAAAAACGATCCATTTCACCTAAATTAGCTCTTAAATGATCCATTTCACCTAAGTTTGCTCAAAAACGATCCATTTCACCTAAGTTAGCTCAAAAACGATCCATTTTACCTTAGTTAGCTCAAAAACGATTCATTTCACCTAGTTAGCTCAAAACGATCCATTTCACCTTAGTTAGCTCAAAAATGATGCCCTTCACCTTAGTTAGCTAAAAAACGATTCATTTCACCTTAGTTAGCTCAAAAACGATCCATTTTACCTAAGTTAGCTCATAAACGATCTATTTTACCTAAGTTAGTTCTAAAATGATCCATTTAACCTTACTTAGCTCATAAATGATCCATTCTACCGAAGTTAGCTCTAAAATGACCCATTTTACCTAGGTTAGCTCCAAAATGATCCATCTTACCTAGGTTACCTCTAAAATGATGCATTTTACCTAAGTTTGCTCATAAGCGATCCATTGCACCTAGGTTAGCTCATAAACGATCCATTTCACCTAAGTTAGCTCACAAATGATCAATTTCACCTAAATTAGCTCATAAATGTCATATATATTCTTCTTCTTCTTCATTTTCTTCTTCTTCTTCTTCTAATCTTCTTCTTCTAACTTTCTTATTTCCCATTTTGCAGATTTCATTCACTTGACGAAAGCTTGCATAGATGGAGTGCTCCTTATCCCTTTCTTTGTTTCTTTTGTATCGTTGAACTATGCATGTATCGTTGGATGAAACTATTGTAATATATATGGTTGGATGCCTCTATGTTGAACTTGTTATGTATGATGGAACTATGCATGTAATATATATGGTTGGATGATGAAGTTATGTGTTGGATATCTTATATGTTTGCTCTGTAATGGCCTTTTGAAATATATCTATATATGTCATATATATTTGTGATGAAAATTGTTGGATTTAATAAAAAAACAGATAAAAGAGCCAATATGCAGGCTCTTTGCCGTCTGCCACCGACGGTAACGGGCTCTTTGCCGTCTGCCGCGGACGGCAAAGAAGCCACGTGGCGTCCACCTGTGCTTCCTGGGAGCTGACCCATTTGGTCAGTTTGCCTACAGTGGCAGACGGCAAAGACTTTGCCGTCAGTGGCAGACGGCAAAGAACCTGCCACGTAGTGACGTGTAGATGACATCATACGGCGGACGGCAAAGACCCTAGAAATTTTGCCGTCTGCGGCGGACGGCAAAGGCCTTCCGTTAGCCACTTAACGGACTGACAGCGCAATTATTGCCGTCCGCCGTCTTTGCCGTCTGCCGCTCTCTCTTTGCCGTCCGCCGCAGACGGCAAAGACTTTGCCGTCAGTAGCAGACGGCAAAGAACCTGTTTACCGAAGCCTACTTTGCCGGAGCCGTTTGCCGTCCGCCGCTGACGGCAAAGGCCTTTGCCGTCCGCCGTTTGTGCCTTTGCCGTCCGCTATGGCAGACGGCAAAGTAGCTGATTCCTGTAGTGTAATGAGCTAATATCAAATAAAGCCTTTTCACCAGCAAGTTTCAAATGATACTTGAGTTCTTTAACTGCCGATACTTTCTCCTTCACGAGGCAAAAAATTATATAATATAATTCCGATCACCATGAAGTAGATGCATACGATTTTTTTTGGTGAAACTCCATTTTCAAATGATTCCAATTCCATGATCCAATATCTTCGCATAGCCTATACCATGCCAATGCTTTTCCCTTCAAAGATAAAGGGAAAACCTTTCTCAAAACTTCATCCCTGGGTAAACCTGCAAGCTTAAACAATCCACAAATTTGTTCCAATATATCAAGTGCATGTCAGGATGTTCAGTTCCATCTCCTGCATAAGGATCAGCTAGCAGTTGTGCTATCATACCCGAAGGGATTTCATATTCAATATTTTCAGTAGGTGCATCGGGTTGAGGGGTGACTAGTTGTGGTTCCAGACGGGGTGAAGATACCCCGAACAAACCCCTCAAAGGATTGTTCCCCATAGTAACAAGTGACAATAAATTTCATCACACTGTATAAATGTTTCCTTGCCGAATTCCACTTACCAAAGGCGCTTCACTCCTCGGCAACGGCGCCAGAAAATAGGCTTGATGACCCACAAGTATAGGGGATCAATTGTAGCTCTTTTTGATAAGTAAGAGTGTCGAACCTAACGAGGAGTAGAAGGAAATGACAAGTAGTTTTCAGTAAGGTAATGTCTGCAAGTGCTGAAACTGCAAGTAGCAAGTTGTTTGATAGCAAGATAATTTGTAACGAGCAAGTAATGATAATAGTAACAAGTATGCAGCAAGGTAGCCCAATCCATTTGAGGCAAAGGACAGGCCAAAAAAGTCTCTTATGATAAGCAAAGCGTTCTTGAGGGTACACGTGAATTTCATCTAGTCACTTTCATCATGTTGGTTTGTTTCGTGTTCGCTACTTTGATAATTTGATATGTGGGTGGATCGGTGCTTAGGTGCTGTTCTTACTTGAACAAACCTCCTACTTATGATTAACCCTCCCGCAAGCATCCGCAACTTCGAGAAAAGTATTAAGAATAAATTCTAACCATAGCATTAAACTTTTGGATCCAAACGGTCCCTTACAGAATAGTGCATAAACTGGGGTTTAAGTTTCTGTCACTCTCGCAACCCACCATCTAATTACTACTCCACAATGCATTCACTTAGGCCCAAATATGGTGAAGTGTCATGTAGTCGACGTTCACATGACACCACTAAGGGAATTACGACATACATACTATCAAAATATCGAACACGTATCAAATTCACATGATTACTTGTAACATGATTTCTCCCATGACCTCAAGAACAAAGGTAACTACTCGCAAGTGATGGACATGCTCAAGATCAGAGGGGTAATATATAGCATAATGAATCTGAACATATAATCTTCCACCAAATAAACCATATAGTAATCAACTACAAGATGTAATCAACACTAATAGTCACCCGCAAGCACCAATCTATAGTTCCGGTAACAAGATTGAATACAAGAGATGAACTAGGGTTTGAGATGAGATGGTGCTGTTGAAGATGTTGATGGAGATTTCCCTCACCAAGATGGGAGCGTGGTTGGTGATGATGACGACAATGATTTCCCCCTTCAGGAGGGAAGTTCCCCTAGCGGAATCTCTCCGCCGGAGGGCAAAAGTGCTCCTGCCCAAGTTCTGCCTCGAGACGGCGGTGTTCCGTCCCAAAAGCCTTCTTTTCTAATTTTTCTTGGTCAAAATGACTTATATACCATAAATGGGCACCGGAGGTGGGCCGAGGAGGCCACAATGCACTAGGGCGCGCCTGGTGGGCCTGGCGCGCCCAGGTGGGTTTTGCCCAGCTGGTAGCCCCCCTATAGTGTTTATTGACTCCACTATTTATTAAATAATCCATAAAAATTCTCCGTGAAGTTTCAGCTTGTTTGGAGTTGAGCAATAGGTGGCCTGATGTAGCTTTTCCAGGTCCAAATTTCCAGCTGCAAAATGGACGTATCAATTTGCGTAGTGGATACCATCAAATTCCTATGAATTGTAAGATGAATGGAAAACAACATTTAAAACTAAGTTTGGATTATATGAGTGATTAGTCATGCCTTTATGGTTAACTAATGCACCTAGTACTTTCGTGAGATTAATGAATGAAGTTTTACGTGCTTTCATTGGACGATTTGTGGTAGTTTACTGTGATGATATATTGATTTATAGCAGATCTTTGGAGGAACATTTGGAACATTTACGTGCTGTTTTTATTGCTCTACGTGATGCATGATACGTCTCCAACGTATCTACAATTTTTGATTGTTCCATGCTATTATATATTATGTTTTGGATGTTTAATGGTCTTTATTATACGCTTTTATATTATTTTTGGGACTAACCTACTTACCAAAGGCCCAGTGCAAATTGCTGTTTTTTTTGCCTATTTCAGTGTTTCGCAGAAAAGGAATATCAAACGGAGTCCAAACGGAATGAAACCTTCGGGAGAGTTATTTTTTTGAATGATATCAACACAGAAGACTCGGAGTACATGCCAGGAAGCAAAAGAGGAGGCCACGAGGGCAGGGGGCGCGCCCAGGGGGGTATGCGTGCGACAACCCTCGTGGGCCCCCTGTGGCTCCCCTGACGTGCCTCTTCAGCCTATATATACTCCCATACCCTGAAAACATCGAGGAGAGCAACGAAACCCTAATTCCACCGCCGCAACCTTCTTTACCCGTGAGATCCCATCTTGGGGCCTCTTCCGGAGCTCCGCCGGAGGGGGCATAGATCACGGAGGGCTTCTACATCAACACCATAGACTTTCCGATGAGTTGTGAGTAGTTTATCACAGACCTTTGGGTCCATAGTTATTAGCTAGATGGCTTCTTCTCTCTCTTTGGATATCAATACAAAGTTCTCCTCGATCTTCGAGGAGATCTATTCGATGTAATCTTTTTGCGGTGTGTTTGTCGAGATCCGATGAATTGTGCGTTTATGATCAAGATTATATATGAACAATATTGGATTCTTATCTGAAATCTTTTATGCATGATTTAAATATCCTTGCAAGTCTCTTTGAATTATCGGTTCGGTTTGGCCTACTAGATATATAGTTCTTGCAATGGGAGAAGTGCTTGGCTTTAGGTTCAATCTTGTGGTGTCCTTTCCCAGTGACAGCAGGGGCAGCAAGGCACGTTTTGTATTGTTGCCATTGAGGATAAAAAGATGGGGTTTATATCATATTGCATGAGCTTATCCCTCTACATCATGTCATCTTGCTTAAGGCGTTACTCTGTTCTTATGAACTTAATACTCTAGATGCATGCTGGATAGTGGTCGATGTGTGGAGTAATAGTAGTGGATACATAATCGGTTCGGTCTACTTGTCATGGACGTGATGCCTATATACAATGATCATGCCTAGATATTCTCGTAACTATGCGCTCTTCTATTAATTGCTCGACAGTAATTTGTTCACCCACCATAGAATTCTGCTATCATGAGAGAAGCCACTAGTGAAACCTATGGCCCCTGGGTCTATTCTCATCATACTATCTTCCATCATATTAGTTTCCCATCAACTTGCCAATTTCTGTCGCCGTTGTTTATTTGCATTATTTACTTGCAATCTATAACAAAAATACCAAAAATATTATCTTATTATATCTATCAGATCTCACTTTCATAAGTGACTGAGAAGGGATTGACAACCCCTTTTATCGCGTTGGCTGCAAGGTTCTTATTTGTTTGTGCAGGTACGAGAGACTCACGTGTGGTCTCCTACTAGATTGATACCTTGGTTCTCAAAAACTGCAGGAAATACTTACATTACTGTGCTGCATCACCCTTTCCTCTTCGAGGGAATACAACGCAAGCTCGAGAAGTAGCAAGAAGGATTTCTGGCGCCGTTGACGGGGAGATCTACGCAAAAGTCATATACCAAGTACCTATCACAAACCCTTATCCCTCGCATTACATTATTTGCCTCTCGTTTTCCTCTCCCCCACTTCACCCTTGCCGTTTTATTCGCCCTTCTTTTTCCGTGTGTTTTACCATTCGCTTGCCTCTTGTTTGCTTATGTGTTGGATTGCCTACTTGTCACTATGGATCAAGACAATACCAAATTGTGTGACTTATCCAGTACCAAAAATAATGATTTTATTAGCACGCCGATTGCTCCTATTACCGATGTGGAATCTTGTGAAAACAATGCTGGTCTGTTGATTCTTGTCATGAAAGATCAGTTTCTGGCCTTCCTAGTGAAGATGCCGCTACCCATCTAAACAACTTTGTTGATTTGTGTGATATGCAAAAGAAGAGGGATACGGATAATGATATTGTCAAATTAAAGCTATTTTTGTTTTCGCTTAGAGATCGTGCTAAAACTTGGTTCTCTTCTTTGCCTAGAAATAGTATTGATTCATGGAATAAGTGCAAAGACGCCTTTATCTCTAAGTATTTTCCTCCCGCTAAGATTATCTCTCTTAGAAACGATGCCATGAATTTTAAGCAACTAGCTCATGACCATGTTGCACAAGCTTGGGAGAGAATGAAATTAATGATACGCAATTTCCCTACAAATGGTTTGAACTTATGGATGATTATACAAAAAAATTATGCTGGCTTGAATTTTGCTTCTAGAAATCTTTTAGATTCAGCCACAGGGGGCACTTTCATGGAAATCACTTTAGGAGAATCTACCAAACTCCTAGATAATATTATGGTTAACTACTATCAATGGCACACCAAAAGATCTACTAGTAAAAAAGTACATGCTATTGAAGAGATTAGTGTTTTGAGTGGAAAGATGGATGCCTTATGAAATTATTTGCTACTAAGAGTGCTTCTTCTGATCCTAATGATATGCCTTTGTCCACGTTGATTGAGAATAATAATGAATCTTTGGATGTGAATTTTGTTGGTAGGAATAATTTTGGTAACAATGCTTACAGAGGAAACTTTAATTCTAGGCCTTTTCCTAGTAATTCCTCTAATAATTATGGTAATTCCTACAACAACTCTTATGGAAAATTTAGTAAGATGCCCTCTAATTTTTAAACTAGTGTTAAAGAGTTTATGAATTCACAAAAGAATTTCAATGCTTTGCTTGAAGAAAAATTGCTTACGACTGATGAATTGGCTAGGAACGTGGATATAATTTCTCATGATGTCGATTCTTTGAAACTTAGATCTATTCCACCTAAGCATGATATCAATGAGTCTCTCAAATCCATGAGAATTTGACGAGTGTAAAGAAAGAACCGCTATGATGCGTGCTAAAAGAGAATGCTTTACGAAGGCATGTTCTTCTAGTTTTCACGACAATAAGGATGAAGATCTGAAAGTGATTGATGCGTCTCCTATTAAATCCTTGATTTCTAGTATGAATCTTGATAAAGATGGGACTGAAGATGAGTCTACCTTAGTTAAAAGGCGTCCCAATGATTCAGAGTTTTTAGATCTTGATGCTAAAACTTTTAAAAGTGGGATTGAAGAGGTCAAAACTTTACATAGCAATGACCCACTATTTTGGATTTCAAGGGATTTAATTATGATAATTGCTCTTTAATAGATTGTATTTCCCTGTTGCAATCCGTGATAAATTCTCCGCATGATTATAGTCGAAATAAAGCTTTTACCAAACACATAGTTGATGCTTTAATGCAATCTTATGAAGAAAAAGTTGAATTAGAAGTTTATACCCCTAGAAAGCTTTATGATGAGTGGGAACCTACTATTAAAATTAAGATTAAAGATCATGAATGCTTTGCTTTGTGTGATTTGGGTGCAAGTGTTTCCATAATTCCAAAAACTTTGTGTGATATGTTAGGTTTCCATTAACTTGATGATTGTTCTTTAAATTTGCATCTTGCGGATTCTACCATTAAGAAACCTATGGGAAGGATTAATGCTGTTCTTATTGTTGCAAATAGGAATTATGTGCCCGTAGATTTCACCGTTCTTGAAATAGATTGCAATCCTACATGTCCTATTATTTCTTGGTAGACCTTTCCTTAGAACGATCGGTGCAATTATTGATATGAAGGAAGGAAATATTAGATTCCAATTTCCATTAAGGAAGGGCATGGAACAATTTCATAGAAATAAAATTAAATTACCTTATGAATCTATTATGAGAGCCACTTATGGATTGCCTACCAAAGATGGCAATACCTAGATCTATTCTTCTATCGTGCCTAGCTAGGGGCGTGATAGTGCTTGTTGGGAGGCAACCCAATTTTATTTTATTTGTTTTTGGTTCTGTTTAGGAATAAATATTCCATCTAGCTTCTGTTTAGATGTGGTTTTGTGTTTTAGTTAGTGTTTGTGCCAAGTAGAACCTTTGGGAAGACTTGGGTGAAGTTTATGCGATCATACTGTAAAAAACAGAAACTTTTGCGCTCACGAGAATTGCTGCCATCTTTTACTGGAGAGTGCTTTTAAGTTGATTCTTTTTTCAATTGATTAATAGACAAATTCCCCACGTCCAAAAATTTATTTCATTTTTTTAGAGTTATAGAAGTATTGAAAAGTTACAGATTGCTACAGACTATTCTGTTTTTGACAGATTTTGTTTTTCGTGTGTTGTTTGCTTATTTTGATGAATCTATGAGTAGTATCGGGGGTATGAATCATAGATAAGTTGGAATACGGTAGGTTTAACACCAATATAAACAAATAATGAGTTCACTATAGTACCTTTGATTAGTAGTTTGTTTTCTTATAGTAACGGAACTCACCAGATTTTTGGCTAAGTTTTGTCTTGTGAAGTTTTAATGTTTTGGGTAAGGATTTGATGGACTATGGAACAAAGAGTGGCAAGAGCCTAAGCTTGGGGATGCCCAAGGCACCTCAAAGTTAAATTCAAGGACAACCAAAAGCCTAAGCTTGGGGATGCCTCGGGAAGGAATCCCCTCTTTCGTCTTCATCTATCGGTATCTTTACTTGAGAATATATTTTTATTCACCACATGATATGTGTTTTGCTTGGAGCGTCATGTATGATTTGAGTCTTTGATTTTTAGTTTACCACAATCATCCTTGCTGGACACACCTTTTGAGAGAGATACAAATGAAGTGGAATTTATTAGAATAATCTATGTGCTTCACTTATATCTTTTGAGCTAGATAGTTTTGCTCTAGTGCTTCACTTATATATTTTTAGAGCACGGTGGTGGCTTTATTTTGTAGAAATTATCGGTCTCTCATGCTTCACTTATATCTTTTTGAGAGTATCTTAGAATAGCATGGTAATGTGCTTTGGTTATAAATCTATTTCTAATATGATAGACATCCAAGATGGGTATAGTAAAAACTTTCATATAAAAGTGCATTTAATATTATGAGAAGTTTGATACTTGATGATTGTTTTGAGATATGAGGATGGTGATATTAGAGTCATGCTAGTGGAGTAATTGTGAATTTGAGAAACACTTGTGTTAAAGTTTGTGATTCCCATAGCATGCACGTACGGTGAACCATTATGTGATGAAGTTGGAGCATGATTTATTTATTGAGTGTCATCCTTTGTGTGGAGGTCGGGATCATGCAATGGTTAACTCCTACCAACCCTTCCCCTAGGAGCATGCGTTGAATACTTTGTTTTGATGACTCGTAGATTTTTTCAATTAGTATATGAGTTCTTTATGACTAATGTTGAGTCCATGGATTATACGCACTCTCACCCTTCCACCATCGCTAGCCTCTCTTGTACCGCACAACTTTCTTCGGTACCATAGACCCACCATATACCTTCCTCAAAACAGCCACCATACCTATCTATCATGGCATTTCCATAGCCATTCCGAGATATATTGCCATGCGACTTTCCACCATTTCATTCATATGACGCGCTTCATCATTACCATTCACATAGAGTCATATTTTGTTCTAGCTTCGAGTTGTAAGTAAATAAAAGTGTGACGATCTTCATTACTAGAGCATTGTCCCAGTAAGGAAAGGATGATGGAGACTATGATTCCCCCACAAGTGGGGATGAGACTCCGGACGTAAGAAAAGAAAAAAAGAAGAAAAAAAGAGGCCGTAAAAAAAGGCCCAAAGAAAGAAAAAAGAGAAAAAGAAAGAAAAAATGAGAGAAAAAGAGAGAAGGGACAATGTTACTATCCTTTTCCCACACTTGTGCTTCAAAGTAGCACCATGATCTTCATGATAGAGAGTCTCTTGTTTTGTCACTTTCATATACTAATGGGAATTTTCATTATAGAACTTGGCTTGTATATTCCAATGATGGGCTTCCTCAAAATGCCGTAGGTCTTCGTGAGCAAGCAAGTTGGATGCACACCCACTTAGTTTCTTTTGTTGAGCTTTCATACACTTATAGCTCTAGTGCATCCGTTGCATGGCAATCCCTACTCATTCACATTGATATCTATTGATGGGCATCTCCTTAGCCTATTGATACGCCTAGTTGATGTGATACTATCTTCCTCTTTTGTCTTCTCCACAACCACCACTCTATTCCACATAGTGCTATATCCATGGCTCACGCTTGAGTATTGCGTGAAAGTTGAAAAGTTTAAAAAATTGAAGTGTAAAACAATTGCTTGGCTGAAACCGGGGTTGTGCATGATTTAAATATTTTGTGTGATGAAGATAGAGCACAGCGATACTATATGACTTTGAAGGGATAACTTTCTTTGGCCATGTTATTTTGGGAAGACATGATTGCTTTTGTTAGTATGCGTGAAGTATTATTACTCTTGTGTCAATATAGACTTTTGTCTTGAGTATTTCGGATCTGAACATTCATGCCACAATAAAGAAATTACATTGAGAATTATGTTGGTTAGCATTCCACATCAAAAATTCTGTTTTTATCATTTACCTACTCGAGGACGAGCAGGAATTAAGCTTGGGGATGCTAGATACGTCTCCAACGTATCTATAATTTTAGATTGTTCCATGCTATTATATATTGTGTTTTGGATGTTTAATGAGGTTTATTATACACTTTTATATTATTTTTGGGACTAACCTACTAATCCAAGGCCGAGTGCAAAATGCTGTTTTTTTGCCTATTTCAGTGTTTCACAGAAAAGGAATATCAAACGGAGTCCAAACGGAATGAAACCTTCGGGAGAGTTATTTTTGGAACGATATCAACACAGAAGACTTGGAGTACACACCAGGAAGCAAGAGAGGAGGCCACGAGGGCAGGGGGCGCGCCCAGGGGGGTAGGTTTGCCCCCACCCTCGTGGCCCCCCTGTGGCTCCCCTGACGTGCCTCTTCAGCCTATATATACTCCCATACCTTGAAAACATCAAGGAGAGCAACAAAACCCTAATTCCACCGCTGCAACCTTCTGTACATGTGAGATCCCATCTTGGGGCCTGTTCCGGAGCTCCACCGGAGGGGGCATTGATCACGAAGGGATTCTACATCAACACCATAGCCTCTCCGATGAGTTGTGGGTAGTTTACCACAGACCTTCGGGTCCATAGTTATTAGCTAGATGGCTTCTTCTCTCTCTTTGGATCTCAATACAAAGTTCTCCTCGATCTTTGAGGAGATCTATTTGATGTAATCTTTTTGCAGTGTGTTTGTCGAGACCCGATGAATTGTGGGTTTATGATCAAGATTATCTATGAAAATTATTGGATTCTTTTCTAAACTCTTTTATGCATGATTTAAATATCCTTGCAAGTCTCTTCGAATTATCGGTTTGGTTTGGCCTACTAGATCTATAGTTCTTGCAATGGGAGAAGTGCTTGGCTTTGGGTTCAGTCTTGCGGTGTCCTTTCCCAATGTCAGGAGGGGCAGCAAGCCACATATTGTATTGTTGCCATCGAGGATAAACGATGGGTTTTATATCACATTGCATGAGTTTATTCCTCTACATCATGTCATCTTTCTTAAGGCGTTACTCTGTTCTTATGAACTTAATACTCTAGATGCATGCTGGATAGTGGTCGATGTGTGGAGTAATAGTAGTAGATGCTTAATCGTTTCGGTCAACTTGTCACGGACGTGATTCCTATATACAATGATCATGCCTAGATAATCTCATAACTATGCGCTCTTCTATCAATTGCTCGACAGTAATTTGTTCACCCACCGTAGAATTCTGCTATCATGAGATAAGCCACTAGTGAAACCTATGGCCCCTGGGTCTATTCTCATCATACTATCTTCCATCATATTAGTTTCCCATCAACTTGCCAATTTCTGTCGCCGTTGTTTATTTGCATTCTATACTTTCAATCTATAACAAAAATACCAAAAGTATTATCTTATTATATCTACCAGATCTCACTTTTGTAAGTGACCGAGAAGGGATTGACAACCCCTTTTATCGCAAGGTTCTTATTTGTTTGTGCAGGTATGAGGGACTCGCGTATGTTCTCCTACTGTATTGATACCTTGGTTCTCAAAAACTACGGGAAATACTTACGCTACTGTGTTGCATCACCCTTTCCTCTTCAAGGGAATACAACACAAGCCCGAGAAGTAGCAATGCACGTTTGTTTGGTAACCTTGGAAAGTGCACCTTTTGCACCGACCGAGTATCTTTTCTTGGCTATGTTGTTACGCCACAAGGAATTGAAGTTGATAAAGCCAAGATTGAAGCTATTGAGAGTGGGCCGCAGCCCAAAATGCTAACACAAGTGAGGAGTTTTCTTGGATTTGCTGGTTTCTACAAGCGTTTTGTGAGATATTTCAGCACCATTCCTGCACCTCTCAATGAGCTTACAAAGAAGGATGTGACATGCAGAGCATCCCAAGGTTATCCCCATGGACCTACCAGCGCCTCACCAAGTTCCTTAAGGACCAATGACACGTGCCCGTGCAACAGCTCTCGAGACCGAGGTGACATCTCTCCTAGTTCAACTTCCATATGAATCATGCGAGACATGGCTACTACCTCAGGCGGATGTGTTTTGTGTGCTCAAGTACCAAGAAAACTCCATCGGAGAGGTTCATGAAGATGGACGAGTTCCCAAGTTCACGGATGAAGCATTGCATCGAGTGAAACCGGAGAAGGTCGCAGGCCCCCGACATCCGGCACCCTGGCACGGACATCCGGCCCCTGGACCAGCGCCTACAGAAGAGCCCACGCAGCCGAAGCTACAGGGCCCGGACATCCGGCCCGTGCCTCGGACATCCGGCGGGCCCGGACATCCGGCGATCGACCCAAAAATCCGGCGCCAACTCCAGGACCATACCAGTGGCTCAACCTCCCCAGCCCGGACATCCGGCGAAATTCCCGGACATCCGGCGCCTTGCGACCGCCCGGACATCCAGCCCGGTGCCCGGACATCCGGCCTCGTCTGTCTGCGCACAGTAAAGGGCCGAAGCCCATGTATCCCCTAGCCCCTCTAGACTATATATACTCCTCCACCTACCTCTTTCTAGGGTTAGCACTGTGATAGCTCATCTAAACCTAGAGCATTGCTCATCCTTAGTGGTTCGTCTCCTTGTGAGTGACTGCGGCCCCTCTATGGAGAAGATCCACATGGATTCAAGACCTCCTCTCGGAGAAGATCCTCATGGATGCAAGACCTCCGCACAGAGACGACTATCGGTACTTGTATCGTCCTTAGTTGATCGTGGATTGTGTATCTCTTTGTGTTTCCGGATCTAGCACTTGTGTGACTACTTTCTTGTTGATTTGAGTGTTCCTCTTTCGCCCCCCTCTTGATTTCCCCCTTGTGTTCTTCGTGTTCATCGTGGGATTACCTCCTTTTCATGAAAGATCGGCCTATATCGGGTTGACCCCGCATCATATGGTATCAGAGCCTAGGTTTCTCACGAATTTGGAGCCCCTACCCCCGTTTTCTAGCATGTTTTTGTTGTGTTCATCCCAATTCCGAAAATCCCCACCAAAAATAGCCCCAATTTTTTTTTGTGATTTGTTGATTTGACAAGATTTTGTTGAATTTTTTCCATGGATTTGTTGTGCCATGAGTGGATCTAGCTTTTCCCCACATTTTCCCCAATTTTCATTCGCGAAATCCGACGAATTTGGCCCTGGAAGTCATCTGTTCCACGAATTTCATCAGGGCCTCGGGCACCCCGGACATCCGGCCTCCCGCAGCCAAGAGCCCATCCCCATCCGCAACACTTTCCACTCAATCCTCGCCATTTTCGTTCGGTATCCCACCAAACCTTCCGCATACCACCACCACTTCCGCAATCACCATCGCTTAACCGCTACGATTTCGACAATTTTGTCCCACTTTGTCTTGGATAATTGAGTTGTGGTTTCACCCTTTCCTTGGATGTTTAGGCTACCTTGGAACGGAACGACTTTGACAACACCACCGCTCATCCTCGGCAAGGACGGTAACATCGACGACACCTTGTTCATCCTACCTTACAATTGCATTTGTCACCCTATAGACCATTTTGCGTAGCTTTCTCATTGAGACTAGCCATTTGAGTATTGCCGGGCCACGACACTTGTGCACATTAGTGATAGTCCTAGATATTGCATACTACATCATCATATCTTCGTGTGACACAAGAGTGCTCCGCATACACAATAGCTATCTTGATACGAGAATTATGCATAAGTGGCCAAAGAAAGAGCTCACAAGCTTCTAAGCAAAAGAGCCATCAAGAGCTTATAAGCAAAAAGACAATAGCCTCATACGCCTTGCATCAAAAGAGGTCATATGAAATAGCAATACATCATCTTGTGCTTAAGCATCGGCACATCATACACTTATAGCATACTTGTGATAGGAAGTCATTACGTTTTGCCTCTTATAGGTCGTGCACAAGTGTGTATCCGCCTATCAAGCAATCGGTTAGCGTCTCTCTAGTGTTGTGCAACAAGAGCATTTTTCATGGATTCCACATTTTCCCTCATCCTTGGTTGCACAACCACATTTATCTATCCGTGCGTGTGTTCCGTGTGCTACCTATTGCTTGTGATCTACTTGTTACATGAGAAAATTGTGAATCATTTTCAACATCATTTAGTCCCATTAACAATTGCATTGATTTTGTGCCAGTATCCTCACCGAGACCCTCTCAAAGCTTTACTTGTATAGGTGTGAGAATCGACAAGAAGTGGTACCAATAGTTCTATTTTCGGGTTACATTATTGAGTGACCATTGATCCATCTTCAACTTCGGTCAAGGTACATTTGGTATTGTCTTCTCCTTTCTCCCACTCACATTCTTGCTTGCAATGATGGATAGGCCAAGTACATCTACGAACCTGCTATTTGATGATCCTCAAGAATCGAACAACTGTGTCACCAAACTACATCTATTCGGTGTCCAACGAGCTATACATTAAGAGAATGAAGCTATGAAAGAGCACATTTTGCAAGTCACCGCCGACGCACGACAATTCGAAGCACGCACATGAGAGAAATTCGATATCATCAACACCAACATGTCGACTCAATTCGACGAGCTACGAACTTTGATAGTCAACCAATGCTCCTCATCCACGTCTTCTTAAAGACGGAGCCGCTCAAGTTGTCATACCGACTACACTTCCAGCTCAAGTACACCTACATCGAACACTCCTCATCAAGCCGCACGTCAAGCTCGACATGACAACCGGAACCCACTTCATGACAAGAGTTCACAAGAGCTATTTGCAGAGCAGGAAAGTCGACATCGGCAAAACCAAGCTACACTTGAAGAAGCACAAAAACGACAACGACTACGTTAACAACAAGAAGAACGAGACGCCGAGGCTCAACTTCAAGCACAACAACGCCGAGAAGCTCATGCTCTTGAGGCGAAATGAGCCCTACGTGATTCCCATTGCAATGTTGCAACTCGCAATTGACACATTCGTCAAGGAGATGAAGAACTTCGCGATGAGATGCAAGAGAGGCGTTATCAAGCACAAATGCAACGTCAAGCTCCTCCTCAAGCACGAAAAGAGCAACAAACTCAACAAGAACCACAAGCTCAGCAAGAACAACATGACAATGAGCATCAACTCCACCAAGAGCAACATGAGGTTGAAACTCCTCCAAATCAAGAACGCCATCACAATAGACAAGCAAACAATGAAGAGCATCGCTATGGCAAGCTCAAGTTCACCATGCCAAAGTTCTCCGGAAGCATTGATCCCGAAGACTACCTCTCATGGGCATTGAAAGTGGACAAGATCTTTTGCCTCCACAATTTTGATGAAGAAAAGAAGATTGCTATGGTATCCCTCGAGTTCCAAGACTATGTTCTCATTTGGTGGAAGCAAGTCATCGATAGAAGAGAAGCAAAAGGCGAACTACCTATCACTACTTGGAGACAAATGAAGAAAGTCATGAGAGCACGTTTTGTGCCAATACACTACAACCGTGACTTGTTCAAAAAGTTGCAACTCCTCAAGCAAGGAACCAAGTCGGTTAAAGAGTACTACAAGGAAATAAAGATTGCCGTGATAAGATCCAACATCACGGAAGATGAAGAGCAAACTATGGTGAGATTCTTGAATGGACTCAAATATCCTACCAAGAAGACTCCGAACTTCCAACCATACACGAATCTCCTCGAGCTAGTACACCAAGCAACCAAAGCGGAGCGACAAGTTCACGAAGACTACAAGTACTCAAAGTTCACCTCCAAGAACTATGGCTCCTACAACCAAGCTTCAACGACTTCGACACCTCCTATGATGCGGAGCGTCCCACGATCATTCCCATGTTCACTTCGACAAGACCTCGAGTACCCACCACTGGACACAAGGTTGACTCGCTCCTCTCCAAACCATCACTTCCCACATGTGAGACATGGCTACTACCTCAAACATATGTGCTATGCATAGCCAGGAACCAAGAGGAAGACCATGGAGAAGCTAAGGAGCAAGTACGATTGAAGGAGAGAAGCATACACGAAGACGGAGAAGAATCGGAGCAAGACTGGACTTGCCCGGATCATCTGGATCCCCAGCTGGACGATCAGGACCAAGCTCGAATGATCCGGACCGCCACCCGGATGATCCGAGTAATATGCCCCGAGGTACCCGAAGCTTGCCCACGAAGCCAAATGATCCGAACGGTCGCTTGGATCATCTGGACCCCAGACACCCGGATCATCCCGGCCACCTTCCAGATCATCCGGACCCCCACCTGCGTGTGCATGTTGGGCCGAGGCCCATGTAACCCTTCGCCTCCCCAGCCTATATATATGACTCCTCCTCCTCCTTTCTAGGGTTAGCTTTGTGATAGATCATTTGATACCAAGAACTTTGCTCATCTAGTGGCCCTACTCCTAGGAGTGACTACGGCCCCTCTTGGGAGAAGATCCACACCGGATTCAAGACCTCTTCAGAGAAGATCCTTCGCGGATTCAAGACCTCTTCGGAGAAGATCCTTCGCACATGTGTGATTGTTTCTTGTTGATTTGAGTGTTTTCCCTCGTTTCCCCTCGTGATTTCCCTTCGTGTTCTTCGTGTTCATCCTCGGGGATCCCTCCAATCGTGAAAGATCGGCCTAGATCGGGTTAGCCACACATCATATGGTATCATGAGCCTTGGTTCATCACGAATTTGGAGCCTCCCCGCCGTTTTCTAGCCTTGTTTTGTTGTGTTCTTCCCCAAATTTGAAAATTCCTCACCAAAAATAGCCTCATTTTTTTGTGATCTGTTGTTTTGATGATGTTTTGTTGATTTTGATCCATGAATTTGCTTGGTTTCGAGTGGATCTAGCTTTCCCCGAAGTTTCACCACCTTCCATCCACAAAATCTCCACAAATTTTGCCCCGAAATCACCGTTTTTCCGCCCAAAAATCGTCCACGAGCGGAAAATCCCGAGCAGTTTGACCTGCTCGGATCATCCGGAAGTGCTCCCGGATCAGCTGGACCATCTCCCGGATGTCCAGACACCCCACGTGACAGAAATCCGGTTGACGAACCAGGATCATCCGGACCAACTCCCGGATGTCCGGGAAACCCTGAAACTGACGCGGCTGAAATTTTGTTTTGGCCATAACTAATTCACCCGGAGTCCGATTTTGGCGCTCTTTAGCTCGTTTTGAAGCTCTTGACATCCGTCATACCACAAAAATACTACGAACATCATTTAAATCCATAAAAGTTTGTCAAATTTGGCAAGTTTGCCTAGGCCTTCCACTATATCATCCACATAGCCACCATAGCCTTCCGCAACCTAACCCATTTTGTCCACCATAGCATTTGTGGTTGCTTGAGTAGTGATTTGAGTCTCCTAAGGTGCTTAGGCTACTTAGGGACAATTGCTTCTTCATCAACCAGCTCCACCACTTCCACATAACCTAGTCCACTATACACTTCCGCCACCCCAACTTAACCAAATTTTATTTGAGCTCGTTTGAGTTGTGGCTTGTGTCTCCTAAGGTGTTTTGGCTACTTAGGGACGGCCACTTCAACTTTGACTCGCATAACACATGATTCCACTTCTGCTTTGCCGAGGGCAAAACCACCACCACTTTCCGCTACCACCATTTGACATTTACCTTTGAGATTTTGAGTTGTGGTTTTTCCGTTTCCTAAGGTGTTTCGGCTAATTAGAAACGGTTATACATCGAGAACACCGCATCTCATCGTCATCATCGGAAGATAACTTCGACAACATCATTGTATATTCCCCTTGCCATTGCATTGTTAACCCCTAGCCCATTTTGCGTCACTTACCTATCGAGACTAGCCATTTGAGTATTGCCGGGCCACGTTACTTGTGCACATTAGTGATCATCAATCCGCGCATCCATTGCCTACATACCATATCAGCTTGGTATCATCATATCATCCCTTGTATCATAAGATTGTTCCTGCATATGCATAATTGCTATCTTGGTTTGTGCATTCCGCATCATGGCCATAAAAAAAGAATAAGCTTTTAAGCAAAGAAAAAGAGAGCAAAGAAGCTTGTAAGCAATAGCCATTGCATCATACCACATTGCATATAAGATTGCCATATCCGATCATCTTGGATCATCTTGTGCTAAAAGCACCGGAACATCATACATACATAACATACTTGTGATAGGAAGCCGCTAAATTTTGTCTCATATAGGAGTGCACAAGTTCGTATCCGCCTATTGAGCAATCGGCTAGCGTCTCTCTAGTGTTGTGCGACAAGAGCATTTTCCATGGATTCCACATTTTTTGCTCAATCCTTGGTTGCACAACCACATTTATCTATCCATGCGTGTGTTTCCGTGTGCCACTCATTGCTATTGGTCTACTTGATACATTTGCGAATTTGTGAATCTCTTTCAACATTATTGACTCTTGCTAACATTTTGCATCAATTTTTTTGTGCCACTATCCTCACCAAGCTCCACCAAAAGCTTTACTCGTGTAGGTGTGAGAATTGACAAGAATCGATACCAATTGTGCTATTTCCTTGATAGATTATTGAGTGATCATTGATCCATTTTCAACATTGGGTAAGCTACATTGGTCTAGTTCTTCTCTTTCTCCCACTCACCACTACTTGAGTGTTGTGATGGATAGGCAAAGCATTTCATCTCCGGTCTTCGACATCAATGGCGCGAACAACGACATCCACGCGAAAATCATTGGACTACAACGAGCAATGGAAGAGCGCTTGGGCAACATAGCCATCAAACTATGACACTCCAAGACAAGGAGAATGGCTTCCTTCGACGACATGTGCGACTCCTTCAACAAACACATGGCGGAGCTCAAACACTTGGTGGTCGATTACAAGTCTTCTTCCCCTTCATCATCCTCTCGGCGGCGACGTTCAAGTCACAAGTCTTCTGAGCACAAACATGATGCAAGCACAAGTCTTCCACGTCCACACCGCCGTGGTGTCCATCGACATCGTCATGAAGGGCAAGTCACCTCCAAGCATCATGTGCATGACGACGACGAACGACATCTACCAAGAGCTCAAGCACGAGAACGACACCTTCATCATGAAGATGATCGACAAGCGCATACCTACAAGTCCGAACAAGCTCTACTTCACACCAAGGCCAAGCTTCAGGAGCAAAAGAGAAGACCGCGATACAAGCACCACTGAGATGAAGCTACGACTACAACCACTACTTCGACATCTTTGCCAAGTGCTATCAAGGCATCTTCGCCTTTGGACATACGTCATCTTCGCCTACTTCCCATGAGTTCGCCTGCATTGACATGTTCAACATCAAGGCGATCATCTACAAGCGAGGTGAGACTTCCATCTTCGGAAGCTACCCACAACACGACGGCGACAAGACGGTCGAGCATGGGCCATCCCCTTCGACCATGGCGACGAGCATGAACCTCTTCGACACCATGAAGACGGCGCCCATATTGGAGTCCTACTCCGGGTCAAGCTACGCGAGCAAACACGAGACCTTCTCTTTGATCTCGGAGGAGAGTGATGATTTGCCACACACTGTGGCATTCATCTTTGGAGGCGTTACATATGAGGAGGTTGAGCATGGAGACAATCGCACCTACAACTCTTCGACATCCACATATGACGAGATGCCCCAATTTCCATGTGAGGAGAGACACTACCACATGAGTGATATGAGTGACTCCACCATATGTGACATTGAAAACATTTCTATGGAGAGGATGAGGGTGACCACTACTAGCCCCACACATGAGTGCATGCCACATCTCCTATGTGAGGTTGCGAGCCATTTGAGTGACTCCACCATCCATACAAGTGAGAGCATCCAAGAGGGAGCGAGTGAGCCACAACACTTAGTGAGTGAGGTAATTGAGAGGGCATGTGAGGCCACTATGATTTCTAACGACTTAACCTCTACTCCGAGTGTGTTTTCTTTGGTGCTAGGTTTCCTACATGAGGACATGCCTACCCTTGACAAGTCCATCCCTCCAATGGACAAACCGATGACCATGGTGGAAGAAGATGCACCACCCACATGGTTCCGTCAAGATGAAGATAACAACGATTGGATCTTCAACACATGAGCGACGCTCCAAAGATACCATAGGTGACAGTGCTTCTCTTGTCCCACTAGTGGACTATCTTACCAATGATTGCTTGCATGATGTTGACACACCTAGTCCCATGCTTCATGCTAGTATGACTTCATCATGTCATGACTTACCTATTTATGATGAATATGATGATGAGCATGTTGAATTGCCTAGTTGTGAATTTATGCTCCATAGGATATCATGTGAAAATTATTTTGGTCACATCATGTTCGACAACCCTTTAAACTTGTCATATGTTATGAGTGTTATCTCTCGTATTGCATCATTTCAATCTCAACATAGTAACTATGCGTGCCCCATTAAAGTAAATCCCATTTGCACTTATGGCATAGATTACAAGATGATGGTCATTGGCTTTTGTTTTTCATGCGATGATATTGCCATGCTTCCTTTGCATGACTTGCGCAATTCATCCACTATGCCATGCCATGAACACATTGTTCCAAGTATGCATTGTTTTGGATGTTGTCAATATTCTCCAAGTGATATTCCCACTAATTATCATGAGGAGACCCACATAGTTTCCTCATACATACTAGGAGACCTTGATGCATGCCATTCCTTAAATGATTACTTCTACCTTTAGCACAATTGCTATGCCTCTACACACCTTGAGTAAGAAGAATGCACCCTTTACTTGGGGTCCTTCGCAAGACACCGTGTTCAATGAGTTTACAACCTTGCTTACCCACGCACCACTTCTTGCCCTACCAAACTTTGACAACCCGTTTGAGATACATTGTGACGCTAGTGGTACCGGCATAGGAGGCGTGTTAATGCAAGAAAAGCGCCCGATTGCGTATTTTAGCGAAAAACTATCCAGAGCGCAACTTAACTACCCGATCTATGATAAAGATCTCTATGCCTTAGTGCGAGTTTTGCGTGTTTGGGAACACTATTTTCGACCTCATGAATTCATTCTTCACGCGGACGATGAGACACTCAAGTATCTCAAGGGTCAAACTAAGTTGAACATGCGTCATGTTAAGTGGAGTGAGTTCATAGAGTCTTTTCCCTATGTCATCAAGTATATCAAAGGCAAAGAGAATGTTGTGGTGGATGCGCTTGCCTGAAAATGCATGCTTGTCACACAACTTGAGTTGAATGTTATTGGCTTTGAGCATATCAAAGAGTTGTATGAGCATGATCCTTTCTTTGCAAATCCTTATGCCAAATGTGTGACGCACACTTCTTGGGAACGATACTATATCAAGGATGGATATCTCATGAGAGCTAACAAACTTTGCATTCCAGAGTCGTCACTTCGTTTGCTTCTCTTGCAGGAATCTCATGGAGGAGGACTTATGGGACATTCCGGACGCGACAAGACATTCGCAACACTCTCCAAGAATTACTTTTGGCCCAAGATGTTCTGTGACGTCTCACGCTTCACCAACCAGTGCTCTACGTGCCGCAAAGCTAAGTCCAAAGCTCAATCTCATGGTCTTTACATGCCTCTTCCTATTCCATACCAACCTTGGGAGGACATTAGCATGGACTTTGTACTTGAATTTCCTAGAACTCAAAATGGAAAGGATTCCTTGTTTGTTGTTGTGGATAGATTTTCCAAAATGGCTCATTTCATTCCTTGTAACAAGATCGACGATGCTTCACATGTGGTGAATCTCTTTTGTAGGGAAAATCTTGCGCCTACATGGTGTGCCCAAGATGATCGTATCAGACCATGACGTCAAGTTCTTGAGCTACTTTTGGAAGACTCTATGCGGCAAGCTCAGCATCAAGCTCCTATTCTCTTTGACATATCATCCACAAACGGATGGCCAAACGAAGGTGACGAACTGGACGCTATCGACACTTCTTTGCGTGTTGATCAATACGAACATCAAGGAATGGGAGCAATGCTTTCCCATCGCCGAGTACGCCTACAACCGTGCAAGACATTCAACAACCGGCAAGTCCCCCTTCGAGGTCGGCTACGGCTATTGCCCCCATTGGACATTCTTCCTCTTCCTCTCCAAGAGCGCATCAACATGGACGCAAGTGCACAAGCAAGTTATCTCAAGAAGATGCACGAAGATACAAGGGCAACAATCGAGCGACAAGTACATCGACTCGCCACCAAGCTCAACGTCAACAAAACACCAATGGAGTTCCAAATGGGAGATCTCGTATAGCTTCATCTTCGCAAGAACCGCTTCCCAAACGAGCGCAAGTCCAAACTACTACCTCGAGCCGACGGACCCTTCAAGGTGCTAGCACGCTACAACAACAATGCCTAAAAGATCGACATCCCACGTGACAAGTACAATGTGAGCGATACATTCAACGTCAAGGATCTCTCTCCTTTCCATGGTGATGAAGGTTTCGATCCGATGTTGGATCTTTCCCAAGGGAGGGGAGATGATGCGGAGCATCCCAAGGTCATCCCCATGGACCTACCAGCGCCTCACCAAGTGCCTCAAGGACCAATGACACATGCTCATGCAAGAGCTCTCGAGACCAATGTGACATCTCTCCTAGTCCAACTTCCATATGAATCATGTGAGACATGGCTAGTACCTCAGGCAGATGTGTTTTGTGTGCTCAGGTACCAAGAAGACTCCATCGGAGAGGTTCATGAAGATGGACGAGTTCCCAAGTTCACGGATGAAGCATTACATCGAGTGAAACCGGAGAAGGTCCTAGGCCCCACACATCCGGCACCCTGGCCCGGACATCCGGCCCCTAGACCAGCACCTACAGAAGAGCCTGCGCAACCGAAGCTACAGGGCCCGGACATCCGGCCCGTGCCCCGGACATCCGGCGATCGACCCAAAAATCCGACGCCAACTCCAGGACCATACCCGTGGCACAACCTCCCCAACCCGGACATCCGACGAAATTCCCGGACATCCGGCGCCTCGCGACCGCCTGGACATCCGGCCCGCCGCCCGGACGTCCGGCCCCGTCTGTCTGCGCATAGTAAAGGGCCAAAGCCCGTGTATCCCCTCGCCCCTCTAGGCTATATATACTCCTCCACCTACCTCTTTCTAGGTTTAGCATTGTGCTAGCTCGTCTAAACCTAGAGCATTGCTTAACCTTAGTGGTTAATCTCCTTGTGAGTGACTGCGGCCCCTCTACGGAGAAGAACCACACGGATTCAAGACCTCCTCGCGGAGAAGATGCTCACGGATGCAAGACCTCCTCAAGGAGAAGACTATCGCTACTTATATCGTCCTTAGTTGATCGTTGATCGTGTATCTCTTTGTGTTTCTAGATCTAGCACTTGTGTGACTACTTTCTTGTTGATTTGAGTGTTCCTCTTTCGTTCCCCTCGTGATTTTCCCCTTGTGTTCTTCGTGTTCATCATGGGATTACCTCCTTTTCGTGAAAGATCGGCCTAGATCGGGTTGACCCCGCATCAATGTGCCTTTTGTTTGGGGTACTGCACAGGAAGAAGCCTTCATGGTATTGAAACCTAAGTTGACACATGCTCCATTACTCCAACTTCCTGATTTTAATAAGACTTTTGAGCTTGAATGTGATGCTAATGGAATTGGATTAGGAGGTGTGTTATTACAAGAAGGTAAACCTGTTGCATACTTTTATGAAAAATTGAGTGGGCCTAGTCTGAATGATTCTACTTATGATAAGGAATTATATGCTCTTGTTCACACTTTGGAAACATAGCAACATTATTTATGGCTGAAATAATTTGTTATACATTCTGATCATGAATCTTTGAAATATATTAAAAGTCAAGCTAAACTGAACTGTAGACACGCTAAATGGGTTGAATTCATTGAGACTTTCCCTTATGTCATTAAACACAAGAAGGGTAAAGAAAATCTTATTGCTGATGCTTTGTCTTGTCGTTATACTATGCTTTCACAACTTGACTTTAAAATATTTGGTTTAGAGACCATCAAAGATCAATATGTGCATGATGCTAAATTTAAAAATGTGCTGCATAATTGTAAAGAATGAAGAACTTGGAACAAGTTTGTCGTTAATGATGGATTTGTGTTGTGTGCTAACAAGCTATGCATTCCAGCCAACTCCGTTCATCTTTTGTTGTTGCAGGAGGCGCATGGAGGAGGATTAATGGGACACTTTGGCGTGAAGAAGTCGGAGGATGTACTTGCAACACATTTCTTTTGGCCAAAGATGAGACGGGATGTTGAGAGTTCTGTTGCTCGCTGCACTACATGTCAAAAAGCTAAGTCACGACTCAATCCTCATGGTTTATATATGCCTTTGCCTGTACCTAGTGTTCCTTGGGAAGATATATCTATGGACTTTGTTTTTGGTTTACCTCGAACAAAGAAGGGGAGGGATAGCGTATTTGTTGTTGTGGATAGTTTTTCGAAAATGGCACACTTTATACCATGTTATAGAAGTGATGATGCTGCTAATGTTGCTGATCTGTTCTTTCGTAAAATTATTCGCGTGCATGGTGTGCCAAATACTATTGTTTCTGATCGTGATACTAAGTTTCTTAGCCACTTTTGGAGATGTTTATGGCCTAAGCTGGGAACTAAACCGCTTTGTGGTACTACAGGTCACCCCCAAACCGATGGACATACTGAAGTAGTCAACATAACATTGTCCACTATGCTTAGGGTTGTTCTGAAGAATAACAAGAAAATGTGGGAAGAATGCTTGCCTCATATCGAATTTGCTTATAATCGTTCGCTGCATTCTACTACTAAGATGTGTCCTTTTGAAATTTTGTATGGTTTCTTAGCTCGGGCACCCATTGATTTATTGCCTCTTCCCTCTTCGGAGAAGGTCAATTTTGAAGCTAAGCAACGTGCTGAATTGATCTTAAAAATGCATGAGTTAACTAATGAAAATATTGAGCGCATGAATGCTAAATATAAACTTGCTAGAGATAAGGGTAGAAAATGTGTTGTCTTTGCACCTGGAGATCTTGTTTGGTTACATTTGCGTAAGGATAGGTTTCCTAATTTGCGCAAGTCAAAGCTAATGCCACATGTTGATGGTCTTTTTAAGGTGTTAGAGAAAATAAATGATAATGCATATAAACATGAGCTGCCTGCAGATTTTGGTGTTAGTCCCACTTTTAACATTGTAGATTGGAAGACTTATTTGGGTGAGGATGATGAGGTTCTGTCAAGGACGACTTCATTTCAAGAAGGGGATGATGATGAGGACATTAATACCTTTGTTACACCCATGGCCCCTGCAGCTATACATACTGGACCAATTACTAGAGCTCGTGCATGCCAATTAAATTACCAGGTACTTTCGGTTCTTGGTAATGATTCTAATGTTCATGAGAATATGATGCTGCCTAAATTGGATACATTTGTTTTGCTTACAAATGAAGGGACTAGCTTGGACAAGGAGGATGAACATTGGAGCAAGAACAAGCATGGAGATGATGGCATGCACAAGGGGAACAAGAACGGAGTTTCAAGTGGTCATTTCAAGACTTTGAAGCCACCATGATGAGTGCATGAAGGCTTGGACCAAATATACAAGATTCCACTTCAGAAATTTTGTCCAGAGGCTATTATAGGTGCCGTGTCACCTTATTATTGGGCCAGGGCTATGTAATTTCGAAATACTTAAGTATAGGCTGTTTTTAGAGTTCATATGTGTGGGGAAACAAAGTTAGGGTTGGTTTCGGACCCCTCCCACAAGGGCGTCATTTAGACTTTGGGTTTTGTTTAGATTAAAGTTCGCCATAGCTACAACTTCATGTACTTCGTTTGTGTTCAACGAGCAGACAAAGACGTCACAGAACCCCACTTTCATCAATAAAGCTTTCCTCTTAAATTCGCAATATCGAGATTGCAATCTTAGTTTCTTGCTTGTTCTTCGTTGGCTTGCAGGAAAGATACCTTCATGGGTAAGGTTGATTATGCTCTGGCGTGGTCAATAACCTCTCGGAGTTGGGTTAGCGATTTCTAAGGCGCGACGTCCTCGCACGTTCGTAGTGGGATCGTCAAAGTCTACTCCACCAAAAATGATAGCCACCATCTCATCGAAAGATGAGACACCATTACCTCGATCAAAATCATATAGTCTTGTTATCTTCCTCTTCTCAAAACAAAGTATAAATCATGTACTGCCCCGGTGTCAGCCAAGCAATTGGTTCATACATTTTAACACACTTTAGCCTTTTCAACTCTTTACACAATACATGAACGTGAGCCATGGACATAGCACTATAGGTGGAATAGAAGGTGGTAGTAGACAAAAGAAGGGAGAAAGTCTCACATAAACTAGGAAAATGAATGAACTATGGAGATGTCCATTAATTGATATCAATGTGATTGACTAGTGATTGCCATGTAACAGATGCGCTAGAGCTATAAGTGTATGGAAGCTCAAAAGAAAACTAAGTGGGTGTGCATCCAACTTGCTTGCTCATGAAGACCTCAGGCAATTTGAGGAAGCCCATCATTGGAATATACAAGTCAAGTTCTATGTAAAAAAATTCCCACTAGTAATATATGAAAGTGTCAAAATAGGAGACGCTCTATCATGAAGAACATGGTGCTACTTTGAAGCATAAGTGTGGAAAATGATAGTAACATTGTACCTTATCTATTTTATCTCAATTTTTTAATTTTGGGATCTTTGGCCTCTTTTTTGGGCTCTTTGGCCTCTTTTTTTATAACCTCACATGGGACAATGATCTAATAATGATGATCATCACACTTTTATTTACTTACAACTCAAAATTACCACTCAAGGTAAATACTCCTAATGACAGAACGGTGGAGTTAAATGGCAATATATCTCGGAATGGATATGAAAATGCCATAATAGGTAGGTATGGACGTATGGTGGTTGTTTAGAAGAATGGTATAAGGTGGGTTTAATGCACTGGCGAAAGTTGTGCGGTACTAGAGTGGCTAGCAAAAGTGGAAGGGTGAGAGTGCGTATAATCCATGGACTCAACATTAGTCATAAAGAACTCACATACTTATTGCAAAAAAATTATTATCCCTCGAAGCAAAATACTACTACACATGCTCCTAGGTGAGAGGTCGGTAGGAGTTAACCATCATGTGCTTGCGACTTTCACACAAAAGAGGACAATCAAGAATAAATTGCGCTGCAACTTCATCACATAACTAGAAGACCATACATGCATGCTATGGGAATCACAAGCCTTAACACAAGTATTTATTTTATCCCACAATTCACTACTAGTATGACTCTAATATTACCATCTTCATATCACAAAACAATTGCAAGGACTCAAACTTCTCATATATTCAATGCTCTTTTATTATATCTCCCTTGGATGCCTATCATATTAGAACTAAATTCGTAAACCAAGACAATTACCATGCTGTTATTAGACTCTCAAAATAATATAAGTGAAGCATGAGAGTTCATCAATTTCTTCAAAATAACATCACCGCCATGCTAAAAAAGATATAAATGAAGCACTAGAGCAACTACCTAGCTCAAACATATAAGTGAAGCACGTAGAGTTTTCTAATAAATTCACGATTAATGTATGTCCCTTACAAAAGGTGTGTACAGAATGGATGATTGTAGCAAACTAAAAAGCAAAGACTCAGATCATACATGACGCTCCAAGCAAAACACATATCATGTGGTGAATAAAAATATAGCCTCAAGTAAATTTACCGCTGGATTGAAGACAAAAGAGGGGATGCCTTCCGGGGCATCCCCAAGCTTAGATGCTTGGTTATCCTTGAATATTATCTTGGGGTGCCTTCGGAATCCCCAAGCTTAGGCTCTTGCCACTTCTTATTCCGTAGTCCATCGGATCTTTACCCAACACTTGAAAACTTCACAACAAAAAACTCGTGAGATCCGTTAGCGTAATAAATCAAATAACCACTTTAGGTATTGTTGTCAACTCATTATAATTTTATATTGGTGTTATATCTACTATATTAGAACTCCTCCATGGTTCATACCCCCTGATACTACCCACAGATTCATCAAAATAAGCAAACAACACAATGAAAATAGAATTTGTCAAATACAGAACAATCTGTAGCAATCTGACAACTTCGCATGCCTAAGCAACTCTAAAAATTCTGAAAAATTAGGACAATGTGGGAAATTTGTGTATCAATTTTTTTATAGAAATTTCAGAAAATTATCACGCTCCAATAACTTATAGAATTTTATGTACTGGACGCAAAAGTTTCTGTTTTTCAGCAAAATCAAATCAACAATCTTCCAAACCATCCCTAAGGTCTTACTTGACACAAACACTACTTAAAACATTAAAATACATCTAACCAGAGTCTAGAAGGTATATTTATTATCAAACATAAGAACAAAGATTGTAACAAAATAAAAGTGGGTTGCCTCCCATAAAGCAACGATCTAGGTATTGTCATCTTTGGTTTCGATCATCTTAGTGGGGTTGTTCTCAGTTTCAGGGGGTTCTTTACGCTTTCCACCTTTCTTAAGGAATGAGGCAATCTTTATATCTAAAACATCTAGTCTCTTGTTGCAAAGAGTAATAAGCATGTTCATTCGATGGAGATTTCCACTAATATTTTTGAAAAGGTTCACTAGATTTGTGTAAACCAACCAAATTTTTCTGCCCTTCACTCAACTTTTCCAAAATGGATATTCCCTCTAGGGTATAATTAAATGCCTTTTGTGGGGGTGGTATTCCTACCATTCCCTCTATTATCTCATAAGCGACATTAGCATCAATCTCAATAAAATTTCCTTCTGCAGAAAAATCCAAAAGTTCCCTATGAGAACAGTTAGTCCAATGTAAAATTATGAAACAAAATCTTAATATCCCCCTTTATAGTGCAAACGTGAAAAATACTCTATCATTCTATACCAAGCGTCCTTTAAAGTTTCTCCTTGTTTCTGTTTGAAGTGAAGAACTTCAAAATCTGGAGACAAAGGAGGGGAAGTAACGCTATTCATAGCGAGAAGGTAAACAAAAAGAAAAGGCAAATGTTTTTGTGTTTTTTAAATGTTTTAGAATTGGGGAGATGAAAACGAGAGGCAAATGGCAAATAATGTAAGTGCAAGAGATGGGAGTTTATGACAAGTACTTGGTAGGCTTGATGTAGAACCTACCCGACAACAGCACCAGAAATTCTTCCTGCTACTTCTTGAGCTTGCGTTGACTTTTCCCTTGAAGAGGAAAAGGTGATGCAGAAAAGTAGAGATAAGTATTTCCCTCAGTTGAGAACCAAGGTATCAGTCCAGTAGGAGGCACAAGCAAGTCTCCAATATATGCACCTGCACAAATTAACAAACACTTGCACACAACATTAAAAATGGGTTGTCAATCCCTTCACGGTCACTTGCAAGAGTGAGATCTAATAGAGATAGATTTAAAATAAAAGTAAAAGGAAAAATAAAGTGAACACAAAATAATTGCAGCAAAGTATTTTTGAGTTATTGATTTTATAAATCTGAAAATATATGGTGGAAAATAGACCTGGGGGCCATAGGTTTCTCTAGAGGCTTCTCTCTCTCAAAGAAATCATATGGTGGGTAAACAAATTACTGTTGAGCATTTGATAGAAAAGCGCAAAGTTATGATGACATCCAAGGCAATGATCATGAATATAGGCATCACGTCCGTGACAAGTAGACGGACTCCTGCCTGCATCTCCTACTATTACTCCACTCATTGACCGCTATCCATCATGCATCTAGAGTATTAAGTTATAAAAACAGAGTAACACCTTATGTAAGATGACATGATGTAGAGGGGTAAACTCAAGCAATATGATGTAAACCCCATCTTGTTATCCTTAATGCCAACAACACAATACATGCCTCGCAACCCCTTCTGTCAGTGGGTGAGGACCTCGCAAGATTGAACCCATCACAAAGCACCTCTCCCATGGCAAGAAAAACCCATCTAGTTGGCGAAACCAAATTGATAGATCAAAGAGAAATACAAATCTATCTTAATCATGTATAAAAGAGTTCAGAGTAGACTCAAATAATTTTCATAGATGATCTGATCATAAATCCACAATTCATCGAATCTCAACAAACACACCGCAAAAAAGATTACATCGAATAGATCTCCAAGAACATCGAGGAGAACATTGTATTTAAGATCAAAGAGAGAGGAGAAGCCATCTAGCTACCAGCTATGGACCCGTAGGTATGTGGTAAAGTACTCACGCATCATTGGAGGGGCGGCAAGGTTGATGTAGATGCCTTCCGTGATCGAATCCCCCTCCGGCATAGTACCGGAAAAGGCCCCGAGATGGAATTTCGCAGGAATAGAAACTTGCGGCGGTGTAAAAGTATTTTTGGCGACTCGTCTAGGGTTTCTGGAATATTTCAGTATTTATAGAGCTCGGAGGTGGTGCAGGGGAGCCGCGAGGGGCCCACAAGCCCAGGGGGCGCCCTCTAGGGCGTGCCCCTACGGCTTGTCGTCTCCTCGTGGCTCTTCTGGCCCCCTCTCCAAGTCTTGTAAGTGTCTTCTAGTCCAAGAAAAATGATCGTTAAGTTTTATTCCGTTTGGACTCCGTTTGACATTCCTTTTCTGCGAGAGCCAAAAACAAGGAAAAACCAGAAACTGGCACTAGGCACCGGGTTAGTAAGTTAGTCCCCAAAATAATATAAAATAACATATTAATGCATATAAAACATCCATATTTGATAATATAATAGCATGGAACAATAAAAAAATATAGATACGTTGGAGTCGTATTAGGTATGCGCTTTGTGAAAGTCCTATTAAGCGTCTCGATCTATCCCTATCGATCTTGATGCCCAATATATAAGCAGCTTCACCAAGGTTTTTCATTGTAAAATTCTTATTTAAGTATCCTTTTATGCTATCCAGAAATTCTATATCATTTCCAATCAACAATATGTCATCCACATATAATATGAGAAATTTTGCAGAGCTCCCACTCACTTTCTTGTAAATACAGACTTCACCGTAAGTCTGCATCAAACCATATGCTTTGACAACCTTATCAAAATGTATATTCCAACCCTGAGATGCTTGCACCGGTCCATAGATGGATCACTTGAGCTTGCACACTTTGTTAGCACCTTTAGGATCGACAAAACCTTCTGGTTGCATCATATACAACTCTTCTTTAAGAAACCTATTAAAGAATGCAGTTTTGACATCCATTTGCCATGTTTCATAATCATAAAATACGGCAATTGCTAACATGATTAAGATAGACTTAGGCATCGCTATGGTGAGAAAGTCTCATCATAGTTAACCCCTTGAACTTTTCGATAACCTTTTGCAACAAGTCGAGCTTTGTAGACAGTGATATTAACATCAGCGATCATCTTCCTCTTGAAGATCCATTTATTCTCAATGGCTTGCCGATCATCGGGCAAGTCCACCAAAGTCCACACTTTGTTCTCATACATGGATCCTATCTCAGATTTCATGGTATCAAGCCATTTATCGGAATCTGGGCTCATCATAGCATCTTCATAGTTTGAAGGTTCGTTGTTGTCTAATAACATGACTTCCATGACTGGATTACCGTACCACTCTGGTGCGGTACATATTCTGGTCGACCTTCGAGGTTCAGTAGTAACTTTACCCGAAGTTTCAAGATCATCTTCATTAGCTTTTCCTCTAGTAGGTGTGGGCATCACGGGAACAATTTTTTCTGATATGCTACTTTCCAATTCGAGAGAAGGTACAACTCCCACTCACTTCTTTCGAGAGAAACTCCTTCTCTAAAAAGGACCCATTCTTAGGAACAAAGATCTTGCCTCCGGATCTGTGGTAGAAGGTATACCCAATAGTTTCTATCGGGTATCATATGAAGACGCACTTCTCCACTTTGGGTTTGAGCTTATCAGGCTCAAGCCTTTTAACATAAGCCTCGCACCCCCAAACTTGAAGAAATGACAGCTTAGGTTTATTGCCAAACCACAGTTCATACGGTGTCATCTCATCGGATTTAGACGGTACCATAATTAATGTGAATGCAGCTGTCTCTAATGCATAACCCCAAAATGATAAAGGCAAATCGGTAAGAGACATCATATAACGCACCATATCTAATAAAGTATGGTTACAACGTTCGGATACACCATTACATTGTGGTGTTCCAGGTGGCGTGAGTTGTGAAACAATTCCATGTAGTTTTAAATAAAGGCCAAACTCGTAACTGAAATATTCACCTCCACGATCAGATCATAGAAACATTATTTTCTTGTTACATGATTCTCCACTTCACTCTGGAATTCTTTGAACTTCTCAAATGTTTCAGACTTGTGTTTCATCAAGTAGATATATCCATACCTACTTAAATAATATGTGAAGGTTAGAAAATAATGATACCCGCCGCATGCTTCAACACTCATCAGACCGCATACATCAGTATGTATTATTTCCAATAAGTCATTGCTCGCTCCATTGTTTCAGAGAACGGAGTTTTAGTCATCTTACGCATGAGGCATGGTTCGCAAGTATCAACTGATTCATTATCAAGTGATTCCTAAAGTCCATCCACATGGAGTTTCTTCACGCGCTTTACACCAATATGACCTAAACGGCAGTGCCACAAGTATGTTGCACTATCATTATCAACTTTGCATCTTTTGGCAACACTACGGGAATCAGGCAGTTTGCCGCCAGGCAATAACAGACGGCAAAGGCTGGTATACAGATGGCAAAGAGTTTGCCATCAGCAGATGACGGCAAAGTGTGTCGGCAAAGGGTACTTTGCCGTCATCTTTTCATTGGGCAGACTTCAAAGACTTTGCCGTCAAAAATCTCTATAACAGACGGCAAAGATGCAGGTTTGCCGTCAATCAACAATCTTTTCTGTCATCCGACCTAATTTACAGACGATTTTTTTTTGTAATTTAAAAAAAATCACAGGACACGTCAACTTCAAAACATTTTCCATAACATTCTTTATAGATCGATTTACACAACAAATCATACATATAGATCCGCCCTTGAATATCACAAACTCCTAGTTTGTTCAATCATACATACAGATTTACACTTGCTTGCTTTCTCTAGAACATCATACATAATTGGTACTATCTATTCACACTATTTGAACTACCAAGATTGGTGTCAGATCTTCCGAGAAGATGAGATCAGAGTAGGAAAATTAATGCCAAGAATTACATAGAGTCTAGAAGAAACGCCCTTGAATCAGCCTTGCTCTCTGCGAGAGCAGGTGGGGCGAGCGGTGGCGGCGGCGAGCACGTGGCTCCTCGACGGGGTTTGCACGAGGCTTGCAGCAGCGGCCGGATCTAGCAGCCGTCATTGGAGTTGACCGACAGCAACCCGTGCAAAGAACAGAGAGACAAAGGGAGATCGAGGTGAGGCGCATGAGGAAGAAAAGAAGAACGGGAAGGTAGATGAGAGGGGCGGGGACGCGCGCTAGGTGGTGGCCGGCAAGGTGGTGCCTCAAGAGACAACATGCTCTGGATCTGGAGCTCCTCTCCAGACCGAGGTTCACGGGCGGGAGGCCGTGGCTGGCGGGCGGTGGGCACGGGCGGCCAGCCGGTCTGACGGAGAGGTGCAGCAGGAGGCCGTGGCCGGCAGAGAGGTGTGGCTGGAGGCCGAGGCTGGCGGCGGCCTAGCTGATTCGATGGTGGAGGCGGAGGGAGCGGGAGGCAGAGGGAGTAGGCGCGGTGGGCACGGGCGGGAGGCTGGGGCCCGTGGGCGGAGGACACGGGCGGCCTGCCGGCCTGACGGAGAGGTGCGACGGGAGGCCGAGGCCGGCGGTGGCTTGGCTGATTTGGTGGTGGCAGAGGGAGCGGGAGGCAGAGGGAGGGGGCATGGTGGGGTAGGCAAAGAGATTGGTCGAGGAGTGGGGTAGGACGCGGGGGTGAGGTGGGGATCGACCAAACGACCGGTGGGGGTGGGGGTGGGTGAGATGTGCGTCTATGATCCTATCGCCTCACCGATCCGAGAGATTGACCCGCGAGGTGTGTTTCTTGTTTTGCTGTCTGCGGTTTTTATTTACACACGGCAAAATATCTTTGCCGTCAGCAGTTTTTTTGCAGATGGCAAAATATCTTTGCCGTCATCAGTTTTTTTACAGACGACAAAATATGTCTTTATCGTCATCATTTCTTTTACAAACGGCGAAATATGTGTTTGTCGTTAGTCATCATTTGCCGTTAGGTTCATGACGGCGAAATAATCTTTGCCGTCTGCCCCGACGATTAGCTAATGGCAAAGAGGCTTCATGTTGGCAAAATAGTTGATTCCTGTAGTGCATCAACATTATGAATATGTGTATCACTACGATCGAGATTCATTAAGAATAGACCATTCACTATGGGTGCATGATCATAAAGGATGTTACTCATATAAATAGGACAACCATTATTCTCTGACTTAAATGAATAACCGTCTCGCAATAAACAAGATTCAGATATATTGTTCATGCTCAGCACTGGCACAAAATAACAATTATTTAGGTTTAAAACTAATCCCGAAGGTAGATGTAGAGGTAGCGTGCCGATGGCTATCACATCAACCTTGGAACCATTACCGACGTGCATCGTCACCTCGTCCTTAGCCAAACCTCGTTTATTCCGCGGCTCCTGTTTCGAGTTACATATATGAACAACCGAACCAGTATCAAATACCCAGGCAGTACTACGAGCATTAGTAAGGTACACATAAATAACATGTATATCAAATATACCCTTGTTCACTTTTCCATCCTTCTTATCTGCCAAGTATTTGGGGCAGTTCCACTTCCAGTGACCATTTCCCTTGCAGTAGAAGCAGTTTCAGGCTTGGGTCCAGGTTTGGGCTTGTTTCCCAGAGCGGCAACTTGCTTGTCATTCTTCTTGAAGTTCCCTTTCTTTCCCTTGCGCTTTTTCTTGAAACTAGTGGTCTTGTTAACCATCAACACTTGATTCTCCTTCTTGATTTCTACCTCCCCCGATTTCAGCTTCACGAAGAGCTCGGGAATCGTTTTCATCATCCCTTGCATATTATAGTTCATCGGGAAGCCTTTGTAGCTTGCTGGCGGTGATTGAAGAACTCTATCAATAACACGCTCATCTGGGAGCTCAGTTCCCAGCTGAGTCAAGTGGTTGTGGTACCCAGACATTCTGAGGATGTGTTCACTGATAGAACTATTCTCCTCCATCTTACAGCTAAATAACTTGTTGGAGACTTCATATCTCTTAACCCGGGCATTTGCATGAAATATTAAGTTCAGCTCTTGGAACATCTCATATGCTCCATGGTGTTCAAAACGCTTTTGAAGTCCCGGTTCTAGGCCGTAAATCATGGCACACTGAACTATCGAGTAGTCATCAGATAGAGCTTGCCAAACGTTCATAACATCTGCATCAGCTCCTGTAGCAGGTCCGTCACCTATCGGTGCATCAAGAAATAATTCTTTTATGCAGCAATGAGGATAATCTTCAAGTTATGGACCCAGTCCGTGTAGTTGCTACCATCATCTTTCAATTTAGCTTTCTCTAGGAACGCATTAAAATTCAAGGGAATGGTAGCACGAGCCATTGATCTAAAACATAGATATGCAAAAACTATTAAGACTAAGTTCACGATAAATTTAAGTTCAATTAATCAAATTACTAAAGAACTCCCACTTAAAATAACACCCCTCAAGTTGTCTAAGTGATACATGATCCAAACCAACTAATCCATGTCTGAACATCACATGAGATGGGGTAGTCATCAATGGTGAACATCTGCATGTTGATCATATCTACTATATGATTCATGTTTGACCTTTAGGTCTCCAGTGTTTCGAGACCATGTCTGTACATGCTAGGCTCGTCAAGTTTAACCCAAGTACTCTACGTGTATGTGAAGGTAGAATCTATCACACCAGATCACCACGAGGTGCTTCGAAACAAAGAACTTTGGCAACGGTGCATACTCAGGGAGAACACTTTTATCTTGAAATTAAGTGAAGAGATCATCTTATAATGCTACTGTCGTTCTAAAAAAATAAGATGCATAAAGGATAAACATCACATGCAATCAAAATATGTGACATGATATGGCCATCATCGTCTTGTGCTTTTGATCTCCATCTCCAAAGCATCAGTATGATCTCCATCGTCACCGATACGACACCTTGATCTCCATCATTGCGTGAGTGTTGTCTCGCCAACTGTTTCTTCTACAACTATTGCTAACGCATAGAGATAAAGTAAAGCAATTACATGGCTATTAAGTGACTGACACGCATGTCATACAATAATTAAAGACAACCCTAAGGCTCATGCCTATTGTCGTACTCATCGACATGCAAGTCGTGAACTTATTACAAAACACGATCATCTCATATATCAACATATATCAAATCATATCATGACCATATCACATCACAACATGCCGAGAAAAAATAAGTCAGACGTCCTCTACTTTGTTGTTGCAAGTTTTACGTGGCTGCTACGGGCATCTAGTAAGAACCGTTCTTACCGACGCAAAACCACAATGGTGATTATCAAGTCTGATGTTTTAACCTTCTGCAAGGCCAGGTTGTAGTCAAATTCGATTCAACTAAAGTAGGAGAAATAGGCACCCGCCAGCCACCTTTATGCAAAACAAGTTGCATGTCAGTCGGTGGAACCGGTCTCATGTACGTGGACATGTAAGGTTGGTTCGGGCCGCTTCATCCCACATGCCGTCAAATCAAATTAAGACGTTGGTGGTAAGCAGTATGAAAAACATCACCCACACCTTCTTTGTGTTCTACTCGTGCATATCATCTACGCATAAGACCTGGCTCAGATGCCATTGTTGGGGAACGTTGCATGGAAAACAAAAAAATCTACGCACACGCAAGATCTATCCATGGAGATGCATAGCTACGACAAGGGAGAGCATATTCATACCCTTAAAGATCGTTAAGCGGAAGCATTTATCAACGCAGTTGATGTAGTCGTACACCTTCATGATCCGTCCGGATCAAGTAACGAACGTACGACACCTCCATGTTCTGCACACGTTCAGATCAATGACGTCCTTGCCTTCTCGATCCAGCAAGAGAGGTGATAGTAGATGAGTTTCATCAGCATGACGGCATGGTGAGGTGGTGAATCCATCTGCAGGGCTTTGCCCAGCACAACGAACGTGGACGGAGGAGGAACTAGAACTAGAGGGAGACGGGGCACTGCACATGGCTTCGGGGTCGTGGTGTGTGTTGCCCCTCTTCCTCCTCTCATATATATAGGTGGGGGAGGAGGGTAGGCATCCTAGGGCATCCTCAAGAGGGTTGGCGGCCCCCTTGGGCTCCTGCCCTGGCCGCCCCTTCATTTCTTGGAGCTAGGGAGAAGGGAGGAGGGGAGGCGTGTCCCTTTTCCTTTCTCTCATGTGGAGGGGAAGGTTGGAGGGGCTAGCCCTCCTCCCTTTCCTTCCCTAAGGGCCGACAGCCGAGAGGTGGGGCGCACCAGCCCCTTGTGGGCTGGTGTGCTTCCCTTGTTGGCCCATTAAGCCAAAGAACTCCCTGTGGCCCTCTCGGAACCCCTTCTGGTGATCCGATAATTACACGGTGCATTCCTGAACCTTCCTGGAGACCAAATAGTATCGTCCTATATATCAATTTTTACCTCTGGGCCATTACGGAGCTCCTCGTCATGCCCATGATCTCATTCAGGACTCTGAACAACATCCGGTCACCAATTCACATAACTCATATAACACTATATCGTCAAAGAACGGTAAGCGTGCTGACCCTACGGGTTCGAGAATGATGTAGACATGACCGAAATGACTCTCCAGTCAATAACCAATAGTGGGACCTGGATTCCCATATTGGTTCCTACATATTCTAGAAAGATCTTTATCGGTCGAACCTTTATGACACCATACGTAGTTCCCCTTGTCTATCGGTATGTTACTTGCCCGAGATTCGATCGTCGGTATCTACTTACCTAGTTCAATCTCGTCACCGGAAAGTCTCTTTACTCGTTCTGTAATACATCAACATGCAACTAACTCCTTAGTCACTTTGCTTGTAAGCTCCTTGTGATGATGTATTACCGAGAGGGCCCAAAGATACCTCTTCGTCACACAGAGTGACAAATCCCAGTCTCGATCCATGCTAACCCAACAAACACCTTCGGAGATACCTGTAGAGCATCTTTATGATCACCCAGTTATGTTGTGACGTTTGATAGCACACAAGATATTCCTCCGGCAACCGGGAGTTGCGTGATCTCGTGGTCGAAGAAACATGTATTTGACATTAAGAAAGCAGTAGCAATAAACTGAACAATCATATGCTATGCTAACGGTTGGGTCTTGTCCATCACATCATTCTCCTAATGACGTGATCCCGTTATCAAATGACAACTAATGTCTATGGTTAGGAAATCTTAACTATCTTTGATTAACGTGCTAGTCTAGTAGAGGCTCACTAGGGACACGGTATTTGTTTACGTATTCACATATGTATTGAAGTTTCTGGTCAATACAATTCTTGCATGAATAGTAAACCTTTATCATGAATAAGGAAATATAATAATAACACTTTATTATTGCCTCTAGGGCATATTTCCATCATCGCGCACCTTAAAGTCTATGCTGAACCACTCAAACTCCTTGAATGCATGGGGTCGAGGCAAGTGGCTCTTCCCAACCATTGACTAGACTATTAGGGTATTCCATGATTTTGAAAGTGTTGGATTTCGGGTTCCGCAAACCCTAGAGAGGTTCGAACTCTGGGGTGCGCACGAAGAACACTCTCTCCCCAGCGTGCTCTCCCTATGATTCCACGGCCTAGCTCGACAAACTCAAGGAACAAGAGACACATGGGTTTATACTGGTTCGGGCCACCTTGCGGTGTAATACCCTACTCCAATGTGTGTGGTGGATTGCCTCGTGGGGCTGAGGATGAACTAGTACAATGGATGAACAACCTCAGGAGGAGAGATGTTCTGGGGCTCGGATGAGCTTGTGGTATGGTCAGCGTAGAATGGATCCGATCCCTTCTATGGTGTTGCCTAGGTCCTATTTATAGTGGCCTTAGTCTTGTTCCCAAATATAGGCGGGAAGGGATCCCTGAACGGCCAAATTTAAATGGTGACAACTAGTACAAGCTGTCCTGACAAAAGGGTCTTCGCCTGCCAAAGGCTCTGGTGGTGACACCTTGCCGGGCTCCACGATGACCTCCATTCTACCATCCTGATGGTCCTTGGTCTTGTTGCATCGATATGGAAACCTTTGCTTGATTCCTCGGGACTCCGCGCCTGCGCTTACCCCCTTAGCACCAAAGGGGAAACTGGTACACTACGCACGCTCGCGCCCGTCTGGCCTTGGTCGTCATGGATCATGTCACGTGGACCTTACGAGGTGCACCTTGCATAGATATCCCCGCTCCTTGGGAGCCAGCCTAGAGAGGTTGCCCCCCGGGAGGTCTTGCCGTCGCTCTCCTCGCGAGGCTTGGCCCCTTGCGAGGGTCTTGAGTTGTGGTTGCTAAAGCTGGGCCATACTAGGCGGTCGATGGAGGCAAGCCACGGGCCGCAGGCAGGTCTGGGTACCCCCGTTCCGAGGACGCCGACAGTAGCCCCCGGGCCCAAGGCGCACTCAAACTTGGCTTCGAGGCGAAGCTAAGGGGCAAGTGCGGAGCGCCGTGGTCCACAATCGCCTGCGGCCTTGATCAACGCGTGGCGACTGATTGGACGTGGGCGTCTCCACTCCCCCATGCGGCCTTGAAATTCGCCAGGCTAGGCGGCCACCGTTGCCCACACAGTTCCGCCTCCCTTGCTGGTAGTGTGCTCCCATAGCTCCTCCGTCTACCAGAAAGCAGTGGCTTCCTCCACTGGCCTGACTCGGCACGAATCCTCCCCGCTGCCATGGCGCCGAGTCAGAAGAAGAAAGGAAAGGGGAAAACTCGTACCTCTGCCCCTGCACCTCCGGTCTTCAAGCCCGCCCTCGAGCTGTCGGTGGTAGTCAACCATGGAGGGTTAAGGAAGGTTCACCCTGCGCTTGCCGCTGATTCCAACGAATGGAGGGCGACCGTGGCTTGGCCGGCTTCCCGCGGCGCGATTGATAGGACGACCACCGAGGTCCCCATCCATCTTCATGCCCTTTGGGCTAGCCTGATTCCCCCCTTCTTTGATTTCTTCATCGCCATGCTCTCGCATTACCAAATCAATGCACTGCACCTGGATCCCCGATCCATCATCCTCCTTTCCATCTTTGCCTTCGTCTGCGAGGCAATTGTGGGCATTGCCCCTTCCGTGGCTTTGCTTTGCCATTTCTACTCGCTGCATCTGACCAATGCCCGCCAGCGCTTGGGGTGCATGACCTTCCCGGCTATAGCGGCGACGGCCGGCTCGAGGATCGACTTCGAGCTCTCGCCAGTTATGGATGGATTTCGGAAGGGGTGGGTGTTCGTTGATGTTGGCGTGCGCAGTCCTCTGCTCTTCCTCCCGCGAGCTCTGGCGGTCCCAAGCCCCGGCTGGGGGCATGCAAAGCTCGTCGACCAGTGGCTCACCCATGTCTGGCGTCGGCTGGCCAGGCTGAAAGACCTTGAGGTGATGGCGCCTATGCTGGTGAAGGAGTTCATCAGGTGCCGCATCGCTCTGCTCTAGCGTCACTCTCGGTCGATGTGGACCTTCTCCGTTAGTGAGGACCCCATCAGGCTTCACGTGCCTGTGATTCCTCCTGAGGCGTGGCAGACGGTACTTGAGTTCTTGATGGGCGACCCAGCGCCGGCCAATCCGCCAGAGGAGGGTTGCCTCTTGTACTGCTTCTGCAACAAGGTTGAGTTCGTGAGGCAGATGCCCCTTTTCGATGAATGGGGGCTGCGCCCGACCGGCCTTAAGGGGCCCCGTGAGAACCCCGTCCCCTTGGTTTCCCCTCCTGCAGTCACCTCGGCACCCGCCCTAGAAGCAGAAGTAGGGAGGTGGGCATCGTCAGACGCCAGCGGGATGGCCGCTGAAGAAGCGACGTGGGTTGTGGCTCCCAAGACGACGGCTCCTGGGGCCTGGGCGAGCTATCCTGAGGCGATGGCTGGAGGGCCGACGCGATCCGAGGCTCCCGAGGTCGCTCCCTCAGGAGCCCCACTAACTACCCAGGTGACATCGGTCGTGCCCAAGGCTTCGGCCAGCTTCGCTTGAACTTTAGAGCACTCCGCAAGAGGAAGGTGTCTCCAAGCTGCAATGGTGACGCCTACCAGCCATTGAAGCAGAGGAAGTACATAGCCAAAGACGAGTGAGTATCTTATCTGCGTGATTTCCTAAGTGCCGCGTCCCCTCCTGACCACATGTAATGCCCTAGATGTAACACTTTCCAATTATGGCAATATATGAAACTTTGACTTCATCAATTCCATTCCGGGCTCTTCTTTCATTTCGGGTTTCTTCGTTTTGTTGTGAGCGGGTGTGCATTTCATCCATGTCATGTTGTCATGTGCATTGCATTGCATTCGTGTTGTCACTTGCACCCGGTTCCACTCGCCTCTTCCCGTTCTCCGTTTCGAGTTCCGACGCTCACACACGTGCTCGTGGCACCCCCGAGTACTTCTTTCGTGTGAGGCCATGTAACGTTTCCGGAATGAGGTGGGACTTATCGTGCGATGTTCTTTTGGTACGTGTAGGCCGCCTGTCAAGTTTCGTCGCGTTTGGAGTTCGTTTGGTACTCCAACGATTAACCTAGTGGGCTAAAAGTACCTCTTATTTAAGGCCCAAGACCCTCTCCACAACAGCCCACAAACCCATCACAACCCTTCCCATCATCTCGGTCGTCGGATCACGAACGTGTGGCCGAAAACCGCACCCCATTTGGAGTCTCCTAGCTCCCTATGCCTATAAAAACGTCCACACCCCTCCATTTTCGGACGAAACCCTAGCCTTCCCTTTTTTCCATTTTCCCCGCGCCCCGCAGCTCCTCCGACCGCTGGACACGTCCGGACGGCGCCGGACACGTCCGGACGGCGCCGGACACGTCCTCCCGGACGCGTCGGACCAACCGGAGTGCGACACGTCGCCTCCCGCCGCCACCTCGCCGCACGGGCCCGCCTGGCCCATCCCCGGCCCCCGTGGGCCTCCCTCCGCCGCCGCCTGCCCGACGCGCCCCGCGCCTGGGCCGATCTGCCGCCGCCACCTCGCGCATCGGTCGCCTCCCGTCGGCGCCCCTCGAGCCACTGCCGCCCGGCCCCGTGGCCCGCCGCCGCCGCCGCCACCTGCCGCCGCGTGCGCCGCCGCCCCGGCCATCGTCCACGCTGGCCGCCGCCGCCGCCCCGGCCGCTCCCGCCACCGCCCGGCCGCGCCGGAGCGCCTCCCGGCGGCGAGCCTCGCCGGAGCCGCCGCCTATTCTCCTCGTCCCGTCCGGATCCGGTGGATCTGGACGAGATCCACCGGTTCCCCGAACCAAACGGACGTCCCCGCGTCCCGATCCACTCCATCCCGCTTGGGTCCATCCACGTTTGACTTTTGGAGGTATAAAAACCCACTAAGTCCCAGATTTGCAATAATTTGTTGCCTCCTTTACATGGCCGTATCTTCGTGCTCGTAGACCTGTTTTGTGCATATGATATATCAAAATGATCGTGGTGATGTGCTCTACGTTTTGTTCCATTGTGGTATGCTTGTTTGAGATCATCTAGATGTCCTAATCTTCGTGACAAGAGTGCTACTTGTTATAAACTGCTGTTACTTGTTATTTTTATGCCATGTTTGAGATGTGATAACTTGATGCATGTTTATCCAAATGGAGCAAATGATATGTCAAAATGTTCTTTGTGAAATGCTCTACATGATGGTTGCTGTAGCATTCATGTTAGGGTTCATATTGCCATGTTAATCTCGGTTGCAAAAGTGCATGTGCCTCTTAAGTTATGAAACATGTTATGAGATGCGGATTTGAAGTGCTCGTTGCTATTGATGTATTTGTCCCCATGTCACATGTCAATATGTTTTAGAAGCACCATCATATGGTATTTGCTGTTGTGCAAACCACTTTCCATGATATGCCTTGAGGTAACTTAAACAAGCTTGTAAACGTGCCATGCCAATGTTACTGTTTTACACTTAGTGAAAAAAACTGCTAAGTCTGGAATCTGTCTTAACCTGATGCTATGTTTGCTTGATGCCTAACTCAAATACATGCTTGTTTTGGAGTGGCCAATGATCATTCCTTGTTGTCCATGTTATTGTCTATCCATTCATGGCCTTACTTGCTCATATGGCCTGATATAGCTTATTTATTTCTTGCTCCCAAGTTGCTATAAATTATGCCTGTCAGGTTTTTATCAGCATGTTCAATTTGGTGTAGCTTGTTGCTATTGATCCATGCCTCCTATGGACTTGCTCCAATGGAGTTGTTTGCTGTAGGATATGTCTACTTCATGTCCATGCTTCTTACCATCATGTTTGAGTGTTGTAGCGTATATATCTCTTGCTCCAAAGTTGCCATGTGGCTGTTAACTTCAGCTTTGCATTGTATCTTGTTTCGTGTGTATGTGTTGAACCGTTGCTCCGTTTTGAGCATGCCCTATATGAAACTTGTGTGATTTTGCATGTAGAATCATAATATCATGTTGTTTACATGATTGGAGTGTGTTTGCTTGATGTTTGGGTGCATCTTGCACTGTTGCCATGTTTGTCTTGTTTTGCTCATATCTTCTAGACCGTAGCTCCGAATTAAACAAACTTTATATGAAACTTGACTAGAATTTTGTGTAGATCATCATGGTGCATGTTAACTTGCTGTTTAACAACTTTAACTTAAGGTTTGTTCAGATCTGGACCAATTTCAAAATATGCATATGAGGACTTACCGGATTTGCTATATGTTGATTCCGGCCTCATTTAAACTTGTTGTTTTGTGTTGTTTTGGTGTGCTTCATCCCTTGCCATGAAATGCATCATACTTGCATCATGTTGATTGTGCATCGCACCTTGTTTGATATCATGCCATGTTGTGTTCTTGTGTTGAGTAGAGCCGGGAGCCGAGACCGAGTACGAGGTTCCTACCAAGGTTGAGTCCGAGGAGCCGTTTTACAATCGCATCGACGACTCGACAGGCAAGATGGCCTGACCCAGATATCATTACTATCTTTGCCTATTGCTAGATGTCTCGCTCTTTAGCTTATTGCCTTGATGTCCATGTTTGTTTGTCAGCCTCCTATTGTAGCCTTGAATCTCTCTAACCACCTGTTCGCACACGAAAATGTCACCGTGTACCCTCGACGCTGGGGGTGATGCACCGCAGCTCACGTCAAAGGAGACCCACCGGAAGCGCGGTACGCAAGACAATCCGGCGAGCGCTTTTGTAGACCCGAAACCCCACGTGCCCAGGAGGGACCCCGTCTGGACGCACGGCGGCAATGGGCTGCCCTAGGTCGGCCTGACCGCCCCTAGGACCTCGAGGTTCGCCGCCCTGCAATAAGAAGAACAAACGAAGAACGAGGAAGAAGAAGAACTCGGGTTATGGAGAAAGGATAAAAGATAAAAAGTGGTAGATGAATTGATCGGTTGTGTGTTGTTCAATCGGCCGTCACCCCTTAGGTATATAAGAGGCGGCTGGACTTCCCGTGCAAGGAAAAGGCTTGGATTCACGTCCAAAACCCTAGCCAAATTCGGATTGGTTTTGTCCGAACTTACCAAAACTGTTCGGTTTAAACTAGCTGTACCCTGCGGTTAATTTGTGATGTGGTAAACGACCTCGGATGGAAAAGAGCCCAAAAGCAATCTTGACCGTTTCGGCGAGACGTACAACTTTCATGTTGAACGTTTTTCGATTTGAAGCCATCTTCTTTTCCAAAATGGTCGCGCAATACAGGCTGTTATTCGCGCTACCCATCAGACACGTGGCTGGTGGGGCGCGCCACTTATGGTTGTGTGATCAGGCTCTGTTCGGATGGCTGTAACTTTTGCATATGAACTCGGATTGGGACGATATTTACATCAAAATCGACCATTTCGACGAGACGCACATCTTTCCCATTGAAACTTTTTCTATTTGAAGTCATCTTAATTGGTTTTCAAGTCATTCTTCAATCTGGTGTCACCATGAGCATCTCTGAACTTGTCATAACTTTTGCATCCGGACTCCGTTTTAGACCACTTTCATATCCATCTTGATCTTCTCAAAGAAAGCCATATCATGGTGACTTCCAATCATAAGTTTGAAGTAATCTTGACATAGATTAAAGCAACTTTTATGATTGTACCACTTTTGAGCGTCAATACATGCCCCCCTGTTTTTCGGCAAAGCAAGCGTGCCGAAAAATAATTTGTACCATGTTGGTTCTAAGGACGATGTCAACACCCCATCGGCCATTTATATGCTTAGGTCGATAATTATATATCGGCCATTATTGTATATGAACCCTTGATGCAAACTTGGGCGAAACCTTCTCAACTTCATTAACAATCCGATGATAAAGTTCCATAGATATGTATCTCAAGATCATCCTCCGAACCATATTGTCCCCCCTTTTGCTAGGATTTTTTAGATAATCAACAATAAACTCTCTCCAATCCTTACTATCACCTGCATCAAAATTCATTAGTGGCTGAAGCTGTGAACTTCGGTTCGGCCTTACCTATGTTGACGAGACGAAGCATCGACTATTGAGAGAAATGCAATACACGATGATTAACGTAGTAGCCGGATGCTTGTTGTGCCAACTCTTTTGAATTGTCATGTCTAAATATAAGAACAATTTTAAAGCAACCCAAGGTAAATTTTGCATCTAGACATATCTCAAGATAAACTATAAGTGATTCGTCAAAACATTGATAACCCTTGGATGTTTGTTGCACTACTCATAACGAATCACCGAAAGCCTCAATATGTATAGCACCTATAGCAAGTAAAAGAGTCAATCCGAATAACAATGCATATTCGGCTTTGATTAATCATGCATAAAAATATTCTAAGCGGCATGAGGCTTCAAAAAATAGTACCATAAGGAGATATATAAACAACACCAACACTTTGGCCATTGCTACGAATTGAACGATCAAAACATATTCTCCATAGTACTAGAGAGACAATGCTAACATCAATATGATGCATGTTATTAAACCGATGTTCACTAATACAATCAGCTATGATTTGGCCTCTTATAGATCTCAACGATGCATAAGCCAAATCATATCCAAACAAAGTATAAGCCCGTTAGCCAATTCTGCATTATGAATTGGTCTATGCAACGTATACTCAATGACATCGGTCATGATGTTTCAACTCCATTCAATCATAATATAGGCATACATATGAATTTTCATGAGCACATACTTTGTCTCGCTCTCCATTCGAACTAAGGGCGATGCTAGAATACTACATCGGCCATGCATTGACATATTCTTAGGACGATAGATAAATATCGGCCATTACCATGTAGACATCATTCAAAGCACATATAGCCGAAATAAACAAATGAAATGACAAATCAAGTATTTTGGCCCTTTGGATCAGCAACAAACTTGTAGCTAATCAAATGTATAGTGACTTGGTAATACCCTTTCATGATGTAAGAAATTATATGGCATCCATGGATTAAATTAAGGCCATTGAGGGTTACCAATCATACCTGATGACGAATTCCATGGCACAGGCGTTAATGGCATAGTTGAAGAATATGGATAATGTGTAGACCAAAGATGATGAAATCTTCGGCTTGGTCCTTCATAGTTTTCACTCTTTTCCTTCTTCACCTTTGCCACACTTCTTGTAATCGAAGCTTGCACATAATTCTTATTTTGAGCACTTCCTTTGGGAACCCATGCCATGTTCCTTTCTTCAAGTTCTTGTGCCAATATGATAAGCCGAGTGGGCGCCTCGGCTGCGATTTTGTCTGAAGTAATGGTAATTCTTGTTTTACCTTGTGCACTCTCAACTTCTTTTCTTCAGATTTGGCACTTTGACTATCAATAATTGGTTGTTTCGTCTTATTGCCTTTAGTAGCCAATGTCAACACTTTAATTGGCTCTTTTTCATTTGAGATCAAATCTGAAGTTGCACTCTTACGACCATCTCTTTTAACATGGTAAACTTGCTTGACCATCACTTTCTTCTTCCTTGAGCTCCGGACCGATTCCTTATGATTGAAACGGTCTTTAACATGTGATTGTTCAAATGTTGATCTTCTTGGAGCTGCATAGTATGGTGAGATGGTCTAGTATAAGATGGAGAATGTGCCCTTGTATCATAGCTGTCCCATGATGAATATGTATCTATATGAGCACAGGGAGGCATCCACGGCATTGACATTGGCGGCCCAAAATAAGGATATGAATATGTTGCATTAAAATAATCACTTTGCCAATACCAATCCTCATATTTGCGCCTTGGGGGTGATCTTGGTTTATTTGCATGATTTGGCCGATAAGCGTTCTTCTCTTCACTCTTCTTTTGATATTTATCCAATAGTTTAGCGAAGGTGATTTTTGATCTCTTACACCTGTGCTTATTCCGGCCTTTGTTTTCTTTTGGTTTGCTTTCATTGATCATTGGATTTGCTTGCTGCCCCCCAGTCCTTGGCGTCTCCATTGTAGCTTCGATGGAACTCTCGCCCTCAAGATTATGATCGTTATGCTCTTCAACAACTTCTTTACTTGAAAGCTTGATCCCATCACCTGCAGCTTTTACATTCTCTTTAAATGGATCGGCTTGAAGCAGCCGATAAAAAAACTTTTTGCCATCGGGACCAATCGGAATAGACTGGTCATCTCTTGGTGTTTCAACAAACTTCAATCGTCCTTTTTCAATGGCCGATTTAACTATTTGACGAAACACGTTGCAATCCTCAAAATTATGCTTGGATGAATCATGCAACTTACAATACATTCATCCTTGGATTGATGGCTTAACATGGTGATCAAGAATTGTAATGTAATTATTTTTCAGCAACAAATCAAATATTTGATCACACATGCTTGAATTGAAGGTATACTTCTTGTTTTCTAGCCGATCTTGCTGTTTGAACGGCTTTGGAGATAAGAAAATGAATGGTTCAGATTTGTAATCTCCCCATTCGGCTATGCATTGTGTTTTCCACTCTATCTCCGATATCTTTGGATAAGATATTATATTAGCATCAATTTTCTCAATAAAATTTAACCTTGGCTTTAAATTTCTGAAACGAAGATATTTAGAACATACATGTCTCATTTGAGACCAAGTGCAAGCCAAGTACGAAATAAGCAACGCTACCCAACTAGATATGAACTTTACATAAAGCAACGGGGAAAGCTTTGGCTGTAACAATAAGTCAATATTGGTCTTTATAAATGGTGTAATGGGTTGACCGATATGTTCAATAACAAGTTTATTGCTAACAAGTAAATTACCCTTCTTCATTGGTCTTTCAAAATTACTTATGAGAATATTTCTTATAGATGCATCAATAATGAAGTCGCGACCAAATCTGAAAATAGGTAAATTACTCTCTATGCATACCTCTTCAAATATGTTGGGAGAACATGATGGTGGTGTCACTTTAAGAACATCTTGCTCCGTCTTTGGATGGCTCCCCAACACCTTTTCATCATCTTTTTCTTGATTTCGTGCATCATTGCTTTGAAGATCCATGTCAGCCGAACTTTGTTCGGCTACTTGTTCTTGTCCTTGAGGCTTGTCAATTTCTATGGCACGGAACTCATAGGGCAGGAAGTAGGTTCCATTGACTTCGGAAAAATCAAGTATGACTGTTTTGCTATGCTTTCCATGCCCTTTCTCAATAACGCTTGCCTCTTTGGATTTAATGGACTCAGAATATATACTACTTGATTCGGCTTTTCTAATAACCAAATTTTCTTTGTTACCTGAATCAACAACTTTATCTTTTTGAATTTGCAAGGCTTCTCGCGCTCGTCTAATTTTAGCCCACATCTCAGCTTGGCGAGCTTTAAACTTTTTCATCTCCATTTCCATCCACTCGTCATGAGATTGCCCCCCAATACTTTGAGACTCTTTCGGCAATGAGGTGCCAAAACTTTGCGATTGTTTAGGTGGTACACTGGATGGTACATCACTGGGAAACTGCATCATTTGCACAACTCTAGCTTTTACAACAGCAAAATCATGAGGCTTTCCGCCTTCTATTAGTTCCTGGCGAATAGAGTTGCACAAATCCCAAGAGAATGTAAGCTTGTTCTCAATTACCCAGTCTAGATATGGTTGCCCCCCAATGCTTTTAGACTCTTTCGGCAATGAGATGTTGCCAAAATTCTGTAATTGTGTAGGGGGGACATGATATGCCACGGTAGTAGGTGAAGGCATTTGTGCTCCTGCAGAAGTTTCACTTATTCGGCCATGACCATTAAGGTGCGGAGCCGAATTATGGACATCAACAGTTGCGTATGGTGCCAAAAAACTAGTAGCATGAGGTGTAGCATATGATGTTTGAGGGTAATTGGCCGAATAACTGGTGGTAGCATGGCCAATTCCCCTATCCATTAGCATGTTTGGATTAACATGTTGCAAATTAGTTGTTGATGAATAAAATGATGAAACACTATGTTGCATGCCATTGAAAGATCCTACATGGGGTGTTTCAACTTGATTAACCGAACTCATCATGTTGTTCATCGGCATATGGATTTGTGGGGTTGCCGATGCATGGGAGTTGGGATACATATGTTGCATGTTGCTAAAATTATATGAAGTAGAATCATGGAGATTTTGTTGCATCGGCCCTTGCACATAATTAGATGCATGATTGATAAAGCTAGGGCTAGCCGATACATTATGCTCAGTAGATGATCTAGCAACAACATATACATTATTTGCATCTACATATGCGAATTGGGTATTCATATTACCTTTGTAGATTGCAAACCCTAGATGACGATCTCTTCGTAGCAAGAACGGGCCGGAGACCGTTCAAAGCTTCGTCCCCAGCGGAGTCGCCAAAAAGTGTGTTCGCACACGAACACGTCACCGTGTACCCTCGACGCTGGGGGTGATGCACCGCAGATCACGTCGAAGGAGACCCGCCGGAAGCGCGGTACGCAAGACAATTCGGCGGGTGCTTTTGTAGACCCGAAACCCCACGCGCCCGGGAGGGACCCCCTCTGGACGCACGGCGGCAATGGGCTGCCCTAGGTCGGCCTGACCGCCCCTAGGGCCTCGAGGTTCGCCGCCCTGCAATAAGAAGAACAGACGAGGAACGAGGAAGAAGAAGAACTAGGGTTAACGAGAAAAGGTAAAAGATAAAAAGTGGTAGATGAATTGATCGATTGTGTGTTGTTCAATCGGCCGTCACCCCTTAGGTATATAAGAGGCGGCTGTACTTCCCGTGCAAGGAAAAGGCTTGGATTCACGTCCAAAACCCTATCCAAATTCGGATTGGTTTTGTCCGAACTTTCCAAAACTGTTCTGTTTAAACTGGTTGTACCTTGCGGGTAATTTTTGAGGTGGTAAACGACCTCGGATGGAAAAGAGCCAAAAAGCAATCTTGACCGTTTCGGCGAGACGTACAACTTTCATGTTGAAAGTTTTTCAATTTGAAGCCATTTCTATGCCAAAACGGTCACGCAATACAGGCTGTTATTCGCGCTACCCATCAGACACGTGGCTGGTGGGGCGCGCCACTTATGGCTCTGTGACAGGGCTGTGTTCGGATGGCTGTAACTTTTGCATATGAACTCGGATTGGGACAATATTTATATCAAAATCGACCGTTTCGACGAGACGCACAACTTTCATGTTGAAATTTTTTCTATTTGAAGTCATATTAATTGGGTTTCAAGTCATTCTTCAATCTGGTGTCACCATGAGCATCTCTTAACTTGTCATAACTTTTGCATCCGGACTCCGTTTTAGATCACTTTCATATCCATCTTGATCTTCTCAAAGAAAGCCATATCATGGTGACTTCCAATCATAAGTTTGAAGTAATCTTGACATAGAATAAAGCAACTTTTATGATTGTGCCACTTTTGAGCGTCAACACCACCCAACCTAGCAAACCTTTGTTTGGCTACATAAGCTTTGCTCAGCCCCTCTTATAGCATTGCTAGTTGCAGGAGAAGATTTGAAGATTCTTGCTTCATGTTGAAGTTATTGTTGGAATATCACATTATATAATATGTCAACTAAATCATCTATATATTGGTAATGGGTGGAAGGCTAAGCCTCTTGCTTGGTGTTTTGTTCCACTCATGCCACCCGAGGAACCGTTTAAACCGGTGTTATGTTCCTAACACGGTTGGGGTTTATGGGCCCCCCTCGATAACCCGCTTAGTGCTAAAGCTTTTCCAGCAAGGCCCGACATTGGTTTTACATTTGCCTAATAACTAAAACTTGCATAGGGTGTTACAAACCCGAGTTCTTAATCAACAACCCGGGCCAGTGCTCCACATGAGTATTGGTCCAAACTGGGGGTTATGCGGGGCCGCCTTGGGGAAACCCGAGGTATCTAGTATTACCTGTATGATCACCCATCCGGTCGTGGCCTGAGACTAGATATGCGCGGCTACTGTCAGGGTGTCGGCACGCCGGGAGGTCTTGCTGGATTAGTTTTACCTTAGTCGGAATATCTTGAGCACGGGATTCCGAGAATACTCGGGTCTTCCCACCATGGAGTTGCGACTCTGCAGATCGTGAGCTTGTGATGTGCTAAGTTGGGACACCCCCTGCAGGGTTTGAACTTTCAAAAGCCGTGCCTGCGGTTATGTGGCAGATGGGAATTTGTTAATATCCGGTTGTAGAAAACTTGACACCATGTTTAGAATACACTACCATCGTGAGTAACCGTGACGGTCACTTTCCGGAAGGGGTTCGGGAAGTGAACACGGTGGGGTTATGTTTGACGTGCTTAGATAGGATCACTTACTGATCACTTTGATGCTCGTGGTACTTCTCTCCTTGCTCTGAACACGTTAGCTAGTGCTAGTGCAGCTGCAACCTTTGTTCTTCAGCATTGTTCCACACCCAAGGCTTAGATAGTTTTGCTACCCGGGAACGGGATTGCTGAGTCCTCCATGGCTCACAGTTTCTACACAACACCAGATGCAGGTACTATGGTGAACTACTCAGCTGATGGCACCGAGCTAAACTGGGAGTTCGACGAAGAACGTGGGCAATATTACGTGTACTATCCCGATGATCAGTAGTGGCTTCTACTAGGGGCGATCGGACCTTGTAGCTTTATTTATTTGGTATCTTTCATTTGGATCTTCGTCCGTAGTCGGACTGTGATGATATTTAGATGATGATTGCTTATGTAATGAATTGTGTGCCGTGGCGAGTGTAAGCCAACTACTCTTTTGCAATTTCATCCCTCTTTTACATGAGTCATGCGAAGATACCATACTTGAGATCATTCTAGTATGAACTTATACCTTTAAGTCGTGCCTCGACACGTAGGAGGTATAATCTCATACTGGGCATTACAAGTTAGTAATCAGAGCCTTCTCCGACCTAGAAGCCTCCACTGATTGATCGAATCATTGACGGTTGAGTCTAGGCACACACATAAAAATGTTTTGAGTCCTATATATATATATCAGAGAGTAGGATTTCTTTTCACTCCTCATCCCTTATCACTCTGGTGAGGACTCCTGACGATTACTTATCTCTTCTACTCTAAAAAATGCACTATATTTTCTTTAGGATCACGCGAGTATTGTTTGGATTGTTCCGATGTCTCTGTGACGAGAACATTGTTCTCGATGACTCCTGTCATTTAGCGGTTGTGGCAGTGTCCCGGGGAGTTGAGCTCCGAGGTGTTGTCGTCACAAATATATCGCAGCAGTTCTGGAATACTTAAGACGGCCGACATCGAAAACTCTCCTATAGGGTTAGTGGCAAGATAACCCCGACATCACCCAGTACTGGGGAGGTAGTTCGGGAGTATTGCCATAGCTTGTATAGCAGATGCGTTTCGAAGGTCCGAGGTAAACGGTTTCCGGAAATAACTGGTTATGTGTTGAAGGATGGATACAGCTGGATGTTGGATTAGAGTTGAGTGCGCGATGCTTCCCCTGTATCCCCAACACCTGATTGCATAATTGAGAACTTTTGGAAATTAATAGGTGGGTTCATCTAGTAGTTCGTAGGCATTCTTCCAACGAGTGCATGATATGGAGTTCGGGGTTCTACATTGAGTGAAGTGGTTTTATGGGCGTTTGTTCCAATCGGGAGTTGCATCCTAAAGGGTCCTTGGCTATGCTGATCCGGGGATTGCAAAACCCTTTTGTAACACGTTCCATAAGCTTTCAGCACGAAGATGTCGAACGAAGCTTCTATCTTGTATTTGTTCTATCTGCTCCTTGTTGTTGTTTATTTACCTTTTGTTCTCCGAAGTGGCTTCCCAAGAAGATTCTTGTACCATTAAACTATGGATTACATTCGTTCATTTTGTTTGAATGTTCTTGTGAAGACTTATATTGCAATTTCCAGCCGTTGATTCAGCTTATATATTTTCAATCAATGGCTAATAGTTGTCATCTCATTCAGGATGGCTCCTAAAAAGGTTCCGAACGCTAACCCAGAGGGTGAAGAAGTTCCTGATCGTTCTCCTTCCCCTCCTCCTCCGTCTAAGGCCTGGAGAGCAATTATGCAAGCGACGAACCAGAACACCCAGATGCTTATGCAAATGATGCAGAACATTCAAGCAAATCAAGCAAATCAAGGTGGTCATGGGAACCAAGGCCAAGGCAATTTGTTCAACCAACCTCACTTTGCTACACTCAACCAGTTCCTGGCAAACCAACCAAAGGCATTCAGTTACTGTGTGGATCCGCTAGATGCTGAAGACTGGATAACAAACATCAAGAAGCACTTTGAGTGCAGTAACGTGAGACCTGAGGATTATGTCAAGTTTGCCACCTTCCAACTCAAGGGCCAAGCCGCTAATTGGTGGCAGCAGTATAAAGATTCCAGAGAGGGACGTGAAATCTCGTGGACTGACTTCTGCAAGGATTTCCGCTCTCCCCACATTCCAACTAGTGTCATCGAAGGTATGCTTGAGCAATTCCGCAACCTGAAGTAAGGCTCCATGTCTGTTTATCAATACAATGTCAAGTTCCAGAACCTTGCCCGCTATGCCAAGCAAGATATCCCAGATGCCAAGAGCAAGATTTATCAGTTCCGTGGTGGTCTGAAGGATGAACTCCAGCTAGCTCTCACCTTGTTCGAGCCGGATGAATTTGATCAATTCTATAACATGGCACTTAAGCAAGAGGCAGCCCAGCTCAAGATGGAAGCTTCCAAAAAGAGAATCAGAGATGCTGTCAACTCCTCCTCTTCTTCCCAAGTGGTTGCAAAGCAGCAGAAGTTTTGGCTTCCACCTCCTCCAATGCTCCACCCACCTTCTCGAGAATGATGCACTACATATTCAACCCCTACACCAATGAATTTGTTCTCGTCTATCTGGATGACATCTTGGTATTCTCCAAGAATGAAGAAGACCATGCCAAGCATCTCCGTTTGGTTCTCGACAGACTCCGTGAACACAAGTTCTATGCGAAATTCTCTAAATGTGAATTCTGGCTCGATAAGGTCTTATATCTTGGCCATATCATCTCTGCTGAGGGTATTTCTGTCAACCCCAAGAAAGTTGAAGCGATTGTCAACTGGGAACCCCCGCAGAACGTCAAGCAACTCCGAAGCTTCCTTGGTCTCGCTAGCTATTGCAGAAGGTTCGTTGAGAACTTCTCCAAGATTGCCAAGCCTCTCTCCAACTTGCTGCAGAAGAATGTCAAGTACAACTGGTCTCCGGATTGTGATGTGGCATTCAAAAGACTCAAAGAAAAGCTCATCTCTACTCCGGTTCTTACTCCTCCGGATGAGTCCAAGCCCTATGAAGTATTTTGTGATGCTTCTCTAGAAGGACTTGGTGGTGTTCTCATGCAAGACAAGAAGATTGTGGCATACAATTCTCGTCAATTGAAGCCAAAGGAGAAGAACTACACCACACATGATCTCGAGCTAGCAGAAGTGGTACATGCCCTTATCACGTGGAGACACCTCCTGTTGGGCAAAAAAGTGGACATCTTCACCGATCACAAGAGCTTGAAGTACATCTTCACACAGCCGAACCTGAACCTTCGTCAGACTCGTTGGGTTGAGATGATCCAAGAGTATGATCCAAGCATTGAGTACACACCTGGCAAGGCCAATTTCATTGCAGATGCCTTGAGCAGAAAGTCATATTGCAACAGTCTCCTTCTCAAGCCGTTTCAGCCTCAGCTTTATGAATCATTCAGGAAGCTCAACCTCCAAGTTGTTCCGCAAGGCTTTATTGCAAACCTTGAAGTTGCTCCTACCTTGGAAGATCAGATCCGTGAGGCCCAACTCAGTGATGCTATGGTGCAGAAAGCGAAACATGGTATTGCTAAGGGTACTCCCAAATACAAGTGCTATCATGTTGATGAGAAAGACACCTTGTTCTTTGAGGACAGACTTGTGGTTCCTAAGGGTGATATTAGGAAGCTCATAATGAATGAAGCACATGACTCCCTCCTCTCGATTCATCCCGGAAGTTCCAAGATGTACCAAGACCTTAAGCAATATTACTGGTGGACTTGCATGAAAAAGGGAGATTGCCCAATTCGTGAATGAATGTGATGTCTGCAGAAGAGTTAAGGCAGAGCATCAACGTCCAGCCGGTCTCCTCCAACCTCTTCCTATTACCGAGTGGAAATTCGACACATTGAAATGGATTTCGTCACTGGGTTTCCCAAGTCCAAGAAGGGGAATGATGCTATCTTTGTTGTGATGGACAAGCTAACCAAAGTAGCTCACTTCCTTCCCGTCAAAGAATCCATCAATGCAGCTCAGTTGGCAGAGTTGCACACTTCCAAAATTGTGTCGTTGCATGGCATTCCTCAAGTTATCTCCTCAGACCATGGAAGTTTGTTCACATCCAAGTTCTGGGACTCCTTTCAGTCAGCCATGGGCACTAAGATCCGTTTCAGCACTGCGTTTCACCCTCAGACTAGTGGTCAAGTCGAAAGAGTGAACCAGATCCTCGAAGACATGCTCAAAGATTGTGTCATCTCTTTTGGCATGAAGTGGGAATATTGCCTTCCATTTGCCGAGTTCTCTTACAACAACAGTTTCCAAGCAAGTGCCGGCAATGCTACTTTTGAAATCCTCTATGGCAGAAAGTGTCGTACCCCTCTCAACTGGTCCGAGACTGGTGAACGTCAACTTCTTGGCAATGACTTGATCTCAGATGTCGAAGAAATGTGCAAAGTCATACGTGAGAATATCAAGGCTGCTCAGTTGCGTCAAAAGAGTTACTATGACGGCAAGCACCGTGATTTGGCTTTCGACATTGGGGATTATGTCTATCTCCGTGTTTCTCCTATGAAAGGCACCCAAAGATTCGGTATCAAAGGAAAGCTTGCTTCTAGATACATGGGCCCTTTCAAGATTCTTGGCAAAAGAGGCGATCTAGCCTGTCAACTCGAGCTTCCATCCAACTTTGCAAATGTTCATGATATGTTTCACGTGTCTCAACTCCGCAAGTGCTTCAAGACACCTGAACGCACCATTCCGTTCGAGGAGATTGATCTTCAACAAGACTTGTCTTACCGTGAGCACCCCGTTGCTATTCTTGAAGAAACTGAGCGCAAGACCCGCAACAAGTCCATCAAGTTCTTCAAAGTTAAGTGGTCACACCATACCGACCGAGAAGCTACGTGGGAACGAGAAGATCACCTTCGTTCCGAGTACCCTTCCTTCTTCCAGTCCTAGATCTCGGGACGAGATCTTTTCGTAGTAGAGGAGAGTTTGTAATGCCCCAGATGTAACACTTTCCAATTATGGCAATATATGAAACTTTGACTTCATCAATTCCATTCCGGGCTCTTCTTTCATTTCGGGTTTCTTCGTTTTGTTGTGAGGGGGTGTGCATTTCATCCATGTCATGTTATCATGTGCATTGCATTGCATTCGTGTTGTCACTTGCACCCGGTTCCACTCGCCTCGTCCCGTTCTCCGTTTCGAGTTCCGACGCTCACACACGTGCCCGTGGCACCCCCAAGTACTTCTTTCATGTGAGGTCGTGTAACGTTTCTGGAATGAGGTGAGACTTGTTGTGCGATGTTGTTTTGGTACGTGTAGGCCGCCTGTCAAGTTTCGTCGCGTTTGGAGTTCGTTTGGTACTCCAACGGTTAACCTAGTTGGCTAAAAGTACCTCTTCTTTAAGGCCCAAGACCCCCTCCACAACAGCCCACAAACCCAGCACAACCCTTCCCATCATCTCAGTCGTCGGATCACGAACGTGTGGCCGAAAAGTGCACCCCATTTGGAGTCTCCTAGCTCCCTATGCCTATAAAAACGTCCACACCCCTCCATTTTCGGGCGAAACCCTAGCCTTCCCTTTTTTTTCCATTGTCCCCGCGCCCCGCAGCTCCTCCGGCTGCTGGACACGTCCGGACGGCGCCGGACACGTCCGCCCGGACGCGCCAGACCAACCGGAGTGCGACATGTCGCCTCCCGCCACCACCTCGCCGCATGGGTCCGCCAGGCCCATCCCCGGCCACCGCGGGCCTCCCTCCGCCGCCGCCTGTCCAACGCGCCTCGCACCTGGGCCGATCTGTCGCCGCCACCTCGAGCGTCGGTCGCCTCCCGCCGACGCCCCTCGACCTGGGCCGATCTGTCGCCGCCACCTCGAGCGTCGGTCGCCTCCCGCCGACGCCCCTCGACCTCGTTGCCCGACCGGCGAGCCGCCGCCGCCCGGCACCATGGCCCGCCGCCGCGGTCGCCTCTGGCCGCCGCGTGCGCCGCCGCCTCGGCCGCTCCCGCAGCTGCCGGCGAGCCTCGCCGGCGCTGCTACCGTTTCTCCTCGTCCAGTCCGGATCCGGTGGATCTGGACAAGATCCACCGGTTCCCTGAACCAATCGGACGTCCCCGCGTCCCGATCCACTCCATCCCGCTCGGGTCCATCCACGTTTGACTTTTAGAGGTATAAAAAACCACCAAGTCTCAGATATGCAATAATTTGTTGCCTCCTTTGCATGGCCGTATCTTCGTGCTCGTAGATCCATTTTGTGCGTAAGATATATTAAAATGATCGTGGTGATGTGCTCTATATTTTGTTCCATTGTGGCATGCTTGTTTGAGATCATCTAGATGTCCTAATCTTCTTGACAAGAGTGCAACTTGTTATAAACTGTTGTTACTTGTTATTTTTATGCCATGTTTGAGATGTGATAACTTGGTGCATGTTTATCCAAATGGAGCAAATGATATGTCAAAATGTTCTTTGTGAAATTCTCTACATGATGGTTGCTGTAGAATTCATGTTATGGTTCATATTTCCATGTTAATCTCGGTTGCAAAAGTGCATTTGGCTGTTAAGTTATGAAACATGTTATGAGATGCTGATTTGAAGTGCTCGTTGCTATTGATGTGTTTGTCCCCATGTCACATGTCAATATGTTTTAGAAGCACCATCGTATGGTCTTTGTTGTGGTGCAAACCAATTTCCATGATATGCCTTGAGGTGACTTAAAAAATCTTGTAAACATGCCATGCCAATGTTACTGTTTTACACTTAGTGAAAAAAACTGCTAAGTCTGGAATCTGTCTTAACCTGATGTTATGTTTGCTTGATGCCTCACTCAAATACATGCTTGTTTTGGAGTGGACAATGATCATTCCTTGTTGTACATGTTATTGTCTATCCATTCATGCCCTTACTTGCTCATATGGCCTGCTGTAGCTTATTTATTTCTTGCTCCCAAGTTGCTATAAATTTTTCCTGTCAGGTTTTTATCAGCATATATGTTCAATTTGGTGTAGCTTGTTGCTATTGATCCATGCCTACCATGGAGTTGATTCAATGGAGTTGTTTGCTGTAGGATATGTCTACTTCATGTCCATGCTTCTTGCCATCATGTTTGAGTGCTGTAGCATATATATCTCTTGCTCCAAAGTTGCCATGTGGCTGTTAACTTCAGCTTTGCATTGTATCTTGTTTCGTGTGTATGTGTTGAACCGTTGCTCCGTTTTGAGTGTGCCCTATATGAAACTTGTGTGGTTTTGCATGTAGAATCATAATATCATGTTGTTTACATGATTGGAGTGTGTTTGCTTGATGTTTGGGTGCATCTTGCACCGTTGCCATGTTTGTCTTGTTTTGCTCATGTCTTCTAGACCGTAGCTCCGAATTAAACAAACCTTATATGAAACTTGACTAGAATTTCATGTAGATTATCTTGGTGCATGTTAACTTGCTGTTTAAAAACTTTAACTTAAGGTTTGTTCAGATCTGGACCAATTTCAAAATATGCATATGAGGACTTACCAGATTTGCTATATGTTGATTCCGGCCTCATTTAAACTTGTTGTTTTGTGTTGTTCTTGTGTGATTCATCCCCTGCCATGAAATGCATCATACTTGCATCATGTTGATTGTGCATCGAACCTTGTTTGATATCGTGCCATGTTGTGTTCTTGTGTTGAGTAGAGCCGGGAGCCGAGACCGAGTACGAGGTTCCTACCGAGGTTGAGTTCGAGGAGCCGTTTTACGATCCCATCGACGACTTGACAGGCAAGATGACCTGACCCAGATATCATTACTATCTTTGCCTATTGCTAGATGTCTCGCTCTTTAGCTTATTGCCTTGATGCCCATGTTTGTTTCTCAGCCTCCTATTGTAGCCTTGAATCTCTCTAACTACCCAACCTAGCAAAGCTTTGTTTGGCTACATAAGCTTCGCTCAGTCCCTCTTATAGCATTGCTAGTTGCAGGAGAAGATTTGAAGATTCTTGCTTCATGTTGAAGTTATTGTTGGTATATCACATTATATAATATGTCAACTAAATCATCTATATATTGGTAATGGGTGGAAGGCTAAGCCTCTTGCTTGGTGTTTTGTTCCACTCATGCCACCCTAGGAACCGTTTAAACCGGTGTTATGTTCCTTGATTTTGTGTCCCTAACCCGGTTGGGGTTTATGGGCCCCCCTCGATAACCCGCTTAGCGCTAAAGCTTTTCAAGCAAGGCCCGACATTGGTTTTACATTTGCCTAATAACTAAAACTTGCATAGGGCGTTGCAAACCCGAGTTCTTAATCAACAACCCGGGCCAGTGCTCCACATGAGTGTTGGTCCAAACTGGGGGTTATGCGGGGCCGCCTTGGGGAAACCCGAGGTATATGGTATTACCGGTATGATCACCCATCCGGTCGTGGCCTGAGACTAGATATGCGCGGCTACTGTCAGGGTGTTGGCACGCCGGGAGGTCTTGCTGCATTAGTTTTACCTTAGTCGGAATATGTTGAGCACGGGATTCCGAGAATACTCGGGTCTTCCCACCTTGGAGTTGCGACTCCGCAGATTGTCAACTTGTGATGGGCTAAGTTGGGACACCCCCTGCAAGGTTTGAAATTTTGAAAGCCGTGCCCGCGGTTATGTGGCAGATGGGAATTTGTTAATATCCGGTTGTACAAAACTTGACACCATGTTCAGAATACACTACCAGCGTGAGTAACCGTGACAGTCATATTCCGAAAGGGGTTCGGGAAGTGAACACGGTGGGGTTATGTTTGACGTGCTTAGATAGGATCACTTAGTGATCACTTTGACGCTCGTGGCACTTCTCTCCTCGCTCTGAACACGTAAGCTAGTGCTAGTGCAGCTACAACCTTTGTTCTTCAGCCTTGTTCCACACCCAAGGCTTAGATAGTTTTGCTACCCGGGAACGGGATTGCTGAGTCCTCCGTGGCTCACAGTTTCTACACAACACCAGATGCAGGTACTATGGTGAACTACTCAGGTGATGGCACCGAGCTGAACTGGGAGTTTGATGAAGAACATGGGCAATACTACATGTACTATCCCGATGATCAGTAGTGGCTTCTACTAGGGGCGATCGGACCTTGTGGCTTTATTTATTTGGTATCTTTCATTTGGATCTTCGTCCGTAGTCGGACTGTGATGATATTTGGATGATGATTGCTTATGCAATGAATTGTGTGACGTGGCGAGTGTAAGCCAACTACTCTTTTACAATTTCATCCCTCTTTTACATGAGTCGGGCAAAGATACCATACTTGAGATCATTCTGGTATGAGCTTATATCTTTAAGTTGTGCCTCGACACGTAGGAGGTATAATCTCATACTGGGCATTACACCACAACTCTTCAGGTTCCCTTTGGCTGGCACGACAAAATCTCCCGAGGAGCGACCCTCGCCCCTTCGGGGCTCATCACTGGCTTTGAGTGCCCCTTATCGGACCTTCGTGCGTGGCGGGAGGCTTGTAGGAGACGTGGACGCGTCATATGGGTGTCCCAACCCTACTTTCCCGTCGTCCCTCCTTTGTAGCCTTGCCTGGAGTGTTCGAGGTGTGCCGAGGGCTCCTCCACTGATCGTCGCCCGCAGCTGGGTGACCCCAGCCCTGGCTCCATCTTCAAGCTGCGAGGCCCCTTCCTACAGCGCCTCCGCCCAGGCCCGGACGGCTGCGGAGAAGGCGCCGGCCTCCAGCCCCCTACTAGAGGAGGGCATGCGACCTCGATCCTTCCCGATGATGAACGGTGTAAGGGCCGAGCCCGGCCGTGCGCTTGAATTAGTATGTGGGCGCGGCGCTGTCCGCCACGAGCCCTTCCGGGAGGCGATGGGTGCGCTGAGCCAGCTCGGCGAAGAGCTCCTTGACATTTACACCTGCCTAGAGACGGAGGGGCTTCGTCTCGCGGACGAATGGCGTCGGTTGAAGGTGGCCTTCAACCTCGAGCGTCTTCATCACAAGTGCGCGAGTGCGAAGGCCGAGGTGTCCCTCGCGACCTCATCTGAAGGTAGTGCCCGGGCTTTGGAGGAGGGCATGAAGGCGGATCGTCGCCGCGAGGTCGCCAAGGAGCGCCGACGGGAGCTTTAGGATTTGAATGCCTCCCTCGAGCAGTAGGTCGAGGCGGGTAGGGTAGCCTTGGCGTCGATGAGGGGGGCGCCTTTCGAAAAGAAAGAGATCCAGAAGCGTGAGGAGGCGCTGATGCTGGAGGCCTTGGAGCGCAGCCTTGAGCTTGAGCAGCTGGAGATGAGGGAGCGCCATGTGACCATGGCCGAGGACGCCGTCTCCACGTGTGAGACCCGGATTTAGGAAAAGGTTGACCGGAGAGCGGCGAGGGCTTGTGCAGAACTTGCCGATGAGTCTGACCTGAAGTTGAAGCTCCTGGAGGCACAAGCTAAGGGTAGGACCGCTGCCCTCAGGACAAGACTGGATGAGGCGGAGCAGTGCGGGAGGGCCACCTAGACCTCTGCTCAGGCTGACTTGTCCTCCGCGCGGGCTTATGTGGTCTTGCTCCAGCAGCAACTTGATGACGCCGCGTCCCTCGCGCATCAGAATAGAGAGGAGGCTTGTCACCGGCAGACACTGTAGTGTAAGCACGCCCCCATGCTCCAGGCTCTCAGGGTCTGGGCCAACCGAGCGCTGGGAGCCATTTGCGCGGAGAACATCCCTCATCCCCACGCGGAAGATTACGCTGGCCACCTCTGCTTCTTTACTGAAGTCATGACGCGCCTAGAGGGCCGGGCCGCGAGGGCTCGCAAGCTCGTCGAGGAGAGGAGTCGGCGCCTCCTTGGGCGCGCGTTCTCGCGCGTCTTCAGTTATCTTCAGAACCTCGACCCCCACTTCAATTTTGACGCTGCCATAGCCCCAGTGCTCATGGTTATCCGGGACAACCTGTCGCACTGGGTGGATGACTACGTGGACGCTTTGGTCAGGGCATTCGCCACCGAAGACGACGAGATGATGGTTGCAGCGGACGAAGATGGCGTGGTCGACGATGGTGAAGACGACGCTGGCAATTGCGCTAGTAGCGCGTACGAGAGCGACCAGGGCGTCGCCGTGAGCAGCACGTCTAGTTGAGCGAGCATTCCTTCGGTTGAACCTGTATGCAAAGACTTGGACATAGCCCCGTAGGGCGTGAGAGCATTTTGGAGGGGAGGCCCCTCGCGCATGTAAAATAATGTTCTGCCTTTAAGCTTGACTTGAAACTTGCCTTACGGATTCGTGAGCCCCCGAGCAAGGTCATGGCTGTGACTCATCTTGATCCTAGCAAGCCTTGAGCGTGTTTTGAGGTGGCTGGTGTGCCTTCCTCCCGGGGGGAGTCCCCTGGTGGCCCTCCAGGTTTTAGGCCCCTTGAGGGGCCTGTCGATTCGCTCGAGGGAGCCTCGCAAGGAGCGAATGCCAGGCCATGGCAGGGTGTGTGCATGGTGACAATGCAGCAGAAGTAATCTTGATCCTGGGGGGTTCGTCGCCGCCCTGGCTTGCCCGAGCATGGTCGACGTGCCTATACCACACCCAATTCCGCCTGCGAGGCACTCGCTAGGGGAGGGGTAGCAAACACGAGCCTCGAAATAAAGCACGCAACCAAAACGCAAGAAATCAACACGAACACGAGAAGATTCCCCCAAGCTTGGCAGAAAAAGACTCCATGTTCAATCCAAAAAGTGCGGTGAATCGAGTTACGGAAAAGGGGATGAAGACAAACATCCACGTCCGGCACCTAGCTAGTCTTCTTGTCTTCCTACCAGCGCGGAGCTAAGTGCTTTCACTGGCTGTGAGCATAGTCATTGGGGGACAATGTCAACGGCCAGCGCGGAGCATGGTGCTTCTAGGACGTGGGCGGGAGCCCCTGAGGCCCGAGGGCGGCTCTCCGGAGACTCTTGTATAACCCCACTCATTATTACGTGAGAATGTCATGCGCGGAGACCCTCACATGCGGCAGCCTTGCTTCATATCGCTAGGCGAGGGCCCCACCCCGTGCCACCTCGACCATCGTTGGGGCGTTCGGAAACCTGGACGAGGCCAAGGGGCAAGGGGGACGCTAGTGGCGCCTTCGGTGACCATGGACCCTCTGCCGGGGGGGAAGGGCCCGCCGACGCCTTCCCCGGCAAAGGACCTACCTCCATGCGGCGCCTTGTTCTATGCAGCGCGACGGAGGCCCTGGCTTCTGGCTCCTCCCACGTAGCCCCAAGAGTGCTACCCCGACCTGGCGGAGCTGCTGCTCTGAGGTCTCCGACCGCCACCGCGTGCTGGTTCACCTGCAGCCTATGGTTAGTGTACGCCTACTCCCGAGGTACTGTCTGTACCCCGCCGTCATCATCGCTGAAGGGGTTGGCGAAGCCTTCGGGTGACTCACGGAAGGCCCCCGCTTCGGGTGTTCCGCCGACCCATCCTGGCCCGGGGAATGAGTCAGGGCCTTCCCCCGTTGCGTACTTCGGGTTCACCATGCGGGGCACGTAGGCGTCCATGGTCGCCCCGCCAGAGCCATCACCTAGTTGCCTCACGCCCCGAGCAACCAACCGCGACACCTGGCCTTGGTGGCCACTGGGTGGCACCACGGCACATCCTTGCGGTGGATCGCCTGCGCTTGCCTCTCCTGGTGATGGCATTGCAGATGCAGGGCCGTCTGGGTTCCATGTTGGCGTTGTCTGGTCCCCCTAGTGCTCCGGGGGACATGCGAGCTCTCCGGGGCCTCACGCGCGCTTCCGCCACAACCTGTGGTGTGGGTATGGAGAAGAAAGGTGGCGTACCTCCTTAGGCTGCGTCCAGTAGTTTGGCGACGCGCTCCAACAGCACGTCGCGGCCGCTCTCAGCCAGCCTGCATCATAGCAGCTCCCGCGCCACGAGCACGGCCCACATGTGCGCCTGCTCCCGCCTGGTGTGTGGTGCCGTCGCTGCAGTGTAGCTTCAAGACCACGCGGCTACGCGCGTGCACCTGGTGCGAGGGCAGAGGGTGCCGGTCCACGCCGCCCGCGTCCGGCAGCGTTGGGCGGCGTGCGGGTCGCCTAGAGCGCAGAGTTGAGGTCTTCCTGAGCGGACGGATTCGCTCTGGCAGGCTAGGCAGCCCAATGGTCGGCATGAGTCCTTGCATCATCAGCCATCGGGGTCGTAGGGCGGCGGTGAGCTGAGATGGAAGAGAGAATCTAGTGCACCCCTACCTGGCGCGTCGAATGTCGGATTTCGGTTCCACAAACCCTAGAGAGGTTCGAACTCTAGGGTGCGCACGAAGAACACTCTCTCTCGAGCGCGCTCGCCCTATGATTTCACATCCTAGCTCGACGAACTCAAGGAACAAGAGACACATGGGTTTATACTGGGTCGAGTCACCTTGCGGTGTAATACCCTACCCCAGTGTGTGTGGTGGATTGCCTCGTGGGCCTGAGGATGAACTAGTACAATGGATGAACAGCCTCAGGAGGAGAGGTGTTCTTGGGCTCGGATGAGGTTGTGGTATGGTCAGGGTGGAATGGATCTGATCCCTTCTATAGTTGGAGCTATGTCCTATTTATAGTGGGCTTGGTCCTGTTCCAAAATATAGGCAGGAAGGGATCCCACAACGGCCAAATTTGAAGGGGAACAACTAGTACAAGCTATCTTGACAAAAGCGGTCTTCTCCTGCCAAAGGCTCTGGTAGTGACGCCGCGCCGGGCTCCACGTTGACCTCTATTCTGCCGTCCTGATGGTCCTTGGTCTTGTTGCACCGATATGGAAACCTTTGCTTGATTCGTCGAGACTCCGCGCCTACGCTTGCCCCCTTAGCACCAAAGTGGAAACTGGTACACTACGCCAGCTGGCGCCCGCCTGGCCTTGGTCGTCATGGATCACATCACATGAACCTCGCGAGGTGCACCTTGCATAGATATCTCCGCTCCTCGGGAGCCAGCCTAGAGAGGCTGCCCCCAGGGAGGTCTTGTTGTCGTCCACCTCGCGAGGCATGGCCCCTTGTGAGGGTCTTGAGCTGTGGTTGCTGAAGCTGGGCAGTACTAGGCCGCCGACAGAGGCACGCCGCGGGCCGCAGGCAGGCAGGTCTAGGTACCCCCGTTCCACGGACGCCGACAGAAAGACATGTCTACATGATGGTCTCAGGTGTGTCTTTATCCACACAAAAACCATTTGTGGATTATCCTGAACATTCGATTTCAATCAAAATCGAATGGACAATGTTGCATACTTCTGTTTGTGTGTCTTCATTATGGCCCTAGGATAGAACTTTAAGCACTTTGTCGTATTGTCTAGACTCAAAATGGTTTGGTGGAATCCTTTATCCAAAGAATTAAGCTCATTGCATTGTTTTTACTTTGGAATTGCAACTTACCAGCTTTACGTTGGAGTCATATAGTTTTACACGCTCATGACCTAACTGCATAAACTTACTCCCCTCTATCTTTGATATGTGGAAATCTACTAAATATTTCCCATATACGACAATTCGGTTTCATATCGATATCACAACCCCGACATACATCATTGGCCCTTCAACGAATATTTGGGGTCCACATGAGGAATAGCTGTATTTCCATCAATACCTCAAGCCCCTCACTTGGGGAGTAATTTAAGGCCAGTATGCTGATTATGTGAGGAACATTTCCAGGCATTAGGGGGAGATTCAAGTACCATTAAGAAAGCCAGGAAATTAGTGGAATGTCCTTCACATTTCTGCCTCAAATCCCCACACTCAAAGATCTTAACCATGCGTTCAGAAGATTTGCAACACGTTGCAAATAGCCTGCCAGATTCATTTACTGAATTTAAAGGTGTCACATAATCCTACAATCATGCAAAAGTATGCCTAAAAGAGTGGAGGTACCAACAAAAACCACTCAACTCCCTGTTCACAGCAACATGGGGAGAAGTATGACAATAGTACATCAGGATTGGCTTCTTGCAAGCAAGGACATTGAGGCCTCTAAATCAGTAAATGCAAGTCAACTTCATGTTGCTAGACACCTAATGGGTAGTATAAACCCAGTGGATGGGCAACCTCCACCAACCCAGGTCATAGTGCACACAATGACCAAGACCGGAATACCCAACTCAATCGCAGTGGAAATCACGAACAATCACCATGGGTAATGATATTTCCTTATACTATATATACATATATAGATCGAGGAGAAACATATAACCAGAGTCTACAATTTTCGACATACATTTCTCAACTAGAATGCAAAAACCTTTCAAATGACTCAGATCCAAAGACCATGGCCATGGCAACGTGTGAATGTCAGGATGCCTCGGGCCTCCTTTTATATGACAAAGGGGATGCCACATCGGCACACAGGAGGTGGAAAGTATCTACAGTTGTACAAGTTTATCTCCTGACATCATAGGACAAACACATTTAATGCGCCACCTATGTGTCCTCTAGCTTTATCGGGGACGGCAACAGAGCTTGACCCGCCCGTCGTCACCTCGCTTCACTCTGGCACGCGTCCAAGCTGACGAGGCATGCAGGGCCACGCTGGCTGCGGGCTGTTGTGCTGGTGTGGTGGCATGGTCTTCACAAAGATCTGCATGCCACCACACATGTGCTTGGCTAGTTGGCTTAGAGGCTGCATGCTGCCACACAGGCACTTGTCTAGTTGGCAAGTTGGTCGCCGCGTAGGAGCGGCCTTGGGGCAGCGAAATCTTGGCGGGTGCGGGCCTGGCTATGGCCCCGTAGACGCCACCGGCAAGGCCCCGTAAACTCAAAGTGTAGTAGAGTTTTCATATCAGCGTCCCTTAATTGCGGGGACATTGCTCGTGGATATTCACCAAGATGGCAACGATCTAATGGAATGCGCCGCTGGGCAATCACAAACTCACACCTGCCACATGCCTCGAGACATGACAAGTAACAACACATGACAAGTGTTCATCAACCATTCCACGCTATAATTTTTATATAGGATGCTCCTAAATTCACGAGGCAGGATCAACAACACAACATAAAAGAACAGTAGCACGAGACATAACACAAAATTACCGCGAAGAAGCAACCACTAAAGATACTTTGATAGCTTGACCTACAAACAATCACTGGAGATGATTAATATTTCATCTAAGAACCAACTATACAGAGCTATGAACAGAGGTTTCATGGTTGCTTATTGCAACTTTCTAGCAGTGGCCGCCGCGCCCTGCCTTAAAGCATCTCCAGCAGCGCCCCCAACAGCCCCCAGGGCACTTTTTTTAGCGTTAGCGCTGAAAAATCGGCCCAGTCGCGCCCCAAGACATTGATTATCGCCGGTTTGGGCTGAAACAATAGCCGGCGAACCCGAGGCGAACCCAAACCCCTGGGTGTCACCTGGGCGCCGGCCGAAGCAAAAAGGCGAGTGGGGCCACTCTGTTAGCGAGAGATGCCTTTTTCCCGCCATTCCCCGGCTTTTCCCCCACCTTTTCCCCTCCTGCCCCTCTTGTCCCGCCATTCTCCTCCCTCTCCCCGCCATCCGACCACCATCCCGCGATGCCGCAGAAGAAATACTCGGCCCCTCGTGTTGCTGCTGTGGACAATGCCACCCAGGTGAAGCAAAGGAAGCCGAGGGCGCCGCCGACCAAACCACCGAGCATGTCAAATGCCGACTAGAGGGTAGAGGTTCTGCGCCAGGAGGCTGTTACCACCGACCGTCAGAACATGCTCAACGCCAAGAGGGCTCGGGACGTGGTCGCGGCGGCGGAGCAGGCAGAGGTGTCTCGCGCGGGAATGATGTGCCCACCTGGCGGCCCGCAAGCTGTCTGGAGCTAACAGAGCGTCGGGTCGCCAGCCAGCATTTCTACGTCGCCAGAACCCTGGGGGTGCACCCCCTCGCTTGGCTACACCGACGGTGACGTGCATGGCAGATTCAACCCCAACATCACCTTTCCGCACAGCCAACGCACGTGTAATGCCCAGGATGGGACTATACCTCCTACGTGTCGAGGCACGACTTAAAGGTATAAGCCCATCCTAGAATGATCTCAAGTTTGGTATCTTTGCACGACTCATGTAAAAGGGATTAAATTGCAAAAGGAGATAGTTGGCTTACACTCGCCACTTCACACAATACATTACATAAGCAATACATCATTCAAAACATCACAACCCGACTACGGGTGAAGATCCAAAAGAAAGATACCAAAAACAACATAAAGCCACAGGTTAGGATCGAATCCTAGTAGAAACCACTACTGAACATCGAAACGTCACGAGCAAACAGCCAAACTCTTCATCGAGCTCCCGGTGAAGAACTGATCCAACTCCTGCATCAAACTCGGCTGAACCTGCATCTGGTGTGGTGAAGTAACTGTGAGCCACAGAGGACTCAGCAATCCCGTTCCCGGGTAACAAGACTATTTAAGCCTTGGGTGAGGACAAGGCTGAAGAAAGAACGAGAGGTGAAGGAACAACAAGAGTCTGCAGCAGCAACTAGCACTAACTTACGTAATAGAGAGCGAGAAGAGAAGAGCATCAGTCGAAAGATGATCACAAAGTGATCCTAGCTAAAACCGGTCAAACATAACCCCACCGTGTTCAACTCCCGAATCCCTTTTCGGAAATTGACAGTCACGGTACACACGCTGGTAGTGTATTAGAAACATTGTGTCAAGTTATCTACAACCGGATATTAACAAGCTCCCATCTGCCACATAACCGCGGGCACGGCTTTCGAAAGTTCAAACCCTGCAGGGGTGTTCCAACTTGACCCATTACAAGCCCACGATCCGCGGAGTCGCAACTCCATAGGTGGGAAGACCCGAGTATTCTCGGAATCCCGTGCTCAAGTTAAACCGAACTAAGGTAAGGCTAATCCAGCAAATCCTCCCGGCGTGTCGACACCCTGATAGTAGCCGCGCGTATCTAAGTCTCAGGACACGACCAGATGGGTGATGCTACAGGACCCAATCCTCGAGTTTCCCCGTGGTGGTTCCCGCAGGCTCCCCGTTTGGGACCAACACCATCGGCACTGGCCCCCCCTGCTATGTAGAATTAAGGATCCTCGAGGGAGCGACCCCCTATGCAAATTTAATTAATTAATTAAGTTGTTATTATGAGGCAAATAGTACCAAAAGTTGGGACTTGCTGGAAAAGACTTAGCACTTAGCGGTTTATCAAGGGGGTCCCATACACCCCAACCGTGTTAGGAACGCATAATCAAGGAACATAACACCGGTTTATACGGTTCCTAACGGCATGAGTGGAACAAATCACCAAGCAAAAGGCTTAGCCTTCCACCCTTGCCAATATATAGATGATTTCATTTAAGCATTTATATAGTGTGATATAACCCAACCAAACTTCAACATGAAGCAAGCATCTTCAATCTTCACCTGCAACTAACAATGCTATAAGAGGGGCTGAGCGAAGCGTACTTAGCCAAGCAACGGTTTGCGTAGGTAGGGTGGTTAAACATGGCAATGGTTACAAGTAGGAGGCTGACAAGAAGAACATGGGCATCGAGGCAAAACTATAGAGCGGAACTACTAGCAATAGGCAAAGATAGTAATGATATCCGGGTTCGGTCATCTTGCCTGGGATTCCACAAGGGAGAAGAACAAGTCCATGAAGTAGACGGAGCAACACAGACGAGAGAATCCTCACAACTCCGGAACGCAACCGAAGCTAACAAGAGAAGCAACCGGAAAGAAAGAAACAACACGGTAAACACACAAGCATTAACATGGCATAAGATGCACAACCAAGTATGATGCATGTCCGGTTTAAATATGCATGGCATGGCAAGTGCACAAACAAATACTACAAGTTAAGTGGAGCTCAATATGCAACGAGTTGCATATTGACGAAACACCACATTTAATTATTTAGTTGACTCTCGTTTATTAACAAGACAAGATTAAATGTTTTCAACATAGCAAGAGGTGAAGCATAGTAAAACTACACTATTAAGACATTTTAAATGAGGCCGGAAATAACAACAACATCATATCCGGAAAATCCCCATGAGCATGTTTAATAATTATAAGCAACAACAATTCACACATATATAATGTTGTTAACATGATGCGGATGACATGATCAAGTTTATGCAATTATTATTTAAGGTTAACAAGTAGAGACATGAAGTATTTTTCACCGTGGTGGAATGAAAGGGGGCCACGGCAATGATCCGAAATGATGCCACACCACATATCGGTTCCGGTAACTCGTTGAGAGTCCGGTGCAAAAACAAAAGGTGGAGTGAACGAGTCAAACGAGATGATGGGGTGATCCCGTTACCGGGTTCCCATGAGTCGGTGACGAGGCAACCGAGGAACATGACAACGGACGAAACGGACACGAAGCACACAAGGGGGACATTGCATACAACACAACAAGCATGCATCACACGGGTCATCGTCTCGGGGTTATACCTTCGAAACACTCGTTTCGGGACGGTTCGAGATCGTAGAGGAAGGCGTCGTTCTCGCGGGTCGTAGAGGAAGTAGCCGTTCACGAGGCGGTAGTTGTACTCGGGCGACGGTAGTGGTACTCGCGGTCGTCGAGCGACGGTAGTGGTACTCGGGGCGACGGTAGACGTTCACGTAGGCGTTTCCGTTTCCGAAGAGGTACTTGTCGCGTCGGCGTTCGTAGTGGTACTTGTGGTCTCCGAACTTGTCGGCGGTAGTGGTACTTGTACATGTAGTCGTTCTCGTCCGTAGTTGTTCCTGTCATCGATGTCGGGGTACTTGTTCGGGTCGCCGTGTACTCGTTCGTGTAGTCGATCTCGGCCGTAGTTGTACTTGTCACGGAGGGGTACTCGGCGTCGGTCACGTTCACGGTTCTTAGTCGTTCTCGTCGTCGTGGCACTTGCTGCTCCAAGGTTACTGGAGATAACAAAACAGCAACAAATCAAAACAAAACAGAAAGGGGGAAAAAAGGCTGCGGGGAAAGGATCCTAGCAGGGGACGGGCGCTCGAGGTGGAGCTGGAGATGGGGATGGACTCGGGGCAGCCGGCTCGCGCAGAGGAGGACGGGCGCGGCGGCTGTGAAGAAGGGCGCGGCGAGGCAGCCTTGCGACGGGGCGGAGGAGCTGCGGGCTCGTGCTTGGGGCGCCGGGCTTCGCCTGGCTGGAGTGCTTGGGAATCGGGGCGAGGAGAGCTGACGGGAGGCTGGCCGCGGCGCATAGGAGAGGGCTCGAGGCGCGGCGTCGGGGAACGAGGGATCTGCGAGGGACGCACGGCTTGGGGGCGCGGGCTGGCTAGGTGCTCGGGCAGAGGGGGAGGGAAGCGGCCGAAGAGGAACGAGGGAATCGGCCTCGGTCGAGCGAGGGAACAAGACGAGTGGTGGCAGCGCAGAGGGAGGGAGACCGAGGGGAAGAGCGATGGGGAGTTAGGGTCGCTAGGGTTCGGCCTGGACTGGAGTGGGCCTGGCGGCTTGGAGAGGGAGATGGGCCTGGGAGGTCTAAAGGCCCAGGAGGGAAAAGGGGCAGGAGGAAGGATGGGCCAGGGAACTAGGCTGCTCTGTTGTTTTAAAAGATTTTAGCAGAAAACAAAAGAGAGAAGAAAAGAAAGAAGAGGGAGGTTAGGGCAAAACTAGCACAAAGGACTATTTTTCCCGGGCTCGTAAAAATGAGCACGACCGGAGAAAAATACAAAAGGCCAGATCGGAAAATAATTCAAACATATTTGAATTTTTTTCAAATAGGTTTGAACTAAGACGTGATTATAGAAGTGTCCAAAAATGTTCAAATTTTCGGAGGAACCTCGAAACAACGGAAAGAATTATAGCAAGGTTTTTGAAGGTGAAACTTGAATTAAAGAGGCATGGAGAATATTTGCAAGTGTGTTGGTTAATTCCAAACAACGGAATAATTATTAATATTGCTCCATAAATATTAGGAGGCTTTTATATGTTATAAAGAGAAGACATCTTCCCTCGATTTAAATGGACCGAAGGTCCACACGATTTATTTAGGTTGAGATGCAAAAATAAAATGACATGATGGCATGATGACATGATGCAATGCAAAAATAAATAACACAAGCACAAACAAACACACGGGCAACCCGGAACATCTGGAATCTTCTGGGACGTCGGTCTTCGGGCGTCACAGCACGCCCTCGCCTGCGTTCGTCATCGTCTAGTACCCCACGTACACCTACTCGCCGCCGGCTTACGCCACCTCGCCGATGTCTCTTCTCCGTCGTGGGGCCCTGCTCTTCTCGCAGGCCTCGTCATCGCACTTCCTAACCCCAACGCGACCGAAGCCGACATGGACGATATCATCACGAGCGGCTCGGCCGCCACAGCCGCCACCGCCGCTTCCCCTGGTGTTCTAGGCGCAAGCTGATACAACGGACCTCGCCGGTGAGATGGATGCTGAACTCGATTACGAGGAGGAGGAGGAGGAGGAGGAGGAAGTAGAGGAGGAGGAGTCGGCGGCTGCTTTGGCGAGCAAAGGAAAGAATAAGAAGCGGGGGGTCAGGACCGGCGAGCGGTGCATCAAGTGGACGTTCAAAGAAGACGAGTGCCTCGCCGAAGCATGGAAGACTGTCTGCCTTGACCCGATCACCGGCATGAACCAGAGCGCCGACACGTATTGGGAGCGCATCAAGTCGGAGTTCGACGAGCGCAAGTTGGTCGACCCCTACTTCGCCACCATCCACATGCAGTGGCTCGAAGGCCATGTCAAACCATTGAGCGCTCATCCAAATGGCCTGCAACAAATGGCATGGGATCGTCGAGGAGGTCAAGGCTCGCCCGAAAAGCGGCGTCAACGTCGAAGGCCAGGTATGCATAGACGCCGAATGCCACCCCTTTTCGCCGTGTTCGTTGCTGACTATTGTTTTTCGCCGCAGATGGTTCAAATGTTCGCCATGTACCGCGAGGACAGTGGCACTGGAAAAGAATTCAAGTACCTTAATGTGCTCTCCTTGATCGAGAAGTGCGAGAAGTGGGAGGACGTCCGACGCACCCTCGCCAAGGCCAAGGAGATGTACAAGCCAGATGAGCCCATGCCGTGCACGGCGGACGGGCGCCCTAACAGCAGCAAACGTGCCAAGGCGGCCAAGGACGTCACACCGGGTACCGAGCGGCTACACGTGTCCATCGAGCAATGCATCACCGATGCCAAGAGCCACGACGCCCAGAGGGAAGATAAATCCAAGGCGCGGTGGTCGGCATTGATGATGAACATCGTCGTCCAGCTCAATCTACTTTGGACCAACGTCGTCGTGAAGCAGAGGAACACCGACCTGGCATTCCTGATGGGTGCGGACATGTCGACGATGGACGAGCAGGTCAAGGCGTGGTACCTTGCGGAGCGCGGGCTCATCTTGAACCAGATGCCGTCGATGACCGCGCCCGGTCCCACTCCGAATCCTACTTCGCCGCCAAGCCCAAGCGATGATGCTACCATGACGCCTAGCAGAGATGCCGCGCCGACCCCGCCCAGCCTGCGCACGCCGACTACCAGCCCGACGCCGGACGAGAACGCCACCATTTGATGCATTGCCTATGCGTCCTTTCTTTTTTGAACGCCGAACTAAGACTGATTGCCGAACTATGGCAGTTGATTGCCGAACTATGGCAGTTGATCGCCGAACTTGCAGTCTTTTTTTGGTAGAGGGAAACGTGAAGTTTGAATTTATTAGCGTATTGGTGGGCGAAACCTGGGGGCGTGGCTGGGAATTAGTTTGCCCCCAGGGCCAAAAAACCGCCGGGCGAATGGCAAAAATAGCACCGGCTGGTGCGCTAGGGGGGCGAATGAGTGGAGATGCTCTAACAGTTACCCATTGGGGGGTTTCTGCAAGGGTCACTTGTTTTGGCCACAGAACGCGTCAAGTGATGCGTCCTGCTGATGTCATGTTTAGCGTGTTGGTCGCTTCCTCTAGATATCATTTCATTTCTATTTTTGTGTGCATGTTTTCAGGTTTTAGATGTTTTTGTGTTGTTTTTCAGTTTTTGCCTGGTTATCTGATGAGGACATGACTACCTTAGATACGACCAAAAATATTGCATACATGCATATTTGTGAGATGATATCTAATGCAACGTATGCAATAAGTTATTTATGTTATCCATGACAAAAATACTTCACAGACTTTCGTGCCATGTTTATTTGCAGGTGTATGGGACATTTGTACAATCCACATGTGAAGATAAGAGAAAAAAGAAGTTTAGGTGCTGTTCAAAAAGTCCTCTCACGTCACTTTTGTCCCAAGAGAAGAAAAAGTCCAAGTGTCTCACGTTCTGGACTCAGATTTAGACTGTACAGACATACCTGACTCAAAACGCCAAGATCTCTTTGATCTGGACTCCAAATTAGGTGTTCTTTGTTTGTTGGAAAGTAGATTTCGTGCACTTTCCAACCCAATTGGATTCACCTTCAAATTCGTCTGGAGCATTAAGTTATGGACGATACAATCTAACGTTGCAGCAGAATCCAAGTCAAACTATAAGTCCAAAGGTGTTGTATCACCTCCACTTGGGCCCTCGCCTCTATCAAGTGGTATCAGTTTTCAGGTTGCTCGTTGAGAATTTCTGGTTTTGCATAGATTAGATTTATTTTCTTACCTATTGTCCAAGAAAAAAAACCACAAAAAAGGTTAGATCTATTCATCCTTTCTCCAAGCCGGTCCGAGCCTTTGCAGTTTTCTTTTGATTTTTGCATTGTATCGTCGTGTCGAGTTGCTGGTCTTAGTGTCTAGTTCGTTTAGAGTTTAGAGTTTTGGTCACATTAGGCACGCGGCCGCTGCATCTTTATCCCTTCCGCTGTCCACCATCCCACCCATCAGTTTCCACCACGTGCTACCCATTATTCATTGTCATAATCATAGTTGAGGTTGTTCACATCCTCGCTTGATCCAATTTGCATCTTATCTAGTTTGTCTTGGTAAGAGGGAGAGAGAGAGAGAAAAAAAGACAGAAAAAGAGAGAGAAAAAAATAAGACAGAGAAAAAATAGGAGAGAAAGAACAAAAATGTGAGAAAAAGGAGAAAAAAATACAAATTTCGTATCTATATAGACTCAATCCTGTACCTGAATTCGGATTCGAATCTACTTTGCGCACTATTGAGTAAAACACACATATCTTCCTCATACGAACTCCGTTTTCGCTCCGCGAGTACTCGAATTAAAACTAGCGACGAGCCGCATCTGAATAGTTGCAGAAGCTAGTTCAATATTTGGAACTTCAAAATCAGCTACTAAATAGGTATTTTTGCCCTCCGAAGTTCGCGAATACAGATTGTTCCAGTTTTTATGCCAGTTTTAGAATTTTTTGACTCCTCGTATCAACTAGGAATTGAATGATTCTTTTTGCATTTGAAAGTTTGAGTCTGAGCCATTCTTGAGAAAAATTATCAGAAAATTGACACAAACTTTTCCAGAGAAAAGTTGGAGAGAGAGTCGTTGGTATATCCTGCTTGACATTTGTTTCTCATCATTATCTTTACTGTGATTGTGATCTTCACTTATATCTTGCTATCCAGAGCTACTTCATATGCTTTATTGATGCTAGGTTTTCTATGTCGTGACCTCATTAGTGTTCTAGGACCACGTCTCTAGTCCGGTCTAGCCTAGGACCAGCACAGTACCATCGTTGAGCGTTTATTCAACATTGCATCTCTGAATTGATTATTGCTAATCTTTTGCTACCATATATAGCCAACCCAGCTCCACATATTTCCACACTGTGCATATTTACGTTCACCTCGCAATTGTTTTCTCAATCTTTGGAGTTATTTGACACTGATGGTTGCCGGTCACCACGTATTGCATGGTAAGAACCTGTAAGACATTGATATTTGCTATACTCTGACCATTTGACCACCACATCCTAGTAGTTCATACGAATATTTTTTCAATTTTTTTCTTGTTTTCTACTAATTATGGCAGGCTCCAAAGTTGTTAGTTCTTGGGCATCATCGATCGTGGGAGACTTGCCACCACCTAAGAAAACACAACAACCGTCACAAGAGGAGCAACGACATCAGAATGCGCATAATCAGGTTAATGTTTCCATGCCATCCTTTAATGGTCGTTTTAGGCCTGATTTATATATTGAATGGGAGTACGAAATTGATGTTATATTTGCTTCCCATAATTTTAATGAGCATGGAAAATTTCAAGCTGCGGTTAGTACTTTCTGTAGCTTTGCTTTAGTTTGGTGGAGTGAATATTGTAGGTTGAACCCTGATTTCATACCTACTACTTGGGATGATTTAAAAATTGTCATGAGAGATAGATTCGGTGATGTTTATTATACTTGTGTCATGAGTAAAAAATTACAACATTTAAAACAAGGCACTGACACTGTATCAAAATATTATGATGATTAACAATCTACTTTGTTGCACTCATTTTTAGTAGAAAGTGAAGAAGATTTTATGGATAGATTTTGGGGATGATTAAACCTTGATATTCAATAGATACTAATTCATGAAGAGTGTTATCCTATGGACCATTTGTTTCATCTTGCTTGTAAAGCTGAACAAGAAATAAAACGACGTGTTGCCCATAAGGACAACAAGCACACGGTGCACATTCCAAGAGTTGGTATAATTGTTCCTTCAACTACTAGGCATACTATGACAACCACATCCTTTGTTGTGAGTACCACATCATCTCCACCATGTGACACATCACTAGCGAGAGTGCCTACATCATCTGAGTTGATCATAAAAGGTAATGGCAAAGGTACTAATCTTCCACCTCCACATGATGAATGCCTTATCAATTAAAATGCACCATGTGATGACCTACCCACTACTTTGATCACAAGTACCGCGGGCCGATAACATGCAAGCCGACACCTTGGCATGAATCGGCTCCACCCGCCAAACAATACCAGCCAGCGTATCTCTCCAATGCCTGTGCAAACCGTCTATCAAGCCTTCACAAGAGTCGGAGTCAATCTTCATACCAGCCGACCCCGGGGCGGCCGGCCTCGCGGCTTCGGCTGCTGGCCCAGAGACTGCCCAAGCAGGTGGCCATGACACTCCAACTCCAACAGACGGACCACCTACAGCCGCGCCAGTTCCTGGCCCAGGGACTGCTCCAATAGACGGCCAGGAGGCGCCGGCTCCAGCAGACAGCTCGGGGGCTTCGGATACACAGCAGGAGGCTCAGCCCAGCCCTCCGCCTCCCAGCCCAACCGCCCTGGTCTCTCTGGCCGCAGCAACAGGAGTCTCAGTGCCGTCTTGGGCGCAGCCAATCCTCACATTCCTGCTCAAAGGAGAGCTGCCAGCAGAAGAAACTTCGGCACGACAAGTTCAACACCGGGCCTCAGCATACACCATAGTCAACAAAGAGCTTGCCAGAAGAAGTGCAACGGGCATCTTCCAGCGTTGTGTAGAAGCAACAAAAGGGATGGCTATCCTGAAAGACATTCACCAAGGGGAATGCGGCCACCACGCGGCCTCAAGGTCTCTCGTAGCCAAAGCTTTCCGTCACGGTTTCTTTTGGCTGACTGCTTTGGACGATGCCAAAGATTTGGTGAGAAAGTGCAACGGCTGCGAGCGCTTTAGTTCCAAGCAACACTTGCCGGCTTCTGCACTCAAGACTATTCCGATCACTTGGCCGTTTGCCGTCTGGGGCCTGGATATGGTAGGACCTTTCAAGACTGCCAGAGGAGACCTGGCACATTTACTCGTGGCAATAGATAAATTCACCAAGTGGATCGAAGCCAAGCCAATCAAGAAACTCAATGGCCTAACTGTTGTGACATTCATTGCAGACATCACAGTCCGGTATGGTATACCGCACAGCATCATCACCGACAACCGCACAAATTTTGCCAAAGGCGCACTTGCCCGTTTCTGTGCAACACAGGGCATCCGACTGGACCTAGCGTCCGTTGCCACCCACAGTCTAACGGCCAAGTCAAGCGCGCCAACGGCCTCATCCTGTCCGGCATCAAGCCTCGGCTGGTCGAACCTTTGGAGCGGTCGGCCGGCTGCTGGATCGAAGAACTGTCGTCTGTCCTGTGGAGCCTCAGAACCACTCCAAACAAATCCACTGGCTTCACTCCTTTCTTCCTCGTCTATGGGGCCGAGGCCATCATCCCAACGGATGTTGAGTTTGACTCGCCTCGCGTCACCATGTATACGGAAGCTGAAGCCAAAGAAGTACGTGAAGACGGCGTGGACCTGCTGGAGGAGGCCCGGCTGGTAGCACTCAGCCGCTCCACCATCTACCAGCAGGGTCTCCACTGCTATCACAGCCGGCGAGTCAAGCCGCGCTCCTTCCGCGAGGGAGAGCTTGTGCTCCGGCTAATCCAGCGAACAACCGGCCAGCACAAGCTCTCGGCTCCTTGGAAAGGACCGTTCATCGTCATCAGGGTACTAGGCAACGACGCCTACTACCTCATTGATGCCCAGAAGCCAAGAGCGTGCAAGAAAGACGACTCATGCAAAGAATCGGAGCGCCCATGGAACGCAAATCTTCTTCGTCGCTTTTATAGCTGAAAGACAGTATGTGTCGTGCTATCTAAAGTTATTTTGAGAATCAATGGGACCCCCGAGGAGTTCTCGGGGACTGCCCATCCCTTTATCTATATGATAAGAATTATGCCTGTGAATGATTATTGTTCACTCCTTTGTCTGACACCGGAGCCTAGCAGACGGCCCTAGGACTGGCCGCCTAGCCCTATGTCTAGGGAATTCTCCTTAAAAAGTCAGACAAGTAATGTGATGGCATCCAAGCCCTCTCTTGCATCAAGTCACAGACTCGCGGAACGCGGCTGTCCGACTGGCAGGAGCGAAAGGCAAGAAATGGTGCCCACATGAAAAATGGCTAAGGAAAAAAGACATAGGGCCATCCGGCCCGTCACACGAACCGCTGGCTGTCAAGCAGCCGGCCAGCCGGTCCTAGGCTTGGCCAGACCGCCTTCCAGAAGGCAGGATACTTGCCCATCCCGAAAACAGCCAAGCCCCTGACCCAGCCACAGAACCACAAAGTGGCTGTCTGGCTGGATGGGCGGCAGTTCAAGGAGCCGGCAAGAAGAAAATCGCCACAAGGAAACTAGGGCCAGGCTAATCCTAGGATTCGGCACGATTACATAAAGACCATGCAGCATTAAAAAAGAATATTTACATCCAAAAGGCCTCAAGAGCCGCCTTGCAGTAATAACTTACTGATACACCCAACGGGTGGAATTGTTCGGATTAACCCTACAAGTCTTCCAGGAAAGCAGACACAAAAAAGAAAAACTTAAGGTGCAGCGGGTTGGGCAGGTGGCACGACGGAGCCGGCTTCCGGAGAGACCACCTGGTGGGTCTCGGTCTGGCCGTCTCCTACGGCAGGCGGGGCCATCACTCCTGGTCCGCTTGTCGAGGACTGGTCAGGCTGGCGACTGACCGCTGGGTCCGCCTCCTGGGAACTGGTCTCCTCGTCGCTTCCTTCCTCCTCCTCATCACCCTCACTGGAGGCGATCTCCTCGTCTGGCTCCTCCGACGCCGCCAAGTCCAGCCCAAAGTTGCCAGGCGGCACCACATGGCCCATGTCGTCCAACTCCGGGATGAAGATGGAGGTGTCGGCATATTCGGCGAGGGCGGCGGCACGTTGGATGAGCTCCTTCTGCTCCACGGCCAGCTTAGGCTCGGCCTCCGCACGGAAGATCTCCAGCTGTTCAAGGCTCAAGCCAGGATACTCCTGCAACAAGAAGCAAGATCAGCTCATGACGTACACTTTGGAGTTCCAAGCCGCCTGCTCAGCAGCCGGCTCGGAACTCGGGGACTACACCCAGTGGGTGCGCTGACGCGCCCCCACAGAAGAAATTGAAGGAATAAAAACAGAAGAAAGCGAAGCACACATACCCGAACGGAGGACCGCGTGGCGACAAACTCTTGCACCGCCGTCTGGACGATGTTGCCCAAGGAGTTGATGTGGTCCAGGACGTCCCGCGATGCGACGATCCACGTGCCGCCTCCTCCGGACCTCCAACTTGATGGCGCCACGTTGGTCGCCTCGTTCTCCGGCGCGGACGAGCTGGCCCCACCGACTTCCACCTGCTGGGGCATAGAGACCGCCCTCGCAAGGCGCCGGCGGGCTGGGCCTCGGGGAGCCGGTTGCGGGCCAGTCACCAGCACGCCCCCAACTGGCGGCTCCTCCGTCCCCGCTGGCCGGCTGTCCTGCTCCCCAGCAGGCAGCGCGGGGGGTGGTGGTGGCGTCTCCAGAATGACGCAGTCGTCCCCCTTATCCCCTGGAGTCGGCTGCTCGTCAGCAGCCGGTGCCTGGGCCGATGGCTCGAGAGACCCTGACTCCAGGCGGACGGCGTGGCCCGCTGGCTGCTGAGGGCCCTTTCCTCGCTCTCGGACTCGGACGGCGTCTGCCTGGGCCTTCTTGGCGGCTTCGGCCTCCGCCTGGGCGGCGGCATCAGCTGCCGCTCGCTCGCGATCCGCGGCCTCACGCTCCGTGCGAGCCTCGCGGGCATTCCTCTCTGTCGCCTCCCGGAGCGCGGCGGCTGGATCCACGCGAGGGGGCACGGGAGGGGCATCTGAGCCTCCCACAATAGAGCCCGCTGGCACCCGCGAGAGGGAAAGCGTCGTGCTATGCAGATATCCCCAGGGAACGGAGAGTCAGCCAAGAAGGGATCAGCGGAGAGAGATGATTATCACGCAAAGAAGGAATGAAGAATACTTACCCGGACACAATCGGCCTGGCCTTGGGCATCTTCGGCATGTTTGCCCTGGCGGCCGCCTCCCGACGCTCGTGGCGGCGGTCGACAGCCGGAGCTTCTTGGGTGGGGCACCAGTCGGCCCTGATGAGGACCACCGTTTCCCACCACCCGCTGTGCCAGACGGCCCGGCCTGCTGGCTGGTGCGGACGGGTGCCTCCTCCATCTCCTCGTCATCATCCGGCCAGCTCTCCATGCCGCCTTCTGGCAAGGCGCCTGATGGCTGGCCCCCGCCGCCCGTCACCTCTTCCTCCTCCATGGGGGCGGCCCCAAGATCGGGGTCGCTTGTATCGCTCTGGGAGCGATCCGGCTCCAGGGGGCGGCCCAGTTGGTCAGAGCCCGGTGTCGGCTGACCAGGGAAAATCTGAGCAAAATATCAGGACCAGACGGCTATGGCAGCCGGACAAAGAAGTAAGGAAACAGAAGGATGAAAAGCTTACTGTGGGCGGCTGGTTGCCACAGCTGTACGGCGGCTTGCCGAAGGCCCAGCCGAAGTCGGAGACCTTGCAGCTGGAGATGTGGTTCACCAGACGGGCCACCTCCCCCGTAGGGTAGGGGCTTGGTGCACGTCCGGCTGGGGTCCCGGCGGCCGTTCATGTCGCATATCAGGTGAGGGCGGCGCTGCAGCGGCAGCACCCGGCGCTCAGCAAATATGAGCAGCAGATCCGCGAAGACCAAGCCCTCGCTATCTCTCACCTCCCGGAGACGGTGCAGCGCGACAGAAGCGCCGTCAATAAGGGTGGCGGGCCGGGTCCTCCAGGAGTCCCGAGGCTCGGCAGGCGGCCCCGGCACCCACTCTGGTAGGCAGACGAAATCCTGCTCGGGGTCGACGTTGGAGACGTAGAAGTATGCCTTCTGCCATTGCTTCACCGATCCCACGAGCTTCGGTGCCAGAAAGAAGTTCTTCGCCCCAGTGTGCTTCACCGCGATGCACCCCCCACACTGGGCGGGCACGCTCTGGACGGCGGTGCCGAGCTTAACGTAGAAGAGCTCAGTCTAGAGCTCGATGGTCGGGAGGATGCCGAGGTAGGCCTCGCAGAGAACGACGAAGGATGAGACAGTCATCACCGTGTTCGGCGTGAGGTGGTGAGGTTGGATATGGAAGAAGTCCAGAAAAGAGCGGAAGAAACCGCTCGCCGGGAGGGCAAATCCGCAAGGAAAGTGCGAGCGGAAGATGACCCGCTCGCCTTGCTGCGGGGCCGGCCTGATCTCCGCCACCGGCACCAGGCGCACGGCGACCCTGTCGGCCGGGGGCAGCTTCTGCGACTGTCGGAGGACGTCAACATGCTCCTGCAGGACCTCACTGCCGTCCCACTGGCCGTGGTGACGGGAAGGTGCCGGAACGAACATGGCTTGGGCGGTGGCTCGCTGCGACGACAACGAGAAGGGTGAGGAAGAAGAAGGAGGATGGGGGAGAGTGAGCGCGAGAACGGTGCCAGCCCCGACCTATATATAGGCCCGGGCGGCGAAGGCGAGGGGGCGGGCGTGGGATTAACCGCTCCACGCCCCGCACGACCCCCGATTTTCTCGCGCATTAAATCCGCGTGGGAGGGTAATCGATTACCCCTGCCACTGTGGATCCGCGCGGGGCCCGAGGCCCCATAGTGGCAGGCCCCGGTCCGCTGTTACGTCCTGTCATGCGCGTGGGCTGGCAGGCCGACGCGACAGGACGGTGACACGTGGGAGTTGCCACCGGTCTGCGGGGCGGTTCGACTGCCCGCTGACCAGGCGGTGCCTTCTCCCCGCACGACCCCCGATTTTCTCGCACATTAAATCTGCGTGGGAGGGTAATCGATTACCCCTGCCACTGTGGATACGCGCGGGGCCCGAGGCCCCATAGTGGCGGGCCCCGGCCCGCTGTTACGTCCTGTCATGCGCGTGGGCTGGCAGGCCGACGCGACAGGACGGTGACGCGTGGGAGTTGCCACCGGTCTACGGGCCGGTTCAACTGCCCGCTGACCAGGCGGTGCCTTCTCGCCGAAGACTCTAAGACAACAGTTCGGCTGCTGGAAGCCGGCTCCAGCAACGCAGGGCCGGCTCCCGTCGGACAGACATCCATGGAAGACAAGTGAAGGACGATGGGCCTGCCTGAGGGGGGAAGCTGCTAGAACCCCTCGGCACTTCCAGCACCCGCCTCGGAGTTCCACCAGCTTCGGGGACTACTGTCGAAGATATTGACCATGGGTACCCTCGGCGACTACCCTTGGTATTTTAAGACAAACAACAGCCGCCTGGTCCACTGCAGCCGCCTGCCCGTCGAGCCGCCTCCTGGGGTAGCCTACCCCAGGAGCCGGCAGCCAGCAGGCGGCAAGGACCCAGCAGGCAGCCACGCCAACACCACCAGCCAGCAGACGGCCCCGCACTCCTTCCCAAGACGCGCGCTGGGGGAACCCCTGCGCGGCGGAGGCGTGGCTACAGGAGAACATGTCCTTAGAAGATCTATAAGGGCATGGCTACAGTGAACGTGTACCTTATGAATATCTCTTATGCGGCGGGTCACTATAGCCACGCTGCTCATGACCAAGCATCGGTCAGAGGGAGTCACGATCCCACTACCCGCAAATGGCGGGGCCAGCAGGCGGCTGGCCCCATTGGTGAGCGGGTAGCTTATGAACAAGCTGCCCCTAGCAGACGGCCAGGGGAGACGGACGCCTGGTAACAGACGGCAATCCTCACCCTAGAAGTCCGAGCCTCATCAAGATGACAGGACAGGGCGAGGCGGCAGCGTACGGTGGGAGGCGATGGTACTGTAGCCACCTCCTTCTCGACAAGGCTGTCGTCAGCTGAGGCACATCTACAGTGAAAGACAATCGCGTAGGGCCCGCAGGCGGCGGGCCCCAGCAGACATGCGGTAAAGCCGGCGCCAGAAGACACTGACGGCTGGGAGCCACACCATCAAGATTACCATTGTACCCCTGGGGGGTAGGCCTATATAAACCCCCGAGGGTCCTCCTTGAGGAGGGGTTAGAAGAATACGAGGACGAACCCTAGTATAGAGAGAGAGGAGGTGAGCTAGCCTTGTTCATCTTCTCCCTTCGAACCACACAGCTCAAGGAGCAATCTTGTAGCTACCTTAGTGATATCAGTCATGACGCGGAGCCCCCGCAGAGCAGGACTAGGGGTGTTATCTCCCTGGAGAGCCCCGAACCTGGGTAAGATCCATAGGCGTCCCAAGTTCCGCTTTATCCCGCTTCCTGAGCCCGGTGACGTTCTTTTGACCCCATGCATGATAAGCCATCCGTTGGCATATGTCGTTCCAAAACACCGACATGCACAACATCGTGCATGTTCCTAGTCGAACCGTCAAAGTTGACTCCACCAAATTGATAGTTATCATCTCATCGAAAGATCGGGCCCCTTGCCTCTATCATTATCCATGGGTTTTGGAGGATTTTTTTATTCGAAAAGTGGTACTTTTCTACAAGAAAAAAAACACATATGTGCTTCGGCGAGAAGCACAATTATGCTTCCCTAAAAATGAAAAAAAAACACAAGTGTGCTTCCAAAGAAAAGTGAAATAGCACAACTATGTCACCATCGTCGTCACAACTATCTCTGACATCCTAACCACCGTGGTGAGATCTCTGTCTCTCTCAGCCGTTTAATCATGCACCAATGCATGAGATTAAAATTCAGAACCAATACAAACCAATCAAAAGACTCCATGTCATTTATACTCGAAGGGGTATCAGTTGATTTGGGCCGTCCAGATTCATCTAAACCCAACAGTTGTGTTATAACACAGGCCGAATGGGTATCTACCGATCAAGGCATGACACATGTCCCTAAGTTTCTTTTAGTTTTTGTCTGCCGATTTGACATCTATAACTTTTGAAGGAAGGCCCCTGCAACTTCAAACTCTTATAACTTTTAAACACAACTCCAAACGAGGTGATTCTTTGTGCATAATGACCTCATGAAATTCTCTATTCATGAGAAGCAAATTTTCACTTTGCACACTTCAAGTTGAAATTTGAATATGAATCTTTTTAGGGGATAAAATGCAAATATAATTCCAATTTGAGTGGATCTTTTTGTAGATTAATAATAAAATTTGAATTTACACAAATTCAGTTGAACTAATAAAATTTAGTAAATAGCAGAAGCTGTTGCCATGGCAACCATTTTTGCTGCCATGTTAGAGGTTTCAGAAATGTTGCCATAGCAGCCAATTTCATTGCCATGTGACCAATTCAAATTGTCATTTGAATTTAATTATAACTTTTGATCTATGGTTCCAAATTTGATTTTTTTTCTTTGCTTTTTGTTCAACAAGTTCAAACCACACTTTTAGAAAATGTCTCATTGGAAGGACAAGTCCTCCCTTGATGGTTTTGGTAATTAATGTCAACATATCTCTTGTTGGACTAACATTCTATCTAGTATATTTCAGACAAGTTCAACAGTGGTATGGCAAGGAGTAGTGCTTGTGGACCCTTCAAAATGCTAAGGGCATGGATTGGCAAAAGCTCAAGATTCTACATTTTTGGTTAAGTGATCCGAGATCACATTGAGTCCATAGGGATGTCAATACTATTAAAAGGGGAGGATGTTTTGATGATAATCTGGTTCCTCAAGTGCTTAGTGATATTGCTCCAAACTTGATGTAGTGTGGAACCCAAGGGACCCTTTTTCACGATTTGGAGGGGGGTTCACAAAGAACATGATGAACACAAAGGGGGAAACAAGATGAAAACACTCACAAGAACAAGGTCCAGTCACACATGTGCGAGATCCAAGAACACAAGAGGTCACAAAGATCCAAGGACAACAAAGGGAGAATATAAGTAGCTAGTTCATCTCCATGGAGGAGGTCTTGAATCCACTAGGGGATCTTCCCACAAGGGTGACTTGAATCCACTTGGGGGATCTTCTCCTTGAAGGCCTTGATCTCCAAAGGAGTAGGGGTACAAGTCGATGAGCAAAGCTCTGTCTCCTAAATGAGCTATCACAATGCTAACCGTAGAAAGGAGGAGGAGGAGAATATATAGTCTAGGGGGCCAAGGCGTACATGGGCCTCAGCCCAACATCATGCACACAAGGAGGGTCCGGATGATCCGGATGTCGGTCCGGATGATCCAGGCTTCCGGGGTCCAAATGATCCGGGTCGGCATCTGGATAATCTGGAGGGGTCACGACGGCTGCAGGTGGTATGGATGTCCGGGTTTTGGTCTGGACGACCTGGCTCGTCCGGATGATCTGGGTCGGGGTCTAGATGATCCGACTTTAGCAAGCAGCTTTGGGTGCCTTCGGGCACATTACCCGGATCATGTGGGCCGGGGTCCGGATCGTCCGGGCTGGGGCCGGATTGTTCGGACGGCGGTCCGGACATCCGGGCAAGTCGTGACTTGTTCCTTTCCTTCTCCGTCTTCACGTCCCTCTTCTTTCGTCGGTCGATCTTGCTCTTTATATTCTCCATGGCTATCTCCTTGGTACCTGAGAATGCAAAGTGTCTCCATTTGAGGTAGTAGCTATGTCTCATGTGTTTAGAAGAGGAATTGCAAGAGGAGAGATGTCACCTCGGTTTCAAGAGCCTTGCACGTTCATGTGTCATGGGTCCACTTTGTACTTGGTGAGATGATGGTAGGTCCATGTATGACCTTCGGATGCTCCGCATCATCTCCCCCCGTCGGGAAAGACTCGACCTCGGATCGAAAAACACATCACCATGGTGGGGAGGGAGATCCTTGACGTTGAAGATATCGTTCAAGTTGTACTTGTCGCATGGGATGTCGGTTTGATATGCATTGTCTTTGTAGTGTGCGATCACTTTAAAGGGTCTGTCATCTCATTGTAGTATCTTGGACTTGCGCTCGTTGGGGAAGCGTCCCTCGCGAAGGTGTAGCCACACGATATCTCCAATGTTGAAAATCATGGGGTGCTTGTTGACATTGATCTTGGTCGCAAGTCGTTGACCTTGACGCTCGATGGTGTGCCTTGTATCTTCATGTATCTTCTTGAGATAACTCGCTCAAGCACCTACATCCATGTTGATGTGCTATTGTAGTGGTAGGGGTAATGTCCAATGGGGACAAAGGATTGAATCTGTAGATGACCTCGAAGGGGGACTTGCCGACAGTCCTACGTCTTGCGCCATTGTAGGCGTACTCGGCGATGGGTAAGCACTCTTCCCACTCCTTGATGTTCTTCTTGATCAACACACGGAGGAGAGTAGATAGCGTTTTGCTCGTGACCTCCATTTGGCTGTCGGTTCATGGATGGTAGGCCGAATAGAATAGGAGCTTGATTCCGAGCTTGGCACAAAGCGTCTTCAAAAAGTAGTTTAGGAACTTGACGTTGCGGTCCGACACGATAGTCTTGGGCACTCCATTCAGACACAAGATTTCCATACAAAAGAGATTGGCAACATCTGAAGCATCGTCTATCTTGGTGCATGGTTTGAAAGGTGCCGTCTTAGAGAATTGGTCCACAAGAACAAATACGGAATCCTTCCCATTTTGAGTTCTAGGCAAACCAAGGACAAGATCCATGCTAGTATCTTCACACAGGTTATACAAAATAGGAATTGGCATATATAAACCATGGGATTGAGCTTTCATCTTGGCTTTGCGACATGTCGAGCATTGGTTGGTGTAGGGTGGACGTTGCGAAACATCTTGGGCCAAAAGTAGTTCTTGGAGAGCGTAACGAATGTCTTGTCGCGTTCGAAGTGCCCCATAAGTCCTCCTCCATGAGCTTCTTGTGAAAGTAACAAATGAAGAGAAGACTCGGAAATACATAGTTTGTTACCTCTCATGAGATAATCATCCTTCATATAGTATTGCTCCCAAGATGTATGCGTTAATGATACGTCTCCAACATATCTATAATGTTTTATTGTTCCACGCTATTATATTACCAATCTTTACTGCTTTATATATATTTACAAGAAATTATATATAATATTTTGGTACTAACCTATTAACTTAGTGCCCAATGCCAGTTGTTGTTTTCTGCGTGGTTTTGGTTTTACAGAATATCCATATCAAATGAAGTCCAATTGCCTCGAAACTTTTTAGAGAATTTTTCTGGCAATAAGAGACCTTGGAAGCTTCAGGAGGACGCGAGAACATGGAGCAGTGGACAACGAGGAACCAGGGCGTGCCCGGCTGCGGCTACGAAAGCCCGCCGCTAGCGCTCCCCCGCCACATCAACACCGTGCACCCCATGCCCGTGCACATGAACTGGTATGGCAAGGTGCTACAATTGTAGGTGCCGGTGTCAGAGCCGAGGCACTTGCTATTCATGGAAGAGGACGGCCGCGCGGTTTTCGTGGCCGGCGGGGCGCTCAACATCGGCGCGCCTATCACCATGTCGGTCATCTGCATCAGAGCGGTGGCGTCCGCACCGCCGCATTTCACGGCCAAGATGTGGGCGAACGGGCCGTCGGGGTTTCCCAGACGCACGACTGACACCGTCAAGGTGGAAATAGAGGTGACAAGCAGCAAGGAGCCCGGCGCCATCGCCGTGGAGGAGCTCACCTACTTCACAGTGCCGCCGAAGCTGCTAGCCGGTGCTGGGTATTCGAGGACGGTGTCCCTCCACATTCAGAGTGACAAGCTCCCCTCCTAAATGATTCCATGATGCCTTCTGTTTATCTTAGTACTTATATGATAATATAGTCCAACATCAGATCAGTAGTCGAAGTAGGGTTTAGTATGGTCTAATTTAGCTTAAGAGATGGAGGATTTTGATGGCAATGCAGCAATTACTTCAACATCAGATCATAGTGAAGTAATTTCCAACGGTCGAAGGGATATTTCATGCCCATTGGATAGAAGATCCTTCATGTAAGAAGTAAACCTAAATAGAAGCTGCTTATATGCTTGTCTGTTGAAGAAGTGTTGCATACTTCTGCGAGTCACCCGACTACGCAGCAGACCAAGGCAACAAGCTCGTGTCATGTTGGTGTTGTGTGCAAGAGATGGTGTGTGCGAGAAGTATCAAGAGACTCGTGAGCGTAGGTGTGTGCGTGGGAAAGAGGGAGAGTGTTGATGTAATGCGTGTGAAAAAAAGACTAGTCAATGGCTCGCCACGAGGCTATTCCCGGAGAACGCACCAATAACCGTAAGATCTACATCTGACGGTGCCAGCTATTGGATGAAAACATAAATAAAAAAAGAAGTGCCATGTCATTTAACAAAACCGCCACGCCACGAGCTTTGCTACATGCATGGGCATATTTTCTACTGTGTTTATAGGGTGGCTTAGCTGGAATAACATAATTGGAAGAAATAAGTGTGAGGGGCCTCACACCCCCTAAAAATCACGGGGGTGAAGATTAGATAACGAAGGAGTCCGTAAACTCCCCGTATTACTCCGTGCATTAGAATCTGTATTACTCTGTGCGTTTTAGAATTTTCGCCAAACGACGCCCCTCCCCTACCCATGAAACTACCACACGAGCGTTCGCAACTGCCATGGTCTGCTCCTATGTGCAATCTTCATTTTTAAAGCGATCTATAATAAAAGGCCGACCTTTTGGTGCGCGGTAGGCGGAGGAGCTTGGTCTTGTCGGTTTGCTACTGCTCACATGCGGTAGAACATAAACGATTTACCAAGCCGATGCGCGTCGCTTCGGTGAGCAGCGGGCCGGACATACCGTCTGTTCATGCTAAGCGGCGGGCCGGACTGACCATGTGTTGGTGCTACTGCTTACACGCGGTCGCACATGTCAGTGACGCACCAAGCCGATGAGCGTCCCTTCGGTGAGCGGCGGGCCGGACCGACCGTGTTTTGGGGCGACACCAGTGCGACGGGCTGTAAGTTTATCGCCTAACTTAATTTGTTTGTAAAGGGTGATGCCAGCAACCTCTCGGAGCAAAAAATGAGTACTGCTTACCAACTACTAGTACTATACACGTTTGCTATATGGTTGACTATGTATGACATGCCAACATATTGCTGGCTATACTATTAAGCATGCTCAAAGTACAAGTGCCACGCCCTCTAACAAGTCTTTCAACGTGCGTCAAATTATTAATAGGGTTAGCTCTCCTTCGAGAAATGTGCTCCACCGTGTACACGCCCGTGGGTGTGACAGGAGGCAGTGCGTGCTTGCGTGCACCTCTTCCCTTCACTAGTCAATGTGTACGTGCAATGCACGTGAATTTGGAAGTGTATTAAGTGCATGCGGACATTAAGTAGGATATTATTTGCGTGTTATTATGTGATTAGAACTATATTTGGCTGCATGCTAAATGTGTTGAGCGCTCGACATTGAAGCAGTCTAGATCGTTGGATTTACAAGATTTGATGGCCGAGATTAATTGGATCTGCCTATTTGGGTGTTTTTTATATTGGTATAGATGGTATGGATATAGATATAGATATAGATTCATGTCCTCCACGGCTCCACCCAGTGGGTGTGTTAGAGAGAGAGAGAGAGAGATGGTGTGTCCCACATTCCTCTATACATATGTTTCTGTCAAAGAGAGTCCTAAATACATAGTATATGTATGTGGAGTAGGCGATATAGGAGAAGAGCGTGGAAGGAATCGTTTACGCACGTATCGATAGACACGGACAAAGGGAATAACTTTACTAATGTATGAGCGCTAGGAAAGAGTGGGGGTGCATGTTGGGAGATTATGCGAGAGGCTAACCAAGCGAAGACAAGGAAGGAGTACAAGAGCAAGATCGATAATTAAAGAGAGGGGACGGTAACGTGCATGGGCGCGCTTGTCTAGTCGATAGACAAAGCGGAAGGCATGGATGATGATACGGGGAGGGCACTTTATGTGTGTGTGGCAGGCGGTCCTATGTAGCTAGAGTGGTCGTGGTTTGGTCGATGTGTGCATGGATGAAGAGGGGGAGACTTAACTATATATATATATATATATATATATATATATCGGACATTTTGTGTGGGGAGATAGCAAGAGACCTTGCTGCACATAGAGGGAAATCAATTGGTGCACATGCATGCATGTGTTAGAGATAAAGAACATCTGGAGTTACGAAGAGAGGGAGATGTGTGTGTGTGTGGTGGGGGGAGGGGTACAACAACTAGCTTGTGACACCGTAATTGTGCAAGATGGATAACAACAGAGGGGGTACATCTAGCTTGTGACATTGTACGAGTGCAATATGGGTAACAATGGAGGGGGCGATAGTGCCCGCATGCCTCGGAGTTAGGACGAGAGGCATGGATGGTGAGAGGAGCGGAGGGACTATGTGTGTACATGTTTGTGTGTCGTAGGCAGGCCTAGCTAGCTAGAGGATATCACGATCGGTGTGTGTGGGAAAGAAGGAGACGTAGGGAGATCGTGGGAGACTGACCTAAGGAACAAGAACGTGTGTGCACGATGTAGAGGATGCAAAGTGGCCGGGAGTGCGTGTGCATATAGGCATGCACAATATAGGAAAGTTATCAGATATCCACAAAGGGAGGAGTGTGTGTGTGTGTGTGTGTGTGTGTGTGTGTGTGTGCGTATAAAAGACTCGCAAAGACGATAATCAGTACAAGAGTGGATTCAAATATTTGAACAAGAGCTCGTGATGTTTGTAACTCATGTATGCAAGAATATAATGCAGACATGCCTGGCCTGGTTTTGAATCAAACATGCTACACTATACTCACATCGAACAAGGGCAAATCAATTTGAATTTGCGATACTGATGGCAGACATCGTCTCACCACCACTGCTCACCACATTGCATCCGTGCATGGACATAACTATTCTAATTTCAGATAACATGTGGCTTTCAAAGCTAACATCAAAATGTTGTGTTGGGGGGGGGGGATGCATTGTTGTGTGTGTTAAACACATTAGACATATGAAGACAGGGTTTAGATTATTCCGAACATCTTGCTACCTAGACTAATGTGCCGTGATTTGAATTTAACATAAAATGGATACTAATATTTGAATTGGAGATCTTATTGTACAGTAGTTCATATGTTCATATAAGATGGAAGATCAAAATGTAGGACTACATCCATTATAAACCGCAAGGTCACCTAACGATATATCCGAACTCAAAATGACGTTGATTCAAAAAATGAAATTCGAGATCCTGACATTCGTAATCGTATAGAACGGGACGTGACTCTTTCTGGTGGTGGGAATTGATTTGTTTTTTGTTGTTGGTGAGGGAAGTGCATATTTATTTGGTATTGTACAGGTTAATCTTGTTCTCCCGTTTTTTAAAGTTTTTTCTTGTAGTTTTTCATTCGCATTTGTAGCAATATAGTGAAAGGGGACATCCTCGCAAAAAAAGAAAAGTAAAAGTAAAAGGGGACATGACTCTCTTGTGTCTTGTATGAGCTGTCTTTTTTTTGTACACGTTAAGTTTGTTCTGCAGAACATGTAATCCGTGCCTTGTTATCCCAGAATTTTCGAAGCTAGAGTATCTTTGTCTCTTCTGCTGCAAAACTCCCACCTCTTCAACCCGCACCGCGCCTAGTTATCACAAAATTTCGACGCGTGTGAAAACTCCCTCCTCATCCGAAATCGGCCGCGCAGCCCAGACACACGAAATCCCTTTCTAAACCTCAGCCGAAAATGCCGCCTCGATCTTGCGTGGTCAAAACCTGTGGGGGTACATTCGTAACTTTCCCCACATTTCGGACAAGCGCGTCCCTAAGCTACGGCTCCTACGTTCCCCTTGATTTCCCCCTTTCGCACACCAAGGCCGCCAAAACCCGTGAAACCCCCGCTCTTCCGTCGGCCTGCCGACCGCCGCCCAGCCGGAGCCTCTTCCCGACGAGGTAGTCCACAGCAATAGCTCGCCGTCCCTTATCCATCGCACTGGATGAGGCTCCATCGCTGATCTCTTCGTCCCGCTGGTTCAGCCGCCCCGTCCAGCACCTCCAAGGAGCTGCCCCGACGTTCGCCTCGTCTATCGCGCCACCTCCATCCCCACATCATCGTCTTCACCTGCATGACCGGAACCACAACACCCTCACCAATTCCTCCAACGAAGCCGAGGCCTACTCGATGCCACCAAGGAGGTTTTACACTCACCGCTGCATTTTATCTTTTAATCGATCTCACGGGGTTGCCAGTGCTCGATACCGAGCAGCAATGGCGGGTCTCCATCGACGGCGCCATCGCCGATCACTTCCTCCATGACGCCCCTCCCCCATGTCGTTTCTCCCTCGGCCGCAACGTCCACACTAGCAGTAGCTGCTGCTCCTGCTCCGGCTCTCGCTCGCGCTGTTGCTGCAGCTCTGTCTCTTGCTCGCGCTGCGGATCTGGTCTTGCTGTCGGTTGCGCTTCTGCTCTGCTCTTGCTCTCGTTCGTGCTGCTGCTCTGCTCTGCTCTGCTCTCGTTCGCACTGCTAATGATGCTACACGGCATGCTGCAGCTGCAGGAGTTGCTGATTTAGCCCTTGGTCGCGCTGCTGATCCGGGCGCAGCAGCTGCTGCTGCGCGAGCTGCTCTTTGCTATTGTGTTCCTTGCTCGAGCGGCTACTGATTTAGATCATTGCTTCTATGCTACTAGTGGTCGAGCGGCCTAAACTTCTATTGAAGTGCCCGACATAAGAAAGCGCGCCCAGTGCCCCTCTCAAGCTAGACTCGAGGGCTCTCCTCTGGAGGGCCTCCGACCTGGCCAACGTCACGAGGGAGGCGCTCGGGCACCATGTGGAGGTGTGCTTCAGTGCACGTTTTCGCGAAGAGAGCGCAGGGCATGAGGCGCCAAGTGCTCAGGAGTTTGTCGCCGAGGCGATCAAGGATCTTCAGGAAGCAAGGGCGATGCGAGGCAGGCATCGTCCCGCGTCACCAAGCACCACTCCCTCTATCGACGAGGGCGGGGGGCTGCGAGTCTGCGTCAACATCCTAGGGCTCAACAGAGTCACGTCTCAGGAGCTCTTCTGGTTGTCCCAGTAGGTCAGTGCGAGGGTCCCCCTCACAGCTATGTTTGCATGCCTTTCGTCCTGCCGAACAGCGCTACCTTGCACCAGCGCCGCATGCGGGGCATCCTGGCAGCTCGCGAGGCCGAGTACCAAGAGATCCTGGAAGAGGAAGCCCGGGTCCTTCATGAGCCTCCGAGACCACAGGAGCTTCGTGAGGTCCAGGGGCTAGACGACCTATGAGGAACGACTTCAGTGGCAGGCATCTTCAGCTACCTCAACACTTCTCCCGTAATGGTGCCAAGTGACATTTTTTGTTTCGCTCAGTTGGGGGCGCCCCATAGGCTGCATCATCCCCAAGCCGTGTGGGTCTGTCCCTATAGTGCTTATTGTCTTTTCTTCTCATTCAGTTGGGGCGCCCCTCGGGTTGCATCATCCCCAAGCCGTGTGGGTCTGTCCCTATGGCATGTATCGTTTTTGCATCTATTAGAACTCGCCTAACCTTGAGCTGCTTCAGAAATACTACCTGCATGTCCAGCGCTTCGTTGCCATGAACATCGTGCACCCTCGCGAACCCGCCCTCGGCCACCTCATGATTAAGGAAGGGCACGGTGACTGCGCTCGGGTATGTCCCTGTAGGGTTGCTAAACCCAAGTGTCTGAGCTCTGGCTCGCGGGCCAGCTCCCGTGTACGTCACCTCCCATGGCCCTTGGTTCCTTGTTCTCCCATGAGCAAATTGAGGGTGGACGAGTTAGGGCACCCGACCCGGTGCCTCGCCACCTTGAGAGCCGCGCGCTAGTTGTTTTTCTTCAGGATCGTTACATGAGAAGACTAGGCACGGTGTCTGTGCTTGGGTCTGTCCCTGCAGCGTCGGCAAATTTGATGACTGATTATCTGGCGGGCCGGCTCCGTGTTGGGGAACGTAGTATTTCAAAAAAATTCCTACGCACACGCAAGATCATGGTGATGTATAGCAACGAGAGCGGAGAGTGTTGTCCATGTACCCTCGTAGACCGTAAGAGGAAGCATTATGACAACGCGGTTGATGTAGTCGTACGTCTTCATGATCATCGATCCTAGCACCAAACGTACGACACCTCCGCGATCTGCACACGTTCAGCTCGGTGACGTCCCACGAAATCACGATCGAGTAGAGCTTCGTGGGAGAGTTCCGTTAGCACGATGACGTGGTGACTGTGATGATGAAGTTACCGACGCAGGGCTTCTCCTAAGCATGACTATGATATGACCGAGGTGGATTATGGTGGAGGGGGCACCTCACACGGCTAAGAGATCATTGATCAACTTGTGTTCTTCTAGGAGCCCTCCCACACATATATATATAGGTTGGAGAGGGTAGGAGGAAGCCAAGGGGTGCCCCAAGTAGGAGGAATCCTACTTGGGGCCTTGTCCAATTCGGCCCCCATCCCTTCCTTATTTGGTGTAGGGGAAAGGAAAGAGAAGGGGGGAGGAGAAGGACAGGTGGGAGGCCGAATCCTCCTCCTTCCTTACTCCTTCCCCTTCCTTTCCTCCTTCTCCTATTTGGCCTTAGAGGGGTGCACCAGCTCACCAGGGGCTGGTCTGTCCCTCACTTGGACCAATAGGCCCATAACTTTGCCGGGGGGCACTCGGAACCCCTTCCGATGACCCGACATCACCTGTAACACTTCCGGTGTCCAAATATAGCCTTCCAATATATGAATCTTTACCTCTCAACCATTTTGAGACTCCTCGTCATGTCCGTGATCTCATCCGGGACTTCGAACAAACTTCGGTCATCAAATCACATAAACTCATAATACCAATCATCATCAAACGTTAAGCGTGCGGACCCTACATGTTCGAGAACTATGTAGACATGACCGATACACATCTCCGGTCAATAACCAATAGCGGAACCTGGATGCTCATATTGGCTCCTACATATTCTACAAAGATCTTTTATCGGTCAAACCGCATAACAACATACGTTGTTCCATTTGTCATCGGTATGTTACTTGCCGGAGATTCGATCGTCGGTATCATCGTACGTAGTTCAATCTCGTTACCGGCAAGTCTCTTTACTCGTTCCGTAATGCATCATCCTGCAACTAACTCATTAGTCACATTGCTTGCAAGGCTTATAGTGATGTGCATTACCGAGAGGGCCCAGAGATACCTCTCCGATACTCAGAGCGACAAATCCTATTCTCGATCTATGCCAACACCACAAACACCTTCGGAGACACCTGCAGAGCATCTTTATAATCACCCAGTTATGTTGTGACATTTTATAGCACACAAGGTGTTCCTCCAGTATTTGGGAGCAGCATATTCTCATAGTCATAGGAACATGTATAAGTCATGAAGAAAGCAATAGCAGTAAAACTAAACGATCAAGTTGCTAACCTAACGGATGGGTCTTGTCCATCAGATCATTCTCCTAACGATGTGATCCGGTTGATCAAATGACAACTCATGTCTATGGCTAGGAAACATAACCATGTTTGATCAATGAGCTAGTCTAGTAGAGGTACACTAGGGACATTCCGTTTGTCTATGTATTCGCGCATGTACTAAGTTTCCGGTTAATACAATTCTAGCATGAATAATAAACATTTATCATGATATAAGGCAATATAAATAACAACTTTATTATTGCCTCTAGGGCATATTTCCTTTAGTCTCCCACTTGTACTAGAGTCAATAATCTGGTTCACATCGCCATGTGATTTAATATCGATAGTTCACATCGTTATGTGAATGACACCCAAAGTTCACATCGCCATGTGATAAACACCCAAAGAGTAGTAAGGTGTGATCATGTTTTGCTTCATGAGAGAAGTTTTGTCAGCGGGTGTGTTACATTCATATCCGTATGTACTTCGCAAATTTCTATGTCTACAATTCTCTGCATGGAGCTACTCTAGCTATTTGCTCCCTGTAACACTCCAAATTTTTGGATTTGGTTTTCTTCCAAATTTTTGGTCTTTTGGAAGGGGGATATTTGATCTTCTCTTGAAACCCCTTTCTAAAAACTTTTCAGACCAAAGTTTGTGTGTTTTTCTCGAACTTGGTTCTGGTCTTGAAGGTTTTCCACTTGTCTTAGCTCAACACAAGTTGTTTTTCTCAAAAAGGGTTTGTTTGATTCTTTTCCCTCCATGACTATCCTTCATATAAGAATCTTGGACTTGTCTTCCCCTTTCAAACCTTTTCTTGCCATGACACACAATGAAAGTAATTCTCTCCAAGACCTCCTCTTCACCTTGGAACAAGTCTCTCAACAAATCCAGTAGGTTTCAACCTTATTGGGATTTTTCTTCCAATTATTTTATACCAACATAAATTTTTGTCTTTTAAAATGAACTTTGGTGATTTACAAAGGAACCACCATGTTCATTTTGATATTTGATTCCAAACCAACTCCCCTGGATAGTCCTTAGTGCCCACAACCTGGATCCATCTTGTTTCACTGGTCCACAGTTCAAAATTTTCAAATTTCACTTGCTATAAGTTTGGACAAGATTTGCAAATTTTGGTGAAATTCATATTTTTCTTCTTCCTAAAAATCTGTAAAAATTCAAGCAGCCTCTAGATGCATCAAGAGACCCCTCCACCAAATATCAGCTCCAGAAAGATTTTCCACATGCCAAAATCATTTCAACAAACACCTGGCGTGCACTGTTTCTGTCAGTTTCAGAAAAGTTAACTGAAGTTAATAGGCGACAGTGCAGCTTCGTCAGTTTCGTCAGAGAACGTTCGTCAATCTCACCAGCGCCACTTTGGATCATTGCTGCACTACACCTCGCACTTATCCAGAGCGCCGCACGCTCACTTGGCTGGTTCCTGGCGTCGGTGGCACCCTGGCCCGCCTGTGCCGGTGTCTTCCGCGGCGGCAGAGCCACCCGTGGCGGCCGACAGGAGGCACCCTGCGGCACAACGCCGTTTGGCACCGCCCAAGCTGCCTGGAAGCTCCGCGTGGACATCTCCTTGCCAGCGCACGCCTGCACCACCGTCGCCGTGGCCTGGCATGCACAGGGCGCGCTCTCAGCCGCCAACACATGCCGCACGGCCGTTTCGTTGGGGACATGCCGTAACCACCCCTGCCTTGCTGAGTTAGGCACCGAAATGGAAACAGTGCAACTCCTAGTCGATGCTCGAGCACCTAAACCACCTGTCCAGCCACAGCGCCGCCGTAATCGCTCGCCGGACTTATCCCGTTCACGGCAACCGCCTCGGGCCGGCTATAAATAGCACCCCCGAGCTTGCTCTCGAACCCGCCATCTCCACCACTTCAGTTGAACCCGCCCATCCACTAGAAGAGCCTCGAGGGGCCCTTCTTCCTCAACTCCGGCCACCTCCGTCCGCTTCGGGCTCCGGCAAAGTTCTCGTTGGTTAGAGCTCCTCCACCGCCCTAGACTCAACCGTAGCCTCCTGACACCTCTAGGAGACTAACCCGCAGTCCAATTCGACCCCAGCAACTCTCTCCGACGAGGCCCACGACCACCCGAGCCGCCGTCTGCCGGAGATAGGGCTGCCGTCGACGTGGTGCTCGCCGACGCTCAACTCCACCACCCACCGACGCGGAAGAGCACCAGGAACCCGTAGGTACCACTCACTCACCCTACCTCGCCGTGGATCGGCGCCGGCGACCGCCGCAACTCTCTGCCGCCGGCGCGACTCTGTTTCTGTTTTTAAACCTGGCGAGTTGGACCCCCTCGTCAGCCTCTCAATCTCTTCCGAAACGTTTTCCTGGAAGGTGCCTCCGGGCAAAGTACGTTTTCCTTTTCGGCTGGCGTACTGCGTACCGAATCGTTTTTTGTTTTTATATTCTAGCCCCTAGAAACTTTCTGTTTCATTACAGACAAGTCCCTGGACAGAAACTCTAATAACTTTTAAACAAAAAGTAATTTTGAGTTGATTCTTTTCTGTCCTCTTTAGTTTTCTGTCTAGTTTTTTGTCATATTTATTTGAAAAATATTTGGGACAACTTTTATGCACACGCGGTATTTATGTTAGTACTCTTTTATTTGAATACATAGATACCGACGGAAGTGACGGAGCCGCGAACTTCACCGAGTTAGACTCCGACTACTCCGAACCAGGCAAGCATGTTTGAACCTTTGATATGATGAGTGTGTTGCATGTTTTCTTGAGTAGTTCTTCTTCATAGCATGGTCATATAAGCATTTGTGGATGATTATATTTCATGCAAGCAAGCTTCGGGTGAGCCCGAATGATGATGATTGAACCACCCCGATCATGTGGTGACATGATGGGTTGTGAACTGGTATTGTTGGAGCATGCCAGTCATCTGTTATCTCTTGTATCAACGAGGATCAAGTCATGATCCCGTATGTCTCCTTTTGGTACTGTCACTTGCCTTCTGCAAAGAATACAGTTTAGTCAGTTGCAAACCTCTTTCCGTGTACACACCAAATAGAGGGGTCGGAATGAGGGTTCCATGGCCCTGGATTAAAGTCCGTCATCCGGTCAGGGGGCATGGGTGTTTCCGGTTGGGACCGAGAGGGGGGCACCCCTTAGAGCGCGCAGATATAAATTTGATCCCATGCTATTAGAGGTTGTAGCCTCCCCGTCTTAAAGTTTTTCGTGAATGTTGGCTCGGGTGATTGTGATGGCCTGGCTTATTAGGGATGATAGACTACTCATATCAATAAGGAATTCCTTCTTTTCCGGGAGCCCATTCGGATAGAACTCCAAAGTTAAGCGTGCTCAGCTTGGAGTAGTTTCAGGATGGGTGACCGACCGGGAAGTTGCTGCCGGGTGCGCACGAGTGAGGACAAAGTGCGCAGAAAAGACTAGTATTGATATGTGAGGCCAGTCTAAATCCTGCCAGGAGTAACGACCACCGGCGGGTGTATCCGGGGCGTTACAAAGACTAGTATTGATATGTGAGGCCAGTCTAAATCCTGCCAGGAGTAACGACCACCGGCGGGTGTGTCCGGGGCGTTACAAGTTGGTATTCAGAGCCTTCTCCGACCAAGGAGCCCCCACTGTTTGATCGAATCGTTGACGGTCGAGTCTAGGCACACACTGAAAACTTTTTGAGTCCTATATTATATCAGAGAGTAGGATTTCTTTGCTTCTCATCTCCTTTCTCTCTGGTGAGGACTCCTGACGACTACTCTTGTCTCTCCTATTTTCAAAAATTGCACAATTTTTTTTTAGGAATCCCGCGAGTATTCTGGGATTGTTTCGATGTTCTTGTGACGAGGATATTGTTCTCGATGCCTCCTGTTCCCGGGGAGTTGAGCTTCGGGGTATTGTCGTCACAAGCATATCGCGGCAGTACTAAATATTTAAGACGGCCAACATCGAAAATCTCTCCTATACGGCCAGTGGCAAGATAACCCCGACATCACCCAGTACTGGGGAGGTAGTTCGGGAGTATTGCCATAGCTTGTTATAGTGGATGCTTTTCGAAGGTCCGAGGTACACAATTTCCGAGAAAGACTGGTTATGTGTTGAAGGATGGATACACCTGGATGTAGGTTTAGAGTTGATTGCGTGGTGCTTCCCGTGTATCCCCAACACCTGATTGCATAACTGGAATCTTTAGGAAATCTATAGGTGGGTTTATCCAGTAGATCGTAGGCATTCTTCCAACCAATGCAGGTTAGTGAGTTCGGGGTTCTACATTGAGTGAAGTGGTTTATGACCGATGTTACTATCAGGAGTTGCATCTTAAAGGATCCTTGGCTATGCTGATCCGGGGATTGCAAAACCTTTTCGTAACGCGTTCATATGCTTTCAGCACAAAGATGTTAGAACGAAACTCCTCTCTTGTGTTTGTTCCCTCCTGTACCTTGTTGTTTTTCTTATTTTCATTTTTGTCCCCTATGTGGCTTCTCGTGAAGATTGATGTTATCATTTAACCGAGAATATCATTCGTTCCTCTTGTTCGAATGATTTCATTCGTTCTTATTGTTCGAATGATTATTGTGAAGACTTGTTGCAATTCATTCCATTGATAAAGCTTATACCTTTTGTCAATCAATTGCTGATTCGTGGTCATCTCTTACAGGATGGCTCCGAAAAAGGTTCCCAACGTTAACCCAGAGGTGGAAGAGGTCCCAGAACATCCTCCTTCCCCTCCTCCTCCGCCTGAGGCTTGCAGAGCGATTATGCAGACTACAACTCAGAACACCCAGTTGTTGATGCAGATGATGCAGCAGATGCAAGCTAATCAAGCTAATCAGGGTGTTCCAGGGAACCAAGGCAACTTCTTCAACCAGCAGCACCATGCTACTCTCAACCAGTTCTTGGCCAACAATCCTAAAGCTTTCAGTTACTGTGTCGACCCTCTTGATGCTGAAGATTGGTTAACCGACATAAAGAAGCATTTTGAGTGCAGTAACGTGAAGGAAGATGATTATGTGAAGTTTGCAGCCTTCCAACTGAAAGATCAAGCAGCTGATTGGTGGCAGCAATACAAAGACTCCAGGCCAGGTCAAGTGATCTCTTGGGAGAATTTCTGCAAGGATTTTCGCTCTCACCACATTCCAACAAGTGTCATCGAGGGTATGCGTGAGCAATTCCGCAACCTGAAGCAGGGCTCCATGACAGTCTATCAGTATAATGTCAAGTTCCAAAACCTCGCCCGCTATGCTAAGCAAGACATTCCTGATGCCAAGAGTAAAATCTACCAGTTCCGTGGAGGTCTCAAAGATGAACTTCAGCTTGCTCTCACTTTGTTCGAGCCCGATGAATTCGACAAGTTCTATAACATGGCTTTGAAACAAGAAGCAGCTCAGCTTAAGATGGAGGCTTCTAAGAAGAGAATTCGAGATGCTGTTCACTCTTCCTCATCGTCTCACATGGTCTCGAAGCATCAGAAATTCTGGCTTCCTCCTCCTCCAGTGATTCGAGCTCCATACAACAACTCCAACAACTCCAACAACAAGAACTCTAGTGGACGTGGTTTCTCCCACCCACCCAACTCCAACAAGCAGTCCAAGCAACAGTTCCAAGCTCCAAGACTAAGTGCTCCTCCTACCCGTCCGCTTTCTAAGGTTACTTGCTACAAGTGTGGCCAGAAGGGTCATTATTCCAACAAGTGCAACAACCCAAGGCGCCTTCCGCCTCCTCCTCCTATCAGTTCGGCTATTGTGAAGCATAATCCCAGGCATGCTAGGGTGAATCTGATGAATGCAGCTGAGGCGGAGAACTCTTCTGATGTGATCATTGGTAACCTTTCAGTGAACTCTTTTCCTGCAAAAGTATTATTTGATTCTGGTGCATCTCTTAGTTTCATTTCAAGGCCATTCTTCACCAAGCATAATTTGACTTCGGTATTTCTGGATAAGAAGTTGTCGATTATTTCTCCGGGCAAGCACATGACTTCAAATTTGATGGCTCCGAATGTTTCTATTCGCATGGGTGATTATCGCTTTCTGGCTAATCCGGTGGTTCTTGGTAATTCTGACATTGACCTCATCCTCGGAATGGATTGGTTTTCTCAGCATGATGCTCACATTGATTGTGCTCAAAAGGAAGTCAAGATGACTCATCCTGATGAAGATGTGATTAACTTTGCCTCCAGGGATAACACTATCAGGCTTTTCTCTCTCAATGATAAGGGCGAAATTAATGCCATATCTCAAATTCCGGTGGTGAACGAATATCAAGACGTCTTTCCTGAAGAACTTCCAGGCATGCCTCCACACCGCCAGGTGGAATTTGTCATTGAACTCGAGCCGGGTACTGAGCCAGCATGCCGGCGTCCGTACAAGCTCTCTCCGGATGAATTGAAGGAATTGAAGAAGCAGCTTGATAAGCAGGAGAGTATGGGTCTCATCAGGCCTAGTACGTCTCCGTGGGGTTGTGGTGTCTTATTTGTCAAGAAGAAAGATGGCACGGAGCGTCTCTGTGTTGACTATCGGCCATTGAACAAGAAGACGATTAAGAACAAGTATCCGCTCCCCAACATCAACGAACTCTTCGAGCAGCTCAAAGGAGCTAAAGTGTTCTCTAAGCTTGACCTCCGAATGGGCTATCATCAAATTCGCATTCGCGAGGAAGACATTCCCAAGACGGCCTTCAGAACGAGCTACGGTTCATACGAGTATACCGTCATGTCCTTCGGTCTCGCCAATGCTCCTCCTACCTTTTCGAGGATGATGCCTTACATCTTCAACCCCTATACTGGCGAGTTTGTGCTTGTGTATCTGGATGATATTCTGGTGTTTTCCAAGAATGAAGAAGATCACGAAAAGCACTTACGTCTGGTTCTTGATCGTCTTCGAGAGCATAAATTCTATGCCAAGTTCTCCAAGTGCGAGTCTTGGCTCGATAAGGTTTTGTACCTGGGCCACATCATCTCAGCTGACGGTATTGCGGTTAATCCCGAGAAAGTTGAAGCAATTGTCAACTGGGAAGCTCCTCAGAATGTCAAGCAGCTCCGCAGTTTTCTGGGTCTTGCCAGCTATTGCAGAAGGTTCGTTGAGAACTTCTCCAAGATTGCCACCTCTTTCCAACCTGCTTCAGAAGAATGTCAAATACTTTTGGTCTCCAGAGTGTGAAGTGGCATTCAAAACTCTCAAAGAAAAGCTTGTCTCTGCTCCAGTTCTGACTCCTCCAGATGAGTCCAAGCCCTATGAAGTATTCTGTGATGCTTCTCTTCAAGGTCTTGGTGGTGTGCTTATGCAAGATAAGAGAATTGTGGCATACACTTCTCGTCAGCTAAAGCCAAGTGAGAAGAACTATCCCACACATGATCTCGAGCTAGCAGCTGTGGTACATGCTCTGATTACGTGGAGACATCTGTTGTTGGGCAGAAAGGTCGACATCTTCACTGATCACAAGAGCTTGAAGTACATCTTCACACAGCCGCATCTGAACCTCCGCCAGACTCGTTGGGTTGAAATGATCCAAGAGTATAATCCTAGCATTGAATACACTCCTGGCAAGGCGAATGTGATTGCAGATGCTTTGAGCAGAAAGGCATATTGCAACAGCCTTCTTATCAAGCCGTACCAGCCTGAGCTTTGTGAAGCTTTCAGGAAGCTCAACCTCCAAGTTGTTCCGCAGGGTTTTCTTGCAAATATTCAAATTGCTCCTACCTTGGAAGATCAAGTCCGTGAGGCCCATCTCAGTGATACCATGGTGAAGAAGGTGAAACATGCTATTGCTAAGGGCATTCCGAAATACAAGTGCTTCCGTGTTGATGAGAGAGATACCTTGTTCTTCGAGGACAGACTCGTTGTTCCTAAAGGTGATCTCAGGAAGCTCATAATGGAAGAAGCTCATGATTCTCTCCTTTCCATTCATCCTGGCAGTTCCAAGATGTACCAAGATCTCAAGCAATCTTACTGGTGGACACGCATGAAAAGGGAGATTGCCCAATTCGTGAACGAATGTGATGTATGCAGAAGAGTGAAAGCAGAACATCAACGTCCAGCCGGTCTTCTCCAACCTCTTCCTATCCCCGAGTGGAAGTTCGACCACATTGAAATGGACTTCGTCACTGGCTTTCCTAAATCCAAGCGAGGAAATGATGCTATCTTTGTGGTGATTGACAAGCTTACCAAAGTCGCTCACTTTCTTCCAGTCAAAGAATCAATCAATGCAGCTCAATTGGCAGAGTTGTATACTTCCAGAATTGTGTCCCTACATGGCATTCCTCAAGTTATATCCTCAGACCGTGGAAGCTTGTTCACATCAAGGTTCTGGGACTCCTTTCAGTCCGCCATGGGCACTAAGATCAGGTTCAACACTGCATTTCACCCTCAGACTAGTGGTCAAGTCGAGCGCGTGAATCAGATTCTAGAAGACATGCTCAGAGCCTGTGTCATCTCCTTTGGCATGAAATGGGAAGACTGCCTTCCATTTGCCGAGTTCTCTTACAACAACAGCTTTCAAGCAAGTGCAGGCAAAGCACCGTTTGAAATCCTATATGGCAGAAAGTGCCGTACCCCTCTCAACTGGTCTGAAACAGGCGAACGTCAACTTCTTGGCAATGACTTGATCTCAGAAGCCGAAGAAATGTGCAAAGTCATACGTGAGAATCTCAAGGTCGCTCAGTCGCGTCAGAAGAGCTACTATGACGGCAAGCATCGTGATTTGGCATTCAACATCGATGATCATGTCTATCTCCGTGTGTCTCTGATGAAAGGCACCCAAAGATTCGGTATCAAAGGAAAGCTTGCTCCTAGATACGTCCAGCCTTTCAAGATTCTTGGCAAGAGAGGCGATCTAGCCTATCAACTTGAGCTCCCTTCAAACTTCGCCAATGTTCATGATGTCTTCCATGTGTCTCAACTTTGCAAATGCTTCAAGGCACCTGAGCGCATGATTCCGTTTGAAGAGATTGATCTTCAACAAGACATGTCCTACCGAGAGCACCCAGTTGCAATTCTCGAAGAAACCGAACGCAAGACCCGCAACAAGTCCATCAAATTTCTGAAAGTCAAGTGGTCACATCACACCGACCGAGAAGCTACCTGGGAACGAGAAGATCATCTTCGTTCCGAGTACCCTTCCTTTTTCCAGTCCTAGATCTCGGGACGAGATCTTTTTGTAGTAGAGGAGAGTTTGTAATGCCCCGGATGTAATACTTTCCCTTTGGGGCATATAATATATCTCCGGCTTCATCTATTCCATTTCGGGTTCTTTGTCTTTCGGGTTTTCGTCGTGTTGTTGTGTGCGTGTGTGGCATTCATTCATATCATGTAGACATGTGCATTGCATTGTATTTGTGTTGTCGGTTGCATCCGGTTCCACGCGTTCCTTCCCGTTGTCCGTTTCGCGTTCCGGAGCTCCCTCACGTGTCCATGTCGTCTCGTAGGCCTACTTTGGTGTTTGGCCGTGTAACGTTACCGGTTTGGCGCGAGACTTGTCGTGTGTTGTTGTTTTGTTGTGTGTAACCCGCCTGTCAAATCTCGTCGCGTTTCGAGTCCATTCGCTCCTCCAACAGTTATTCTCGTGGGCTCAAAGTGCCTCCACTTTGAGGCCAAAAACACCCCCTCCAACAGCCCACCATCCACTCCTAACCACTTCTATCATCCAGGCCATCAAAATCTGATCCGGTGGCCGAAAACCGCACTCCATTTGGACAACCCTAGCTCCTTGTGCCTATATATTTGTCCACTCCCCTAAATTGGTGCCCCAAAACAAGGAAACCCTAGTCCATCTCCTACCTCTCCTTCTTCCACCTCCAGCCACCAGCCACCTCACCGGAATTTGCGCGGGAGTTCATCCGCCTCGCCGGAGTCCGCCACCTCACCGGCCGGAGCTCGCCGCGCCGCCCTCTCCACCTCCCACCGCCGGCCGGCGCCGCCACCTCGCCGGCCGGGCCGCCGCACGCCGCCATCTCTTTATCCCTCCGGCGCCCAAGGCCGCCGCCCCGCGCCGCTCGGGAGCAGCAGCCAGCCAGCCGCCGCAGGGGCCCGAGGCCATCGAAGCTCCCGACGCCAACCGCCGATCGGATCTGGGAATCCCTGGGCCGGTCCGTTCGTTTCCCTCCGTGGGCCGAACCCTAGGCGATCCGCCGGCCCATCCGGTCTCTCCTCTCGAGCCGCCCCCAGGCGCTCGACGCCGCCGCCGCCTCGCCAGTTCCTCGCGCGGGCCGAGTCCCTCCAGGGCCCAGCCGACTGGCTCCCGGCCCGGTCGCCAGCCGCCTCGCCTCCTCCCGCGGGCCGCCGTTCGCGCCAGCTCCTGGGCTGCGCCGCCTTTCCGCGCGGGCCGCCGCCTCCGTCCAGCCGGGACGGATCCAGACCGGGCCCGTGCTCGTTTTTTTTCAGATCTGAATCTGAGGTTGACTCCCCCTCTTTTCTCTAAGTCCCCAGTAATTTAGTTGCTGATGCTATATTCAAACTGCTCTAACTTTTTGTGTGGATGTCCGTTTCACGCATATAGCATGTCCACACGTTCGTGGGATCGTGCACTACGTTTCATCTCTTGTTGTCATGCATGTTAGAGATCATCTAGGTGCTTGTTTTGCTGTTGCAAGAGTGCATCATGATATAAACTGCTGTTATGTGATGTTTTTATGTCATCTTTGCCATGTGATATCTTTTAGCTCGTTTACCCGAATGATGCAAATGACATGTCCACGTGTTCGTCTTGCCATGCTCTACATGTTGTATGTGCTAGGTAGCATGTTAGATTTATTCTTGCCATGTTTATCATCGTTGCAAAGTGCCATGTGGCTGTGATGTTGTTTCACTTGTTATGAAATGCCATCTTGTTGAGCTCGTTACAATCGTTGTGTTTATCTCCATGAAGCATGATTGTGTATTTCGGAATCACCATCATGTGTACTTTGATGAGGTGTTTACCTCTTGCCATGTTTAGTTTCGAGGTGACTTAAACTTGCTCTTTTAGATGTCATGATGAAATTGCTGTTTTAGGACTTAGTGAATTTTCACTAAGTCTGGAATCTGTAACGTTCCGATGCCATGTTCGTGTGATGTTCTAGGACAAAGCATGTTAGTTTTGGAGTGGATCTTTATTGTTCCTTGTAGTATATATTGTTGTCTTTCCATTAATGTGCTCACATGTTTATTTGAGTGGCTATAGCATGTTTATCTTTTGCTCCAAAGTTTCAATAAAATTCTGCTGCCAGAATTTTATTGTCAAGTTCAATATGTCCAAGATCATTGCTATTGATCCGTGGCTCCTTTGGGGGTGCACCTTTGGACTTAGTTGCTGTAGTATATGTCTAGTTTGTGTTCATGTCCTTTGCCATGTTGTTTGAATGCTGTAGCTCAATTATTTGGAGCTCCGAAGTTGCTATGATGCTGTAATTTTCAGCTTTCGCTCATTTCTTGTTTCGGGCATAACTTTTAGCCCGTAACTCCGATTTCAGCGAATCTTACATGAAACTTGATTGATTTTCCGTGTAGATTCACAATATCAGATTGTTATCATGTTTTGAGGTGTTTTGCTTGAGTGCTATTTTCCGTGCTCCGTGTGCATCCTTAGTGCTTCCATCATGCATCCATCATTTTCGAGTGCGCATTGCATCTTGTTGATTTGTGCTTGGTGTGATTGTTTTGTTTAGAGCCGGAAGCTGAGTCTGAGTTCGAGTACAAGCACGAGGTTTCCAACGAGGTTGAGCACGAGGACCCTTCTTACGATCCGAACGACTTCTCTTCAGGCAAGATGACCGAACCCCGATAACATTACTATCTTTGCCTATTGCTAGTAGTTCCGCTCTATAGTTTTGCCTCGATGCCCATGATCTTATTGTCAGCCTCCTACTTGTAACCATTGCCCTGTTTAACCAACCTACCTATGCAAACCGTTGATTGGCTAAGTACGCTTCGCTCAGCCCTTCTTATAGCATTGCTAGTTGCAGGTGAAGATCGAAGGTGCTTGCTTCATGTTGAAGTTTGGTTGGGTTTTATCACACTATATAAATGCTTAAAATGAAATCATCTATATATTGGCAAGGGTGGAAGGCTAAGCCTTTTGCTTGGTGATTTGTTCCACTCATGCCGTTAGGAACCGTATAAACCGGTGTTATGTTCCTTGATTATGCGTTCCTAACATGGTTGGGGTGTATGGGACCCCCTCGATAAACCGCTAAGTGCTAAGTCTTTTCCAGCAAGTCCCAACATTGGTACTATTTGCCTAATAACTAAATAAACTTGCATAGGGAGTAATTAACCCGAGTTCTTAATTAACAACCCCCGGGCCAGTGCTCCACATGAGTGTTGGTCCAAACTGGGCAGACTGCGGGGCCACCCGAGGGAACTCGAGGACTGGTATATACCTGTAGGCTGACCTATCCGGTCGTGGCCTGAGACGAGATACGTGCGGCTACTATCAAGGTGTCGGCATGCCGGGAGGATTTGCTGGAGTAGCCTTACCTTAGTTCGGTATATCTTGAGCACGGGATTCCGAGGATACTCGGGTCTTCCCACTTTGGAGTTGCGACTCCGCGGATCGTGGGCTTGTAATGGGTCAAGTTGGAACACCGCTGCAGGGTTATGAACTTTCGAAAGCCGTGCCCACGGTTATGTGGCAGATGGGAGCTTGTTAATATCCGGTTGTAGATAACCTGACACAATGTTTCTAATACACTACCAGCGTGTGTTCCGTGACCGTCAATTTCCGGATAGGGATTCGGGAGTTGAACACGGAGGGGTTATGTTTGTTGAGCTTGTAGCTAGGATCACTTCATGATCACTTCTCGTCCGAGGCTTTCTCTTCTCGCTCTCACTCACGTAAGCTAGTTGCTAGTTGCTGCTGCAGACACTTATTCTTTTCTTCAGCCTTTCCTCTCCCAAGGCTTGAATAATCTTGTTACCCGGGAACGGGATTGCTGAGTCCTCTGTGGCTCACAGTTACTTCACCGCACCAGATGCAGGTCCAGTTTTGAGCTATCCAAGTGATGGCACCGAGCTAGACTGGGAGTACGACGAGGAGCGTAGTCGGTACTATGTGCGATATCCGGATGATCAGTAGTGGAGACTCCTACTAGGATTCGATCCGCCTGTGGTTTATTTATTTTAGTTTGGTATGTTGACATTTGGATTTTGCCCTTAGAGGGTTGTGATATTCTTAATGTATGATGATTGAGACATGTTATGTAATTGTGTGACGTGGCGAGTGTAAGCCAACTATTTTTTTGTTTACAATCCCCTCTTTTACATGAGATGTGCAAAGATTACCAAACTTGAGATCATTCTAGGATGGATTTATGCCTTTAAGTCGTGCCTCGACACGTAGGAGGTATAACTCCATCCTGGGCATTACAGTGATTCCGGGCAGAAGGATGTGAAATGGGTGTGTACTGGTCAGTTGTGTTTTCTGCTAAAACACCGTAGATGGAACTAGTCCTCGTGGCTAGTAATAATCCGTTGGCTGTGATATAAAAGTACAAGCTCTGCAGAGTCAAAATCTTCCGAGTAGCCATGTTTATGGCCTAGTGTAAATCTTCGTGTCAACCCCAGTGATCGTCTCGGAAAATTCATGATAGTAATAAGAGTGGTGATTTAGTAGGGTCATTTTGGTAGATGAACTAACCAGTTATTTTTGCGCTGATAAACCTCTTGAAATATTTTACCGTTATGTCAGAGATTATATAAGCCCTTTATGAGATGTCGCGCGGACGTCCAACTGTGGCATTCTTGTTATTTACTTTTGTTATAAGCCCTTTATGTGATGTCGCTTAGACGTCTGACTGTGCCATTCTTGTTATTTACTTTTGATATAAGCCCTTTATGTGATGTCGCTCAGACATCCGACTGTGGCATCCTTATTATTTACTTCCGTTATAAGCCCTTTATGTGATGTCGCTCAGACGTCCGATTGTGGCATTCTTATTATTTACTTTCGTTATAAGCCCTTTATGTGATGTCGCTCAGATGTCCGACTGTGGCATTTTTGTTATTTACTTTTGAATATAAGCCCTTTATATGATGTCGCATAGACGTCCGACTGTGGCATGTTTTTATTCATTTTTCCTCACAAGGCGTCGCTCAGACACTCGTTTGGGTTTTGCTTTTACTGCTCTTATGGATTTTGGGAGGACTACCGCCCGACTTCCATTTTTACCTGCAGCGCAAACTATATTATTCGGATACATATTGCTAGATTACTCATATGCATCATGTTTGCATTTGTTATATCTTTTGTCCGAACTGTCTTGCGAGTACATTCAAAGTACTCACCTGGCTTGTTGATTTGGCCAGATGTTGACGAAGGCGATCTCATGAATGAAGAGTTCGATAGCGAGTCCGATGTCTAGTGGAGTCCCAGTCAGTCTCTTGCGATCCTGGAGTTGATCACTATTTTATAACCGCTTACGCCACCCACCAAATAAATTCATCGGGTCTCACTCCGACACTCGATGAACTGTAAGATATTGGAGTCATGTCTACACTGTGACATATCCACCACCCCTTTTTATTATGAGTTAGTAGCTATGCCACCCTACCATTGTGTCATATCCGCCCTTATGTATTATATCGGCGTGCTTGTAATAAATTGTTGAGCAAACTCAGCTCAACCATGTATAATATTCAGTACTCTGGAATTCAATATCAAGGAATTGTCTACCAGTAAGAACTATTCTTCTGTGCTGGTTCAATAAAAAGGTTGGTTCTCTCGATAATTATTTTACCGGAAAACCGGTCCTGACAACCTTGGTACCAGAGCCAGGCTGACTGTAGGAAGCCACTAGGTGCAATCGCTAATCGGTTATTAGCATATTGAATGCTATTTCAGCATTTTTGCATTTGTAGCAATTTTCTGTTAGTCATCATAAATTTATGATTTGACTATTCGGAATTTTTGTCTACTTTTGTAGATGCCCAGCGGCGACCGCGATTCACAAGTGTTCGCCAACATTCCTGAGGGATTTATCAAGCTCCTCATCGCCATCACCAAGGTCGCGATCGGGCCATTGACCCGTCCCGAGTTCACACTCTACCGGCACAAGATCAGCGATAGCGTGTCATTGCACCAGGCCGCGGTGCAATTCAAGGGAGGGCGTTCTGAAGCACGCCGTTTCTGTTTTGTGGGCAGGGCCATGCCTACGGAGAGGCATGCCATGCAAATGGCTGCTCGTGAGGCGATAGCTCATCTCCGGGATGCTCTTCCTTCGATGAAGACTCGTCGCTACCATTACCTCCCACGCCACGTGCCTTACACGTGCCACTATGTGTTTGCTAGCGCAAGGGGAGAATGTGATGAAGCCATCGAATCATTGGTTGAGTACCTCAAGGCTCTTGAGGCAGCCTTTGATTACCTTGTGGACGACCTTGTGGCTGCTCGTATGGATTTAGTTGAGAGTGGTTCTGCCAACAGGAGGGTGCTGCTCCATACTTCACCACCACTGACATTTGTCTCGTCCTCGACATCTTATGCACCTGCCATCTTAGCCACCGCTTGCCGTCTTCCTACCACTGAGGAGTTTGACCAGGTCATTGCTCCTACTCCAGTCAGAGCTGCACCACCTGCCGCGCCCGCACCAACCCCTCGTACCAGTACTCCACGCCTAGAGCCTATTAGTGAGGAGGAGGTTGAGTCCCCATCACCACTGGACCTTACCCTCGGAAGGCCGAGGGAAGTCTTCAACATCTCCGACTAGTGCGCCTGTCCGCGACGCGTTGTGTTCGCTTGTATGATTTGTACTATATGTAAAATAGGTTGATGGAAAGTAGTCTGCTTGCGCATCATGTATGATCTTGGAGAAGTGCACTAGCATAAATAACATGTCAGGAATGTGTACGCGCATCCTGAGTGACGTATGTATAATTACGACTCGCGTGTAAGATATGTACTAAGCGGTCCTTCTCCGTGCGCAACCAAGTTTTTATTTAAAAAAAATCCTTGGAGTTTGTGTTTTTGCTGCTTTGGCAAATCTTGGTTTATTTTTTTTGCCGCTCAGTTTTCTCATGATTTCTGCAATATTACCCCAGAGTGAAAAATGACTCGTCCCTGCACACGTTCCATGCCAAGTCTGCCAGAGGAAAATTATGGCACACAAACAGGTAATAATTTCACGCAGGGGCAGTCCAGTCAGTAGGGCAGCGAAAAAGCATTTTCAGAAGTATGCCGTCTTTACGAGCAAAGCCAGCAGCAGCATCAGGAAATGATGAACCATGTTATTAATATGGGGAATCACCGTGAGCCACACCAGCAGCATTCAAAATTATCTGAATTACCGAAGACACGTCCGCCAACATTTTCCCACACTGACAGACCTCTTGAGGCCGATGATTGGCTTCGAGACATTGAAAGGAAGTTGATGGTGGCACAATGCTCAGATCGTGAAAATGTACTTTATGCACCGCACTATCTTACTGGAGCAGCCGCATCATGGTGGGAGAATTTTCTGCATATGCACCCCAACGAAAATGATATCACTTGGGAAGATTTTAAAGAAGGTTTTCATGGGGCGCACATCCCTAGAAGCATTATGAAGATCAAGAAAAGGGAATTTGATGACCTCAAGCAAAGGGGCATGATAGTGACTGAGTACAACAACCAGTTTACTCAATTATCTCGTTATGCCAACGAAGAGCGTATGAATGAAAACAAGAAGATGGAAAAATTCCTGGACGGTCTGGCACCAGCACTTAAATGCCAGCTAGTCGTACACACTTTTCCAGATTTCAAGACACTTGTGGACAAGGCTATTACTTTGGAAAATGAACGTCGCAGTCTGGAAGACATTGGCAAGCGAAAAAGGGATCAGACCACCCACACTCGCAACAATAGGAATAAGATAAATTTTCAGAAAAATGGGGCGAACAGATCCATGACCAACGACACGCGCCCGAGCAAAAAATTTCATGCAAGGGACAAGGATTTCACGTATCGCCCAGGTGTTACTTGCTACACTTGTGGAGAAGAGGGACACTATGCCAAATAGTGCCCAAAACCAAGGAACTCAACCCCGAAGCCAAACAACAATGGAAACAATTCAGCGCCCAAGCGTAACAACTTCAACCCCAATAACAACCACAAGAAAGGCCACCTGAACCATGTGACCAAGGAGCAAGCACCGGATGCCCCAGATATCGTACTTGGTACGTTGCCTGTCAACAAAATACCTGCCACGGTTTTGTTTGATTTTGGAGCTTCTCATTCATTCATTTCGAAGAGCTTTGCTTTGCAACATGATTTTCCATGCTTCCCTTGGGAAAATTAATGACCATCAAGTCCCCCGGAAGTAAGCAGACCACTCAAAATTACTGCCAAGGTATAACCATCGAAATTGAAGGATTAAAGTTTCACGCAAACCTCATCGTGTTGGAAAACAAGGGACTGGATGTTATCCCGGGTATGGATTGGCTAACCACCAACAAAGGATTCATCGACTGTTTGAACCGAACTGTGATTCTTACTCATCATCATGGGAAGACAATACGAGTCACAGCTCAAGAAAGACCAGCATTGCGGCTACCAAAATTGAACAAGGTAGACACTTCTGAGTTAAGCAAAGTTCCAGTAGTATGTGAATTTCTGGACGTATTTCCCGAAGAACTGCCAGGCATGCCACCAGACAGACAGAGAAATAGAATTCATCATTGAGCAAGCACCTGGAACCACCCCCATTTACAAGAAACCATACATAATGGCACCGTCCGAACTGGTTGAACTGAAGAAGCAAATAAAGGAATTCTTGGACAAAGGATTTATACGAGCCAGCTCCTCACCCTGGGGTTCTCCGGTATTATTCGCCAAAAAGAAGGATGGGATTATGAGATTGTGTATAGACTACCGAGCGCTCAACATGGTCACCATCAAGAACAAATATCTGATGCCACGGATAAATGATTTATTTGACCACCGCACAAGCCAAGGTTTTCTCAAAAATTGAGTTAAGGTCGGGTGATCATCAATTAAAAGTATGGACAGAAGATATCCCGAAAACAGCATTCGCCTCCATATGGACTATATGAATTTACAGTAATGCTGTTTGGACTAACCAACGCCCCCGCATATTTTGTCCACCTCATGAACAAAGTGTTTATGAAATTTATGGACAAATTTGTTGTGGTATTTATTGATGATATCTTGGTATAATCAAAGACACCAGAAGAGCATGCTGAACATCTTCGTATTGTACCGGGAGAATTAAGGAAACATCAACTCTACGCCAAATTCAGCAAATGTGAATTTTGGTTGAGACAGATTGGTTTTCTAGGCCACGTATTGACACAAGAAGGAGTTGCTCTGGACCCAGAAAAAGTCAAGGCTGTACTTGGTTGGAAGCCACCGGCCAATGTAATAGATGTACGAAGTTTCCTCGGAATGGCTGGATATTACCGGAGGTTTATTGAGGGATTTTCCACCATAGCCAAACCAATGACACAGTTACTCAAGAAGGATAAGAAATTCGTGTGGACTGAAGCTTGTGAGAAAAGCTTCCAAGAACTCAAAAAGAATTTAACAACAGCCCCAGTATTGGTCGTACCAGACATACACAAAGTTTTTGAGGTATATTGTGACGCATCCCGGAAGGGCCTCAGATGCGTACTAATGCAAGAAGGCAAGGTAGTTGCATACGCTTCCCGGCAACTACGGAAACATGAAGAAAATTATCCTACTCATGACTTGGAATTGGCAGCAGTCATCCATGCACTCAAAGAGTGGAGGCACTTTTTGCTTGGGAATCGTTGTGAAATATATACGGACCATAAGAGTCTCAAATATATTTTCACCCAACCAGAACTCAATTTACGACAACGACGCTGGTTGGAACTGGTAAAAGATTATGACGTCGGCATCCACTATCACCCAGGAAAGGCAAACGTAGTAGCAGATGCTCTCAGCCGTAATCCCATCTCGGACAACGGTAGCCTACAAAATTTGAGACCTGAGTTCCAGCAGGAATTCGCCAAGCTCAACTTAATGCTGGTCACTGAAGGTGAAGTGTCAAATATGGAAATATGGCCTACACTAATCGAACAAATTAAGAAGGCTCAGCATGGACACCCCAGCATTGAAGGTGTAAAAAGAAAAGTGAGTCAGGACAAGGCCTCATAATTTACCATAGACAGCGAGGGAATATTATGGTTCGGAGACAAGCTTTGCGTACCTAATAACGAAGACCTCAAACAGCAAATTCTAGCAGAGAGCCACACTGATCCATATTCAATTCACCTTGGAGGGACCAAAATGTACAAGGACATCCAGGAAAGATTTTGGTGGCACGGTATGAAGAGGGACATAGCCACGTACATTGCATGTTGTGATTCATGCCAACACATTAAAACCGAGCACCAAAAACCCGCGAGACTATTATAGCCAAACAAGATACCTGAGTGGAAATGGGACGATATTGGGATGGATTTTATTGTTGGACTGCCACGGTCACAGCACGGAAATGATGACATATGGGTCATCACAGATAGACTAACTAAGGTGGCACACTTCATTCCAGTCAAGACAACCCACACCACCCAGAAGCTTGCCAAACTTTACCTCGCCCGTATAGTGTGCCTGCATGGAGTTCCAAAGACTATAATATCCGACAGAGGCACTCAGTTCGTCTCCAAATTTTGGGATCATTTACAACAAGCCCTGGGGACGCAACTACTATTCAGTAAGGCCTATCACCCCCAGACTGGAGGACAAACGGAACAAGTAAATCAAATTCTAGAAGACATGCTGAGGGCATGTGTCCTCACCTATGGCACCAGTTGGGAAGCAAGCTTGCCGTACACCGAGTTCGCATACAACAATAGTTACCAAGCCAGTCTGAAAATGGCACCTTTCGAAGCCTTGTACAGACAAAGATGCCGTACCCCCATTAAACTGGTCAGAAACAGGGGACAGTCGTATCTTCGGCCCAGACATGCTCAAGGAAGCTGAGGAAAAAGTTAGACTAATTCGGGATCGACTCAAGGTATCCCAAAGCCGACTGAAGAGTTATTACGATAAAAAACATCGGGAAGTGAGTTTTGAACCCGGCGAAAACGTGTATCTACGTGTATCTCCTATGAGGGGCCTGCAATGGTTCAAAGTCAAAGGAAAGCTAGCACCACGATTTATCGGACCCTTTCGTATAGTTGCACGGAGAGGCACAGTAGCCTACCAGTTGGACCTTCCCAAGGAACTATAAGACGTCCATGACATGTTCCACGTTTCATAGCTAAGGAAATGTGTAAGCAACCCGAAGAAGCATGTGTCGCATGAAAATCTTGATGTGCAACCAGACCTCACCTACCGGGAACGCCCAATAAAAATATTGGAAGAGTCTGAAAGAAGAACCCGTCAGAAGACAATTAAATTTCTCAAGGTTCAGTGGAGCTATCACACCGAGGATGAGGCAACATGGGAAAGGGAAGATTTCCTTCGGACAGAGTACCCACACCTATTTGAGGATCAGCTGAAATCTCGGGGACGAGATTTTTCCTAAGGGGTAGCTGTTGTAACACTCCAAATTTTTGGATTTGGTTTTCTTCCAACTTTTGGTCTTTTGGAAGGGGGATATTTGATCTTCTCTTGAAACCCCTTTCTAAAAAGTTTTCTGACCAAAGTTTGTGTGTTTTTGTCAAACTTGGTTCTGGTCTTGAAGGTTTTCCACTTGTGTTAGCTCAACACAAGTTGTTTTTCTCAAAAAGTATTTGTTTGATTCTTTTCCCTCCATGACTATCCTTCATATAAGAATCTTGGACTTGTCTTCCCCTTTCAAACCTTTTCTTGCCATGACATCCAATGAAAGTAATTCTCTCCAAGACCTCCTCTTCACCTTGAAACAAGTCTCTCAACAAATCCAGTAGGTTTCAACCTTATTGGGATTTTTCTTCCAATTATTTTATACCACAATCAATTTCTGTCTTTTAAAATGAACTTTGGTGATTTACAAAGGAACCACCATGTTCATTTTGATATTTGATTCCAAACCAACTCCCCTGGATAGTCCTTAGTGCCCACAACCTAGATCCATCTTGTTTCACTGGTCCACAGTTCAAAATTTTCAAATTTCACTTGCTACAAGTTTGGACCAGATTTGCAAATTTTGGTGAAATTCATATTTTTCTTCTTCCTAAAAATCTGTGAAAATTCAGGCAGCCTCTAGATGCATCAAGAGACCCCTCCACCAAATATTAGCTCCAGAAAGATTTTCCACATGCCAAAATCATTTCAACAAACACCTGGCGTGCACTGTTTCTGTCAGTTTCAGAAAAGTTAACTGAAGTTAACAGGCGACAGTGCAGCTTCGTCAGTTTCGTCAAAGAACGTTCGTCAATCTCACCAGTGCCACTTTGGATCATTGCTGCACTGCACCTCGCACTTATCCAGAGCGCCGCACGCTCACTTGGCTGGTTCCTGGCGTTGGTGGCACCCTGGCCCGCCTGCGCCGGCGTCTTCCGCGGCGCCAGAGCCACCCGTGGCGGCCGACAGGAGGCACCCTGCGGCACAACGCCGTTCGGCACCACCCAAGCCGCCTGGAAGCTCCGCGTGGACATCTCCTTGCCAGCGCACGCCTGCAGCACCATCGCCGTGGCCTGGCACGCACAGGGCGCGCTCTCTGCCGTCGATGTGCCGCACGGCCGTTCCGTTAGGGATAGGCCATAACCGCCCCTGTCTTGCTGAGTTAGGCACCGAAATGGAATTAGTGCACCTCCTAGTCGATGCTCGAGCACCTAAACCACCTGTCCAGCCACAGCGCCGCCGTAATCGCTCGCCGGACTTATCCCGTTCACGACAACCGCCTCGGGTCGGCTATAAATAGCACCCCGAGCTCGCTCTCGACCCCGCACATCTCCACCACCTCACTAGACCCCGCCCAGCCACTGGAAGAGCCTCGAGGGGCCCTTCTTCCTCAACTCCGGCCACCTCCGTCCGCTTCGGGCTCCGGCAACGTTCTCGTTGGTTAGAGCTCCTCCACCGCCCTAGACTCGTCCGTAGCCTCCTGACACCTCTAGGAGACTAACCCCCACTCCAACGCGACCCCAGCAACTCTCTCCGACGAGGCCCACGAACACTCGAGCCGTCGTCGACATGGTGCTCGCCGACGCTCAACTCCACCACCCACCGACGCGGAAGAGCACCAGGAACCCGTAGGTACCACTCACTCATCCTACCTCGCCGTGGATCGGCGCCGGCGACCACCGCAACTCTCTGGCGCCGGCGCGACTCTATTTATGTTTTTTAACCTGACGAGTGGGACCCCCTCGTCGGCCTCTCAATCTCTTCCGAAATGTTTTCCTGGAAGGCGCCTTCGGGCAAAGTACGTTTTCCTTTTCGGCTGGGGTACTGCGTACCGAATCGTTTTCTGTTTTTATATTCTAGCCCCTGGAAACTTTCTGTTTCATTACAGACAAGTCCCTGGACAGAAACTCTAATAACTTTTGAACAAAAAGTGATTTTGAGTTGATTCTTTTTCTGTCCTCTTTAGTTTTCTGTCTAGTTTTTTTCATATTTATTTGAAAAATATTTGGGACAACTTTGATGCACGCGCAGTATTTATGTTAGTACTCTTTTATTTGAATACATAGATACCGACGGAAGTGACGGAGCCGCGAACTTCACCGTGTTAGACTACGACTACTCCAAACCACGCAAGCATGTTTGAACCTTTGATATGATGAGTGTGTTGCATGTTTGCTTGAGTAGTTCTTCTTCATAGCATGGTCATATAAGCATTTGCGGATGATCATATTTCATGCAAGCAAGCTTCGGGTGAGCCCGAATGATGATGATTGAACCACCCCGATCATGTGGTGACATGATGGGTTGTGAACTGGTATTGTTGGACCATGCCAGTCATCTGTTATCTCTAGTATCAACGTGGATCAAGTCATGATCCCATTCGTCTCCTTTTTGGTATTGTCACTTGCCTTCTACAAGGAATACTGTTTAGTTAGTTGCAAACCTCTTTCCGTGTACACACCAAATAGAGGGGCCGGGATGAGGGTTCCATGGCCCTGGATTAAAGCCCGTCATCCGGTCAGGGGGCATGGGTGTTTCCGGTTGGGACCGAGAGGGGGGCACCCCTTAGAGCGCATAGATATAAATTTGATCCCATGATATTCGAGGTTGTAGCCTCCCCGTCTTAAAGTTTTTCGCAAATGTTGGCTCGAGTGATTCCGGGCAGTAGGATGTGAAATGGGTGTGTACTGGTCAGTTGTGTTTTCTGCTAAAACACCATAGACAGAACTAGTCCTCGTGGATAGTAAAAATCCGTTGGTTGTGATCTAAAAGTACAAGCTCTGCAGAGTCAAAATCTTCTGAGTAGCCATGTTTATGGCCTAGTGTAAATCTTCGTGTCAACCCCAGTGATCGTCTCGGAAAATTCATGATAGTAATAAGAGTGGTGATTTAGTCAAGGGTCATTTTGGTAGATGAACTAACAAGTTATTTCTGCGCTGATAAACCTCTTGAAATATTTTACCGTTATGTGAGAGATTATATAAGCCCTTTATGAGATGTCGCGCACACGTCCGACTGTGGCATTCTAGTTATTTACTTTTGTTATAAGCCCTTTATGTGATGTCGCTCAGACGTCCGACTGTGGCATTCTTGTTATTTACTTTTGATATAAGCCCTTTATGTGATGTCGCTCAGACGTCCGACTGTGGCATCCTTATTATTTACTTCCGTTATAAGCCCTTTATGTGATGTCGCTCAGATGTTCGACTGTGGCATTCTTATTACTTACTTTCATTATAAGCCCTTTATGTGATGTCGCTCAGACGTCTGACTGTGGCATTTTTGTTATTTACTTTTGAATATAAGCCCTTTATGTGATGTCGCATAGACGTCCGACTGTGGCATGTTTTTATTCATTTTTCCTCATGAGGCGTCGCTCAGACACTCATTTGGGTTTTGCTTTTATTTCTCTTATGGATTTTGGGAGGACTACCGCACGACTTCCATTTTTACCTGCAGCGCAAACTATATTATTCAAATACATATTGCTAGATTACTCATATGCATCATGTTTGCATTTGTTATATCTTATGTCCGAACTATCTTGCGAGTACATTCAAAGTACTCACCTGACTTAATGATTTGGCCAGATGTTGACGAAGGCGATCTCATGGATGAAGAGTTCGATAGCGAGTCCGACGTCTAGTGGAGTCCCAGTCAGTCTTTTGCGATCCTGGAGTTGATCACTGTTTTATAACCGCTTCCGCCACCCACCAAATAAATTCATCGGGTCTCACTCCGACACTCGATGGACTGTAAGATATTGGAGTCATGTCTACACTGTGACATATCCACCACCCCTTTTTATTACGAGTTAGTAGCTATGCCACCCAACCATTGTGTCATATCCGCCCTTATGTATTATATCGGCGTGCTTGTAATAAATTGTTGAGAAACCTCAGCTCAACCATGTATAATATTCAGTACTCTGGAATTCAGTATCAAGGAATTGTCTACCAGTAAGAAGTATTCTTCTGTGCTGGTTTGATAAAAAGGTCGGTTCTCTCGGTAATTATTTTACTGGAAAACCGGTCCTGACAATCTTGGTACCAGAGCCAGGCTGACTATAGGAAGCCACTAGGTGCGATCGCTAATCGGTTATTAGCATATTGAATGCTATTTCAGCATTTTTGCATTTGTAGCAATTTTCTGTTAGTCATCATAAATTTATGATTTGACTATTCGGAATTTTTGTCTACTTTTGTAGATGGCCAGCGGCGACTGCGATTCACAAGTGTTCGCCAACATTCCTGAGGGGTTTATCAAGCTCCTCGTTGCCATCACCAAGGTCGCGATCGGGCCATCAACCCGTCCCGAGTTCACACTCTAACGTCACAAGATCAGCGACAGCGTGTCGATGCACCAGGCCGCGGTGCAATTCAAGGGAGGGCGTTCTGAAGCACGCCGTTTCCCTTTTGTGGGCAGGGCCATGCCTACGGAGAGGCACGCCATGCAAATGGATGCTCGTGAGGCGATAGCTCATCTCCGGGATGCTCTTCCTTCGATGAAGACTCGCCGCTACCGTTTCCTCCCATGCCACGTGCCTTACACGTGCCACTATGCCTTTGCTTGCGCAAGGGGAGAACGTGATGAAGCCATCGAATCATTGGTTGAGTACCTCAAGGCTCTTGAGGTAGCCTTTGATAAACTTGTGGACGACTTGGTGGCTGCTCGTATGGATTAAGTTCAGAGTGGTTCCGCCAACAGGAGGGAGCTGCTCCATACTTCACCACCACTGACATTTGTCTCGTCCTCGGCATCTTATGCACCTGCCATCTTAGCCACCGCTCGCCATCTGCCTACCACTGAGGAGTTTGACCAGGTCATTGCTCCTACTCCAGTCAGAGTTGCACCACCTGCCGCGCCCGCACCAACCCCTCGTACCAGTACTCCACGCCTGGAGCCTATTAGTGAGGAGGAGATTGAGTCCCCATCACCACCGGGCCTTACCCTCGGAACGCCAAGGGAAGTCTTCAACATCTCCGACCAGTGCGCCTGTCCGCGACGCGTTGTGTTCGCTTGTATGATTTGTACTATATGTAAACTAGGTTGATGGGAAGTAGTCTGCTTGCGCATCATGTAGGATCTTGGATAAGTGCACTAGCATAAATAACATGTCAGGAATGTGTATGTGCATCCTGAGTGACGTATGTATAATTACGACTCGCGTGTAAGATATGTACTAAGCGTTACTTCTCCGTGCGCAACCAAGTTTTTATTAAAAAAAATCCTTCGAGTTTGTGTTTTTGCTGCTTTGGCAAATCTTGGTTTATTATTTTTTTGCCGCTCAGTTTTCTCATGATTTCTGCAATATTACCCCAGAGTGAAAAATGACTCATCCCTGGACACGTTCCATGCCAATTCCGCCAGAGGAAAATTATGGCACACAAACAGGTAACAATTTCACGTAGGGGCAGTCAAGTCAGCAGGGCAGCGAAACAATATTTTCTCAAGTATGTTGTCTTTACGAGCAAAGCCAGCAGCAGCATCAGGAAATGAGGAACCATGTTATTAATATGGGGAATCATCGTGAGCCACACCAGCAGCATTCAAAATTATCTGAATTACAAAAGACACGTCCGCCAACATTTTCCCACACTGACAGACCTCTTGAGGCCGATGATTGGCTTTGAGACATTGAAAGGTCAGGTTTTGAGTCTTACTCAACTTCATACCTTGCAACACAGGCAAGAACTCTTTCTTTGACTGTTCCATTTATAACTACTTCAAAAACTTGTCAAGGTATGTACTCATTGAAAAAACTTATCAAGCGTCATGATCTATCTCTATAGATCTTGATGCTCAATATGTAAGCAGCTTCACCGAGGTCTTTTTTGAAAAACTCCTTTCAAACACTCCTTTATGCTTTCCAGAAAATTGTACATCACTTTCGATCGACAATATGTCATTCACATATACTTATCAGAAAGGCTGTAGTGCTCCCACTCACATTCTTGTAAATATAGGCTTCACCGCAAGTCTGTATAAACCTATATGCTTTGATAAACTTATCAAAGCGTATATTCCAACTCCGAGATGCTTGCACCAGTCTATAGATGGATCGCTGGAGCTTGCACATTTTGTTAGCACCTTTAGGATTGACAAAACCTTCTGGTTGCATCATATATAACTCTTCTTTAATAAATCCATTAAAGAACGCAGTTTTGTTATCCATTTGCCAGATTTCATAAAATGCGGCAGTTGCTAACATGATTCGGACAGACTTAAGCATCGCTACGAGTGAGAAAATCTCATTGTGGTCAATGCTTTGAACTTGTCGAAAACCTTTCACAACAAGTCGAGCTTTGTAGATAGTAACATTACCATCGGTGTCAGTCTTCCTCTTAAAGATCCATTTATTTTTACTGGCTTGCCGATCATCGGGCAAGTCAACCAAAGTCCACACTTTGTTCTCATACATGGATCCCATCTCAAATTTCATGGCCTCAAGCCATTTTGTGGAATCTGGGCTCATCATCGCTTCCTCATAGTTCGTAGGTACATCATGGTCTAGTAACATGACTTCCAGAACCGGTTTACCGTACCACTCTGGCACGGAACGCACTCTGGTTGACCTACGAGGTTCAGTAGTAACTTGATCTGAAGTTTCATGATCATCATCATTAGCTTCCTCGTTGATTAGTGTAGGAATCACTGGAACTAGTTTCTGTGATGTTCTACTTTCCAATCCGGGAGAAGGTACAATTACCTCATCAAGTTCCACTTTCCTCCTACTCACTTCTTTCGAGAGAAACTTCTTCTCTAGAAAGGATCCATTCTTAGCAATGAATATCTTGCCTTCGATTCCGTCATAGAAGGTGTACCCAACAGTTTCCTTTGGGTATCCTCTGAAGACTCATTTCTCCGACCTGGGTTCGAGCTTATCAGGTTGAAGCTTTTTCACATAAGCATCGCATCCCGTAACTTTAAGAAACAACAACATTGGTTTCTTGCCAAACCACAGTTCATAAGCCGTCGTCTCAACGGATTTAGATGGTGAACTAATTTAACGTAAATGCAGCTGTCTCTAATGCCTAACCCTAAACGATAGTGGTAAATCGGCAAGAGACATCATAGATCGCACCATATCTAATAAAGTACGGTTACGACGTTCGGACACACCATTACACTATGGTGTTCTGGGTGGCGCGAGTTGTGAAACTATTCCACACTGTTTTAAATGAAGACCAAACTCGTAACTCAAACATTCGCCTCCGCGATCAGATAGTAGAAAATTAATTTTCTTGTTACGATGATTCTCTACTTCACTCTGAAATTCTTTGAACTTTTCAAATGTTTCAGACTTGTGCTTCATCAAGTAGATATACCTATATCTGCTCAAATCATCAGTGAAGGTCATAAAATATCGATACCCGCCGCGAGCCCCAACACTCATCGGTCCACATACATCAGTATGTATGATTTCCAACAAATCATTTGCTCCCTCCATTTTTCCGGAGAACGGAGTTTTAGTCATGTTGCCCATGAGGCATGGTTCGCAAGTACCAAGTGATTCATAATCAAGTGATTCCAAAAGTCCATCTGCATGGAGTTTCTTCATGCGCTTTACACCAATATGACCTAAACGGCAGTGCCACAAATAAGCTGCACTATCATTATCAACTTTGCATCTTTTGGCTTCAATATTATGAATATGTGTATTACTACGATCGAGATCCAACAAACTATTTTCATTGGGTGTATGACCATCGAAGATTTTATTCATGTAAACAGAACAACAATTATTCTATGACTTCAAAAGAATAATTGTATTGCAACAAACATGATCAAATCATATTCATGCTCAATGCAAATGCCAAATAACATTTATTTAGGTTTTACACTAATCCCAAAAGTATAGGGAGTGTGCGATGATGATCATATCAATCTTGGAACCACTTCCAACACACATCGTCACTTCACCTTTAACTAGTCTCTGTACATTCTGCAACTCTTGTTTCGAGTTACTAATTTGAGAAACTGAACCGGTATCAAATACCTAGGGGTTGCTATGAACACTAGTAAAGTACACATCAATAATTTGTATATCAAATACACCTTTGTTCACTTTGCCATCCTTCTAATCCGCCAAGTACCTAGGGTAGTTCCACTTCTAGTGACCATTTCCTTTGCAGTAGAAGAACTTAGTTTCAGGCTTGAGTTTAGCTTTGGGTTTCTTCACGGGAGTGAAAACTTGCTTGTCATTCTTCTTGAAGTTCCCCTTCTATCACTTTGCCCTTTACTTGAAACAAGTGGTCTTGTTAACCATCAACACTTGATGCTCTTTCTTGATTTCTACCTTCGCCGATTTCAGCATCGCGAAGAGCTCATGAATTACTTTCGCTATCCCTTGCATATTATAGATCATCGCGAAGTTCTACTAACTTGGTGATAGTGACTAGAGAACTTTGTCAATTACTATCTTCTCTGGAAGATTAACTCCCACTAGATTCAAGCAATTGTAGTACCCAGACAATTTGAGCACATGCTCACTAGTTGAGCTATTCTCCTCCATCTTGTAGCCAAAGTACTGCCAGAGGTCTTATACCTCTCGACACGGGCATGAGTATGAAATACTAATTTCAACTCTTGGAACATCTCATATGCTCCGTAGCGTTCAAAACGTTTTTGAAGTCCCGGTTATAAGCCGTAAAGCATGGCACACTAAACTATCAATTAGTCATCATACCGAGCTTGTCAAACGTTCATAACGTCTGCATCTGCTCCCGTAGTATGTTTGTCACCTAGCGATGCATCAAGGACATAATACTTTTGTGGAGCAATGAGGATACTCCTCAGATCACGGACCTAGTCCACATCATTGCTACTAACATCTTTCAACTTAGTTTTCTCTAGGAACATATCAAAAACATAGTGGAGCTATAACGCGAGCTATTGATCTACAACACAATTTGCAAATACTATCAGGACTAAGTTCATGATAAATTAAAGGTCATTTAATCATATTACTAAAGAACTCCCACTTAGATAAACATCCCTCTAGTCATCTAAATGATCACGTGATCCAAATCACCTAAACCATGTCCGATCATCACGTGAGATGGAGTAGTTTTCAATGGTGAACATCTTATGTTAATCATATCTACTATATGATTCATGCTCGAACTTTCAGTCTCCCGTGTTCCGAGGCCACGTTTGTACATGCTAGGCTCGTCAAGTTTAACCCGAGTATTCTGCGTGTGCGAAACTCGCTTGCACCCGTTGTATTTGAACGTAGAGCTTATCACACCCGATCATCACGTGGTGTCTCGGCACAACGAACTTTCGCAACGGTGCATACTCAGGGAGAACACTTATACCTTGAAATTTAGTGAGAGATCATCTTATAATGCTACCATCGATCTAAGAAAATAAGTTGCATAAAAGATAAACATCACATGCAATCAATATAAGTGATATGATGTGGCCATCATCATCTTGTGCCTTTGATCTTCATCTCCAAAGCACCGTCATGATCACCATCGTCACCGGTGCGACACCTTGATCTCCAATGTAGCATCGTTGTTGTCTCACCAACTATTTCTTCTATGACTATCTCTACTGCTTAGTGATAAAGTAAAGCAATTACATGGCGATTGCATTTCATACAATAAAGCGACAACCATATGGCTCCTGCCAGTTGCCGATAACTCTGTTACAAAACATGATCATCTCATACAATAAAATGTAGCATCATGTCTTGACCATATCACATCACAACATGCCCTGCAAAAACAAGTTAGACATCCTCTACTTTGTTGTTGCAAGTTTTATGTGGCTCCTACGGGCTGAGCAAGAACTATTCTTACCTACGCATCAAAAACACAACGATATTTCGTCAAGTATGTGTTGTTTTAACCTTCACAAGGACTGGGCGTAGCCACACTTGATTCAACTAAAGTTGGAGAAACTGACACCCGCCAGCCACCTGTGTGCGAAGCACGTCGGTAGAACCAGTCTCGCGTAAGCGTACGCGTAATGTCGGACCGGGCCGCTTCATCTAACAATACCGCCGAATCAAAGTATGACATGCCGGTAAGCAGTATGACTATAATCGCCCAAAACTCACTTGTGTTCTACTCGTGCATATAACATCTACGTATAAACCTGGCTCATGATGCCACTGTTGGGGAACAGTATTTCAAAAAACTTCCTACGCTCACACAAGATCATGGTGATGTATAGCAACGAGAGGGGAGAGTGTTGTCCACGTACCCTCATAGACCGTAAGAGGAAGCGTTAAGAGAACGCAGTTTGTCGGTGTATTTGGATCGACACCTATGGGATCACAAGAATCCCTACTACGGTTGCGGGGCGCGGGGTTGAGAGAAGAGCGGATCTAACGATTGGGACACGGTTCCTTTACCCAGGTTCGGGCCGCAAGGATGCGTAAAACCCTACTCCTGCTTTGGTGGATTATATATGGTGTTCTTAAGCTAACGAGGAGCTCCAAAAGAGTCGTGAGGGGTTCCGAAAAGCCGAATCCTTCTCCTTGTCGCCTCGGGCCTCCTTTTATAGGGAAAAAGGGGTCGCCACAGTGGCACACAGGAGGTGGAAAGGGTACAGTAATGCGAGGTTATCCCTCGCATTACAGGACAAGGTGCATTTAATGCGCCCTGCTTAGGTGTCCTTGCTTTATTGGGGACGAGGGGAGACGCCCGTCTTGTTCGTCGCCGCTCCTCCTCGTGTCGACACACGCCCTGGCCAGCGGTGCCTGAGGTGCCATGTAGGCAGACAGGCAGCTGAGGTGGCGCAACGGCGGGCCTCCACGAAGACCTGTGGGTTGCCACGCAGGAGCCTGTCTAGCTGGTTGGGTCAGCAGCTACGTGGGTAGGTGGAGATCCAGTTGGCGCGGGCCTGATGGTGGCCCCGTGGGTGTCCTTGGCAAGGACCTTGCCGGGGCCCCGGCGAGGGTCTTGCCGTGGCGCCTTCTGTCATCCCCGGCAAGGTGCTTGCCGGGGGCCTTGTGGGTCCCCTTGGCTGGGATCCTGCCAAGGGTCGTCTTCTTACCTTGTATCTGATCTTGAAGGTCTTCACAAAGATCTGCATGCCACCACGGGGACATCTCCAAAATCCTCCCCCCATGAGGGTGGCGGACTCAAGGGCGATTCGCTTCGTAGGCGCGGGAGCGAGCTGCCGCGGCAAGGGCCTTGCCGGGGCCGCCAGAGCTGGCCCCGGCAAGGATCTTGCTGGGGAAAACCGCTTCGTCCCCCTTGCACTTCGTGGTCTTGTTCTTGGTGTCGCTCCAGTCTTCACCGAGCTTCAGTCTTGCCCCGGCTCGCCTCCCTTGCCTTGTTTGGTGGGATGGCGTCGTGCCTCAGGCTGCCCGTGCACAGTCATAGGGGTACAAAAAGTGCACCCCTCTTTTTGTACACCGACAGGAGCCCCCGGGCCTAGGCCACACATAAGCGCGACACGTTGTTGGGCCAGGCCCAGAACGGTGCGCGGGCAGGCGGGGTGGTTCTCACCGCGGTAGAATTTTCGCGTGCTGGCCTCCCACAGCCCGCGCGAGCGGCGCGGGGTGGAGGGGCGTGCGTGACGTGGGCGGCTTGCGTGGGGCGGTTTCCTCACGCATGCGTCACGTCGCAGTAAATGTGAAAGGAGGCGGCCCGCGCCTTCCCCATAAAAAGGAATAACCGCGAGCGCACTGCTCACTTCCTCCACTTTCCTCGCGCCCCTTCCAATCTCAAAGCTGCTGCTTCTTTGCTTCCTTCCTTCCGAAGCTTTCGCCGTCGCCCGCCGCCGTTCCTTCGCCATCCCCTCCCCTCAGCCTTCCCATTCAGCCATCATGGCGTCCAAACTCGCCAAGGGCAAAGGGGCGGCCAAGGGTGCCGGGCCTTCGGCGCCGCCGGAGGGCGCATTCACGGGGGATCGGACCAAGGCCGCCACCTTCATCCCGTCGTCGGTCGACGTCTTCGAGCTCCGGGCCGTCTTCAAACCCCTTTGGGGGGCGGAGACGGGGGATCGGGCGAAGGGCTTGGGCCATCCGGCGACGCGTGTCATTCCGGCCGCCTGCGCTCCGCCCAGCTCAAATCGGTATCCCTTCTTCGTTGATTATTTCTCCTACGGGTTGTGCCCTCCCTTCTTCGACTTTTTCTGCGACATCATGCACACTTTTGGCTTCCGCCTTTTGGATTTCATCCCAAATGCGGTGGCGTGCATGGCCTTCTTCGCGCATCTCTGCGAGGGCTTTGTCGAAGTGCAGCCCAACACGGCGCTCTTCCGCCACTACTTCATCCCTCGGATCCAGCCGGGAGGCTCGGTCTCCGGAGGCATTGCCTGGATTCCGAGACTCAAGGTGGTGTACCCGGAGGGTTCCGTGAAGGAGAGGTGGGACGAATGGTGCGGTCGGTGGTGCTGGATCGAGGAGGACGAGCCGCCAACGTTCTGCAAGGTCCGCCGGGTGCCGCCGGTCCGCGGCAGCGACTGGAGCAGCGTCGACGCCGCCGACGGGAAGCTCGCCGTTGCCGTCACCAGGATCACCCGGCTTGTCCAAGCCGAACTCACCCTCGAGATGATCGGGGCGGATTTCATCCGCCGTCGGATCGCTCCGCTGCACAAAAAAGGGAGGCCGGCCTGGCTCTTCAGGAACCCGGCCGACGTCATGCGGCTCCGCATCGGCCTCAAGCACAACTTTACAGTGATGGGACATGCCCATTTCTGTCAGCGGCTCTTCCAGCTGGATGTGAGTCACGGCGGCGAAGTCGAGCGGACCGGCAAGGCTGTGAAGGCCGCCGCCAAGGCCGGCAAGGCCGTCAAGGGGCAGCTCTTCAAGCTGCCAGCGGGAGTGGTCCCGCTGTGCAACAATTCGTGACAGTCCGAAATCGTCGCCATGATGCCGGAATGTAGTGCGCACGGCCCCGTCCCGAGCTGGCAGGAGCCGGAGGACGAGGTTGTGCAGCTGTTTTTCGATTCCCTGGTCGAGGTGTGCGTCAACCCCGACGCCGAGCAGTGGCTCGTTAGGGACACCACCCCGGAGGAGCTGGACTACATCACCGCTAGGGCGAAGGAGGCTCAGCTCATCAAGGAGGCCGGCAGCGCCGGAGGCATGGAGGACCAGGCCGCCGCGGTTGCGGAGGAGGGGGAGTTCGCCCAGTGGGCAGCGGCTGCCGGAGAAGCTAGCAGCGCTAGCACCGGGGCCCCATTGGTTGAGGATGCGGCCGACGAGTCGTCGTCGGAGGAGGATGTGGCGGCTGGTTCGGCGCCCATCAGGGGAAGAGGGCGAACCTTGCGGCGGGCCGGGTCTGGCGAGCCGGTCCGGTCCGACAAGGCTGCGCAGCCTCAATTGGCCCTGGAGGAATCCGGGCGCCTCACGAGGGCCACGGCGGCGAATAAGTCGGCGAAGGTCGCCGAGAAGAAGAAAGCGGCAGCTCCCTCTCCGTCGAGGCGCGCACGAACTCCGCTCCCTCCTTCGCCTCCCCCGGCAGACGTTGATTCGGAGGGCGACGTGGAGTTCCCCTTCGATCTTGGGCCCCTCAGCCCGAAGAGGAAGAGGAAGACGACAGAGGAGGAGGAGATGGACGATGAGTAAGTATTCTTCATCGTCACCCCCATCTCTCTTGCTCATGCCGCTCATCTTAACTTGTCTTTGCTTCTTCAGGGACGCAGAGACGTTGGCCCAGAGGGTGAAGAGGGCCAAAGCTTCAGCGAGCAGCCAGCCTCCGACCAGGGCCACGGAGACACCACTGGTGGTGTTGAGCAGCTCCGACGGCAACCCCCAGCACAGCCCCCAGCGTAAGTCCACCAACCTTTTCTCGCTCGACATGCAGTAGGCGCCAGATGCTGAAGGCGTCGACCTTGCTGGTTCCGTAGGACGGGAGCGGCAGCAGGAGGGGCCGCAGGGGGCTACTCCCAACACGCCACCCCCATCAACCACGCCGCCACGAGGGGCGTCCACGGCAAGGGCACCAAGCATGGAGCCCACAGGCATGGAGGAGGAGGAGGACCTGGGTGCTGGTGGCCCGCCCCTGGCGCCAGACGCCGGCGGGGAGAGAACTTCCGCTGCGTAGCCCAGTGCCGGTGAGTTGCTCGCTTTCCACCCTTGCCTTCCCCTTGTGTGTTGTTTTTTTTTATTCCGTTTCTCCCGTTACTACCTAGGCCCTCCTCCAACGGATGTGGAGAACGTGGACGCCGTCATCGAGGAAGTTGTTGAGGAGGCCACGGCGGAGGCCGACGAGATCGTCGCCGGAGAGGCCGCCAAAGACGCCGCCGCGGCCGCCGTGGACGAGACTGTCGAGGATGACGCCAAGGGTGCCGCCGAGGGCGGCAGCGGTGCGTCTGCCGGGGAGGCCGGCAAGGTCACAGCGGAGGAGGAGGCGACTGATGACCAGCCCTCTTCCTCCGCGACCCCGGGCCCCGGCAAGTATCTGAAGGTGAGCGACAACCTCTTCGTCCACCTTGCCGGGGCGTCAAGCTCCCGGGCGCCCGTCGGGGAGGAAGTCTTTGACGGCGAGGTGTTCGCTGCCGCCGGGCTCGAGGTTGTTGAAGAACCGAGCGCCGGCGGCGACGGCTCCCCGGAGGAGCAGCTCTTCCGGGCCATGGGGGCGAACTTCCGGAAGCTTCAGGCGCTCTACCGCGCCCGTTTGGACAAGGTTAAGTCCAGAACGGCAGCGGTGGACGAGGCGGAGGCGGACTTCCAGGCACGCGTCGCTGAGGCGCAAGCCTGGTTCCACCAGTCCCGCGAGGAGCAGAGGGCCTCCCAGGATGATCTGGCCCAGCGCAACGTGGAGCTCATCATGAAGATGGCTGCCATCGAGAAGGCCCGGAAAGAGGCGGCGAATTCGGCTGCCGCGGCGGAGGCCGCCCGGAACCAGCATCAAGCCGCCCTCGATTACCAGGAGGAGGACCTCTCCGCGCGCGAGGCGAGGCTTACCGCGATCCTCCGCGGCAAGGATGAGGAGCTTGAGGCTCTTGTCGAGCGGCGGACTCACGAGCTGGGGCAGAGGCACAAGGTGGCACTCGATGCCCAAGCTCTGGCTCACGCCGGCAAGATAGAAGAGCTAGAAGCGGAACGGGACAGGCTGAAGGAGCAGGCCCTCAAGCTGTCTGACGAGAAGACCAAACTCAACTGTGCCTTGACAGAGGCGCAGGGAGTGGTCATCAGTAAGACTGGGGAGCTCTCCGATGCGCGAGGCTCCATCAGAGATCTCAGGCTGAGGCTAGAGAATCTCGAGAAGACGTTGGCGGAGAGCTCTGCTCGGGAGGGGGCCTTGGCCAAGAGCCTGGGGGAGGAGAAGCAGCTGCGGGCAGATGAGGGCGCCTCCCACCAGGAATACGTGGTGGAGGAGAACAGGTGGATCAGCCGGCTGGAGGACATCGCCGGCAGGGTTACCTCACAGTTGGCCCTCATGGGGGTGCCGAACGTGAGGTATGCCCCTGAATGGAGCGGGTCCGTCAATGCCAAGCTGACCCTGTTCTTCGTGGGCGTCCTCAGCGCCTTGACTGATCTTCACTCCAACAGAACGACCACGCTTGCCGGGGAGGCCCGGCGGCTCTGCCGGGGAGTCATGACCAAGGTCCTCACCAAGGTGGCGTTCTGGAACCCCGCCCTCGACTTCGAAGCCGCGATGGACAGCTTGCCGGAGGATGCCAACCTCACGGCGCTCAAGGAGCGCATCAAGCCTGTCATCAGCTGCATCGACGAAATCAAGAGGGTGGAGGGTCAGCGCCGGGATTAGATATCCCGTTCTTCTTTGCCGCTACGAGTTCATGCCCAAGACAAATTTTATCTTTAGTTAGAACCGCAGCGATGGCATGATGTAATATAACTTTGAAATATTTTCAGAACCATGCATGTTATTTTCCTGTTTGCTGTCTCCCTGTGTTTCCACCCTACGTTAACTGGGTAGGCTTGCCGGCGTGAAATACCCAAGCGGCGTCTTGGGGACGGGTCCCCATTGGCCTGCCGGGTGAGCGTGCTACCGGGGTTGTCACCTTGCCACTCTTAACGCAGCCGCTCGAACTGTCGAGTTTGACTCGAGTCAGAGTCGAGAACTTTGCCAATTGCGGAAGGGTCTACCACCTTGCCGCTCCCAACGCAGCCGCTCGAACCGTCGAGTTTGACTCGAGTCAGAGTCGAGAGCTTTGTCAGTCGCGGAAGGTCACCCTACCATTTCAACGCAGCCATTGGAACTGTTGAGTTGACTCGAAACAGAACAAGGTGTTGCCGATCAGGAAGGGCCCCATCCGCGTGCAGGTTTCTTTTTGCACAAGGGATGATAGCTCCGAGGATAATAACTTTAAAGGATAGGATAGAAATATCTAGGGTTCGATGTAACTTAGCTTTTATTTGCAGCTGCTCAAAAAGACGTCTTCTGGCTTCCTCCAGGGGCCACAAAGACAAGAGAGCATCGGGCCGATCACCAGAGCTGATTCTCACAACTGCTCGCCTGCCCCCTACCTGGCGCGCCAAGGATGTCGGTGTATTTGGATTGACACCTATGGGATCACAAGAATTCCTACTACGGTTGCGGGGCAAGGGGTTCAGAGAAGAGGGAATCTAACGATCGGGACACGGTTCCTTTACCCAGGTTCGGGCCGCAAGGATGCGTAAAACCCTACTCCTACTTTGGTGGATTATATATGGTGTTCTTCAGCTAACGAGGAGCTCCAAAAGAGTCGTGAGGGGTTCCGAAAAGACGAATCCTTCTCCTGGTCGCCTCGGGCCTCCTTTTGTAATGAAAAAGGGGTCGCCACAGTGCCACACAGGAGGTGGAAAGGGTACAGTAATGCGAGGTTATCCCTCGCATTACAGGACAAGGTGCATTTAATGCGCCCTGCTTAGGTGTCCTTGCTTTATCGGGGACGAGGGGAGACGCCCGTTTTGTCCGTCGCCGCTCCTCATCGTGTCGACATGCGCCCTGGCCAGCTGTGCCTGAGGTGCCATGTAGGCAGATAGGAAGCTGAGGTGGCGCAACGGCGGGCCTCCACGAAGACCTGTGGGTTGCCACGCAGGAGCCTGTCCAGCTGGTTGGGTCGGTAGCTGCGTGGGTCGGTGGAGATCCAGTAGGCGCGGGCCTGATGGTGGCCCCGTGGGTGTCCTTGGTAAGGACCTTGCCGGGGCCCCGGCAAGGGTCTTGCCGCGGCACCTGCTGTCATCCCCGGCAAGGTGCTTGCCGGGGGCCTTATGGATCCCCTTGGCTGGGATCCTGCCAAGGGTCATCTTCTAAGGGCGATTCTCTCCGTGGGCGG
>LR738710.1:427337481-427409727 GCA_902687465.1 Secale cereale | reverse complement strand
AGTCTGTCCTCGAAGAACAAGGTATCTCTCTCATCAACACGGAAGCACTTGTATTTTGGAGTGCCCTTTGCAATCCCATGTTTCACTTTCTTCACCATGGTATCACTGAGCTGGGCCTCACGGACTTGATCTTCCAAGGTAGGAGCAATTTGGAGATTTGCAAGAAAACCCTGCGGAACAACTTGGAGGTTGAGCTTCCTGAATGCTTCACAAAGCTCAGGCTGGTATGGCTTGATAAGAAGGCTGTTGCAATATGCCTTTCTGCTCAAAGCATCTGCAATCACATTCGCCTTGCCAGGAGTGTATTCAATGCTGGGATTGTACTCTTGGATCATTTCAACCCAACGAGTCTGGCGGAGGTTCAGATGCGGCTGTGTGAAGATGTACTTCAAGCTCTTGTGATCAGTGAAGATGTCGACCTTTCTGCCCAACAACAGATGTCTCCACGTAATCAGAGCATGTACCACAGCTGCTAGCTTGAGATCATGTGTGGGATAGTTCTTCTCACTTGGCTTTAGCTGACAAGAAGTGTATGCCACAATTCTCTTATCTTGCATAAGCACACCACCAAGACCTTGAAGAGAAGCGTCACAGAACACTTCATAGGGCTTGGTTTCATCCGGAGGAGTCAGAACTGGAGCAGAGACAAGCTTATCTTTGAGAGTTTTGAATGCCACTTCACACTCGGGAGACCAAAAGTATTTGACATTCTTCTGAAGCAGGTTGGAAAGAGGCTTGGCAATCTTGGAGAAGTTTTCAACAAATCTTCTGCAATAGCTGGCAAGACCCAGAAAACTACGGAGCTGCTTGACGTTCTGAGGAGCTTCCCAGTTGACAATTGCTTCAACTTTCTCGGGATTAACCGCAATACCGTCAGCTGAGATGATGTGGCCCAGGTACAAAACCTTATCGAGCCAAAACTCGCACTTGGAGAACTTGGCATAGAATTTATGCTCTCGGAGTCGATCAAGAACCAGACGCAAGTGCTTTTCGTGATCTTCTTCATTCTTGGAAAACACCAGAATATCATCCAGATACACAAGCACGAACTCGCTAGTATAGGGGTTGAAGATGTAATGCATCATCTTTGAAAAGGTAGGAGGAGCATTGGCGAGACCGAAGGACATGACGGTATACTCGTATGAACCGTAGCTCGTTCTGAAGGCCGTCTTGGGAATGTCTTCCTCGCGAATGCGAATTTGATGGTAGCCCATTCGGAGGTCAAGCTTAGAGAACACTTTAGCTCCTTTGAGCTGCTCAAAGAGTTCGTTGATGTTGGGGAGCGGATACTTGTTCTTAATCGTCTTCTTGTTCAATGGTCGGTAGTCAACACAGAGACACTCCGTGCCATCTTTCTTCTTGACAAACAAGACACCACAGCCCCACGGAGATGTACTAGGCCTGATGAGACCCATACTCTCCTGCTTATCAAGCTGCTTCTTCAATTCCTTCAATTCATCCGGAGAGAGCTTGTACGGACGCCGGCATGCAGGCTCAGTACCCGGCTCGAGTTCAATGACAAACTCCACCTGACGGTGTGGAGGCATGCCTGGAAGTTCTTCAGGAAAGACGTCTTGATATTCGTTCACCACCGGAATTTGATTTATGGCATTAATTTCGCCCTTATCATTGAGAGAGAAAAACCGGATAGTGTTATCCCTGGAGGCGAAGATAATCACATCATCATCAGAATGAGTCATCTTGACTTCCTTTTGAGCACAATTAATGTGAGCATCATGCTGAGAAAGCCAATCCATTCCGAGGATGAGGTCGATGTCAGAATTGCCGAGAATCACCGGAGAAGCCAAAAATCGATAATCACCCATGCGAATGGAAACATTTGGAGCATATACACTGTTAACTCCCTTGGCAGATTTTTGCTGACAATATCATGCTTGGATGCAAATGGATATGACATGAAAGAGCAAGAAGCACCCTAATCAAATAACACTTTACCAGGGATAGAGTTCACTGGAAGGTTACCCAAAATGACATCAGAAGCATTCTCCGCTTGCGCTGCATTCATCAGATTGACCCTTGCTGCCTTTGGATCATGCCTGACAATAGCTGAACTCACAGGTAGAGGAGGAGGAAGACGCTTCGGATTCGGACATCTGTTGGCATAATGACCCTTCTGGCCACACTTGTTGCACACCACTTCAGAGAGAGGACGGAAATGAGAGCCACTGGACTTGGAGCCTTGAGACTGAAACTGCTTCTTCGACTGGTTGCTCGGGTTGGGTGGGTGGGAGAAACCACGACCACTAGAGTTCTTGTTGTTGGAGTTGTTGTATGGAGCTCGAATCACTGGAGGAGGAGGAAGCCAGAATTTCTGTTGTTTCGCGGCCAACTGAGACGATGAGGAAGAGTGAACAACATCTCGAATTCTCTTCTTAGAAGCCTCCATCTTAAGCTGAGCTGCTTCTTGTTTCAAAGCCATGTTATAGAACTTGTCGAATTCATCGGGCTCGAACAAAGTGAGAGCAAGCTGAAGTTCATCTTTGAGACCTCCACGGAACTGGTAGATTTTACTCTTGGCATCAGGAATGTCTTGCTTAGCATAGCGAGCGAGGTTTTGGAACTTGACATTATACTGATAGACTGTCATGGAGCCCTGCTTCAGGTTGCGGAATTGCTCACGCATACCCTCGATGACACTTGTAGGAATGTGGTGGGAACGGAAATCCTTGCAGAAATTCTCCCAAGAGATCACTTGACCCGGCCTGGAGTCTTTGTACTGCTGCCACCAGTCAGCTGCTTGATCTTTCAGTTGGAAGGCTGCAAACTTCACATAATCATCTTCCTTCACGTTACTGCACTCAAAATGCTTCTTGATATCGGTCAACCAATCCTCAGCATCAAGAGGGTCGACACAGTAACTGAAAGCTTTAGGATTGTTAGCCAGGAACTGGTTGAGAGTAGCATGGTGCTGCTGGAAGAAGTTGCCTTGATTCCCTGGAACACCCTGATTAGCTTGATTAGCTTGCATCATCTGCATCATCTGCATCATCAGCTGAGTGTTCTGGGCAGTAGTTTGCATAATTGCTCTCCAAGCCTCAGGCGGAGGAGGAGGGGAAGGAGGACGATCTGGGACCTCTTCACCCTCTGGGTTAGCGTTGGGAACCCTTTTCGGAGCCATCCTGTAAGAGATGACCACGAATCAGCAATTGATTGACAAAAGGAATAAGCTGAATCAATGGAATGAATTGCAACAAGTCTTCACAATAATCATTCGAACAATAAGAACGAATGAAATCATCCGAACAAGAGGAACGAATGAATTTCTTAGTTAAATGATAACATCAATCTTCACGAGAAGCCACATAGGGGACAAAATGAAAATAAGAAAAACAACAAGGTACGGACGGGAACAAACACAAGAGAGGAGTTTCGTTCTAACATCTTTGTGCTGAAAGCATATGAACGCGTTACGAAAAGGTTTTGCAATCCCCGGATCAGCATAGCCAAGGACCCTTTAAGATGCAACTCCTGATAGTAACATCGGTCATATAACCCCTTCACTCAATGTCGAACCCCGAACTCACTAACCTGCATTCGTTGGAAGAATGCCTACGATCTACTGGATAAAACCCACCTATAGATTTCCGAAAGATTCCAGTTATGCAATCAGGTGTTGGGGATACACGGGAAGCACCGCGCAATCAACTCTAACCTACATCCAGGTGTATCCATCCTTCAACACATAACCAGTCTTTCTCGGAAACTGTGTACCTCGGACCTTCGAAAAGCATCCACTATAGCAAGCTATGGCAATACTCCCGAACTACCTCCCCAGTACTGGGTGATGTCGGGGTTATCTTGCCACTGGCCGTATAGGGGAGATTTTCGATGTCGGCCGTCTTAAGTATTTAGTACTGCCGCGATATGCTTGTTACAATGATACCCCGAAGCTCAACTCCTCGGTAACAGGAGGCATCGAGAACAATATCCTTGTCACAAGAACATCGAAACAATCCCAGAATACTCGCGGGATTCCTAAAAAAAAAAATTTGTGCAAATTTTGAAGATAGGAGAGACAAGAGTAGACGTCAGGAGTCCTCACCAGAGAGAAAGGGGATGAGAAGCAAAGAAATCCTACTCTCCGATATAATATAGGACTCAAAAAGTTTTCAGTGTGTGCCTAGACTCAACCGTCAACGGTTCGATCAAACAGTGGGGGCTCCTAGGTCGGAGAAGGCTCTGATTACCAACTTGTAATGCCCAGGATGGAATTATACCTCCTACGTGTCGAGGCACGACTTAAAGGCATAAGTCCATCCTAGAATGATCTCAAGTTTGGTAATCTTTGCACAACTCATGTAAAAGAGGGATAGTAAACTGAAAATAGTTGGCTTACAATCGCCACGTCACAGAATAACAGTACAAGTCTCAAACATCATACAATAAGATCACTACAACCCTCTAAGGGCAAAAGCCAAATGTCAAAGTACCAAACTCAGATAAATAAAACAACCACAGGCGGATCGAATCCTAGTAAGAGTCTCCACTACTGATCGTCCGGGTAGCGCACGTAGTACCGACTACGCTCCTCGTCGTACTCCCAATCCAGCTCGGTGCCATCACCTGGATAGCTCACAGCTGGACCTGCATCTGGTGTGTGAAGTAACTGTGAGCCACAGAGGACTCAGCAATCCCGTTCCCGGGTAACAGAACTATCAAAGCCTTTAGGTGAGGGAAAGGCTGAAGAAAGAAATGAGGTGAAGGAACAACAAAGAGTCTGCAGCAGCAACTAGCACTAACTTACGCAAGAGAGAGCGAGAAGAGAAGGCAAAGCGAGAAGTGATCACTAAGTGATCCTAGCTACAAGCTCACAAACATAACCCCTCCGTGTTCAACTCCCGAATCCCTATTCGGAAATTGACAGTCACGGAACACACGCTGGTAGTGTATTAGAAACATTGTGTCAAGTTATCTACAACCGGAATTAACAAGCTCCCATCTGCCACATAACCGCGGGCACGGCTTTCGAAAGTTCAAAACCCTGCAGGAGTTGTTGAAGTTGCTGGAGTTGTTGTATGGAGCACGAATCATTGGAGGAGGAGGAAGCCAGAATTTCTGTTGTTTCGCAGCCAACTGAGACGATGAGGTAGAGTGAACAGCATCTCGAATTCTCTTCTTAGAAGCCTCCATCTTAAGCTGAGCTGCTTCTTGTTTCAAAGCCATATTATAGAACTTATCGAAATCGTCTGGCTCGAACAGAGTGAGAGCAAGCTGAAGTTCATCTTTGAGACCTCCACGGAACTGATAGATTTTGCTCTTTGCATCAGGAATGTCTTGCTTTGCATAGCGAGCGAGGTTTTGGAACTTGACATTATACTGATAGACTGTCATGGAGCCCTGCTTGAGGTTGCGGAATTGCTCACGCATACCCTCGATAACACTTGTAGGAATGTGATGCGAGCGGAAATCCTTGCAGAAGTTCTCCCACGAGATCACTTGACCCGGCCTTGAGTCTTTGTACTGCTGCCACCAATCAGCTGCTTGATCTTTCAGTTGGAAGGCTGCAAACTTCACATAGTCATCTTCTTTCACGTTACTGCACTCAAAATGCTTCTTGATATCGGTCAGCCAATCTTCAGCATCAAGAGGGTCGACACAGTAACTGAAAGCTTTAGGATTGTTAGCCAGGAACTGGTTCAGAGTAGCATGGTGCTGCTGGAAGAAGTTGCCTTGGTTCATTGGAACGCCCTGATTAGCTTGATTAGCTTGCATAGCCTGCATTTGCTGCATCATCTGCATCATCAACTGAGTGTTCTGAGCAGTAGTCTGCATAATTGCTCTCCAAGCCTCAGGCGGAGGAGGAGGGGAAGGAGGACGTTCTGGAACCTCTTCACCCTCTGGGTTAGCATTCGGAACCCTTTTCGGAGCCATCCTGTAAGAGATGACCACGAATCAGCAATTGATTGACAAAAGGAATAAGCTGAATCAATGGAATGAATTGCAACAAGTCTTCACAATAATCATTCGAACAAAAAGAACGAATGAAATCATCCGAACAAGAGGAACGAATGAATTTCTTAGTTAATTGATAACATCAGACTTCACGAGAAGCCACATAGGGATCAAAAGGATAAAATAATAAAACAACAAGGTACGGAAAGGAACAAACACAAGAGAGGAGTTTCGTTCTAACATCTTTGTGCTGAAAGCATATGAACGCGTTACGAGAAGGTTTTGCAATCCCCGGATCAGCATAGCCAAGGACCCTTTAAGATGCAACTCCTGATAGTAACATCGGTCATATAACTCCTTCACTCAATGTCGAACCCCGAACTCTCTAACCTGCATTCGTTGAAAGAATGCCTACGATCTACTGGATAAAACCCACCTATAGCTTTCCGAAAGATTCCAGTTATGCAATCAGGTGTTGGGGATACACGGGAAGCACCGCGCAATCAACTCTAACCTACATCCAGGTGTATCCATCCTTCAACACATAACCAGTCTTTCTCGGAAACTGTGTACCTCGGACCTTCGAAAAGCATCCACTATAACAAGCTATGGCAATACTCCCGAACTACCTCCCCAGTACTGGGTGATGTCGGGGTTATCTTGCCACTGGCCGTATAGGGGAGATTTTCGATGTCGGCCGTCTTAAGTATTTAGTACTGTCGCGATATGCTTGTTACAATGATACCCCGAAGCTCAACTCCTCGGTAACAGGAGGCATCGAGAACAATATCCTTGTCACAAGAACATCGAAACAATCCCAGAATACTCGCGGGATTCCTAAAAAAAAAATTTGTGCAATTTTTGAAGATAGGAGAGACAAGAGTAGACGTCAGGAGTCCTCACCAGAGAGAAAGGGGGATAAGAAGCAAAGAAATCCTACTCTCCGATATAATATAGGACTCAAAAAGTTTTCAGTGTGTGCCTAGACTCGACCGTCAACGATTCGATCAAACAGTGGGGGCTCCTAGGTCGGAGAAGGCTCTGAATACCAACTTGTAATGCCCAGGATGGAGTTATACCTCCTACGTGTCGAGGCACGACTTAAAGGCATAAATCCATCCTAGAATGATCTCAAGTTTGGTAATCTTTGCACAACTCATGTAAAAGAGGGGATAGTAAACGGAAAAAATAGTTGGCTTACACTCGCCACGTCACAGAATTACAGTACAAGTCTCAAACCTCATACATTAAGAACATCACAACCCTCTAAGGGCAAAACCAAAAGTCAAAGTACCAAACTTAGATAAATAAACAACAGGCAGATCGAATCCTAGTAAGAGTCTCCACTACTGATCATCCGGGTATCGCACATAGTACCGACTACGCTCCTCGTCGTACTCCCAATCTAGCTCGGTGCCATCACCTGGATAGCTCACAGCTGGACCTGCATGTGGTGTGGTGAAGTAACTGTGAGCCACAGAGGACTCAGCAATCCCGTCTCCGGGTAACAAGACTATCAAAGCCTTTGGGTGAGGAAAAGGCTGAAGAAAAGAATAAGTGTCTGCAGCAGCAACTAGCATCTAGCTTACGTAAGTGAGAGCGAGAAGAGAAGGCCTCGGCGAGAAGTGATCACGAAGTGATCCTAGCTACAAGCTCAACAAGCATAACCCCTCCGTGTTCAACTCCCGAATCCCTATTCGGAAATTGACAGTCACGGAACACACGCTGGTAGTGTATTAGAAACATTGTGTCAAGTTATCTACAACCGGAATTAACAAGCTCCCATCTGCCACATAACCGCGGGTACGGCTTTCGAAAGTTCAAACCCTGCAGGGGTGTTCCAACTTGACCCATTACAAGCCCACGATCCACGGAGTCGCAACTCCAAAGTGGGAAGACCCGAGTATCCTCGGAATCCCGTGCTCAAGATATACCGAGCTAAGGTAAGGCTAATCCAGCAAATCCTCCCGGCGTGTCGACACCCTGATAGTAGCCGCGCGTATCTAAGTCTCAGGACACGACCGGATGGGCGATGCTACAGGTGTATGCCAGATACCTCGGGTTGCCCCAAGGCGGCCCTGCAGGACCCCCGTTTCGGACCAACACTCATGTGGAGCACTGGCCCGGGGTTGTTGATTAAGAAAGAGGGTTAATTACTCCCTATGCAAGTTTAGTTTGTTATTAGGCAAATAGTACCAATGTTGGGACTTGCTGGAAAAGACTTAGCACTTAGCGGTTTATCGAGGGGGTCCCATACACCCCAACCGTGTTAGGAACGCATAATCAAGGAACATAACACCGGTTTATACGGTTCCTAACGGCATGAGTGGAACAAATCACCAAGCAAAAGGCTTAGCCTTCCACCCTTGCCAATATATAGATGATTTCATTTTAAGCATTTATATAGTGTGATATAACCCAACCAAACTTCAACAAGAAGCAAGCATCTTCGATCTTCACCTGCAACTAGCAATGCTATAAGAAGGGCTGAGCGAAGCGTACTTAGCCAAACAACGGTTTGCATAGGTAGGTTGGTTAAACATGGCAATTGTTTACAAGTAGGAGGCTGACAAGAAGATCATGGGCATCGAGGCAAAACTATAGATCGAGACTACTAGCAATAGGCAAAGATAGTAATGTTATCGGGGTTCGGTCATCTTGCCTGAAGAGAAGTCGTTTGGATCATAAGAAGGGTCCTCGTGCTCAACCTCGTTGGAAACCTCGTGCTCGTACTCTATCTCGGTCCCGGCTTCCGGCTCTAAACAAAACAATCACACCAAGCATCAATCAACAAGATGCAATGCGCACTCGGAAAAGATGAATGCATGATGGATGCACTAAGGATGCACACGGAGCACGTAAAATAACACTCAAGCAAAACACCTCAAAACAAGATGACAATCTGATATTATTAATCTACACGGAAAAACAATCAAGTTTGATATAAGATTCGCTGAAATCGGAGTTACGGGCTAAAAGTTATGCCCGAAACAAGATTTGAGCGAAAGCTGAAAATTACAGCAACATAGCATCTTCGGAGCTCAAAATAATTGAGCTACAGCACCCAAATAACATGGTAAAGGACATGAACACAAACTAGACATATAGTACAGCAACTAAGTCCAAAGGTGCACCCCAACGGAGTCACGGATCAATAGCAATGATCTTGGACATATTGAACTTGACAATAAAATTCTGGCAGCAGAATTTTATTGAAACTTTGGAGCAAAAGATAAACATGCTACAGCCACTTAAATAGACATGTGAGGACATGAATGGAAAGACAACAATATATACTACAAGGAACAATCAAAATCCACTCCAAAACTATCATGCTTTATCCTAGAACATCACACGAACATGGCATCGGAACGTTACAGATTTCAGACTTAGTGAAAAACCATTAAGTCCTAAAACATCAATATCATCATGGCATATAAAAGAGCATGTTTAAGTCACCTCGAAACTAAACATGGCAAAAGGTAAGCACCTCATCAAAGTACACATGAAGGTGATCCCGAAACACACAAGCATGCTTCATAGAGGTGAACACAACGATTGCAACGAGCTCAACAAGATGGCATTTCATAACAAGTGAAATAACATCACAGCCACATGGCACTTTGCAACGATGATAACAAGGAAATAATAAATCTATCATGCAACCTATCATAAGCAACACGTAGAGCATGGCAAGACGAACACGTGGACATGTCATTTGCGTCATTCGGACAAACGAGCTAAAAGATATCACATAGCAAAGGTGGCACAAAATAACACATAGCAGCAGTTTATATCATGATGCACTCTTGCAACAGCAAAACAAGCACCTAGATGATCTCTAACATGCATGACAACAACAGGTAAAACGTAGAGCAAGTCTCCACGAACGTCTGGACATGCTACACGCGCGAAACGGAGCAACAGGCAAAAAGTTAGAGCAGGTCAAACATAGCATCTCAGAACAATTAACAGGGACTTAGCGATGGGGAAAACAACCTCACTCAGATCTGATCTGAGAAAAAAAAGGAGACGGGCCGGCGGATCTGGCCGGCGGCTGGGCTCTGAGCGGTGACGAAGTGGGCCTGGCGATGAAGCTGCGGCCGCCCGCGCGGATCTGCAGCGGCGGCGCGCGGTGCGGGCCCGGCGAGGCGGCCCGAAGGGACGCGGTGGCCCAGCGGGAGCGCGAGGCCCGCCTGGCGGCGGCTGGCCTGCGCGGGGACGGGAGGCGGCCGGCCCACGCGGCTGGAGGGAGGCCCACCGACGCGGAGAGGCGGCCTGGAGCGGTGGGGAGATGGGCCGCCGGGCGACGCGGAGAGGGAGGCCGGCCTGCGGGAAACCTCAGGCGATGTGGGGACCTGGCCCCTCGGGCTGGCGGTGGGACGGCGATGCGACGCTGGGCCGGTCGGTCGGTCGGTCGAAGCAACCGAGCGGAGTCGTCTGGCGCGAAGGAGCGGCCGAGCGACCGGGCTGCGAAGCGCTGCGGCTGGCGCTGGCGCGTTGACTCTGGTCGGCGAGGCCGGCGGCTGCGGAGGCGATCGAGGGAGCTTGCCGGATCGGCTGGTTCCCTCGGGATCCAGGAGGATTTTGGGGATCTGAGAAGAACACAAAAAAAAAAGAGGAGGGGGAAGGATCTAGAGGATAGGGATGCCCAAAATGGACATAGGGGGGCCTAAATGTAGCAGTTTTTCTAGGGTTAGGGGGAATTTAGGGGCGTTAGGAGCCCTCCGATCGCGATCCGACGGATCCGATCGCGGGGATAGATTTAGGGCCTTGGAGGAGATAAAAGAATGCAGTAGGGGTGTTACCGGGACACGAAGTGGAGGCACTTTGGACCCACACGTACAACGGATGGGATAGTCAACGGAGTCCAAACGAGACGAGATTTGAGAGGCGGGTTGCACACAACAAAACAACAACACAGACAACATCCTCGCGGCACACCGGTAACGTTATACGCCCGAACAACAAAGTAGGCCTACGGGACGTCACGGACGCGTGAGGGAGCTCCGGAACGCGAAACGGACAACGGGAAGAAACACGCGGAACCGGATGCAACCGACAACACAAATGCAATGCAATGCACATGTCTACATGATATGAATGAATGCCACACACTCACACAACAAAACGACGAAAGCCCGAAAGACAAAGAACCCGGAATGGAAATAGATGAAGCCGGAGATATATTATATACCCAAAGGGAAAGTATTACATCCGGGGCATTACATTAACATTGCATATTTTGGCTTCAATATTATGAATATGTGTATCACTACGATCGAGATCCAACAAACTATTTTCATTGGGTGTATGACCATCGAAGGCTTTATTCAAGTAAATAGAATAACAATTATTCTATGACTTCAAATAAATAATTGTATTGCAACAAACATGATCAAATCATATTTATGCTCAACGCAAATGCCAAATAACATTTATTTAGGTTCTACACTAATCCCGAAAGTATAGGGAGTGTGCGATGATGATAATATCAATCTTGGAACCACTTCCAACACACATCGTGTGATTCCCGAGACCGACGTCCCAGAAGATCCCAGAAGATTCCCGAAGTTCCAGATGTTCCGGGTTGCCCGTGTGTTCTTTTGTGCTTGTGTTATTTATTTTTGCATTGCATCATGTCATCATGCCATCATGTCATTTTTTTATTCTTGCATCTCAACCTAAATAAATTGTGTGGACCTTCGGTTCATTTAAATCGAGGGAAGGTGACTTCTCTTTATAACATATAAAAGCCTCTCAATATTATTAGGGAGCTATATCATAATTATTCCATTTGTTGGAGATCACCATAACACACTTGCAATATTCCCCATGCCTCTTAATTCAAGTTTCTACTTCTAAACCTTGCCTATAATTCTTTTCTGTTGTTTCGAGGTTCCTCCGAAAATTCGAACATTTTTGGACACCTCAATAATCAAGTCTTAGTTAAACCCATTTGAATTAAATTCAAATGTGTTTGAATTATTTTCGTTCACGCCTTTTCTATTTTTCTCGGACCGTGCTCTTTTTATGATGCCCGAGAAAAAAATACTCCCTTGTGCAAATTCTGCTCCTAACCCCCTCTATCTTTTTTTTTCTTTTCTTTGTCTCTATTTTTTTCTTTTCTCTCTTTTATTAAGAGAGCCCAGGCCTCCCTCTCCTCTTTACAGCCGCAGACCTCTGGCCCAGGTCGCCAGCCTCATTAGGCCGCCTCCATCTCCTGGCCAATAGGCCCAGCCTCCCTCTGCTCCCCGCGGCCCAACAACTCCTCCCGTGGCTCGACCGCAGCTAACCCTAACCCATCGCCAGGCCGCATCGCTCCTCTCCCTCTCGCTCCTCCCTCTCATCCCCTCGCGCCGCCAGTTTCCCCTCGATCCATCTGGCTCGTCCCGCAGCCTCGCTCTCCCCCCTGCTGCTTCGATCCCCTCCGGCCGCCTCTTCCGTCCTCCATCACCGGGGCCAGCGCCGCGCCCCCATCCTCGTTTCCCTGCAGCGCGAGCCTCGCAGCCCGACGCGCTGGCCGCTCCGGTGCAGCGCCGCGGTGCCGCGAGCCGGCCGAGCCTGCCGCGCCCTCGTCCTTCCTCCACCGGCTCCCGAGCCGCGCCCCGCCTAGGCGGCCGCGGTGCTCCTCTTCTGCCACCGAGCGCCTCCAGGAAGGCCTCCGCTCCGCCGCACGCCGTGTCCTTCCCTCTGGCCAGAGGCCCCCGTCGTCCTCGCCAAGTTGTGGCTCCCCTCCTCTCCAGCGCTACCGCCGTGGCCTTCAGCGCGGAAGCAGCCAGGCCGCAGCTCCCGCGTGCAGCGCCGCTGACCGTCCCCAAGTCGCTCGACCTGCCGCTGCCGTGGCCTCCCTCCGTCCGCGCCGAGGCTCTGCCTCCTCTCCATCTTCAGACTGCAGCAGCACGAGCAGCACCTCCTCGCCTGGCGCACAGCCAACTGCTGCCATGGACGCGGCGCCCTCCCGTTCTGCTTTTGTTGTTTTGTTGCTACTGTTGTTCGCCAAAACCTTGCTGCCCTTGTCGTTTCCAAGTTCAAAACGAGGGAACCAAGTCTGCAAGTACCACGACATCGATACGGCAAGTACCACGACGACCCTCGAAGAGCTCGGATCCATCAAGTTACACTACCGTCGCCGAGACCAAGTTCCACTACGTCCACGACGACCTTATGACAAGTACCACGACGACCGAACGGCTACGATGACAAGTACATCTACGAACGTGTACCCCTACGTCGACGTAGATCCCGACAAGTACCACTACCGTCGACATGTACATCTACGAGAACGTCCACTTCCACTACCGTCGACACGTGAACGGCTACTTCCTCTCCGAACGTGAACGCCTTCTTCCTCTACGTCTCGAACCGTCCCGAAACGAGTGTTTCGAAGGTATAACCCGAGACGATGACCCGTGTGATGCTTGCTTGTGTTGTATGAATTGTCTCCCTTGTGTGCTCCGTGTCGTTTAATCTTTTGTCGTGTTCCTCGGTTGCCTCGTCGCCGACTCGTGGGAACCCGGTAACGGGATCACCCCACCTTTCATCTCGTTTGACTCGCTCACGCCATCTTTCCTTTTGCACCGGACTCCCAACGAGTTACCGGCACTGATATGTTGCCGTTGCATCATTTTCGGATCGTTGCCGTGGCACCCTTTTCCTTCCACCGCGGTGACAATACTTCATATCCTCTTAAGTCAACCTTTTAATAAAATTGCATAAACTTGTTCATGTCATCCGCATCATGTTAACAACCATTGAATGTTTAATTGTTGTTGCTTTATAATTATTAAACATGCTCATGGGGGTTTTTCCGGATATGTTGTTGTTATTCTCCGGCCTCATTTAAATTGTCTAAATAGTGTAGTTTCTTTATGCTTCACCTCTTGCCATGTTAACCAACATTTAATCTTGTCTTGTAAATAACGAGAGTCAATTAAATAATTAAAATGTGGTGTTTCGTCAATATGCAACTCGTTGCATATTGAGCTCCACTTAACTTGTAGTTTTGCTTGTGCACTTTGCCATGCCATGCATATTTAAACCGGACATGCATCATTCTTGGATGTGCATCGTATGCCATGTTTATGCTTGTGTGTTTACCGTGTTGTTTCTTTCTTTCCGGTTGCTTCTCTGTTAGCTTCGGTTTCGTTCCGGAGTTGTGAGGATTCGCTCGTCTATGTTGCTCCGTCTACTTCATGGATCCGTTCTTCTCCCTTGTGGAATCTCAGGCAAGATGACCGAACCCCGATAACATTACTATCTTTGCCTATTGCTAGTAGTCTCGATCTATAGTTTTGCCTCGATGCCCATGTCTTCCTGTCAGCCTCCTATTGTAACCATGAACCTGTTTAACCACCCTACCTATGCAAACCTTTGATTGGCTATACGTAGGCTTCGCTCAGCCCCTCTTATAGCATTGTTAGTTGCAGGTGAAGATTGAAGATGCTTGCTTCATGTTGAAGTTTGGTTGGGTTATATCACACTATATAAATGCTTAAATGAAATCATCTATATATTGGCAAGGGTGGAAGGCTAAGCCTTTTGCTTGGTGTTTTGTTCCACTCATGCCGTTAGGAACCGTATAAACCGGTGTTATGTTCCTTGATTATGCGTTCCTAACACGGTTGGGGTGTATGGGACCCCCTTGATAAACCGCTAAGTGCTAAGTCTTTTCCAGCAAGTCCCAACATTGGTACTATTTGCCTAATAACTAATAAAACTTGCATGTGGACTAGCTATCCCTTTTATTTTAATTCAACAACCCCGGGCCAGTGCTCCACATGAGTGTTGGTCCGAAACGGGGGTTACGCGGGGCCACCTCGAGGAAACTCGAGGTTTGGTAAAAACCAGTGGGATCGCCCATCCGGTCGTGTCCTGAGACTTAGATACGCGCGGCTACTATCAGGGTGTCGACACGCCGGGAGGATTTGCTGGATTAGCCTTACCTTAGTTCGGTTTAACTTGAGCACGGGATTCCGAGAATACTCGGGTCTTCCCACTTTGGAGTTGCGACTCCGCGGATCGTGGGCTTGTAATGGGTCAAGTTGGAACACCCCTGCAGGGTTTGAACTTTCGAATGCCGTGCCCGCGGTTATGTGGCAGATGGGAGCTTGTTATTATCCGGTTGTAGATAACTTGACACCATGTTTCAATACACTACCAGCGTGTGTTCCGTGACTGTCAATTTCCGAATAGGGATTCGGGAGTTGAACACGGTGGGGTTATGTTTGACCGGCTTTAGTTAGGATCACTTCGTGATCATCTCTCGACCGAGGCTTTCTCTTCTCGCTCTCAATCACGTAAGCTAGTTGCTAGTTGCTGCTGCAGACACTACTCTTTTCTTCAGCCTTATCCTCTCCCAAGGCTTAAATAGTCTTGTTACCCGGGAACGGGATTGCTGAGTCCTCTGTGGCTCACAGTTACTTCACCACACCACATGCAGGTTCAGCCAAGTTTGATGCAGGAGTTGGATCAGTTCTTCACCCGGGAGTCCGATGAAGAGCGTGGCCGTTTGCTTGTGACGTTTCGACGTTCAGTAGTGGTTCTTCTACTAGGATTCGATCCTGACCTGTGGCTTTATGTTGTTTTGGTATCTTTCTTTTGATCTTCGCCCGTAGTCGGGTTGTGATGTTTTGAATGATGAATTGCTTATGTAATGTATTGTGTGAAGTGGCGAGTGTAAGCCAACTATTTCATTTTGCAGTTTCATCCCTCATTTACATGAGTCGTGCAAAGATACCAAACTTGAGATCATTCTAGGATGGGCTTATACCTTTAAGTCGTGCCTCGACACGTAGGAGGTATAGTCCCATCCTAGGCATTACAAGTTGGTATTCAGAGCCTTCTCCGACCTAGAAGCCCCCACTGATTGATCGAATCGTTGACGGTTGAGTCTAGGCACACACTTGAAAATGTTTTGAGTCCTATATATATATCGGAGAGTAGGTTTTCTATTTGCTCCTCTTCTCTTTCATTCTGGTGAGGACTCCTGACGATTACTCTTGCCTCTTCTACTTTCAAAAATTGCACCAAATTTTTTTTAGGATCTCGCGAGTATTGTTTGGATTGTTTCGATGTCTTTGTGATGAGAACATTGTTCTCGATGCCTCCTGTCATTAGGGGTTGTGGCAGTGTCCCGAGGAGTTGAGCTCCGAGGTGTTGTCGTCACAAATCCATCGCGGCAGTACTAGAATACTTAAGACGGCCGACATCGAAAACTCTCCTATACGGTTAGTGGCAAGATAACCCCGACATCACCCAGTACTGGGGAGGTAGCTCGAGAGTATTGCCATAGCTTGTATAGTGGATGCGTTTCGAAGGTCCGAGGTAAATAGTTTCCGAGAAAGACTGGTTATGTGTTGAAGGATGGATACACCTGGATGTAGGTTTAGAGTTGATTGCGCGGTGCTTCCCGTGTATCCCCAACACCTGATTGCATAACTGGGAACTTTCGGAAATCTATAGGTGGGTTCATCTAGTAGTTCTAGGCATTCTTCCAACGGATGCACGATATGAAGTTTGGGGTTCTACATTGAGTGAAGTAGTTTTATGGACTTGTTCTGATCGGGAGTTGCATCTTAAAGGGTCCTTGGCTATGCTGATCCGGGGATTGCAAAACCTTTTTGTAACACGTTCCATGAGCTTTCAGCACGAAGATGTCGAACGAAGCTTCTATCTTGTATTTGTTCTATCTGATCCTTGTTTCTTTATTTACTTTTTTGTTCTCCAAGTGGCTTCTCGTCAAGCTGATATACCTGCGGAATTCATTCGTTCAATTCTCTGTTCGGATGATATTGTGAAGAGCATGTTGCATATCTACCCTTTGTTTTTGTTTTGATTCTGGTATTCGAGTTGCTTCGATGTCAAATGTTGATTCCATACCTTTCATTATCGGTATTCTCATATTTCTATGGGAGTGCTACTTCTTCTTAACCATCAAGTTTTTCATGTTAATCCTTTTCAACCGGTGTGCCTTCTCTTCAAGTTATTCCATACGGACACCGTTGAGAAATCTGACGATTTGTCTGTTTCATTCGTCCCAAGTTGTCTTTGTTTTCCCCACCCTCCCACCCTTTTCTTTATGGAGCCAGAGATTCTCAAATGAAATATCCATTTTATTCATGTGATATTTCTTCATTCTTTTCCTTCAATGTTCGTATCCGCTGCTTATCGTGAAGATGCTCAAGAGCTTCAAGTTCATCATTCTTTTGTTCTCAAATTATGCTGGTGGATGTAATTCAAGATTTCGGTGTTGATCTTATCCTTTTTCTGTTTTCTCAATGCTTCTTATTCCGGTGCACCAATTAATCATTCCCCTCTTGCTATTCATATCCGGAGTGCTGAAGATTCATAATTCCATTTTTAATCCGTTCAAATTATTTTAAGATTGTCATCTTATTCAAGCCATTTAATTCAACCGGTGCAATATCTCTTAAGCAATCTTTTTTTTTCAACGGTGATTTCTTTTGAGTGGGCCCTAACCCACAGGTCTTTTCCCAGGATCTTACCTGACTCTTCTATTATTCTGGAGTTATTCTCAAATTCTTTTCAAGTGTGACGTAAGAATGATTTCCATCAGTCACATGCCTTCTCCAAAATCGCTTTCAAATTCTTTTTCATCATTGGTTCAACCTTTTTAATTCTTCATTCCGGAGTGATCAACAATTCTTATGGCATTTCTCGTTTTCATTCTCAGCAGTTGAAGACCGGAGAAGTGTTTCTCTTAAATCTTGGTCCGTTCTCTTGAAGATTCGTGATTCTAGCTTCTTGCCATCCTCATAATTGTTTTCGATTGTGGGAATTGTTTTCATGCCCCTTCAGAGCAATTCTTGAGTTCTTCTCATTGTGATCCTCCGAAGGCCATCATTTCAGAATATTTCTTCGTTCTCAGTTTTCAACTTCGTCCTCCAAATATTCTTCATTGATGTCTCTTCGTTCGTCTCCATATTCTTACGGTGGTTCATTCAAGTTTACTCTTCCTTGTTACCATATCAATTCATTTGTTCTTTTCACAATCCTACCGGTGGTTCGTTGAAGATTTACCCAAGTTTGTGCGAGATCCCTCTTTAATGCTTTCCAAGGAGAATAAGTAGTATGCCAAATCCATTGGTTGTCATCAATTTAAATTGATGAAGGATATGCATAACATAATTCTTATTCTTATTTTCCCGAGGTGATTTAATTCTTTTGTCTGGAGCTTGTTCATCTTATCATATTCTTGGTTCTAAATTATTCATCTTGTTTCCGGAGCTCCAAGTTATTTCAATTATCATTTCAAAGCTCCATCCAATTCATCGCAGGCCTTGAATCTTATTCTTTTCATCTTTAGCTTCTCATGCTTTCATTACTGGAGTTTTCATGGTGGTTCATCATCATTTTAATTCATCCTCGAAGTCTTCATCAAGATTCTTGTTGGAGCTCAAGCATTTTCATCATGCTCTCCATTTGCAATTCTTTATCTTTTCAGATGGTGTTATGTCATTTTGACAATCTCCCTTCATGTTTCATGTTTCACAAGATTGTCAAGAATGAGATATTTAAACCCATCTTTTTTTTTCTTTGTTCAGGAGATCATTCCAACCATTCAATTTATTTGTTGGAGTAATCTTGGGTTGTATTTCACCTAAAAGCTTTCCCTAAGGATTGTTGCTATTATGGTGCTTATAAATGACCCAAGTTCTTCATTTATCATGCCGGTGAAATAAGTTTTTCATTTCCTTGTTGATGTCAATCCAATCAATCGTTTCCGTTAGTGGCTGGTTGTCACCTCTTAATTTTGAGATGTTGTCCATAAGCCCACATGAAGCGTATTCTTTTCGTTGTTGATTTTTCCAACAACTCTGTTCAACCCTTCTTGTAAGGAGGATTTCCTAATTCATTTTGAGAGAACTTGTCATTTTCTTCTCCGTTCAATTCTTTCATTGAATTATATGCTATTCTTTCGTTCCGGAGGTTTTGTGATGTTGATCTCTTTGACCATCATCTCGTTGTTATCAAGATCATGTTCTTTTCCTTGTTTATCTATTTAACCGAAGCGTTGTATTCTTCATTCTAATTCTCTCATCTTATCAAGTTTTAACTCTTTTTCAACCGGAGTGCTGTCTGAATCCTTCTTACCCTTGTGACATTCTTTCATTTGTTTCAGAGGCTATGTGTTGTTGATCCCATCAAGTATCATTCCATCTCCTCAAGTTCATGTTCAATTCCTTCCATTTTCAGACGGAGTGCTGTCCAAATTATTTCGTTCTTATTCTTTCTCAATCTTGGTTAACCGGAGTGGTTTGGAAATTATTTCCGTCCGTGAGCTCTTGGTTCATGTCTTTCAACCTACAAGGTTCTCTTTGTGTTCCTTGTTCCTCCTTTTACTGGAGTGCTCTTATTTTCGTTCATCTCCATTGTATTCTTCTTTCATTTGTTAAACCTCTCAAGGTTCTTTGGTTTCACTCGTCTGTCAAAGAAGCAACTTTGTTTTACCTCTTCCTCTTCTGTTTTTACCCGGTGATATCTCTAGGATCTCGGGTCGAGATCCTCTGTTAGTGTGGGAGAGTTGTGACGCCCGAGACCGACGTCCCAGAAGATCCCAGAAGTTCCAGATGTTCCGGGTTGCCCGTGTGTTCTTTTGTGCTTGTGTTATTTATTTTTGCATTGCATCATGTCATCATGCCATCATGTAATTTTTTTATTCTTGCATCTCAACCTAAATAAATTGTGTGGACCTTCGGTTCATTTAAATCGAGGGAAGGTGACTTCTCTTTATAACATATAAAAGCCTCTCAATATTATTAGGGAGCTATATCATAATTATTCCATTTGTTGGAGATCACCATAACACACTTGCAATATTCCCCATGCCTCTTAATTCAAGTTTCTACTTCTAAACCTTGCCTATAATTCTTTTCCGTTGTTTCGAGGTTCCTCCGAAAATTCGAACATTTTTGGACACCTCAATAATCAAGTCTTAGTTAAACCCATTTGAATTAAATTCAAATGTGTTTGAATTATTTTCGTTCACGCCTTTTCTATTTTTCTCGGACCGTGCTCTTTTTATGATGCCCGAGAAAAAAATACTCCCTTGTGCAAATTCTGCTCCTAACCCCCTCTATCTTTTTTTTTCTTTTCTTTGTCTCTATTTTTTTCTTTTCTCTCTTTTATTAAGAGAGCCCAGGCCTCCCTCTCCTCTTTACAGCCGCAGCCCTCTGGCCCAGGTCGCCAGCCTCATTAGGCCGCCTCCATCTCCTGGCCAATAGGCCCAGCCTCCCTCTGCTCCCCGCGGCCCAACAACTCCTCCCGTGGCTCGACCGCAGCTAACCCTAACCCATCGCCAGGCCGCATCGCTCCTCTCCCTCTCGCTCCTCCCTCTCATCCCCTCGCGCCGCCAGTTTCCCCTTGATCCATCTGGCTCGTCTCGCAGCCTCGCTCTCCCCCCTGCTGCTTCGATCCCCTCCGGCCGCCTCTTCTGTCCTCCGTCGCCGGGGCCAGCGCCGCGCCCCCATCCTCGTTTCCCTGCAGCGCGAGCCTCGCAGCCCGACGCGCTGGCCGCTCCAGTGCAGCGCCGCGGTGCCGCGAGCCGGCCGAGCCTGCCGCGCCCTCGTCCTCCCTCCGCCGGCTCCCGAGCCACGCCCCGCCTAGGCCGCCGCGGTGCTCCTCTTCTGCCACCGAGCGCCTCCAGGAAGGCCTCCGCTCCGCCGCACGCCGTGGCCTTCCCTCTGGCCAGAGGCCCCCGTCCTCCTCGCCAAGTCGTGGCTCCCCTCCTCTCCAGCGCTACCGCCGTGGCCTTCAGCGCGGAAGCAGCCAGGCCGCAGCTCCCGCGTGCAGCGCCGCTGACCGTCCCCAAGTCGCTCGACCTGCCGCTGCCATGGCCTCCCTCCGTCCGCGCCGAGGCTCTGCCTCCTCTCCATCTTCAGACTGCAGCAGCACGAGCAGCACCTCCTCGCCTGGCGCACAGCCAACCGCTGCCATGGACGCATCGCCCTCCCGTTCTGCTTTTGTTGTTTTGTTGCTACTGTTGTTCGCCAAAACCTTGCTGCCCTTGTCGTTTCCAAGTTCAAAACGAGGGAACCAAGTCTGCAAGTACCACGACATCGATGCGGCAAGTACCACGACGACCCTCGAAGAGCTCGGATCCATCAAGTTACACTACCGTCGCCGAGACTAAGTTCCACTACGTCCACGACGACCTTATGACAAGTACCACGACGACCGAACGGCTACGATGACAAGTACATCTACGAACGTGTACCCCTACGTCGACGACGATCCCGACAAGTACCACTACCGTCGACATGTACATCTACGAGAACGTCCACTTCCACTACCGTCGACACGTGAACGACTACTTCGTCTCCGAACGTGAACGCCTTCTTCCTCTACGTCTCGAACCGTCCCGAAACAAGTGTTTCGAAGGTATAACCCGAGACGATGACCCGTGTGATGCTTGCTTGTGTTGTATGAAATGTCTCCCTTGTGTGCTCCGTGCCGTTTCATCTTTTGTCGTGTTCCTCGGTTGCCTCGTCGCCGACTCGTGGGAACCCGGTAACGGGATCACCCCACCTTTCATCTGTTTGACTCGCTCACGCCATCTTTCCTTTTGCACCGGACTCCCAACGAGTTACCGGCACCGATATGTTGCCGTTGCATCATTTTCGGATCGTTGCCGTGGCACCCTTTTCCTTCCACCGCGGTGACAATACTTCATATCCTCTTAAGTCAACCTTTTAATAAAATTGCATAAACTTGTTCATGTCATCCGCATCATGTTAACAACCATTGAATGTTTAATTGTTGTTGCTTTATAATTATTAAACATGCTCATGGGGGTTTTTCCGGATATGTTGTTGTTATTCTCCGGCCTCATTTAAATTGTCTAAATAGTGTAGTTTCTTTATGCTTCACCTCTTGCCATGTTAACCAACATTTAATCTTGTCTTGTAAATAACGAGAGTCAATTAAATAATTAAAATGTGGTGTTTCGTCAATATGCAACTCGTTGCATATTGAGCTCCACTTAACTTGTAGTTTTGCTTGTGCACTTTGCCATGCCATGCATATTTAAACCGGACATGCATCATTCTTGGATGTGCATCGTATGCCATGTTTATGCTTGTGTGTTTACCGTGTTGTTTCTTTCTTTCCGGTTGCTTCTCTGTTAGCTTCGGTTTTGTTCCGGAGTTGTGAGGATTCGCTCGTCTATGTTGCTCCGTCTACTTCATGGATCCGTTCTTCTCCCTTGTGGAATCTCAGGCAAGATGACCGAACCCCGATAACATTACTATCTTTGCCTATTGCTAGTAGTCTCGATCTATAGTTTTGCCTCGATGCCCATGTCTTCCTGTCAGCCTCCTATTGTAACCATGAACCTGTTTAACCACCCTACCTATGCAAACCTTTGATTGGCTATACGTAGGCTTCGCTCAGCCCCTCTTATAGCATTGTTAGTTGCAGGTGAAGATTAAAGATGCTTGCTTCATGTTGAAGTTTGGTTGGGTTATATCACACTATATAAATGCTTAAATGAAATCATCTATATATTGGCAAGGGTGGAAGGCTAAGCCTTTTGCTTGGTGTTTTGTTCCACTCATGCCGTTAGGAACCGTATAAACCGGTGTTATGTTCCTTGATTATGCGTTCCTAACACGGTTGGGGTGTATGGGACCCCCTTGATAAATCGCTAAGTGCTAAGTCTTTTCCAGCAAGTCCCAACATTGGTACTATTTGCCTAATAACTAATAAAACTTGCATGTGGACTAGCTATCCCTTTTATTTTAATTCAACAACCCCGGGCCAGTGCTCCACATGAGTGTTGGTCCGAAACGGGGGTTACACGGGGCCACCTCGAGGAAACTCGAGGTTTGGTAAAAACCCGTGGGATCGCCCATCCGGTCATGTCCTGAGACTTAGATACGCGCGGCTACTATAAGGGTGTTGACACGCCGGGAGGATTTGCTGGATTAGCCTTACCTTAGTTCGGTTTAACTTGAGCACGGGATTCCGAGAATACTCGGGTCTTCCCACTTTAGAGTTGCGACTCCGCGGATCGTGGGCTTGTAATGGGTCAAGTTGGAACACCCCTGCAGGGTTTGAACTTTCGAAAGCCGTGCCCGCGGTTATGTGGCAGATGGGAGCTTGTTATTATCCGGTTGTAGATAACTTGACACCATGTTTCAATACACTACCAGCGTGTGTTCCGTGACTGTCAATTTCCGAATAGGGATTCGGGAGTTGAACACGGTGGGGTTATGTTTGACCGGCTTTAGTTAGGATCACTTCGTGATCATCTCTCGACCGAGGCTTTCTCTTCTCGCTCTCAATCACGTAAGCTAGTTGCTAGTTGCTGCTGCAGACACTACTCTTTTCTTCAGCCTTATCCTCTCCCAAGGCTTAAATAGTCTTGTTACCCGGGAACGGGATTGCTGAGTCCTCTGTGGCTCACAGTTACTTCACCACACCACATGCAGGTTCAGCCGAGTTTGATGCAGGAGTTGGATCAGTTCTTCACCGGGAGTCCGATGAAGAGCGTGGCCGTTTGCTTGTGACGTTTCGACGTTCAGTAGTGGTTCTTCTACTAGGATTCGATCCTGACCTGTGGCTTTATGTTGTTTTGGTATCTTTCTTTTGATCTTCGCCCGTAGTCGGGTTGTGATGTTTTGAATGATGAATTGCTTATGTAATGTATTGTGTGAAGTGGCGAGTGTAAGCCAACTATTTCATTTTGCAGTTTCATCCCTCATTTACATGAGTCGTGCAAAGATACCAAACTTGAGATCATTCTAGGATGGGCTTATACCTTTAAGTCGTGCCTCGACACGTAGGAGGTATAGTCCCATCCCGGGCATTACACATCGTCACTTCACCTTTGACTAGTCTCTGTTCATTCGGCAACTCTCATTCTGAGTTACAAATTTTAGCAACTGAACCGGTATCAAATACCCAAGGGTTGCTATGAACACTAGTAAAGTACACATCAATAATCTGTATATCAAATATACCTTTGTTCACTTTGCCATCCTTCTTACCGCCAAGTATCTAGGGCAGTTCCACTTCCAGTGACCATTTCCTTTGCAGTAGAAGCACTTAGTTTTAGGCTTGAGTTTAGCTTTGGGTTTCTTCTCGGGAGTGACAACTTGCTTGTCATTTTTCTTGAAGTTCCCCTTCTATCCCTTTGCCCCTTTACTTAAAACAAGTGGTCATGTTAACCATCAACACTTGATGTTCTTTCTTGATTTCTACCTTCGTCGATTTCAGTATCGCGAAGAGCTCAGGAATTACCTTTGTCATCCCTTGCGTATTATAGTTCATCACAAATTTCTACTAACTTGGTGATAGTGACTAGAGAACTTTGTCAATTACTATCTTATCTAGAAGATTAACTTCCACTTGATTCAAGAAATTGTAGTGCCCACACAATATGAGCACATGCTCACTGGTTGAGCTATTCTCCTCCATCTTGTTTTCAAAGTACAGTCAGAGGTCTCATACCTCTCGACACGGGCATGTGTATGAAATACTAATTTCAACTCTTGGAACATCTCATATGCTCCTCGGCGTTTCAAAACATTTTTGAAGTCCCAGTTCTAAGCCGTAAAGCATGGTGCACTAAACTATCAAGTAGTCATCACACCGAGCTTTTGTCAAAACGGTCATAACGTCTACATCCGCTCCTGCAATAGGTTTGTCACCTAGCGGTGCATCAAGGACATAATTCTTCTGTGCAGAAGTGAGGAAAAATCCTCAGATCACGGAACAATTCCGCATCATTGCTACTAACATATTTCAACTTAGTTTCTCTAGGAACATATAAAAATAAACGGGGAGCTACATCGTGAGCTATTGATCTACAACATAGATATGCTAATACTACAAGGACTAAGTTCATGATAAATTAAAGTTCAATTAATCATATTACTTAAAGAACTACACTCAGATAGACATCCCTCTAGTCATCTAAATGATCACGTGATCCAAATCAACTAAACCATGTCCGATCATCACGTGAGATGGAGTAGTTTTCAATGGTGAACATCGTATGTTGTTCATATCTACTATATGATTCACGTTCGACCTTTCGGTCTCTAGTGTTCCGAGGCCATATCTACATATGCTAGGCTCGTCAAGTTTAAGCCGAGTATTCGGCGTGTGCAAAACTGGCTTACACCCGTTGTATGTGAACGTAGAGCTTATCACACCCGATCATCACGTGGTGTCTCGGCACGACGAACTTTCGCAATGGTGCATACTCAGGGAGAACACTTATACCTTGAAATTTTGTAAGGGATCATCTTATAATGCTACCGCCGTACTAAGCAAAATAAGAAGCATAATAAGATAAACATCACATGCAATCAAAATATGTGACATGATATGGCCATCATCATCTTGTGCTTTTGGTCTCCATCTCCAAAGCACTGTCATGATCACCTTCGTCACTGGCACGACACCTTGATCTCCATCGTAGCATCGTTGTCGTCTCGCCAACCATTGCTTCCACGACTATCGCTACCGCTTAGTGATAAAGTAAAGCAATTACATGGCGATTATTAGAAAACATATTTTCTCACAAAGGTTCAAAGCAGAAGTTCTTACGCCTCCACAAGGCACGATAAATGCTGCAGGAACAAAGCAAGAAGTAGCGGTGCCCTCTCCTCTCCTTCAACCCTGGACGCTGCTATCGCCAGCCTGGGGTGAGGCGTTGCCGACATTGCCGCCGTCTCCTCCATCAGCCCCCGTTGTCGCAGCTACGGGGACTGTTGGGGAACGTAGTATTTCAAAAAAATCCTACGATCACGCAAGATCTATCTACCAGATGCATAGCAATGAGAGGGAAGAGTGTGTCTACATACCCTCGTAGACCAAAAGTGGAAGCGTCTACTGACGCGGTTGATGTAGTCGAATTCTTCGCGATCCAACCGATCAAGCATCGAACGTACGGCATCTCCGCGTTCAGCACACATTCAGCTTGATGACGTCCCACGAGCTCTTGATCCAGTTGAGCTTCACGGGAGAGTTTCGTCAGCACGACGGCGTGGTGACGGATATGATGAAGTTACTGGCGCAGGGCTTCGCCTAAGCACAACAACGGTATGACCGTGGTGTGTTTCCGTGGAGAGGGGCACCGCACACGGCTAGAACAATGTTTCTTCTGTGTCTTTGGGTGCGCCCTGCCCCCATATATAAAGGAGCAAGGGGGAAGGTGCGGCTGGCCTTCTAACGCGCTCCAGGAGTAGGATTCGTACTCCTAGTAGGAATAGGAATTTCCTATTCCTGCTAGGAGTAGGAAAGGAAGGGTGAGATGAGAAGGAAAGGAGAGGGGGCGCCTCCCCCCTTTTCCTAGTCCAACTAGGAACCCTAGGGGGGTGCGGCCAGCCCTATGGGCTGGCCTCTCTTTCCCTCATTGGCCCACTATTGCCCATACTCTCTCGGGGGGTGGGTTCTAGTAACTCCCTGCGCCACTCCGTTTAAATCCGAAACTGTTCCGGAACACTTTTGGTGTCCGAATATAGTTGTCCAATATATCAATCTTTACGTCTCGGACATTCTGAGACTCCTTGTCATGTCCGTGATCTCATCCGGGACTCCGAACTACCTTCGGTACATCAAAACTCATAAACTCATAATACCGATCGTCATCAAACGTTAAGCGTGTGGACCCTACAGGTTCGAGAACTATGTAGACATGACCGAGACTCATCTTCGGTAAATAACCAATAGCGGAACCTGGATGCTCATATTGGCTCCTACATATTCTACGAAGATCTTTATCGGTCAAACCGCACAACAACATAGGTTGTTCCCTTTGTCATCGGTATGTTACTCGCCCGAGATTCGATCGTCGGTATCACCATACCTAGTTGATCTCGTTACCGGCAAGTCTCTTTACTCGTTCCGTAATACATCATCTCGTGACTAACTCATTAGTCATTTGCTTGCAAGGCTTATTATGATGTGCATTACCAAGAGGGCCCAGAGATACCTCTCCGACACTTGGAGTGACAAATCCTATTCTTGATCTATGCCAACACCACAAACACTTTCGGAGACACCTGTAGAGCATCTTTATAATCACCCAGTTACATTGTGACGTTTGATAGCACACAAGGTGTTCCTCCGGTATTCGGGAGTTGCATAATCTCATAGTCATAGGAACATGTATAAGTCATGAAGAAAGCAATAGCAGTAAAACTAAACGATCATAGTGCTAAGCTAACGGATGGGTCTTGTCCATCACATCATTCTCCTAATGATGTGATCCCGTTGATCAAATGATAACTCGTGTCTATGGCTAGGAATACTAACCATCTTTGATCAATGAGCTAGTCTAGTAGAGGCATACTAGGGTCACTCTATTTTGTCTATGTATTCACACATGTACTAAGTTTCCGGTTAATACCATTCTAGCATGAATAATAAACATTTATCATGATATAAGGAAATAAATAATAACTTTATTATTGCCTCTAGGGCATATTTCCTTCAGGGTCGACCGCGCGAAACTGCTGCAGCAGAGCCCCCACCCGCTCCTCCACGACCTCCGCAGCGGCACTTTGAAGCTCGGAAGCTGGGGGCTCAAGCAGGGCGCCAAAGTAAAAATTGGGGTCTTGGAGGTAGAGGTGGTGGTAGATGCGCGTCATGGCCTAACTGGCAAAAGCACAAGCCTCCGCCTTCACCAAGGGGCCCAACCCGGTGACAACACCCTCAAGCGACATAGCGAGCCTGGGGAGCGGTCTGGCGGGGCCCTCCTCCGGTGTTGCCAATGGCTTCTTGTACACTGATCCATAAAGGAATTGCAGGGAGGTGTGGAGCCTCTCCTCGAGGGAGATGAAGGCATCATGCTCCATGATGGCCGCCTTCTCAGCTTTGGCGAGGGATCTCTAGGATGCTTCCACCTCTTTCTCCAGCTCCTCCAGGCGGCCGCGCTCCGCAACTTGATCTTGGGTTGTTCGCTTCAGCTCGGCGTCGCGATGGTCAAGCACAGCAGCCCGGGCCTTCAGCTCTTTCTCCTGCTCCTCAAGATGGTGGGCATCCTCGGCGCATGCCTTGGTGAGGGTCTTCAGCTCAGCTTCCACCGTGCGGAATCGCTACTCAACATCCTTCGTGTCGGCCCTCACCAAATCGCGTTTGGCCGCGGCCACACCAGTCACCTTCTCGCCTTCTTCGACGACGGCCTCAGCCACGCTCAAGGCTGTCCTGGTAGTCGAATCGGCCTGGACCCACCCCGCGATCAGCCCCAGGTGTCCCATTGGCAAGCGGCGGTCACCATCGTGGAGATCAACCTGGAGCTGGTTCAGCACAGTGAAGACATCCTCCAAGGCGCGGGGCATGGTGGCAGAGCCATGACCCGTTGGCGTGATGACTTGAGGAGAAGATGGCGTCAGTGCCCGGGCCGGCGGAGTAGCAGGAACCTGAGCGACAGGGGGCTTCTGAGCTTTCACCCCAGCAAACTTGCTGGGGGCTGGGGCCTCCAGGGTCAGTCTGGCCACACTTGAGGCTGTCTTCTGAGCATGGCTCCCCGAGCCCCGAGAAGCATGCCCAGGAGCAGGCAAGTGCAGAGCGACCCTTTCCTTCTGCGCCAGGGCCGCAGTGGCGGCAGCAGAAGGCACGGCCTCAGAAGGGCTCTCCTCCTCCTTCCTCTTCTTTGACGCCGGTGGCCTAACCACCAGGAGGGGAGACGTTTAGAGTACATCACCCGACGCGGAAGCAGGAATAAGGTAAAAAACTTTCTGATTGATGGAGATGTATGTCCTTTTCTTGGACAGGAGCGAGGCGACCCCAAGCTTCTCGGCCTCTAGGGACATCACCGTCCGGAAGGTCGTCGGGGTCCTTCTCGAGCAGTGAACACATGGCCTTGACCAGTTCCTTGTCAGTCAAAGCCACTGGGTGCAGCCGGAGCTTGTCATCTTTGCCCTGGAGGCTCCATAAGGGGCATGAGTGTGCCTGGAGCAAGACGCTGCTTCACGAACTCCTTAACGAGCAAGGCCCCCGTCAGTTGCCCCGTCGCCAACTCCTTCATCATCGTCCCCAGCAAATGCTCTGCTGGGGGCCCGGTGAGCTTCTCATGAGCCCACCGGAGCAGCTTCTCCGGTGGCACAAGTGGTCGCTCCAGCCAAACATGGGAACGCTTGGCGTCCACGAAGACCCACTTGCGTCGGAAGTCGTCCACGAAAACCCACTTGCGTTGGAAGTCCTCCACTTTCTTCCTGCATTTGAAGATCATGCTGCCCGTATGGACTGCGACGAAGGTAAGGCTCCCGGAGCACTGGTCAGTGCCGCCCCGCAGGTAGAAGAAGTGACGAAACAATGCAACGGAGGGCGCTACCCCGACGAACGCCTTGTAGTAGAAGGCAAACATCGACAGGAGAAAAGTGGAACTGGGGTGGAGATGAAGGCCATGGATCTGGAAGTGATTGAGGATGGCAAGGAAGAAACTAGAGAAAGGGGGACGAGCCAATCAAAGAGGTTGTGCTTGAAGAGGTGGTAAAAAGTCTCACCCAGAGATTCCGGCTAGGCGGAGCTGAACTTGACCATCGTCTCCCCCCCCCCCTCATGGTGGCTGGACGCCAGTAGCGGGAGCACGGTGGCGAGGTCTTTCTCCTCGGTAATGATGGAGGCACTGAGGGCCGGCTCTGGATTCGGGGCCGGACCTGAGGGAGCAGCAGCAGGCTGCGATTTCTCGGTGGCCATTGGCGTCGAGCTCAGGGGCAGAACTTGGCTGATGAGGACATCACTAACAAAGTTACACCCACATCCCCTATTGATACATATATAGGACCAATTACTAAAGATCTCCCATGCCAATTAAATTACCAGGTACTTTCATTTCTTGGTAATGATTCTAATGTTCATGAGAGTATGATGCTGCCTAAATTGGATACATTTGTCTTGCTTACAAATGAGGGCCTAGCTTGGACAAGAAGGATGATCATTGGAGCAAGAACAAGCATGGAGATGATGGCATGCACAAGGGGAACAAGAACGGAGTTACAAGTGATGATTTCAAGACTTTGAAGCCACCATAATAAGTGTGTGAGGCCTTGGACGAAATATACAAGATGCCACTTCATAAATTTCATCCAGAGGCTATTATAGGTACTGCGTCACCTTATTATTGGGCCAGGCCCATATAATTTCGAAATAATAAACTATAGCCTGTTTTTAGAGTCCGTATGTGCGGGGAAAACAAAGTTAGTGTTGGTTTCGGACCCCTTCTCCAAGGGGCCACGAAATTCCTCCTCTCTTTCTCCATATATACATCCCTTATGGCATCGTTTAGACTTTGGGTTTTGTTTAGATTAAAGTTCGCCATAGCTACAACTTCGCGTACTCCGTTTGTGTTCATCGACCAGACAAAGATGTCACAGAACCCCACCTTGGTCAATAAAGCTTTCCTCTTATATTCGCAATATACAGATTGCAATCTTAGTTTTTTGCTTGTTCTCCGTTTGCTTGCAGGAAATAGACCCTCATGGTTAGGTTGATCGTGCTCCAGCGTGGTTAGTAACCTCTCGGAGTTGGTTTAGCGATTGCTAAGGCACGACGCCCTCACACGTTCGTAGTCGGATCGTCGAAGTCTACTCCACCAAAAACGATAGCCACCATCTCATCGAAAGACGGGACACCTTTGCCTATATCAAGTGCTATCAGATTTCTAGGTTGCTCGGTTTGATTGTCCAGTTTTTCATTGTTAGATCGAGTCTGTTCTTCATACATATAGTCCACGAAAAAGCCAAAAAAATAGTAGGGTTAGTTATTCATATTTGAACCAATCTGAGCCTTTGCATAATCTTTTTAGGGTTTTTCTTTGTTGAACTTGCGTTTGCATCGTCGTGTCTAGTTGCTAGTCTTAGTGTCTAGGCCTTTAGAGTTTCGAGTTCTATCACAGTTTGTCACGCCGCCGCCGCACCATATTCATCACCGATGCCATATCCCACCACCACTACCACAAACCACCACCATTGCCATAACCTACCACCACGGCCATATCCTACCACCATATATCCACCACCAATCCGAGTTCTTTTCATATTAGGTCTGTTCTCGAGATCCATCTAGTTTCAGATTTGTGTTTCCTTGCCTGCGTAGGTCTCGAAAAAAAAAAGTTTGGAGACCCCGGGCAGTTTTTAGGCCAAAATTTTGGCAGGTGAAAATATTTTTCCCTATCCCGTTTTTAGGCTTTTCTGAGTCTTTCGGGACACGTGCCATCATACTGTTTTTTGACCACACTTTTTGGTCGTCGCTGCTTGATTACCGAAAATAATTCATCACAAAAATTTTGTGCCTATCATCTTAGTTTGACTTGGGAAGAGTTTTGAGACACTCGCCATTCTAGTGATTTTTGGCAGAAAAAAGGGAGCGCAAAAAGAATATAAAAAAAAGAGGCGGTTTTCTCCAGAGTATGCTTTCCCCTTGATTACGTGCAGCGCTATGATTTTGTTAGTGTTCTAGGCTCACGTCTCTAGTATGGTCTAGCCTAGGACCAGCACAGTACCATCGTTGAGCTATTATTCATCTTTGCATCTCAGAATTGATTATTGCTGACATTTTTCCTACCATATCATAAGCCTTCCCAGCTCCACATACATCTACATCGTGCGTTTGACACCACCCGACAATCGCTTTGTCCAAGCTTTGATAGTTTTGACTACAACGGTTGCCAATCACCACCTGCTGCTAGGTAAGAACTGGTAAGAAATTGAGATTTGCTTGACAGATTTGTGACTCCCCACCACCATAATTTTCTAGTAGTTTGTAGGATCATATTGTTTCTATTGCTGCTAACCATGGCAGGATCACAAGTCGACGAGGAGTTGCATGATAAATTTCAGCAAATGATGGGTCAACAAGTAGGCAGATCTGGAGGCACTCGCAGCAAGGAAGGAAAGGGGATATGGAGCAAGACGAAAGGGAGGCGATGAGGGTTAAGACGCAGGTGCCAGCCTTTTGACAGTCCCAAACGGTTGTTGAGGCAGCATGGGGAAGTGGAGACGCCCATCTCCCATCAGGGCGCCACACGTCGATCAGGTTCGCAGGCGGTTGGGGCACGCGGCAGTTTGCCCTTGCCCTTTAGCTTCGCCTCGAAGCCAAGTCCGAGCAAGCCTTGGGCCCGGGCGCTACTGTCGGCGTTCTAGGAACTAGGGTACCCAGACTTGCCTGCCTGCGGCCCACGACGTGGCTCCTTCACCGGCCTGGTACGACCCATCTTCAGCATCCACACTCAAGACACTCGCGGGGGGCCAAGCCTCATGAGGCGGACGACCCCAAGACCTCCGCAGGGAGAAGTCTTTCTTGGCTGGCTCATAGGGGCGGAGAACTCTATGCAAGCCCTCACCTCGTGAGGTTCGGATGATGCAAGCCATAAAGACAAAGGCCAGGCGGGTGCCAGCGGGCGCATGACGATGAGTTTCCTCTTTGATGCTAAAGAGGCAAGCACAGGTGCAGAGTCCGAGGAATCTACCAAAGGTTTCCATTTCCCTGCAACAAGACCAGGATCACTGGGACGGCAGGACGAAGGTCATCGTCGAGCCCACCGTGGCGTCCGGATCAGAAGCTTTTCACGCGATGACCACCTTTAGTCAGGATAAGATGTACTAGTTGTCTCCCTTCAAATTTGGCCGTTGTGGGATCCCTTCCCGCCTACATTTCGGGGGAAGAGGACCAATGCCACTATAAATATAGCTTAGCCACCACCATAGAGTGGGGGACTAAACGAATCATCAAGACCTCCCTCTAGACACACACAAGCAAGAACACACCTCGCGAGATGGTTCGATCACTATACTAGTTCTTCCTCATCCCACCTTGAGGCAATCCACCACATTGCAGGAGTAGAGTCACTCGTCGTTAGGTTGCCTGAACCTGGGTAAACTACCCTGTGTCGTGTTCTTTCTTGTTCCTCAAGCTAGTTCATAGAAATGGAGATTAGGCTGAGAGGGGAGTTGAGTTCTTCGCACGCACCCAAGTGTTCGAACTTACAATGGTTTTGCGGAGCCCTAAATCTGACAATGTCATGTCATCCTGTTTAGATACTGATCATATGTTGAATAATGTCGTTCTATCATGTTTAGTTATCCATGATATATCTAAAAATTTGTCATGCTATCCTGTTAAGTTAGCCATCATATATGTGAAATTGTGTCATGCTGTCCTGTTTGGTTAGAAAACATATATGTGAATAACCGCGGCTGTGTATCCATTCATTTTCTTCTTGTTTATCAGCCATTTGAATTGGAGGGGGTGGTGGTAGTATCTAAGGGAGTAAAAACACGTTCTTCACTAAAAAGACAGTGCTACCCCTCGACGCAGATAGAACCATGGTTGTACTGGCCCATGAACTAGCCACACCACACATAACTGAGACTCTTGCAGATTGTACCCCTACACCGTTGGACAGAGAACCAGCTACACCCCATCTAACCCCAACCCCAGCAGATAGTTACCCAGTTCTAGCTGACTCAGCACCATGTCCACCACAGAGTACCCCCACACGAGCAGTTACTAAGGCAACTGCAGTGCCCAAAGCACAAAGACCACTACAACGAACCCAAAATCCACGTTTAAAGTAGAAGAGCAATTGTTGTCAGGTTAGATTCCGTAGCTGTGGTGCATACTCCTTTGCTCTTGCATCATGGTATTTACTCATACCAACTAATTTCGCATTTGAAGGATCCAATTGAAACTCCAATGGCTCAACAAGTATGTTTTAAACCTATTTCTTTAACTGGATTGTTGTTCTAACTTCTTGCTCTATGTTGATTTCAGGTTCAAATGTATAAACAATTATGTTCTCATGTCATGCACATTACAAGTGTTGTTAGTGTTGTGTAGTTTCCCACACTTATATTCTGTCCATGCTGCTTTGTCTTAAACGGATATGATTTGAACTGTGTGTATCTTGATTTGGCAACATAAACTAGAAGATATAGACCATACAGTGACCATACTACATAGATATATGTTTGTTTCATACTGTTATCATGTCCACCTTACAACTGAACTGGTTTACCAAAATGAGTTTCATATCCAACATGGTAACTTGTGACGTTTCTGCTTGTTCCTCTCGTAGAGTGCTGACAAAATGTTGGAGAAGAGCACCCCATTATGGAATGGTGGAGAAAGTAATGTAGATCAAGATAGTGAGACAACCCTATTGGTCTCCAAGAAAGATGATAAAAACTATCTTGTAGACAGTGAGACAACCCCAAAGTCGTGCCTTGATGTAGTGTTTGAGTTACTGGCCACTACTGCTGGCACAAGATCTTCGAACTCACTGCCTGAATTAGTTCAGCTTCTTGAGTCTCACTTCAAGTTGAAAGACATCGATCAGATGTGCTGCAACAGGAAGCCGAAGGACTAAGGAAGTCCCTGCAGAATTCAGATACAAACTTTCTGGTGCAACAGCAAGTGCTGGAGGATTTAAGCGCCAAACAAGAGAAATCTAATAAGCTTGCTAAGCGTCTTGCCAGCATGGTGGATACCCTGGATATTGTTTCTTGAGCTCTGAAGTGGTTTCAGTTCTGGACTTGTTTTGCCGCGGTGTTTATTTGCACTGGTTGCCAACTTTGACAACCAGTGTATGTAATAGGCTGCTTTGTTCCCCTTATTTACACTGGTGGAAAACTTTGATACCCAATGGTTGTAATATGTGTAATAGCCGTAATAGCTTAGCGTATGTTGCTTGCTTATTTATTTCATTGTTGTCTTGTTTATTTGTTTGCTTGTAGACAATGCAGTTCTTTTTCCGCGGTTTGCTAGCAGCCGCAATAACCTATTTTTTTAAACTAGGCCAGAATAACCATGGGCAACATGCAGACCGTTGTCACCATGGCCTTCTATGGGCCGTAGAATCAATGGGCCTTTTACGGGCCGTATGGTCGATTGGCCAAACATGGGCCAATAACGGACCACATTATGGGCCATAAATGGGCTAAACTGGCAGTTGTCCGTTCATGGGCCGACCATAACGGTCCTTTAAGAGGCCGACGAGTATAACGGGCTTAATTCGATCGACAGACATAATGGGTCGTTAATGGGCCGTATTTGATGATGCTATTAAAACGGCCCAACGGGTCAACGGGCCACAAACCGGCCGACTTTAACCATAGGCTGAATTTGACCCACAAGCGGAAAAGTCCAGTAACGGGTCGTTGGCTATCAAATGTTGCAAAATAGCCCAAGAATAAATGGGCCCTTAAAAGGCCGAAAGATAACATGGGCTGGGAGTGGCCCAATGGAGTAATGGGCCGTTAATGGGTATGAAGCGATATACTGTTCATTATGGGCCAGTTTCACTATGGGCTGTTAATGGGCCAAGAGTTATAAAGGGCCTCATATGGGCCGAAAGACGTCATGGGTCGTACATGGGCCGGAAGTTACAACGGGATGGAATCATATTGGACGGCCCAGATGAAGCTAGTGGGCCGAAATCGTAAAGGCCATGATGGGTCGTGAGTTATCGGGCCTGAATGGGCTATATGCGAGCAAGCCGTTCGCATGCTTTCGATTGGCTGGCTCGTTATCCCTTGACCAAGTCAACCGGGTCGGCCTTTTGACCTGAATGGGCCACTGTTGGGCCGCGCCACGTGTCGACATATCATTGGCGCCACCTGTTCAGTGGTTGGTTGACATCTGTCCGCACGTGGAGCCGACACGTGGTCCCTTCGGCCAATGAGAATTTTACACGTGAAAAATTCCCATTGGTCCTCGCTGTTAGCGGGATATGAGATCCAAAACCGGACCCGATAGCTTAACGGCGAACCGTTACGGTGGATGCCACGTGTCGGTTACCCTTGACGAAAGCACTTCCATGACGCGCCATTTATCGTCATGGAAGTGAACACTTCCGCGATGATAATTCTGGTATTGTCATGGAACACTTCTACGACAACACAGGTATGACTATCTTGATTCTGTCATAAAATCGTCATGGATGTACATGCATGACAAAAAACGTGACCTACTATGACAAACATGTATTATCACAGAAGTGTTTTTTTTGTAGTGTTAATTGCCCAAATGCTTTATGGTCTAAATCAAGAGGTAAATGACATGCTTTTCCATAAAGCATTTTATATGGAGACATAGCCATAGAATTTTCATAAGCTGTTCGGTAGGGCCAAAGTACATCATCTAATTTCTTAGACGAATTCTTTTGGGACCTATTGACAGTCTTTTGCAAAATTAATTTTAGTTCCCTATTGCTTAACTCAACTTGACGACTAGATTGGGGTTGATAAGGAGATGCAATTCTATGGTTGACATCATGCTTAGCAAGCAATTGATGGAAAGTACCATGAATAAAATGTGAACCACGATTACTCATTAAATATCTAGGGAGTCCTAACCTCGGGAAGATAATCTCTTTAAGCATTTTAATGGAAGTGTTATGATCAGCGCTACCGGTTGGAATAGCTTCTACCCACTTAGTGACATAATCAATAACAACCATGATGTGTGTTTACCCATTGGAGGAAGGAAATGGTCCCATATAATTAAATCGCCAAACATCAAATGGTTCAATAACATGTGAATAATTCATAGTCATTTCTTGACGTCTACCAATATTACCAATTCTTTGACAATCATCACAAGATAGGAAAAACTTACGAGCATCTTTGAAAAGACTCGGACAATAAAATCCAGATTGTAATACCTTCTGTGCAGTCCTATCTCCCGCATGGTGTCCTCCATAAGCCTTAGAGTGACACTTCCGTAGGATTTGTTCCTGTTCATGCTCAGGTATACAATGTCTAATAATACCTGCTCCCTCTTTATAAAGAAGTGGGTCATTCCAAAAGTAATGTCTTAAATCAAAGAAGATTTTTTTTCTTGTATTGGTAGGTGACACTAGGTGGTATAAATTTAGCAACAATTCAATTAGCATAGTCATCATACCTATGAGTATTATGAGAAGCATTAATGACATGAAGTCCTTCATCAGGGAAGCTATCATCAATAGGTAGTGGGTCATCAAGAATATTTTCTAACCTAGACAAGTTATCACTTACGGGGTTCTTAGCTCCTTTCCTATCAGTGATATGCAAGTCAAATTCTTGTAGCAGAAGAACCCACCTAATAAGTCTAGGTTTAGCATCTTTCTTCTCCATCATATATTTAATAGCAGCATGATCGGTGTGAACAATCACCTTAGAATCCACAATGTAAGATCTGAATTTATCACAAGCAAACAAAACTGCAAAAAATTCTTTCTCCATAGCAGCATAATTTCTTTGGGCATTCTACAGATTTTTACTAGCATAATGGATAACGTTTAATTTCTTATCAACTCTTTGTCCTAGAACAGCCCCGACAGCATAGTCACCAGCACCACACATAATTTCAAAAGGCAAGTTCCAATCAGGTGGTTGAACAATAGATGCGGTAGTTAAGGCTTTCTTAAGTCTTTCAAAGGCTTCTACACAATCATCATCAAAAACAAAAGGAACATCCTTCTGTAATAAAATGATAAGAGGCCTAGAAATTTTAGAGAAGTATTTAATAAACCCCCTATAGAAACTAGCACGGCCAAGGAAAGTACGAATGCCTTTAATAACTTTAGGACGTGGCATTTTCTCAATAGCATCAACTTTAGCTTTATCCACCTCAATACTTCGTTCTGAAATTTTATGTCCCAAGAGAATACCTTCATTCACCACAAAATGGCACTTCTGCAAATTCAAGACAAGATTAGTTTGCTCACATCTCTGCAAAACTTGATCAAGGTTACTTAAGAAATCATTAAAAGAAGTTCTATAAATGGAAAAATCATCCATGAAAACCTCAAAAATGTTTTCACAAAAGTTAGAGAATATAACAATCATACATCTTTGGAAGGTAGCAGGTGCATTGCATAAACCAAAAGGCATACGTCTATAAGCATAAGTTCCAAAAGGACAAGTAATGGTGGTTTTCTCTTGATCAGGTTGTGAAACAGGTATTTGAGAGAAACCAGAATATCCATAAAGAAAACAAAACTTTGTGTGATTTGACAATGTTTTTAGCATTTGGTCAATAAAAGGTAAAGGATAATGAATTTTCCTAGTTGCTTTCTTTAATTTTCTAAAATCAATCACCATCCTATAGCTAGTCACAATTCTTTGTGCAATGAGTTCATTTTTAACATTAGGAAGAATAGTAATACCTCCTTTCTTAGGGACACAATGAACGGGACTTACCCATCTACTATCATCAGCTATACGATAAATTACACTTGCTTACAGAAGCTTTAATATATCATTTCTTACCACTTCTTTCATTTTGGGATTTAGTCGTCGTTGATGATCAACAATAGGTTTATCATCTGGTTCCATATTAATCTTGTGGTGACAGAGAGTGGGACTAATGCCCTTATGATCATCAAGAGTATGTCCAATAGCGGCACGGTGCTTCCTCAAAGTTTTTAAGAATCTCTTTTCTTCAAGTTCTATAAGGTTAGCACTAATAATTAAAGGATATATCTTCTTGTCATCAAGGTAAGCATATTTCAAAGTGTCAGGTAATTGTTTTAATTCAAACACAGGGTCACCCTTAGGTGGAGGTGGACCTCCTAGAGTTTTAACCGGCAAGTTGTGCTTCAGAATAGGTTGTTGTTGAAAGAACAACTTATCTATGTCATTTCTTTCATGGAAGTGCATATCATTTTCATGGTCTAGCAAGTATTACTCTAATGGATTAGTAGGTGGAATGGAAATAGAAGTAAGACCAATTATTTCATCATTACCAGGCAATTCTTTATTACGTGGTTGCCTACGAAACTTAGAGAAATTAAACTCATGAGACACATCACCAAAACTAACATTGATAGTTTCTTTCTCACAATCTATTTCAGCATTGACGGTGTTCAAGAAAGGTCTACCGAATATTATGGGATAAAAATCATCTTGTGGAGAACCAAGAACTATAAAATTAGTAGGGTATTTTATTTTCCCACAAAAGACTTCAACATCTCTAACAATCCCAAGTGGTCTGATGGTGTCTCTGTTTGCCAGTTTAATAGTGACATGAATATCTTCTATTTCAGCGGGTGCAATCTTGTGCATAATTACTTGATATAGGGTGAAGGGAATAGTACTCACACTAGCACCCATATCACATAAACCATGATAACAATGATCTCTTATTTTGACTGAGACAACATGCATGCCAACAACGGGCTTATTCTTATCTTTAGTATCTGGTTTGGCAATTCTAGTTGTTTCGTCACAAAAATAAGTAACATGCCCATCAATACTATCGACCAAGAGATCTTTAACCATAGCAATACTAGGTTCTTCTTTAATTTTCTCAAAGGGTCTAGGTGCTCTAATATTACCTTTTTAACCATGGTTGAGACTTTAGCATGTTCCTTTATCCTTATAGGGAAAGGTGGCTTCTCAATGTAAGTGGTAGGCACAAGAGGGTCAACATTATAAATGATAGTTCCATCTTTAACTTTAACCAGTTCCTCAACTTTTTCTTTAATAGGTGGACGATATTTAAACCACTTCTCCTTGGGGAGATCAACATGAGCAGCAAAGAATTCAATAAATGAGGCTATTATCTCATAGTCAAGTCCATATTTAGTGCTAAAATCATTGACATCATCGGTACACATAAAAGTTTTAACACAATCGAACTCGAGTTTTATACCTGACTCCTTACCTTTGTTGAGTTCCCAATCTTCAGAGTTGTGTTTCATTCTTTCAAGAAGATCCCATCTGAATTTAATGGTCTTCTTCATAAAGGATCCAGTACAAGAAGTATCGAGCATGAATTGATCATTACGAGAAGCCAGGCATAAAATTTTGTATAATAATTTATCTTGAGAGCTCATGATTGGGGCATGAATATAACATTGACTTAAGCCTCCCCCAAGCTTGAGCGATAATTTCTCCTTCATGGGGCCAAAAAATATATTTATAATTTCGATTACGATGAACTAGATGCATAGGATATTTTTTCGGTTAAATTCCATTTCAATCGATTCTAGCTCCAAGCTCCAATATCATCGTATATCCTATACCATCTCAATGCTTTCCCCCCATAGATAAAGGGAAAATTTTCTTATTAACTTCATCTTCGGGTAAACCTGCAAGCTTAAGTAATCCACAAACTTCATCCACATATATTAGTTGCATATCAGGATGTAGTGTTCCATCTCATCCATAAGGATTAGCTAGCAGTTTCTCTGTCATACCCGAAGGAATCTCATAACCAATATTTTCAGTAGATGATGTAGGTAGAGGGGAAACTCTTTGTTCTTCTGGTTGAGGTGAAGATACCCTGAACAAACCTCTGAGAGGATTGTTTTCCATGGTGACAAGTAACAGTAAATTTCAGCACATAATATAAATTTTCCTTACCAAATTCCGCTTACCAAATGCGCTCCACTCCCCGATTACAACGCCAGAAAAGAGTCTTGATGACCGACAATTATAGGTATAAATTGTAGTCATTTCAATAAGTAAGGGTGTCGAACCTAACGAGGAGCAGAAGGAAATGACAAGTGGTTTCCAGCAAGGTAATTTCTGTAAGCACTAAAATTGTGGTAACAAGTTGTTTGATAGCAAGATAATTTGTAACAAGTGACAAGTAGCAATAGTAACAATAGGTGCAACAAGATAGACCAATCCTTTTGTGGCAAAGGACTAGCCAGAATGGTCAGTTAAATAAGGAAAGTATTCTTGAGGACACACGGGAATTTCATCTAGTCACTTTCATCATGTTGGTTTGATTCGTGTTCGCTACTTTGATAATTTGATATGTGGGTGGACCGGTGCTTAGGTGCCATTCTTACTTGAACAAGCCTCCCACTTATGATTAACCCCCTTCGCAAGTATACACAGCTATGAAATAAGAATTATGATAAAATCTAACCATATCATTAAGTGTATGGATCCAAATTAGCCCCTTACGAAGTAGGGCATAAACCTGGGTTTAAGCTTATGTCACTCTAGCTACCCATCATCCAATAACTACTCCATAATGCATTCCCTTAGACCCAAAGATGGTGAAGTGTCATGTAGCCAACGTTCACACGACACCACTAAGGGAATAACAACATACATATCATCAAAATATCGAATGAATATCAAATTCACATGATTACTTATGACAAGACTTCTAACATGTCCTCTAGAACAAAAGTAATAACTTAGAAAGCATATTCATCTTCAAGTTTAGAGGGGTATTAAATAGCATAATAGATCCAAACATATTATTTTACACCAAATAAACCAACTCGCATCAATTACAAGATGTAATCAACACTACTAGCAACCCACATGTACCAATCTGAGGTTTTGATACGAACATTGTATACAAGAGATGAACTAGGGTTTGAAATGAGATGGTGCAGGTGAAGATGTTGATGGAGATTGATCCTCCCACGATGAGAGAGTTGTTGGTGATGACAATGGCTTCGATTCCCCCTCCCGGAGGGAAGTATCCTCGGCGGAATCTCTCGGCAGAGAGAAAAAAGTGCTCCTGCCGAAGTTCTGCCTCGAGATGGTGGCGCACAGTCCCAAGAGTCATTCCTTTATTTTTTTCTAGGGCAAATGTGCATATATACCAGAATATGGTCGCCAGGAGTGGGTGATAGAGGCAAAGGTGTCCCGTCTTTCGATGAGATGGTGGCTATCGTTTAGGAGGAAGTTGACTTTGATGATCCGACTACGAACATGCGAGGACATCGCGCCTTAGCAATCGCTAAACCAACTGCGAGAGGTTATTGACCACGCCAGAGCACTATCAATCTGACCACAAAGGTCTGTTTCTTGCAGGCAAAGGAAAAACAAGCAAGAAACTGAGATTGCAATCTGGATATTGCGAATATAAGAGGAAAGCTTTATTGATCAAGGTGGGGTTCTGTAACGCCTTTGTCTGGTCATTGAACATAAACGAAGTACACGAAGTTGTAGCTATGGCGAACTTTAATCTAAACAAAACCCAAAGTCTAAACGATGCCCTAAGGGCTTTATATATGGAGGAAGAGGGGTGGAATTTCGTGGCCCTTGGAGGAGGGGTGGCTTCAAATTCCTAAAATCATCACTTGTAACTCCGTTCTTGTTCCCCTAGCGCATGCCATCATCTCCATGCTTGATCTTGCTCCAATGATCATCCTTCTTGTGCAAGCTAGGCCCTTCATTTGTAAGCAAGACAAATGTATCCAAATTAGGTAGCATCGTATTCTCATGAACACTGGAATCATTACCAAGAAACGAAAGTACCTGGTAATTTAATTGGCGTGGGCGAGCTCTAGTAATTGGTCCTATATATGTATCAGTAGGGGCTGTGGGAGTAACTTTGTTAGTGATGTCCTCATCATCCTCCCCTTCATAAATTGAAGTCGTCCTCGACGGAAGCTCATCTTCCTCACCCAAGTAAGTCTTCAAATCTGCAATGTTAAAAGTGGGACTAACCCCAAAATCTGCAGGCAACTCAAGTTTATATGCATTATCATTTATTTTCTCCAACACCTTAAAAGGACTGTAACATCCCAAATTTTCAATTTGGAATGTTATACATAGATCATACTGCATTGCATATTTCTTTGCATTTTGTGAATGGCGATCCTCGAAAATTCTAAGCAACTCAAGGACCTACAGAGAGAGTTGGGAATTCTACCGTTTTTGTATTTGAGTTCACTCGAATACCGGTACGAGGATAGCGTTGGTTTTAATTATTTTTCTCTCCTAAAAATATTTCTAAATAAAATATATGAGCGGAGATAATATGACTTCTCCAAAATAATAGAAATATTGGAGGAAAATATTAAAATCACTTTTGGTATTTATTCGGATTTATTTGCGATTTTATTTGCATAGGAAAAATACGTGTTTTTTTCAAAATTACATTTAGGTCCAGAAAAAATGTTCACTTTGTCCTAAATATTATTAGAGGACTGTGAAAATTTATTTCGGGATTTTTGGATTCCGTTTGGTATTTCTTTCGTTAGTTTTCGTGCGTCAGGACTCGTTTAAAAAAAAAGTGGCGAACCGCCTTTGGGCCGTGTTCGACCAGGACTCCCCCTGGCCCAAGGCCTTTATAAGCCGTCGAGGCCCAGCCGCCACCTCGCCCTGCCCGCCTCGCCCGCCCCGCCAAACCCTAGCCGCCGCGCCGCCTAGCCGCCGCCGACGCGCCGCGCCGCCGCACCACCGCATGCCGTCGCCGCCGCACCGCCGCCCGTCGCCGCTGCACCGCCGCCCATCGCCGCCGCACCGCCGCCCGCTTCCGCCGCTGGATCCGCCGCCGCCGCCGAAGTTCGTCGAGGTAGCCGCCCGCCGCCTCGGTTTTCTAGAAGAAACCGACCCGGTTTTTTTTTGACAAAACCCTAGTTTCATTTTTTGGGTTAGACCGGTTTTTTTTCGGTTTAGCTGTTTAGCGAACGTTCGCCCGTTCATTCTTTTTAACGAACAAGTTCGTCGTTTAGTCTCTGTTAACGAACGTTCGTTCGTTAATCTGTTCGTCAGTTTTCTTTTTCGGGGTATTTATCCGCGATTATTTCCGATCGTGATTTTTGCCCTGATCTTGTTTTTCGTTTTTCTTTTCGCTCGAGAGTCGGAATCAGGTGATTCAAAATCCCAGATCTTCGTCTCGACGCCCTCTTTCCATTTAACCAACTTGAACAAAGTTTTGGCTAAGGTAAAATTTGACTCTAGATCAAACTAGTAAACGAACCTCGTTTCTTTCGCAGTTTGAGTTTCGTTGTTTCTTTCGATTTGTTTCTTTTTTGCAAACCGGAGTTCTTAAGTTGAACTTTCTGGTTAGATCTTATATTTTGGAGTTTTGTTTGCGCATCATTTCTTGATTGCTTATGTATGCTATTGTTTGCTTGCGATAGAATACCCGTACTGTGAAGCGTGCTACTACGAGTCTCTAGGTTTTGCGAATCGTCGGCAAGGCAAGTAACACTTTGATCATACTTTGTATTACCCAGTTTTTATGCATTAGATCAAACCCTCACACATTGCATGAGTAGGATCTCTTAAATTGTGGGTCTGGGAAGTAATTTGAGGTAGAACCTAGAGTTGTTAATTAATGGTTCAACTTAAGGTGGCTACTTGAATACACATCTGGGTGGATTGGTTGCAGGGCACCTGGAGAATCCAGTGTTGTCCTAGGAAATCTCAGGGTTGTCGTGTGATTGTCCTATGGAATGCCACCCAGGCTCAAAGGGATCATAAAACTATTCATGCTAGAAACTTTCGTGTGCAGCCACAATGCCATTATGGGCTCTGGCATAGTATGAGTAAGTTGTGTGAGCTCTTTCGTGGTGGACTAGTAGATGTAGGGGAAAGTAGGTGTACGGGTCCACCTGGGGTAAAGAGTAAATGCTTCTGAAAGATTGTGTCTCGGTGATCCATTTCTCAAACACCATGTAGTGCGAGAAATCCAACGGAGGCGATCGAGTCTTGTGGGAAAAGTGCACAAACCTCTGCAGAGTGTACAAACTGATCATGATTAGCCGTGTCCCCGGTTATGGACAATCTTGAGTATCTGGTACTTGAATTATTGGTTGATCTCATCACTCTAAAATTAATTTGCTGGGTTAATGATTACTTTAATTTGGGATTGAGTTGGAGGTACCTTCTCAATGATGTTTCAACTACCAGGATAATTACAAATAAAATGTATTCCTTTGTTGTAGGGAAAAATTGGCTTTACGCAAAAACTTTAACCTTAGAGCCTCCACTAGCCAAATATGCATATAGTGTAGCCTTTATTCTGTTACTTGCATCTTCTATGTAATCTTGCCAGCATATTCCATGTGCTGACCCGTTTTGGGCTGCAACATGTTACGTTGCAGACTTTTCAGACAAGGAGTAAGACGTTCTAGGTTGTTTGTCATGCACTCAGCTATGCCGTTGGAGTTGATGGACTCACTTATCTTCCAAGCCTTCCGCTGTTATTTTGTTAGATGGCCTTAAGCCATAGACTTTTGTAATAAGTTCTCTTTGGAGACATTCGATGTAATAAGTGTGTGATTGCCACTCTGGTATAAATCTTTCAAGTACTGTGTGTGTCAGCATTACCGATCCAGGGATGACACTGAAACACAGAGACTTCGGTCCATTCGGATCGTGGTCGCTACAAGGACCATCAGCACGTGGCATTAGCTTTGACTTGCGCAAATTAGGAAACCTATCCTTACGCAAATGTAACCAAACAAGTTCTCCAGGTGCATAGACAACATGTTTTCTACCCTTATCTCCAACAAGTTTATATTTAGCATTCATGCGCTCAATATTTTCCTTAGTTAACTCATGCATTTTTAAGATCAATTCAGCACGTTGTTTAGCATCAAAATTAAACTTCCCCGAAGATGGAAGAGGTAATAAATCAATAGGTGCATGAGGTAAGAAAGCATACACAATTTCAAAAGGACACATCTTAGTAGTAGAATACAGCGAACGATTATAAGCAAATTCAATATGAGGCATGCATTCTTCCCACATTTTCTTGTTATTCTTAAAAACATCCTTAAGCATAGTAGACAAAGTTATATTAACTAGTTCAGTTTGTCCTTCAGTTTGGGGGTGACATGTAGTACAAAAAAGCAGTTTAATCCCCAACTTAGCCCATAAACATCTCCAAAAGTGGCTAAGAAATTTAGTATCACGATCTGAAACAATAGTATTTGGCACACCATGCAAGCGAATAATTTCATGAAAGAACAAATCAACAACATTAGCATCATCATCACTTTTATGACATGGTCTGAAGTGTGCCATTTTCGAAAATCTATCCACGACAACAAATATGCTATCCCTCTCCTTCTTTGTTCGAGGTAAACCCAAAATAAAGTCCATAGATATATTTTCCCAAGGAACACTAGGTACAGGCAAAGGCATATATAAACCATGAGGATTGAGTCGTGAGTTAGCTTTTTGACATGTAGTGCAGCGAGCAACAAAACGCTCAACATCCCGTCTCATCTTTGGCCAAAAGAAATGTGTAGCAAGTACGTCCTCCGTTTTCTTCATGCGAAAGTGTCTCATTAATCCTCCTTCATGTGCCTCCTGCAACAACAAAATACGAACGGAGCTAGCTGGAATACATATCTTGTTAGCACGAAACACAAATCCATCATTAACGACGAACTTGTCCCATGTTCTCCCTTCTTTAGAATTCTGTAATACATCTTTAAATTCAGCATCATGCACAGATTGATCTTTGATGGTCTCCAAACCAAATATTTTAAAGTCAAGTTGTGAAAGCATAGTATAACGATGAGACAATGCATCAGCAATAACATTTTCTTTACCCTTCTTGTGTTTAATGACATAATGGAAAGTCTCAATGAATTCAACCCATTTAGCTTGTCTACGGTTCAATTTAGCTTGACTTTTAATATGCTTCAAAGATTCATGATCAGAATATATACGTGGAAAACCCTTCCATGCCCATAGAAGTTTCTTTTTGAATAATTATTTTTATGAATAGTGGACATGGCCTTTTACTTTTTTGGTTTCATGAATGATTACCAATGCATCCTTGCATCCACATAATAGGTGGAACATCCATTTTCTACATGTTGAGTTAACTGTACAACACGCACCTTTCCTTATGTACGCGAGGACATTGTGATTCCAGGTGTGCATTTGTCTACATAAAAGAGCACTAGAGAGATGTTGGGTCATCGACAGATCAACATAGGGAGAGAGGATTGATATAGATCACGCAGAACCTTTGTTGTTGCATCTTGAGAACCGTAAGAAAACCGCACAATGGGCACTTTATTCGTGTGTGCAGGACCCTTTGTTTTCCATCTTGAGAACCATAAGTAGCCTCCCAGCGGGCACCTTATTTTGGTGCGTGAGAACCTTTTCATCTTCAGGCACATGTTTCATAATCGACAAAGGGAGCACTCTACTTTATGCACTCGTCGGTTGTTGTTTTTATCGAATATTAATGTGATAGGGGAGAGAGCAGTCTACCCTCATTTCAAATTGTCCGGAAAACATTGCATGGTGCACACCGAGGTGTGGGGAGGACACCCCTCTTACGGGTGAACAAGGACCCTAAAATGATAACGTCAAAACATTCATATAATCGACGAGGGCTGATCCCTCTTTTTATGCATGCAAACTGTTTCTCCATCACACACCACTCATCAAACGCATCACTGCATCAATACATAGTGGGGAACCTCCATTTTGCATTACGAGAGGGCACCGGTATATACTACAACTACACCATTAGGTCATATGGAATAATGGGGCCTTAATTGGCCGAAATGCATGCCCCTCATTTTAACTATTGTCACAAGCAGCATCGCATAATGCACACTAGGGGGCACTCCTCTAACATGGATGAAGTGAATCGGCGGCCCCCGGCAGGAAAAATGGAACACGGGAGACGGACTAGCCGACACAAGACCCTGCCGCCTCCCGTGCCCTACTCATCCTCGGAGGAGTTCATTCCTTGTCTGTCGCCGGTAGACATGAGGTCCACGATGGAAATGGTGGCGCCCGCGATGTTGTCGTCCCACCAGGCAGCCTGATAGTTCGTCGGTAGCTCGTAAGGGGCACAGCTGGCGTTGTTCTCCTTCGCGATCGCCTGCAGCTGCGCCTCTGTGGCGGCCGCTTCTTGGCAAGCGGCGGCTTGAGTGCCAACGGCCTCGTAAATCGATGTTGCTCCGCGATGAAATTGGGGTTCGCCATGGCCATGGCCTTCTCACTCGCGCGCTTGCTATCGGTCTGGCCCTCTGCCAGCCAGTGCTTCTCTAGGAGGAACATTTCATACCATTGTTCCTCCCGCGCCTACATTCATGGCGGATGCGGTACAGGGGAGGAGGATGTGGAGCGGCTTGTGTTGTGGCGTGGAGTTAGCCGGGTGTGCCGCCTTTAAATAACAGATTCCGCTGAGGCCAGGCGTCCGGGTGCGTCAATGCATGGCGCTAGAGTGGGTTTCCCGGCCGGTGAGCCTGCTTAATGGCGGCATACGGATGGAGGAGTCATTGGACGGGCGTGGTAGATATCTATCTCGTCCAATAACGAAGGTGGGCAATTGGCTCCGGGTGGAAGCATGCGTGGTGAGGGGGTGGTTTGGGGTGGCTCAGGATGGTCAGAAGAGAGAGTGGATGTTGTCCACACGCTTGGAAAGCACCCCATATTTGTCTCTGGTTTGTGGAAGAAAGTTGTCCGGTCCGCCTGTGGACCGGTGTAAGACCGCGTTGGCTGCCAGACATGTTAGGACCGTGCAGTCAGACGTATGCGGGTGGATTTGGGGTCAGCGCATGGTCCAAACGTATGCAGGTTGTTTAAGGGTCGGCGTTGGAGATGGCTTAAAATAATCATGTAGATAAAATCTTCTTCAAGCCACAAAGATTATCTACAATGGAGTAGCAGTAGTAAAAAGACCTTTGTAGTGTGGCAAAGTCAAATGCTCCCCACCCCGGCACGAAAAAGAAAACGCCTCTCGTGACTCATGGTATCCGGGGATCAGTGGTCTCGTCTGGGCTTATTTTTTCGGCTCTCCCTTGTACGTTGTCTCGCTGGCGGGGGGTGCTCAGATTCACTCGGTGGCTTAAAGCCAGCGCAGCTATTCCTTCGGATATCGGGCTGAGCATTTGGTGTTCTACCAAAGCCCCGATAGCAGCAGAAGATTGACGAACTTCATTTTGTACTTTTGTTCATAGGACGGCGGCACACATCAGATCTAAGGTATGTCCTCCCCTATAGGGTGTTTGTTAGAAAAAGTGGAGGAATACAATCCGAGCTGCTGGAATGATGCTGCAGTGATGGGCAGTGCCATCTCTATCGATGGCATAGCCCTTCGGTTTCGCTATGGTTCATGTGTGCATTCTCTTTATTAAGGTCACCAATCGGTTTGCAAAAAAAATTATGTATCCATCGATAATCTATAACCATGTACGCGCGCATGGCCTATAGAATCCTCGGTACCGAAATAATCTTTTTGCCCACCGCAACAAGCAACGAGGTGTGGCAAAAGGCATCACAGAGTCTATAATGGTGAATGTGCTTCTTCTAATTTGATGACTATTTTTTTCTGGCATCCGTTGACGCGGGATGGATGGGTATGGGCTCCCCGCTTCAGGGCCGAGCGCACCCCAACGGATCGACGATGCATCATCAGAATCAGAAGAATGAGAGGGGATTGGTTTCCCCGTTGTAGGTGGCGTTGCTAAGTCAGAGTCATACGAAGAAGATCAGAACCAGCCCAATGGAAAGGCACCCACGATCAACTTGAGGTGCAGCGTTAGAGCATGGTTAATAGTATAGCCAGCTGCTGGCTATAAGCCAGTGCCATGTCATCTACAGCACGTCTTATAGCCAACATGTACAATTGTAGATCAAAATACTGTACTACTTTTTTATTATGTGGCCCACCTTTCATTCTCACAAAGTGCCTAGGAGCACGTGCTAGAGTTGGCTCTTCACGAAGAGCCCGCTTACCTTCTCTCTCCTCTTCTCTTTCCTCCAACTAAGCAGAAATATACTAGTTTATTCCTTATAGCCCGCTGACTCAGCTCTATTGTACTTGCTCTTAATAAACTTCATGATTTCCCAGCTAGCCCCAAAACTTCGTAAAGTAGAATCATCCTTGATTGGTCCATCTCATCAAATCGAAAACGAGTCTTCTGAAAACGGCCCGTGAGAGCGAACTGCAACACTTCCCATGATCGAAATAAGTTTCTACACACTTACTAATTTGCCTAAGAGACCTATTTGTATGCATTTATTTATTCGAGTATGCCTTACAGTGTGTTTTCTAAGGCTGTCCGGAATCAATTTAGTTTAGAATGTTTCGACTCACTAAGGATCCAGGCTTGTAATATTTTTTAAACCTCCCGAAGTAAGGTTTTAGAATAAACGACCCTTTTTTGCATGCGCAGACATGAGAAACAGAGTACTGCAATACAAAAAAGAAATTAAACTTGCTGTCAGGCACATTGCTACGATGAAGTTTTGGCAACTAGCGAATGTCTTTTTTAGTTCAGAACAAAAACTAAGGGGGGCATAAAAGTTGGTAGATGTTCTTGCACGCCTTAAACCGTCAGTCGGTTTTTGACCTGCAACATATGTGATGCTCATCTCGATCATCATTTTTTATCCATTGAACGATCACTTGAAATGATCATCATTGACAGTTGTGAATAGGTTGCCCATAGACACATGAGCTCCAATAATAGGCCTGAAACAAACATGCTGTCAAGCACACACTACCAGAGGTATTTAGGCCACTGTAAAAAATGCAGCGGTGTCATTTTTTACCTGAGTTGCTCCACATGTGCATTGCTTTGAGATTGGATCAGAGAGAATGAAGCGTCGTTCTCCAACTCACTGCTCATATTTTTGGATGGTGTTCGATGAAGAATTAGTAAAAGATCTAAAATTTTCAAGCTAGAAACACAGATGCTTACAATTCCTAGATGGTAGAATACTCGTAGCACGTCATCAAAGAGCATGTTTCTTCCATTCACAAAACACAAATACTCGTAGCAATTCCTGGATGGGCAACTACTAGCAAGTGTTAGCAGAGAGAGAGAGAAGTTTGGTGGAATAGTTTATATTATTGCTTGAGCCTCATAGGCATATATATAGGAGTACAATGATCAACTTGGAGTACAAGATAAGGCAGGACCAAATACTAGTCTATCATATATTTCCTAATAATCATATACTCAACATCCCCCGCAGTCACAACGGTAGAGACACAGACAGTGAGACTGGAGTAGAATTCGAAGGCCAGCCAACGGACACCCCGCACAGTCATAACGGTCGACGCATCACGGAAGGCGTGACTGGAGTGAAAACCAATGAGGTTGCTCAAGCAGGGCGGTAGCCCTTTGTGCCGTTGTCGAGGTAGCCGATAGCGTAGGGTGGTGTAGCCGTGATCGAGGTAGACGTGCGAAGAACGCTGTGGTCGATGTCGAGTCGGGGTAGCCAGTGTCGAGAAAGTCACCGCGGACCCAGAAGAAGAGCGGCGGCGGCCTGAGGAGGCAGCAACGGCGGCTAGGTCAGAAGCGCGGCGACGGTGCTCGAAGTAGGCGAGGAAGAACCCGACAGCGTGACGAAGACCGGCGCGGGCGATGGCGTTCCTGAGCCTAGGAAGGCGGCACGACGCATACCACGTAGAAGTCGACGCGCGTGGACGGCGGAGTGGACCGCGCGTCGTGACGCAACAGCCCGAAGAGGCGACGCAGCCGCAGCGCACGGGTCAGGGCGACGACGGGAAGACCTCAAGGCGGCGGCAGAGACCGCGTGCCACGCTCGCTACGGCCCGATGAGGCGACGCAGCGGCAGCTGATGATGTTACGAACCTAGGGTAGGGTCACGGGCCTGACCCAGGTACCCCACCCAAGGTCACTACTCCAGAAGCTCAAAGGACAACTCGAAGGCAGCATGAACAGTCGACTGATACGGCCCAAGAGGATATTCTACTCGACTACACACCCCCGTTCAGACGACTCAACTTCACTCGACCATTCAAATACACTCGACCCATGAAGGTCAAAGGTCCCTAAGGACAGCAACAGTTCGGCATTCATTCTATGACAATGAATGCCTTTATCACTCTTTATTGCAGGCGTTATCAGTAACGCCCTACCTTTATGTACATTGAACCCTTAGTAACATGGGGATGGATGGGGTCTTGGCGCACTCTATATAAGCCACCCCCTCCTCCAGTACAAGGGTTCGGACCCCCTGTAACTCAAACACCCATATACATTATAGTCGACTGCCTCAGGGCACTCATACGTAGGGCTTTTACTTCCTCCGAGAAGTGTCTGAACTCGTAAACATCTTGCGTACAATCTCACCGTAGCTAGGGCCTTGCCTCCTCTTATGTACCTCCTACTCGTACTGTCAGACTTAGAACCACGACAGTTGGCGCCCACCTTGGGCAGGGTGTCTTAGCGACTTCCGGTGAGGTTGCAAACTTTTCTCCGACCTCCATCATCATGGTTTCCGGCGGCGGTCTGGCGTTGGGCCGCGAGATCCGACTCGGCGCGCTCATCTTCATCGCCGACGACTCCGCTAGGCTCCAGGAGGCCCCCTCGACGTCGAGGCGTTGCCCGTCCGCGGAGCCGCGTACTTTCGTGCCGGCGCCTGTGGCGTCCTTCTCCGGCAGCCGTCGACTCAGTACCGGCCGGCTCCTTCATCATCTGTCATCCCCGCTGGACGCCGCCGCAAGCGATCTAGTCGCTCGCGGCTCCAGCGATGGGTGAAATACGCGGTGGCCCGCCAGACGGCCACCCCTCAAGTTGCGGCCATCGAGCCCGACGACTACCTCTACGGGCCGGTCGATCCGTCGATTGAGCCCGCAGATTCACTTTCCGAGTGCGGGAGCAGCGATCCCGTGGCCGAAGTTCTCATGGTCGACTCACGTTGCAGTCTGCCAGGATATCCTCGCGGTGGAGATGGCGACAGCGACAACGGTCAGTCATTCGACCACGACGGGTACATTCCCCAATCCCTCACTGCCGAGCAGAGGGACGAGCTCTGCCGCCGCAATGAAGATGTACTTTTCACCCCTATCGCGGGGGACTCCCCAGAGGCTCGGGCCCTGGAAGCCACGTGCCTAGCCATCGTGGCTGAGCGCGCGCGACTGGAGAATATCCAGCGCTCACTCGACAAACGGGCCCGCCAACTAATTCCCGAATCTAGTCGGCGGCCGCGGCAGTCGTTTCCGCGCGAGACTCGGGTGTTCTGGACGCCCATCCAGAACCTTGAAGCCACGGCTCGCATCACGGATTCTATCCAGCCGTCTCAGTCGAAGGCTGGGAGAGGCTTGCAGTAGATCCGGGCGCTGCTCCGGACGGTAGGAGAGCACAACGCGGCTGTCTCTCAGTCGCATAACATGATTCCCAGCCGATCAGTGGCAGCGGACACCGTTTGGTCAGCTCATAGCCCAAGATCGCCCCCGAGGCGTGAAGACCGTGGGTCCCGTCAAGACCGGTATCTGGGTCGGAATGATGAGCAGTATGATCATCGACCTGGTCACAATGACCATCGTCGAGTGCCTACGCCTCCTCCGGGAAGTGGATCGTACTCGCCCAGGCGACATGAAGGCAGGCGCTTGCGCGACGACGAGTGGAGGATTCCCCAGATCCCAGAAGGTCCGGCTTTGATGCAAGATCTATTCTTGTGCAGGGGATGGTCGACATGAACAGAGCGTACAGAGAAGAGCAAGGCAGAGATCGTCTGAGTGGAGGCCGAGTATCTGTCTCTGGACCTGAATGCTTTAGCAGTGCCATCAGGGCCGCTGAGATCCCCCCAAACTTCAGACTGATGGCGGGAGTGAGTAAGTTCACCGGCGAATCAAAGCCGGACACCTCGCTCGAAGATTACCGAGTGGCTGTGCAAATTGGTGGCGGTAATGATGACGTGGCCATGAAGCACCTTCCCCTGATGTTGGGTGGCTTGGCCCGGGCGTGGCTAAATCAGTTGGCCCCCGAGAGCATTTACAGTTGGGAAGAGCTGGCCCGAGTGTTTATCAGGACCTTCGAAGGCACCTACAAACGGCCCGCGGGGCTTGCAGAGTTGCAACATTGCGTGCAGAAGCCGAATGAAACCCTGAGAGATTACATCCAAAGATGGACCACCTTGCATCACATGGTGGAGAATGTGTCCGAGCACCAAGCAATCTGCGCCTTCAAGGAGAGCGTGCAATACAGAGAGCTGAACCTGAACTTCGGTCGAACAGGAGATATGCCCCTGTCCTGGATGATGGAAATAGCCAGTCGGTACGCCAACGGCGAAGAGGCCGATCGACTCCGCAGTGGCAAGAAACCAGTCGGTCAAGATGACCAGAACTCCAATCGGAAACCTAAGCGCAAGGCCGAGCCGGCAGCTCAAGGCGAAGCCGTGGTTGTTAACCAAGGAAAGGGCAAAGGAAAGCCTAAGGGACCTTAGGTCCCCAAGAAAGTGAAGGATCGAGCAGGAAATGACGTGATCGACCTGCCGTTTCCTATCCACACGAAGAAAGATGAAGAGGGGAACTTGGATTATCCCAAGCACACCACTCGACAGTGTCGGCTCCTGATCCAGAGCTTCCAGAAAGATTAGTCGACTGAGAAGGAAAAGGAATCAGAGGAGACCGAGGAAAAAGAAGGGGATGGAGGTTACCCCCATATTAACTCCACCTTGATGATTTTTGCCGACGTTGAAAGCAAGAGTCGACTGAAAGTTATCAACAGAGAAGTCAACATGGTTGCCCCGGCAACAACGACGTATCTGAAATGGTCCAAGACCCCCATCACATTCGACCAGTCCGATCACCCTGCACACATCGCTACCCCTGGGAGGCAGGCGCTGGTGGTCGACCCAGTTGTCGAGGGCACTCATGTGACCAGGGTCCTGATGGATGGCGGTAGTGGCCTGAACATTCTGTATGCTGAAACCCTCCGTGGGGTGGGCATTTCGATGTCCAAGCTAAGCGAGAGTAACATGAGGTTTCACGGGGTCATCCCTAGAAAGAAAGCCGACTCACTTGGCCAAATCTCACCCGACGTGGTTTTCGGCGATTCAAAGAATTACCGCAAAGAGAAGCTGACGTTTGAAGTGGTGGACTTCAACAGCGCCTATCATGCCATTCTGGGTAGGCCCGCCTACGCCAGATTCATGGCTCGACCATGCTATGTGTATCTCATGTTAAAGATGCTGGGGCCCAACAGCGTCATAACCGTCACAAGGAACCGGCAGAAAGCGGAAGAGTGCTTCCAGAAAGGCTCGAAAATTGCTGACGAGCAGATGGCAGCGGTAGAGATGGAAGAGTATCAGAAGAATGTGGATCCAAGTGATTTGCTGCGGGCTAAGAAGCCGGCTTCCGAGGCAGCTTTCCAGTCGGCGGGAGAGACGAAGCCCGTGCACATTCACCCCACCGACCCCAATGCGGCACCGACCCACATCTCAACTACACTCGACAGCAAATAGGAAGAAGCGCTCATCCAGTTCCTCCGTGAGAAATGGGACATCTTCGCATGGAAACCGTTAGACAGGCCAGGTGTACCCAGGGGACTGGCTGAGCACCATTTGCGAGTCGACCCAAAAGTGAAGCCCGTAAAGGAACATCTCCTCGGTCCACCGCGAAGAAGTGAAAAGCAATTGGCGAAGAGGTGGCTCAGCTTCTGGCAGCTGAGTTCATCCGTGAGATCTACCACTCCGAGTGGCTCGCCAATGTGGTCATGGTCCCCAAGAAGGACAAATCCCTCCGCATGTGCATTGATTTCAAGCATATCAATCGGGCCTGCCCGAAAGATCATTTTCCTCTCCCCCGCATCGATCAGATAGTCGACTCGACTGCGGGATGCGAACGTTTGTCCTTTCCGGACGCGTATTCTGGGTATCATCAGATCCGACTATTTGGACCCGATGAAATCAAGACAGCCTTCATCACCCCGTTCGGGTGTTTCTGTTATGTCACCATGCCTTTCGGTCTCAAGAATGCCAGCGCCACCTTCATGCGCATGATTCAAAAATTCCTTCTGAAGCAAATCAGTCGAAATGTGGAAGCGTACATGGATGACATCGTGGTCAAATCACACAAAGGTTCTGACCTGCTGACTGACTGTCGGGGTTTTGGGGCGACATATGCCAACGGATGGCTTATCATGCATGGGGTCAATAGAACGTCGCCAGGCCCTGGAAGCGGGATGAAGCGAAACTTAGGACGCCTACGGATCTTACCCAGGTTTGGGGCTCTCCGTGGAGATAACACCCCTAGTCCTGCTCTGCGGGGGCTCCGCGTCATGACTGACGTCACTATGGTAGCTACATGGTTGCTCCTCGAGTTGTGTGGTCTAGAGGAGGAAGATGAACAAGGCTAGCTCACTTCCTGCGCCCTAGGGATCGGGGATGGTTGCTAGGGTTTCTATCTCTCTCTCTCTATCTTCTTCTTCTAGGGTTTTATCTTCCAACCCTCCGACATGGAGGACCCTGGGGGGTTATATAGGCCTACCCCCTAGGGGTACAATTGTAATCTCAACAGAGTGGCCCCCAACCGTCAGCGTCTTCTGGCGCTGGCCTTGCCGCCTGTCTGCTGGGGCCCGCCGCCTGTGGGCCCACGTGATTGTCTTTTACTGTAGACGTGCTTCTGCTGACGACAGCCTCGTCAGGGGGAAAGTGGCTATAGTGCTGCCGTCTCCTGCCGTACACTACCGCCACGCCCTGTCTTGTCGTCTTGATGAGGTTCAGACTTCCAGGACAGGATTCGCCATCTGCTACCAGGCGGCCACCTCCCTTGGCCGTCTGCCAGGGGTGGCTCGTCTATGACTTACCCACTGGCCGATGGGGCTAGCCGCCTGCTGGCCCCGCCGTCTGCGGGTAGTGGGATCGTGGCTTCCTCTGACCGAAGCTTGGTCACAAGCAGCGAGGCTACAGTGACCCACCGCTTAGGAGATATCCATAAGGTATACGTTCACTGTAGCCACGTCCTTATGGATTCTCTAAGGACGTATTCATCTGTAGCCATGCCTCAGCTGCGTGGTGGCACCCCAGCACGCATCCCGAGGGAGGAGCGCGGGGCCGTCTGCTAGCCGCTAGCCATGGTGCTGCCGCCTGTTTGGGTCCCTACCGCCTACTGGCAGCCGGCTCCTAGGGCAAGCTACCCTAGGAGGCGGCCCGATGAGCAGACGGCCGGGGGGTAGAAGGCGGCCGAAATTGTCTTGAAATACCAAGGGTGGTCGCTGAGGACACCCATGGTCGATATCTCCGACAGTAGTCCCCGAAGCTGGTAGAACTCCGCTGCTGGTGCTGGAGGGCTGTGGGGTTCCAGCAGCTTCCCTCCTTAGGCAGGCTCAGAGTCCTCCGCCCGTCGTCCGTAGGGATCCGTCTGCTGGCAGCCGGACCCGCGTTGAGGGGGCTGGCTTCTCGCAGCCAAACCTTTGTCTTTGAATCTTCGGGGGGGGAAGGCACCGCCTGGTCGGCACGCAGTCGCGCACGCCTGCCGACCGTTGGCGGCTCCCCACGCGTCAATGCCCCGTCGCGTCGGTCTGTCAGCCCACGCGCGTGACGGGACGTAACAGCGGGCCGGGGTCCGCCACTACAGGGCCTCGGTCCCTGCGCAGATCCAGTGTGGCAGGGATAATCGTTTGCCCTCTCACGCGCATTTAATGCTTGCGGATTAGGCGTGTAAAAGGTGGGGGTCGTGCGGGGCGTGGTGCAGTTGATCCCACGCCCACCCCCTCGGCTTCGCCGCCCCGAGCCTATAAGTAGGCCGGGGGAGAGGAGCTGGCACCATTCTCGCGCTCGCTCCTCCCCGTTTTCCTTCTTCTTCCTCGCTTCCGTCCGCTCCCTTCGCCAACGCCGCAGTGAGCTGCTGCCTGAACCATGGCCGCCGCAACGTCTGCTCGCCACCATGGCCAGTGGGACGGCAGCGAGGTCCTGGAGGAGCACATCGACGTCCTCCGCCGGTCGCGAAAGCTGCCTCCTTCTGACAAGGTCGCCGTGCGCCTAGCGCCGGCGGTGGAGATCAGGCCGGCCCCACGGCAGGGCGAGCGGGTCGTCTTCCGCTCGCACTTCCCGTGCGGCTTCGGCCTCCCGGCGAGCGGCTTCTTCCGATTTTTCTTGGAGTTCTTTAACATCCAACCCCACCACCTTACGCCGAACACGGTGATGATGCTCTCATCCTTCGTCGTCCTGTGCGAAGCGTACTTCGGCATCCTCCCCACCATAGAGCTGTGGACCAAGCTTTTTTACGTGAAGCTCGGCACCGCAATCCAGAGCGTGGTCGCCCAGTGCGGGGGGTCCATTGCGGTGAAGCGTAGTGGATCGAGGAATTTCTTCCTGGCGCCGCAGCTCATGGCGTCGGTAAAACAGTGGCAGAAGACATACTTCTACGTCTCCAACGTCGACCCCGAACAAGACTTCATCTGCCTGTCGGACAAGGCGCCGGGTCCGCCTGCTGAGCCTCGCGACTCCTGGAAGACTCGGCCTACCTCCCGGAAGGCGCCTACATCGCGATGCGCCGTCTCCGGGAGCTGAGGGACGGCGAGGGCCTGGTCTTCGCGGATTTGCTGCTCACGCTTGCGGAGCGCCGAGTGCTGCCGCTGCAGCGCCGCCCTCATCTGATCTGCAACATGAGCGGGCGTCGGGACCCCAGCCGGACATGCACCAAGCCAATGCCATACAAGGAGGTGGCTAACTTGGTGAACCACATCTCCAACTGCAAGGTCTCCGACTCCGGCTGGGCCTTTGGCAAGCCGCCATACAGCCGCGACAACCAGCCGCCTTCAGTAAGCTCTTCATCCCTCTCTTTTCTTTCTTTTCCATCCGGCTGTTGTAGCCGTCTGATCCTGATGTCTTCTTCAGATCTTCCCCGGCCAGCCGGCGCCGGGTTCTGGCCAGCCAGGCCGCCCCCTGGAACCAGATCGCTCCCAGAGCGACATAAGTGACCCCAATCTTGGGGCCGCCGCCATGGAGGAGGACGAGGTGACGGGCGGCGGGGGCCAGCCATCAGGCGGCCTGCCAGAAGGCGGCGTCGAGAGCTGGCTAGACGACGACGAGGAGGAGGAGGAAGCACCCGTCCGCGCCAGCCAGCAGGCCGGGCCGTTTGGCGTAGCCGGCGGTGGGAAGCGGCGGGCCTCATCAGGGCCATCTGGTGCCCCACCCAAGAAACTCCGGCTGTCGACCGCCGCCATTAGGCGTCGGGAGGCGGCCGCCAGGGCGATCGTGCCCAGGATGCCCAAGGCCAGGCCGGTCGTGTACGGGTAAGTGTCTTGTGTCCTTCTTCTGTTTGATGCTTATCTTTCTCAGCCGATCACGTCTTGGTTGACTCCCCATTTTCTTCGAGAAATCCATGCAGCGTGCCGCTCTCCCTCTCGGGGGCGCCGGTAGGCTCTGTTGTGGGGGGCACGGATGCCCCCCTGCGCCCCCTCGCGTGGATCCAGCCGCCGCGCTCCAAGAGGCAACGGAGAGGAACGCTCGTGAGGCGCGCGAGGAGTGGGAGGCCGCGGACCGCGAGCGAGCTTTGGCCGACGCCGCAGCCAGGGCGGAGGCCGAAACCGCCAAGAAGGCCCGGGCAGACGCCGCCCGAGCCCAGGAGCAGGAGACGGGTTCCCAGCAGCCAGCGGGCCGCACCGTCCTCCGAGAGGCGGGTTCTCTCTGGAGCCGTCCGCCCAAGTGCCGGCTGCTGATGAGCAGCCGGCTCCAGATAACGAGGGGGGCGACTGCGTCATCTTGGAGATGCAGGTGCCGCCCCCCGCGCCGCCTGCAAGGGAGAAAGGCAGCCGGCCTGCAGGGGCGGAGGTGCCGCCGGCTGAGGGCGTGCTGGTGACAGGCCCGCAGCCGGCCCTCCAAGCCCCAGCCCGCCCGCGCCCAGCGAGGGCGGTCTCCGTGCCGCAGCAGGTGGGGGCCGGCGGTGCCAGCTCGTCCACGCCGGAGAATGAGGCCACCAGCGCGGCGCCGTCAGATTGGAGGCCTGGAGGCGGTGGCGCGCTGATCGTCGCGTTGCGGGACGTCCTCGACCGCTTCAACTCCCAGGGCAGCATCGTGCAGACGGTGATGCAGGAGTTCGTGGCTGCGCGGTCCTCCGTTAGAGTACGTATGCTTCATGTTCTCTTGCCTTTATTCCTTCAATTTCTTCTGTGGGGGCGCGTCAGCGCACCCACTGGGTCTAATCCCCGAGTTCCGAGTCGGCTGCTGAGCAGGCGGCTTGGAACTCCAAAGTGTGCGTCATGGGCTAATCTTGTGTTTCGTCCCAGGACTACCACAACGTCCGTGTGGCCTCCTACAACGCCCAGCGCCAGGAGCTGGCGCAACTGCAAGCTGTCCTGGCAGACAGCCAAGGTGAGTGCTTCCATTCTCCTCCTTGCGGGGGCGCGTCAGCACACCCGCTGGGTGTAGTCCCCGAGTTCCGAGCCGGCTGCTTAGTAGGCGGCTTGGAACTCTAAGGTTATCTTTTTTGCTGCCACTGACATTATTGTTTTTCTTCCTCTCTTGCCAGCGGTCGCAGCCAACCTCCGCAACCAGCTGGGCGAGGCCCAGTCCGAGCTAGCTGCCAAGGAACGAGAGCGTGGTCTCGCCGCTCAGGACCGCGACCGCCTGGCCAAGGAGTTGGCAGACCAGGCGGCGGCCCACAAGGTCGAGCTCGGGAAGATGTTGGACGCCGAGACGCTTCTTCGGCAGAATTCGAGGCTGAGCGCTCGAATTGGGTCGAGAAGGAGGCGGCTCTCCAAGACGGCTACGTATCCATTGGAGACATGGTCGACGGTGAGATGTCTACCCTTTCTTTTCGTACTCGCCATCTGTTACAGCCGCCTTTCTTTTCTTCTGATTCTTCTTCTAGTTTTGGCAGAGTTCTTCCCGGGCTACTCTGTGGCCGCCACCCAGACCATCGAGGCCGAGCGTGATGGGAAGCGCCAGGCGGGCCGAGTGATCGCACCTAACGCGCCCAGGACCCCAGCCGAGGAGCTTCTTGCTCTTCGGGTGCGCCTCCATCCGGTCCGCCGTCTGCTTCGCCGTCTGCAGCGTGCTGGTGCCCAGGTGCTGGCCGCCTCTGGCCAGGTGTGCCGGCACTCCGCACTCCCAGTCGGACTGCCGACTGGCTGGAGGCAGCCGGCCACCGCTTCGAGGCTTGGAAGGTTTCCGCAGCAAGGGCTGGCACGCGGACCGCCCTGGAGTTCGACAAGAGCTGGTATCCGGGCCTAAGCCTCGAACAGCTGGAGACCTTCCGTGCGGAGGCTCAGCCTGATTTGGTCGTGATGCAAAAGGACCTCGTCCAACGTGCCGCCGCCCTTGCCGAGTACGCCAACACCTCCGTCTTCATCCCAGAGTTGGATGACAGGGGCCATGTGGTGCCACCCAGCAACTTCGGGCTGGACCTGGCGGCGTCGGAGGAGCCGGACGAGGAGATCTCCTCCAGTGATGAGGGCGATGAGGAGGAAGGCAGCGACGAGGAGACCAGCTCCCAGGAGGCGGATCCGTCTGCTGTCCACCAGCCTGGCTGGTCCTCGACAAGCGGACCAGGTGTGGTGGCCCCGCCTGCTGTAGGAAGCGGCCATGCCGAGATCCACCAGGCGGCCCCCTCGGAAGCCGGCTCCGTCGTGCCGCCCGCTCCGCCTGCTGCGCCTTAAGCTTTTACTCTTGTATCTTTTGGTTCATGTTTCTCTGTAAGACTTGGTAGGGTTAATCCGAACAATTCAACCCGCTGGGTGTATCAGTAAACTGATACTGCAAAGCGGCCCTTGAGGCCTATTTGATGTAAATATTCTTTTAATGTTGCATGGTTTTTATGCAATTGTGCCGAGTCCTAGGATTAGCCCCGCCCTTGATTCCTTAGGGCGATTTTCCTTTTGCCGTCTCCTTTAACTGTCGTCCTGCCAGTCAGACAGCCACTCTGTGGTTCTATGGCTGGGTCAGGGACTTGGCTATTTTCAGGGTGGGCAAGTATCCCGCCCTCTGGAAGGCGGCGTGGCTAAGCCCAGAGCTGGCTGGTCGACTGTGTGACAGCCGGCTATTCGTGTGAAGGGCCGCCTTTTCTATGTCTTTTTTCCTTAGCCATTTTTCATGTGGGCACCACTTCTTGTCGTTGGCTCCTGCCAGTCAGACAGTCGCGTTCTGCGGGTCTGTGACTGAAGGCGGGAGACGGCTTGGATGCCATCACACTACTCGTCCGACTATTTTAAGGAGAAGTTTTAAACATAGGGCTAGGCGGCCAGTCCCCGGGCCGTCTGCTAGGCTCCGGTGCCGGACAAAGGAATGAACGATACTCATTCACAGGCATAATTCTTATCATATAGATAGAGGGTTGGGTAGTCCCCGAGAACTCCTCGGGGGTCCCATTGGTTCTCAAAATAAAATAGATAGCGCGACACATACTGTATTTCAGCTATAAAAGCGACGAAGTAGGTTTGCGTTCCATGGGCGCTCCGACTCCTTGCCTGAGTCGTCTCTCTTCCGTGCTCTTGGCTTCTGGGCATCAATGAGGTAGTAGGCATCGTTGCCTAGTACCTTGCTGACGATGAACGGTCCTTTCCAAGGAGCCGAGAGCTTGTGCTGGCCGGCTGTTCGCTGGATCAGCCGGAGCACAAGGTCCCCCTCGCGGAAGGAGCGTGGCTTTGACTCGCCGGCTGTGATAGCGGCGGAGACCCTGCTAGTAGATGGTGAAGCGGCTGAGTGCTACCAGCCGGGCCTCCTCCAGCAGGTCGACGCCGTCTTCGCGTGCTTCTTTGGCTTCGGCTTCCGTATACATGGTGACGCGAGGCAAGTCAAACTCAACATCTATTGGGATGACGGCCTCGGCCCCATACACGAGGAAGAAAGGAGTGTAGCCGGTGGATTTGTTCGGAGTGGTTCTGAGGCTCCAGAGGACAGACGACAACTCTTCGATCCAGCAGCCGGCTGATCGTTGCAAAGGTTCGACCAGCCAGGGCTTGATGCCAGATAGGATAAGGCCGTTGGCACGCTCGACTTGGCCGTTGGACTGTGGGTGGGCAACGGACGCTAGGTCCAGTCGGATGTCCTGTGTTGCACAGAAACGGGCAAGTGCGCCTTTGGCAAAATTTGTGCCATTGTCGGTGATGATGCTGTGCGGTATACCATACCTGACTGTGATGTCTGCGTTCAATGTCACAGCAGTTGGGCCATTGAGTTTCTTGATTGGTCTCGCTTCGATCCACTTGGTGAATTTGTCCACTGCCACGAGTAAATGTGTCAAGCCACCTCTGGCTGTCTTGAAGGGGGCCCACCATATCCAGACCCCAGACGGTAAATGGCCAAGTGATCAGAATGGTCTTGAGTGCAGAAGCCCGTAAGTGTTGCTTGGAACTGAAGCGCTGGCAGCCATTGCACTTTTTTACCAAATCTTTGACGTCGTCCAAAGCAGTCGGCCAGAAGAAGCCGTGGCGGAAGGCTTTGGCGACGAGGGATCTTGAGGCCGCGTGATGGCCACATTCCCCTTGGTGAATGTCCTTCAGGATAGCCATCCCCTTTTCTGCTTCCACACAGCACTAGAAGACACCCGTTGCGCTTCTTCTGACAAGCTCTTTCTTGACTATGGTGTATGTTGAAGCTCGGCGTTGAACTTGCCGTGCCAAAGTTTCTTCTGCTGGCAGTTCTCCTCTAAGCAGGAAGGTGAGGATTGGCTGTGCCCAAGACGGTGCTGAGACTCGTGTTACTTCTTCCAGAGAGACCAGGGTGGTTGGGCTGGGAGGCGGAGGGCTGGGCTGAGCCGTCTGCTGTGCTTCCAAAGTCCCCGAGCCGTCTGCTGGAGCTGGCGCCTCCTGGCCGCCTGCTGGAGCAGTCCCCGGGCCAGGAACTGGTGCAGCTATAGGTGGACCGTCTGCTGGGGTTGGAGTATCAAGGCCGCCTGCTGGAGCAGTCTCTGGGCCGGCTGCGGAAGTTGCCAGGCCGCCTGCTCCAGGGTCGGCTGGTATGAAGATTGACTCCGACTTTTGTGAAGGCTTGATAGACGGCTTGCGCAGGCATTGAAGAGATACGCCGGCTACTATTGCTTGGCGGGTGGAGCCGATTCGTGCCAATGTGTCGGCTTGCATGTTGTCGGCTCGTGGTACGTTGAGGAACTCGCAGCCATCAAAGTGTCCGCTGATCTGCTGGACAAGAAAACGATAGTTTGCCATGTTTGCGTCTTTGGCGTCCTAGTCCCCAGACGACTGCTGGACAACCAAGTCTGAGTCACCATAGCACAGCACTCGGCGGATACCAATTTCTTTGGCCATCCGGAGCCCGTGGATGAGTGCCTCATACTCAGTCACGTTGTTAGAGGCGGCAAAGTGGATCTGCAGGGTGTACTTGAGCTTGTCGCCCTTGGGGGATGTGAGGACGACGTCGGCTCCTAAGACAGTGCGCATCTTTGACCCGTCAAAGTGCATCCGCCAATGGGTTGAGTCTGGAACAGGCGGCATGTACTGGGTTTCGGCCCAGGCAACGAGGAAGTCGGCCAATGCTTGTGACTTGATGATGGTGCGTGGCTGGTAGAAGATTGTGAAGGGGGCCAGCTCTATGGCCCACTTGGCCACTGTTCCTGAGGCATCTCTATTGCCCATGATTTCAACGAGCGGGGCCGTGCAGACGACCGTGACTGAATGCTCTTGGAAGTACGGCTTAAGTTTCTTAGCGGTGAAGTACACGCCGTAACACATCTTCTGGTAGTGGGGGCAGTTCTGCTTAGATACTGACAGCACCTCGCTCAAGTAGTAGACGGGCCTCTGGACGGGCAAGGCTCTGCCGTCTTCTGGGCGCTCGACCACAATGACAGTGCTGACCACCCGGCTGGTGGCGGCTATTTAAAGGAACATGGGTTCCTTGTCTGTTGGCGCCGCCAGGACAGGCGGGGTGGACAGCAGTCTCTTGAGCCGCTGGAAAGCCTCGTTTGCCTGGTCGTTCCACTCGAAGCACGTGGTCTTCTTCATCAGTTGGTACAGGGGGAGTGCCTTTTCTCCCAGCCGGCTGATGAAACGGCTAAGAGATGCCAGGCACCCCGTGAACTTCTGGACATCTCGCACACGGGTCGGCCGTTCCATTCTCTCAATGGCCTTGATCTTTGCAGGGTTGCACTCGATGTCACGTTCGGGTACCAAGAAACCAAGGAGTTGGCCGGCTGGTACCCCGCAGACGCATTTCTCCGGGTTTAGCTTGATCCGAAAGCGGCGCAAGTTCTCAAATATCTCTTGGAGATCCTCCTAAAGAGTTACTCTCTTCTCTGTCTTCACCATGATATCATCCACATAAACGTGGGTGTTTCTGCCAAGTTGCTCGAGGAGACACTTCTGCATGCAACGCTGAAAGGTGGCGCCGGCGTTTCTCAAGCCGAACATCATGGTCAGGTAGCAGAAGGCCCCAAATGGCGTGAGGAAAGCGGTCTTCAGACGGTCAGCTGGATCAAGATTGATTTGGTGGTACCCGGAATAAGCATCAAGGAAAGACAGCAGCTCGCATCCGGCTGTGGAGTCGATCACTTGATCTTTTCACGGCAGAGCAAACGGGTCTTTAGGGCAAGCTTTGTTGAGGCTGGTGTAATCAATGCACATGCGCCATTTGTTGTTCTTCTTCAGCACTAGGACTGGATTCGTGAGCCATTCGGGGTAAAAAACTTCCATAATGAAGCCGGCTGCTAGCAAGCGGGCAACTTCTTCCCCAACGACTCTTCTCTTCACTTGTGACAGGCGGCGTAGCGGCTGCCTGACAGGCTTTGCATCTTCTCTCACATGGAGTTTTTGCTCGGCGAAATCTGTCGGGACACCCGGCATGTCTTTAGGGGACCATGCAAAGATGTCCCGATTCTCACGGAGGAAATCGACGATCTCGCTTTCCTATTTGCTGTCTAGGTTTGACCCTATGACAGCAAATCGCTCTGGGTGAGATGGGTCCAAAGCAATCTTCTTTGTCTCCTTGGCCGGTTGGAACGAGCCTTGCGGCTCCGCCTCCCTGAGATCGGTTGGTATGGCTGGCTGCTCGCCAGCCACTGCCACCAGCCGTTCCAGGCGGCGCTTTTCCTCAGCTACGACAAGGGACTCGGCCAGATGGCTGCTGGCTGTTGCGCATGCGATGGACTTCTCGTAGTCCCCGGCTATGGTGATTATGCCCTTGTGGCCCGGCATCTTCATCTTGAGGTAGGCATAATGGGGTACTGCCATGAACTTTGCAAGAGTTGGCCGGCCCAAGATCACGTGATAGGGACTCTCCAGGTTCACCACTTCAAACCAGACCGGGTCCCTACAGAAATGCATCTTGTCACCAAATAGGACATCGATCTTGGCCTTGATGATTGGTGAGAAAGAGAGGCCTGGCACAATGCCATGGAACACGGTCCGGGTAGGCGGAAGTTGATTTTCCTCGATGCCCAATTTGTCCATGGTGTCACGGTACATGATGTTGATGCTGCTGCCGCCGTCTACCAGTGCTCGGGAGAAGCGGCAGGCCCGCCTGTCAGTGGAGAGAGTAGCGTCCAGGACCAAGGCATAGGCCCCTGGTGACGGCATGACAGCCGGGTGATCCTCTCGGCTCCAGCTGACAGGCCTTTCAGACCAATGCATGAATTCTGGGTTTTTGACAGCAACGGTGTTGACCTCTCTGCATTGTTGGCGCCGGCTGTGCATATCGCCCGTCTGGCTGGTGAAGACAACATAGGCCCCGTTTTCTTCTGGGAATTCGTCCTGGACTTGGGCACTGGGACGTGCAGCCGGTGGATTAGGAGGCGGGGCAGGCTGCCCAGCAGGCGGCGGCGGCAGAGCTTCTCCCCTGGCAATTCTTGTGAGCCAATGACACTTTTGCGTGGTGTGTTGGAAGGCTTCGCGACATTGTGGAACTTGCAGGGGGCGTTCAGAGCTTGGTCAAAGGAGAAAGGTGGCTGCCAGACTGATTTGCCGCCCTTCTGGCGCTTGGGTCCTGCTTGAGCTTCTGGCTGCTGGCCATCGACCGCTGCCACCAGCCGGCTGTTGGCAACCGGCGCATGGGTCTTGCGTTTCTGGTCGTTTGGCTGCTGGCGACGGCTAGATTCTCCAGCCGGTGTCTTGGGAGTTGGGGGAGTCATCTTGCCAGAAGCATCCACTTGCAGCTCAATCTTCATGGAGGAATCGGCGGTGGCGTACTTGTCTGTTATGCTCAACAGCTCATCCAGCGTGGCCGGCTCGTCACAAAGGAGCCTATGCTTGAGTAAGGTGCCTTCTCTGCACCCGGCCGTGAAATACTCGATGGCTTGTACCTCGTGCACTCCTTCACAAGAGTTTCGCAGCTCTGCCCAGCGTTTCAGGTAATCACGGGCCGACTCGTCTGGGCCTTGGACACATAGGGAGAGCTGGCGCGGCTTGGGAGGACGCTTGTAGGTGCTGGTGAAGTTGCGAGTGAAGGCGTCGGTGAAGTCCAACCAGCCATTGATGATGTTGGGTTTGAGGCTGTTCAGCCAGGTCCAAGCCGTGCCCTGGAGCATAAGAGGCACGTACTTCACCGCAACGCGTCTGTTAACGGTAGCTATGCTGACGGCTGTGGAGTAGTCCACCAGCCAATCCTCTGGTTTTACTGATCCGTTGTACTTGGGGGTATCTCTGGGGAGCGAGAAGCCCTTGGGAAAAGGCTCATTGCGGATGCGGGGGCCGAAACAATCCGGACCGAGGTCATCTTCTTCTTCGACCGCCTGGGACCAAGCCAGATGGTCCAGGCGGTGGCGGGTGTCGTTCTCCCCAACCCCCTCGCGGCGGCCCAAGCGGCATGTCAGAGGAGACACACGCCTCTCCCGCCTGGGAGGAGGCGGATGTAACCCTCGCCGCTCTACGGCCCTTGGGTGGCCGTCTTCATCGCACTCGATGGTGACGCGAGTCTGCCGGTTGCGGCTAGCAGCCGGCTCTGAGTCTCGCCGGTTGGGGGCGCCGACTGTTGGAGAGCGAGACGTGGCTCCTTGCTCCCGCCAAAGAGGGCGGTTGTCTGCGTGCGCGCCGGCCTCTGACGCCCGGCGACGGGCCTCCTGCTGCGTGGCAGCAGCGTCGAGGAGCTGGCGGGCGCACTGAGTCATGCAACGAAGCTCGTCTCCCTCCAGGTGGCCCATCTCATCGACTGCCGTCTGGGCAGCCCTTAGGTTCTCCGATGGAGTGAGGTACACAAGCCGTGGAGCCCCCAGCATATCTGCTAGCAGCCCGCAGCGATCACGAATGGCGCCAGCTCGGCTGGGCTCGCTAGCAGCCGGCGTACCGCAAATGGCACGGTCCATCTCGCGGTGGTAGGCTTCAGTGAGGCATCGGGAGGCAGCCAGCTTGGTGGCGCTGTCGAGGAGCGAGACGCGGAGCGCCTCCAACGTCGCGCCGTCTGCTCCCGCCGCAACAGGAGCGGCGAGGTGCTGCAGAGCGGCCTCTAGCGGGTCTTGGTCCGCCCCACCGAATGGTCCGCCGTGGTCGGTGACGAGCACCTCCGTGACGGTGCTAATGGCGCTGTCGGTCATGAGAGCGGGGAGGGGGTCGTTGATGATCACCATGTGCTCGTGGAAGGAATCGGCGGGCTCTGCGCCGAGGTTGATGATCATGTCTACACGTGGGTCAGAAGAGCCTACTGACTCCACGTCAGAGGCGCGCTCGTCGACGATGTGGAGCTTGTCGAGGAGCTCGACGAGGCAGCTCTCCGGCGCTACTGGCTCGACCGCCGGAGAGGGCTCGTCATGAATGTGGACGCTGCCGAGAAGGTCGGCGAGCCCGTTCGCAGCGCATGCGGCCTCAGCGCCGCGAAGCATCCCGGTTTCCACGCCTGTAGGCGTGCCGGGCTGGCTGCTCTCGCCAGGAAGGAACAAAGTTCCTGTCCAGAACATGTCTCCGGGCGACGGTGCACCTAGGCCCATGGTGGGTGCCAAATGTCGGGGTTTTGGGGCGACATATGCCAACGGATGGCTTATCATGCATGGGGTCAATAGAACGTCGTCGGGCCCTGGAAGCGGGATGAAGCGAAACTTAGGACGCCTACGGATCTTACCCAGGTTCGGGGCTCTCCGTGGAGATAACACCCCTAGTCCTGCTCTGCGGGGGCTCCGCGTCATGACTGATGTCACTATGGTAGCTACAAGGTTGCTCCTCGAGCTGTGTGGTCTAGAGGAGGAAGATGAACAAGGCTAGCTCACTTTCTGCACCCTAGGGATCGGGGATGGTTGCTAGGGTTTCTATCTCTCTCTCTCTCGATCTTCTTCTTCTCAGGGTTTTATCTTCCAACCCTCCAACATGGCGGACCCTGGGGGGTTTATATAGGCCTACCCCCCAGGGGTAAAATTGTAATCTCAACAGAGTGGCCCCCAGCCGTCAACGTCTTCTGGCGCTGGCCTTGCCGCCTGTCTGCTGGGACCAGCCGCCTGCGGGCCCACGTGATTGTTTTTTACTGTAGACGTGCTTTTGCTGACGACAGCCTCGTCAGGGGGAAGTGGCTACAGTGCCGCCGTCTCCTGTCGTACACTGCCACCACGCCCTGTCTTGTCGTCTTGATGAGGTTCAGACTTACAGGGAAGGATTTGCCGTCTGCTACCAGGCGGCGGCCTCCCCTGGCCGTCTGCCAGGGGTGGCTCGTCTATGACTTACCCACTGGCCGATGGGGCCCGCCGCCTGCTGGCCCCGTCGTCTACAGGTAGTGGGATCGTGGCTTCCTCTGACCGAAGCTTGGTCACAATCAGCGTGGCTACAATGACCCGCCGCTTAGGAGATATCCATAAGTTACACGTTCACTGTAGCCACGCCCTTATAGATTCTCTAAGGACGTATTCATCTGTAGCCATGCCTCAACTGCGTGGTGGCACCCTAGCACGCATCCCGAGGGAGGAGCGCGGGACCGTCTGCTAGCCGCTAGCCATGGTGTTGCCGCCTGTTTGGGTCCTTGCCGCCTGCTGGCAGCCGGCTCCTAGGGCAAGCTACCCTAGGAGGCGGCCCGATGAGCAGATGGCCGGGGGTAGCAGGTGGCCACAAATTGTCTTGAAATACCAAGAGTGGTCGCTGAGGACACCCATGGTCAATATCTCCGACACTGGCCTCGTTGAGACATTCACAAATTTGAGAAGCTATGATATCAAGCTTAATCCGTCGAAGTGTACATTCGGAGTTTCGGGCGGTAAGCTACTCAGTTTCCTTGTTTCAGAACAAGGAATTGATGCCAACCCAGAAAAAGTCAGTGACATCCTCCGAATGAAGTGTCCCGAGCGTATACACGACGTCCAGAAGCTAACTGGTTGCTTGGTCGCATTGAGTCAGTTCATTTCTCGTCTCGGTGAGAAGACATTACCTCTCTACCGACTGATGAAGAAATCTGAAAAATTCGAGTGGAATTCTGAAGCTGAAGCAGCGTTTGAAGAGCTCAACGCCCTGCTTTCCGCTCAGCTGGTGCTTACTGCCCCAGTCAGCAAGGAGCCTCTTTTACTATACATCGCAGTCACCGGACAAGTTGTCAGCACTGTACTCACGGTCGAGCGGGAAGAAGAAGGCAAAGCCTACAAAGTCCAACGCCCTATCTACTACATTTCTGAAGTATTGAGTCCCTCCAAGCAAAGATACCTGCATTACCAGAAGCTTGTGTATGGGATTTACTTGACCGGAAAGAAAGTTGCTCATTACTTCTCGGATCATTCAATCTCAGTCGTTAGCGACGCCCCACTGTCAGAAATCATGAACAACCGAGACACAACCGGTCGAGTGGCAAAATGGGCGATTGAACTCCTTCCGCTAGATATCAAGTTTGAAGCAAAGAAAGATATCAAGTCTCGGGCAATAGCAGATTTTGTGGCCGAATGGGTTGAACAGGAGGAACCGACTCAGATCCAGTCGGACCACTGGACTATGTTCTTTGATGGATCCAAGATGTTGAATGGATCCGGTGCAGGCATGGTTTTGGTATCCCCCAGGGGCGACAAGCTCAGTTACGTCCTTCAAATCCACTTCGACTCTTCAAACAACGAAGCTGAATACGAGGCGCTTTTGTACGGGTTGCGTATGGCCATCTCACTCGGCGTCCGTCGCCTGATGGTCTACGGTGACTCAGACTTAGTGGTCAATCAGGTGATGAAGGAGTGGGACGTCAGAAGCCCGGCAATGACCAGTTATTGCAGTGCAGTGCGAAAGCTGGAAAAGATGTTTGAAGGTTTAGAACTCCATCACGTGCCCAGAATCAAGAATCAGCTTGCTGACGATCTCGCGAAGATAGGGTCCACTCGGAAGCCTATACCCAAGAATGTGTTTTTGGAGCACCAGCACACCCCCTCAGTTAAAGAGGATCCCTTCACGGAGGAACCCCCACAACCAATCAGCGCATCTGATCCGACTGAAGTTGAAGTGCCTGCGGTGGTCGACCAAATCATGGAGATTTTGGTGATCACGCCCGACTGGACTGTGCCATACATAGCATACCTACTCAGACAAGAACTCCCAGAGGATGAAGAGGAAGCACGCCAGATCATCCGTCGATGCAAAGCCTTCACTGCCATTGAGAGTCATCTCTACAGAGAGAGTGCCACAGGAGTCGCTCAGCGCAGCATCACCCCGGAAGAAGGTCGACTGATTCTGAACAAAATTCACTCGGGGACTTGCGGCCACCACGCTTCCTCTGGGACTATAGTGTCCAAGGCATACCGAGCTGGATTTTATTGGCCCCGAGCTAACGAGATGGCAAAAGATATCGTAGACAAGTGCGAAGGCTGCCAGTTCTACTCCAACATGTCTCATAAGCCGGCGTCTGCCTTGAAGACCATTCCGTTGGTTCTCCGTTTGCCATTTGGGGGTTGGACATGGTCGGTCCCTTCAAAACCGCCAGAAGTGGATTCACTCACTTGCTCGCGGCAGTCGACAAGTTTACCAAATGGATTGAAGCCAAGCCCATCAAGAACCTCGACTCAAGAACTACCATCAGCTTCATCAAAGAATTGATATTTAGATACGGAGTCCCGCACAGCATCATCACGGATAACGGCTCCAACTTTGACTCGGACAATTTTAGAGCTTTATGTTCCTCCCAAGGTACGCGGGTCAACTACGCCTCCGTAACGCATCCGCAGTCGAATGAACAAGCAGAAAAAACGAATGGTTTGATCCTTCCAGGCCTGAAGCCGCGGCTTATGCGCGACCTCAAGCATGCCGCCGGAGCTTGGGTGACTGAACTGTCGTCTGTCTTATGGGGGCTGAGGACAACTCCTAACCAGTCGACTGACCGTACCCCCTTCTTCATGGTCTATAGAGCTGAGGCCGTGCTACCGAGTGATTTGTTGCACAACACAACCCCCGAGTGGAACTCTTCTCCGAGGCAGAAGCAGAGCAAGCCCGTCAAGATGCAGTCGACCTCCTGGAGGAAGAGCGGGAGATGGCTTTGATCCTCTCGACCATTTACCAACAGGACCTACGTCGATTCCATGCTCGGAATGTCCGGAGACGAGCATTCTAGGAGGGAGACCTGGTTCTCCGAGTACGACAGAAGCGACCGCACAAACTTGCCCCGTCTTGGGAAGGCCCCTTCATCGTCACCAAGGTACTGCACAATGGGGCGTATCACATATACAACGTCGCCAAGAAGAAAGATGAACCCCGCTCGTGGAACGCGGACCTGCTCCGCCGCTTCTATACTTGAAGCGCTCGATCAGTCGAGCTATAATAAGAATCTTCCAGTTTGTTTTCAAAGACAAGTTTGTAGCAATTCCTTAATGATTGTTGGTTTCTAAGATGCTGGTCCTTAAATCCCCCAGTGGGTGCTTAGTCGCGAACCCAATTCGCCTAAGTTACAAAAAAACACTCCGAGTGAAGAGCAAACATCTCGCTCGGGGGCTTAGCTGCGACCCTGTAATCGCCTAAGTTACAAAAACCACTCTGAGTGAAGAGCAACCCTCTCGCTCGGGGGCTTAGCTGCGACCCCGTAATCGCCTAAGTTACACAAAAACCACTCTAAGTGAAGAGCAACCCTCTCACTCAGCGGTCTTAGCTGCGACCCCGTAATCGCCTAAGTTACAAAA
>LR738710.1:427222180-427337197 GCA_902687465.1 Secale cereale | reverse complement strand
CCGAGCTACGCCATAAGTACAATGTGGCTCTATACTCCGGGCTCTACCACAAGTACAACGTAGCTCGTAATCGCCTAAGTTACAAAAATTACTCCGAGTGAAGAGCAAACCTCTCACTCGGTGGCTTAGCTGCGACCCCGTCATCGCCTTAGTTACAAAAACTACTCCGAGTGAAGAGCAACCCTCTCACTCGGGGCTTAGCTGCAGTCCTCCGGGCTATGCCATAAGTACAACGTGGCTGTGTCCTCCGAGCTCCGCAACAAGTACAATGTAGCTCGTAATCGCCTAAGTTACAAAAACTACTCCAAGTGAAAAGCAACCCTCTCACTCGGGGGCTTATCTGCGGTCCTCCGGGCTACGCCATAAGTACAACGTGGCTCTGTCCTCCGAGCTCTGCCACAAGTACAACGTACCTCGTAATCGCCTAAGTTACAAAAACCACTCCGAGTGAAGAGCGACCCTCTCGCTCGGGGGCTTAGCTGCGGTCCTCCTGGCCCCGTCATAAGTTCCGCGTCGCCATCAAGCGGCTCGGCCATCAGAGCCGTGCCGCGGATTCGACGTCGACTCGAAATCCAAAGGATCAGAAAGAGTCGGAAGCAAAACAAGCGAATGCAAAAGGAATCAAGTGCAGATAAAGCCCCGCAAGATTCGGGCAGAAGTACTTGGGCATCAAGCCCACGAGAGTTTAATGGTTACAATATCACTCGGCATTCCGAGGCAAATTGAATCAGAATATCAAATTGTGTTCACTCCCCGGGGGGAGGAGGGCTTGCAGGTGCAACGAACTCATCCAGATCGATCCCGTCGGCAATACGGGTAGCGGCCTCCAAGAAAGTCTCCATGAACGACTGGAACTGGAGTTCCTTCGTGTTGGCAACCTTGAGTGCGGCCAGCCTCTTCTCCTTCACCTCCTTGCAATGCACCTGAACCAGAGATAGTGCGATGTCAGCTCCACAACGGGCAGATGATTTCTTCCACTCTTGCACTCGGCCAGGGATCTCATTGAGTCGAGTCATCAGAGACTCGAGGTCGTTCTCTTGCATGACTCCCCTCCAGAGTGCAGTGTCGATTCGAGACATCACTGCTTTCAGTCGATCGAGGTAGCTTGTGGCGCTGGTAAGGCGAGACTCCAACCTCAAGATGTTCATAGCAGCGTCAGGCTCGACCCGCCCAGTTTCCTCCTCGAAGTTGCGGCAGAATTCTACACAAGAGAGAACACGAGGAATCAGCAAGCAAGTTACGAGTCGACCACCTTGATTCAATTGAAGCGAAAGGGGCATACCTTCAAGCACAAGATACCACTTCTAGGTGAGATCACTCAGATAAGCCTCCAGCTCGTTCTTCTTCTAGAAAAGGACCCCGTATTTCTCGTCCAGGGCAGTCTTGGCCCCCTTCAGTCGAGTCACCTCCTTGTTGGCCGCGCCGAGAGAATCCTTCAGCCTAGCGATCTCCGCCTCAAGCATGCCGACCGAAGCCAGCTTCTGTTCTGCTAGCTCAATTTTCTCTTGTGCCCTCTGCTACGCTGCCGCCAGGTCAAGATCCCTCTGCTCCAGGGCCGCCCTCAGTTGGTCTACAAGAGACATTACTAGACAGATGAACATAAGGATACACATGACATATTCGTTGAAGATCAGTCGACAAGTAATTCGCTCTAATTACTAGACGCTTCATCCTGGGTTTTCTTCAAATGATCCCTAGCCAGCTGCAAGTCAAGATTGAGCTAGACCTGCTTCTTCTCAAGATCAGCGAACTTGGCCCCGAACTCGCAAGATTTCTGCATCAACACAACAAGACAGAATTCTAAGACTACAGCCGAGTCAAATACTCAACAGTAGTCTCAGGGACTACACCCAGTGGGTGCACTGAGTGTGCCCTCACCGGTTCTCACTCGGTCAGATCGGTCTTGCCCGAGCCAAAAAGAGAGAGAGATATTGATAAATTTTGTTCTCAGACCATGGCCGATTGCCAGCAGTCGACCACGGTCTCGGGGACTACACCAGGTGGGTGGACTCGACGTGCCCCCACTGGTCCCACTCGCCTGGATCAGTCATGTGCGAGTAAGAAAGGTTCGAAACAAATGAACAAGACAAATTCTAAAGACCACAGCCGACTGTCTTCAGTCGACCGTGGCCTCGGGGACTACACCCAGTGGGTGCACTCAGCGTGCCCCCACTAATCCAATAGATTGGGTTACAAAGAGCCAAAGCTACAAGAGAAAACACCCAGTGGGTGTAACGTCATCTTACAAACAAAGCAGCAATTTTCAGAACGAAGATTGCAACAACGCAGCAAAACAGTCAAAAAAGACGGACCTGGACATTGGTTCGAAGAGCCGAGCTAGCATTGTAGGCCACCATGCTAGCCTCATACGCCGCCTTCGTCCGCTCCATCATCAACCCCGCCTGACGAACGGCCTCCTGGGCCGCATTCACGAGGTCCTCCGGGACGTGATGGGTGGTGAAGAGAACGGATGACGGAGCAGCCACAGGGTCAGCAGCTGGGTCAGACGACGGAGAGGGACAGACAGTTGACACAGGAGCAACAAAGGAGACCGTGGTCCGGGCCATGTCCCCCTGTTGCTGGGCCTCAGTGCCGGAGGGCGTCTTCCGACCCCTCCTTCATGTGTCGCGTCGGGTCACCTCCGCGCGCTCCTCCTCCTCGTCGTCAGGAAGCTCAATGACATTGCGTGGCCCTTCAGAAGACAATCAAAGAATTCAGTCGACTGACAATCCAAACGGGTAAAAGACAGAGCTCGGTCGAGAATCCGCACCTGAGCGGGACGTGGCGGCGTCAGCAGTCTCCTCGTCGTCACGGCCCTTGTCAACATCCATCGAGGTCGCAAAAGTAGCAGCACTGAAGATTTCGCAGAAAGTGAGTCTACAGAAGCAAAGTTGATCTTCAAAAGGAAAGAAACTGAAGCAGAGCTGCACTTACGTGGAGGCGATCGGGACGTCCACTTTGATCTTGGGCAAGGCCTTCCGGGGTTTGACAGCAGTGACCTTAGGCTGCTTCGGTGCCTTTTCAGTCGGATCTGGAGTGGACGTGCGAGTCCGTTTCTGCACTTGGGAGCTAGAGAGGCCCGCCCTGATACGCACGGCCTGTGGGTGGTGCTTCTCCTTGGAGCGCTTCTAGGCGTGGGGAGGCGACTTGACCTCCTCGTCGCTGCTGGAATCCTCGCTCTCCTCCTCAGTCTCCTCGTCAGACTTCCAGTCCGAAGCCTCGCCTACACCTTCTTCTCCCTCCTGGACCTGCTCGCCATTGGGCACCGAAAATATTTCGGTATAGATCTGCAGAGAAGAAGAATAATCATACGACAGTCGGATTCGTCAGACGTCCGCAAGCAGGAAACATGAAATTCACTCGAAAGCCGAGGCCGAACCTTGTCAGGTTGGTGATCTGCGTCGAATGGGCGAACTCTTCTAGTCCCCCGAGGGTTATCCTTGTTCCCCGTGATGCACATCAGGCACTGCGCCACCGTCAGCGCGGCAGCTTCCTCCGAATGGACCCGAGACGAGACGTCGGCGCCGGAGTACATCCACATCGGATGGTCCCGGGCTTGGAGGTGTTGGATCCTCCTCATGAGGAACACCCCGAGCAGATCCATCCCCGTGACCCCGTCGTGAACCAACTGAACCACCCGCTCCACTAGCATATCTACCTCTACCCTCTCAGCCCGACTCACGAGCAACATCGATGGCTGGTTGAATCAACCCAAAGAAAATGGAGGAAGCCCAGTCGGCTGACCAGGAGTCGGAACGTCCCTACAGTAGAACCAAGTCGACTGCCAACCCCGGACCGACTCAAGAAGGGTTATGGCAGGGAAAACGCTCCTACCCCTGAGCTGGATACCCAGTCCGCCACACATCTGGATGACATCCGTCTTCTCGTCACTCGGGTTCGCTTTCTTGACGGTTTGGGAACGACAAGTGAAGATATGTTTGAACAGGCCCCAGTGCGGTCGACATTCGAGGAATTTCTGACACATCGAAACGAATGTGACCAAGTAGGTGTTGGTGTTGGGAGAGAAGTGGTGTAGCTGAGCGCCGTAAAAAGCCAGAAAACCATGGAAGAAAGGGTGCGGGGGCAAAGAAAAACCTCGGTCGACATGAGTCGCAAGGAGAACGCACTCGCCCTCCCGCGGCTAGGGCTCGAGCTCGCCCTCCGGCAGCCGCCAGGAGTCGCGGACGATCAGGCCCTCCTCCACCAACTCCTACATGTCATCCGGCATCATCGTGGACCTGATCCAGTCCCCGTGGATCCAGCCAGGCGGGAGCCCGGACCTCGACGACAACCCCCTCGGTTGGACCTCTGCCCTTTCCGCGTCACTGCCGCCTTCTTCGAGCGCTCTAGAGCCGCGGTCTTGTCCTTGTACATGGAGGGCGAGCCGGTGCGGACCGAGCGGTGGAGAGCAGAAAGCAGAGGCACGATGGAGGAGCGGAGGAAGAAGAAGTAAAGAATGGGCGCACAGTGCCTCCGCCTCGGCCGCGGCGCGCACTTATAGCGCAGCGTTCGAGTGACTGACTGGTGGCCCCGAGCTATCCCATCAAATCCCGCAACAGGCGCGCATACGATATGTGGCGAAAAAGGCGGCGCGGAGATCGAGGCGTCCCGAGCATATCCGATCCGATTGCCAAGGCACGACCCGTCTCGCTCGCTTCCCCAAATTTTGAAATCCCGCAAAATCCGAATACCAAAGAGCAACCAATCCTGCGAAAACTGTGCACCCCTCCGGCGCTCGGGACCGCGCAGAAAGTTCAGTCGACGGTCAACACAAAGAAGTACACTCGGTGGTTCTTGAATCGATTAAGGCGATCAAGTCAAGGTTGAAGAGTCAGCCTGGCCCGCGAGCTCAAAGAAGATTTCCCCATGGACCTCGAACCCGAGCCAAGACTAACTTCAACACTCACCTCCACTCGAACCTCAATCCATTCGGGGGCTACAGATGATGTTACGAACCTAGGGTAGGGTCGCGGGCCTGACCCAGATACCCCACCCAAGGTCACTACCCAAGAAGCTCAAAGGACAACTCGAAGGCAACAGGAATAGTCGACGGATAGGGACCAAGAGGACATTATACTCGACTACACACCCCCGTTCAGACGACTCAACTTCACTCGACCATTCAAAGACACTCGGCCCCTAAAGGTCAAAGGTCCCTTAGGACAGCAATGGTCCGGCATTCATTCTATGACAATGAATGCCTTTATCACTCTTTATTGCATGCGTTATTAGTAACGCCCTGCCTTTATGTACATTGAACCCTTAGTAACGTGGGGATGGCTGGGGTCCTGGCGCACTCTATATAAGCCACCCCCTCCTCCAGCACAAGGGTTCGGACCCCCTCTAACTCAAACACCCATATACATTCCAGTCGACCGCCTCAGGGCACCGAGATGTAGGGCTTTTACTTCCTCCGAGAAGGGCCTGAACTCGTAAACATCTTGCGTACAATCTCACCGTAGCTAGGGCCTTGCCTCCTCTTACGTACCCCCTATTCGTAATGTCAGACTTAGAACCACGACAGCAGCGCGAGCGTCCGTGCGACCACGGGGACGTCCTGGAGTGGACGGCCTCAGGGCGGCGGTGGACCATGGGCCGCGGCACTACGGCCCGAAAGGGCGACATAGCGGCAGCACGCGTGTTGGTGTAGCCGCGAGAAGAACCACGGGGCAGGGTCAGGGACCACGTGCCACGCTCGCTACAGTCCGATGAGGCAACACAGCGGTGGCGCGAAGGTCGGTGCTGCCACGAAAACGGCCTGGAGAGGACGGGGTCGAGGTGGCAATGGACCGTGGGTCGCAGCACTACGGCCCGAAGGATGACGCAACAGTAGCACACGGGTCAATGTAGCCGCAAAAAGAACCATGAGGCGACGATGTTGCGGTCCGAAGGGACGACGCAGCTGTAGCCCGTTGCTCGACCGGAGAGGCGACATGTATTCATAAACGGTCCTCGTAGACATGCCAAGCTGCGCATAAACGGCTGATTAAACCGAAAACACATCAAGCAAGATCATTAAGTTGCGCATAAACGGCTGATTAAACCGAAAACACAGCAAGCAAGATCAAGAAAATGAACGACGAGACATGCAGGGATGCAGGCAGTCATGCGGCCGACGGGAATCGGCCTTTGCACGGATGCATGGATGCACCCCAAGCATACCTGCACGTGATGCAACCCACATGCAAGTAGGAAGACTTGCACAGGTTGCATGATTCATAACCGGTGTAGATCAACGTGGCTTGGTGAGCAGTCGCGAGCGGCCGGCTACATCACGCGTTGCACGCGTGGATCTGTGGCGCCAGCAACAGATTCGGGTGAAGGCGGGAGTTTCTGTCGAGGTCGGAGTAGAGGCACGTTGTAGATGAAGAACGGCGGCGGACGATGCAAATCGATCATAGATCAGAAAATTAAAAAGTAAACGGCGATCAAAGCGATCGACGAGAGAGAAAAAAAAACCGAGTAAGGGCTCGGAAGAAAGACTCTCTAGGTCAGCCGGTCAACACGACTGGCGGACAAATCCTATGTACGGGCGGCGCATCGCCGGCGACGGTCATGGAGACCGACCGCCTCGGAGACGGCACACGGGTGCGGAAGCGACGGCGGATAAGGCTTAGGATCGATTATGCTGGTACCATGTTAGAAGGGAGAGAGAGATTTGGTGAAATAGTTTATATTATTGCTTGAGTTTCATAGTCATATATATAGGAGTACAATATTCAACTTGAAGTACAAGACAAAGCAGGACCAAATTCTAAACTATCATATACTTCCTAATAATCATATACTCAACAGCAAGTTTTTCCAACCATGTCCTTTTGCCTCTCTTTGTACTGTATAAACCAAGCCTTTTTCTCGAGATCCAAGTGAACATATACGCACTGGAGGAAGTGATGAGTGATGGTGTTGTAGTTTTTGACCACGGCAGAAAAAAAAGTAGTGTCATACGTTTGTTATTTCAGACTCGACATTCAGCAAAACACTAAAACATGACGAAAATGCATAGATAGGTTGTCGGAAGCAAACCTTGCGGAGTACTATCACGTAGATCCATTAATGTGCATGAGGTAACCCTGCCTCTTTATAGATCCATTAACTATCACGTAGTCACCATTGTTGAGTGTGTTTATGTAGGGATTGTCTTCAGGTGTGAGGGAAGACTAATCCGGCATGCAAATAAACAACAACGGTCGATAAAATAACACGCAATTACCTGACTGAACACAACGCCTGCATATAGTCTGAGTCGATCGTCCTCAAAAAGGGTCACATGAATGCTTATCGATAGATTGACTCTCACTTTTGAATGCATGATTGCTCGACAGAAGGAACCAGCATGGAGACTTGCTTCACAGTAAGAGGGAGACTCTCACTTTTGAATGCATGATTGCTCGACAGAAGGAACCAGCATGGAGACTTGCTTCACAGTAAGAGGGACTAAGTTCTTGGGGTGATCAAGGTACTGGATATCAAAAAACTAATATTCAGAAAATAGTCTTTACTTAGAAAAACAAATATGTCGGACACACAAGTAATTACCTGCTGCCCACTGTTCTAAATCGCTGCAACACCGACGAGGTCGACATCGTCGGCAGTAGGGACGACGGCTCCTACAAAAATGTCTTCCATCGCAGCAACGGTCACTAGGGGCTCCAGCTTTCTTTGCTTGCGCGGCCATCTCCCAAACGCTCCATTCTTCCATAAAACGATAGCTGAAGTGTGTGTGTTTTTTTCGCGAGGGTGCTGAAGTGTGTGCTTAGTGGAGGGCAGGGAAAAATGTGAGGAATAAACTTGTTATCACAAGCAAACATTTTCATCGCAAAGTGTACCCAACCTAAGCTACACAAAACACTACGGGTCAATTTCAGCCTTATGATCAGAACCACTTAATTTAATCTAACCATTAAGATTACATTGGCCCCCAGCCAAAACTGCACTTATCTCTATCTCTATCTCTACTACTATTAAACAAGTAAACATATTCATCGCAAAGTGTACCCAACCTAAGCTACACAAAACACCACGGGTAAATTTCAGCTTTATGATCAGAACCACTTAATTAAATCTAACCGTTAAGATTACATTAGCCCCTAGCCAAAACTGCGCTTAGCAATTTTCCTGGGCGGACGAAAACTCTGCTGTCCCACCTCCGCAATCCCTACAACCAAGCAAGTCTCTACTACTATTAAACAAGCAAATATATTCATCGCAAAGTGTACCCAACCTAAGCTACACAAAACACCATGAGTCAATTTCAGCATTATGATCAGAACCACTTAATTTAATCTAACCGTTAAGATTACATTAGCCCCCAGCCAAAACTGCGCTTAGCAATTTTCCTGGGTGGACGAAAACTCTGCCGTCCCACCTCCGCAATCCCTACAACCATGCAAGCCACGAAAACAGGAAACTAATTGCAATCGGATCCACTTAATTTGTGTGCTACGTTGCTTGTGCTCGCTCAAAACTACCCCGTGACCCATGTCGCCTGCCTCTGCCCGCCTGACGCTCCTACTCCCGAGGGTCGCCGCCCCACGTCACAGGTCGCCGCCTGACCACCCTCCTCCACCGCCGCCGCTTGCCTTGCCTCTCTTTTCGTTGTGGCCATCGATCTGCATTGGCCTTCGCCCCCGTCGCCCCTGGCCGGCCTCTCCTTGTGTGCAGGTCACCGCCCACTGCGACCAACGCACGTGGCCATACGCCGCCACCAGCCTAACCTTACGCGCAGGTTGCGCACTCAGGAAGAACGCGATGAAGGAGTAGGTGAAGGACATGACAGGCGGCGATGATGGAGACGAAGGTGACCGATCTCCAGGCCCAGCAACTACGAGAGGACGACCTCGGCGAGGCCCAACATCACCAGGTACATCGTTCCATGCTGGCTGCAGTTGGCGTCGTGGACCTTTTAATGGCGGTAGTTGCTGTGCACCACGGACCTGCAGTCTCAAGGCAAGGAACTTCTTTCAGTCCATGACTTTTCAGAACAAAATATTTACAGATCTTCGGAAGCCAAAGAGGCTTAAATAGTTAAACTGTTTGTGCTTACATGATGCACGTGGAACTGTGATGCATAGACGATCGTGTACTGTGTAGTGCCACACACAGCTACATCGCTGTTCCCTGCATGAACATGATCAAGACTGTGAGACCCATTTATTCTGCCTAACAACAGACATGCATGCATGCTACCAATGTCCATCCATACATGCCAGGAGAAGATAATTTGAGGATTGTTTGTTACCGAGGCAGGAGCCGACGACGTCCATGTATGGGTGTATTTCTATTTGTCGTGGACGGGTTCCGGCGAGAGGTAGTAGTCAGAGAGGAGGACGGCGGTGTAGTAGGTGATGTAGGCGCAGGCGATGAGGGCGATGGACCGAGTACCCAGCTCATCAGCGCCACACTCTGCATTTAGTGCCAGCACGCCGGACCTTCTATCATCTTGTTCTTGTAGGGATCTTGACCTTAAAATAGGGCTTCCACACGGCGAAACTGGGCAAGATGTATTGCTCCAAATTGGAATCCCACTACAGCGCACCAGCAGTTAGAGGATAGGTATTATAATTCAGATATAAAGAAAAAACACCGGGTGCATATTTTTGATAAAACGTACAGAACTAGGGACCTATTCGGATCCTCTCTGCTCCACAACTGCAGCTCCCGGAGCAGAGGGAGTGGAAGCACAATTGCAGGGAGTGTCTCAAACCGAGCTCCTCACGCGGGGCGGAGTTTCGAGACTGGAGAGGTTTCGAACAAGCACTAAGTTGTGGTTGAAAATACACTTCAGCGAAAATGAAATAGCAATGTGATAGCTTTATATAGTGCTTCAGTGATAGCTCTGTACACTGCTTCAGTGTTTAGAATGGAGTCCATTGCAGTTTAGAAAAATGAAAAATGCGATAGCTTTATGTTTCCGGCCTTTTACATTTTCCTTAATAATATGGAGTTGATTACTAGGAATGATGCGCTTCTTTGCGAATTTCCCATGTGTGTAATTACAAAAAAATCGGCTCTCAGCATTACCTATTTGATAATAGGTGCATTGTTTAAAACTGAAAACAAAATATGTAACCTGATCCATTCTAAACACTAAAGAAGTTGCACTTCCTGCTTCCAGAGTGTAAAATGGTGCATTTGAATGTCTGCATGTTGGAACTACGCGGTTATGCAATATCATTCTTTCATGTAGATATCCTATTAGGTGAGAGCATCAACGAGGTTTTGTTGATCTATCATGAACCGGTTTAGAATAAATGTTTTTGAAGTATAATGCTTGTGGTAAGACATCTAAGAAATATTAAGAGTTGCCGATGAAGGTAATCTGGAACTTTGATTTAGTAAACAAATATGCCCAACCATCACATCAAGGAAAGGTTCCGTAGGCAACCACAAGGATTTCCCAAACTATACAAATATTGTGCAATGCAACTCAGAATCAAAACATACCTGTCGATTCAGACTTGTTGCTCCCATCCCCTTTCTGTGCCTCCTTCTTCTCCTTCTGGAAAATGCACTATTAAGGGTCGTTGACAGCCATCAACCAAGCGGATTAAAGGAAACCCAGAACCATGAAGAAAGCTTAATCTTTTTTGACTGGTAGTATAATAGCCGTCGGGATTGCGATTTCACAAGCAGGGACCTCCAGTCTCGGACCTTCCCATCCCTATTGGCCAACGAAGCCCGTCTCCCCAGACCAGAGGTAAGGTAGCGACGCGCGAGACACAACCCAGCGCCCTTACCGCTGGGCGGCGGCGGTGAAGGCAGCGCCGCGCGGAACACGCCATGTCCCCGAGCAGATAAACCTAGGGGTCCGAACATTGCACGGAGTGAGGTGATGCACCTGTTGACGAACCGAATTGATAGAGAGGAGCAGGCGGCGGGGTCGCAGAGATAGACTAACCTGGACTGGGACGAGCGCAAGAGAGGGTGGAGAGGCTCATGGCGGGGACGGCGACGTCATCTGGAGGAGGGAGGAACCCGGCGTCCCCGGCGAGCATGCTGAGCTCGAGCACCGCCTCGGGCACTTCGATGACCGGATTCAATGAGGGAGCAGGGAAGAGCAGGGGTGTGCGAGTCCCATGCCTCCGCGTCCGCTTCCGACGGCCACTTCCGCAGTCGGATTCGACATTAAAAGGTGAGGAAGAGCAGGGGCGGCCATGGAAGAATGGGGAACGGCAAGGAGATGTGAGGAGGCGGTGGGGAAGTGACGGGATAAATGTGTACAGTGTAATGTATTGTGAAGGGTGTGGGGAGGATGATTGTGAAGTTTTTCTCTTTCTTTATTGGGAATCGATGCGTGCCGGCGAACCGGCCGAAGCTTCAGCCCGACGCACGCGCACCGCTCGATCACGCAGGGATCCACTGCCCACACGTCTTCCGATCCAGTTTTAGCGTTGCCTGTTTTTCTTCCTTGGCCAACCAAATGCTCTAGGCCCACCATGTCCCCACCATGATCCGTTTTCTTTTTTCTCATCATTTCTGGTGCATCGTCCTTAGGAGCCTTCCTAATATCATCTTCCTCGCATGAGGAGGGCACCTCAGGTCTTCACCATTGCTCGCTGAAGCTCCAATGTGGGTTGGGGAAAGGAGCTGCTACCGCAGCTCGGCGAAGCTGCATCCGTTTGTCGGCGATGTTGTGAACGTGGCGACCATGGCCATGGTCACACCATCATGGCGCGTCGAGCTTGAGGGGCGGTGGGGTGTTGCATGTTGCGACCGTGGTGGTTGCGTGCTGGAACCAGCGTCGCGACATGCTGGAAACGACGACAATTTTTGCTACATCCACTCATGACGGAGCCTATGACCCGTGATGTCAGCGACGATGATTTGCTGCAACCATTGTCCGCTTTTGCTACGACCAACGAGGAAATTTGCTACATCCATTCATGGCAGAGATGCGACCCGGACAACGGCTTTCCATGTTTTTTGCTGGAACCGTTTTGTTTTTTGCTACCACTGGCGAGGTCTTTTGCTACATCCATTAAATGTCGTTGATTGGTGACCGTCGTTCGTGCAACTCTGTGCAACGAGCGTCGACGAAAAAAAGGCTTCAACCGGCGTGAAAAAAGGCTTCAACCGGCATGAGAAAAGGCTTCAACGAGATGGATAAAAACTTCAACCGGAGTGCGAGCAGAGCTGCGGCCAGCCGCACGATGGTGCTGCGATGAACGTGCTACGATAGCGGCGGCTAGGTGCTGCAACATCGTCAATTGTGCTACAAAACGACGGTGTTTTGCTACGAGGGGCGAGGGCATCCTATTGGAAGAGGTGAGGGCGGGTCCAACGAGGGCGATCACTAGTGACGAAGGCAGCGACCGGCGACGAGGCAAACTGGCGAGGATGCCCGGTGAGTTGGCTTGCATTGCGTCGGGAAGACCACGAGCTGCATGTGATGAGGCGGCATGACCTTTTTCTTTGTTTCCTTAACTAATCAGTTAGCGAACAGGAAGGCTATCGTGTGGATCGTGCGGCCATAACAAAAATAGATTGTACGTGTGCGGTTGGACCGGGCGAAATTTCGGCCGGCCAACCGGCGCGTATCACTGCCCCTCTTTATTTAACACACGTACTCCGTGCAGTATTACTACATAGTTATCAGAGAAATTGTGAGCGAGTTCGGCCTTGTCCAAATCAAAAAGAAAAAATATCTCCTGACCGACTAGGTTGTAGTATTAGAGCAACTACACCGGACCGACCCAAACACCAAACAGACGGCGATTTTGTTTGGGTTTTTTGTCCGTTTGGGTCGGCCAGGCGAACACAAACGTCCGCGTCCGCGTTTGGGTCGGCGCATGCGCCCAACATTGGCCCGGCTCATTTTGACGACGCGGGGAAAAAAGAATATATACATATTTAAAATAGAAACAACATTAATTAAGCATTAAAGCCGGCTACGAAGGCGGGCGAGAGTCCACGCGTCCACATTTACATTAAAAAAATAAAAACAAACTAAACTACGAGGAGGCACGCTGCCCTAGGCAGCGGCGGCGGTATCCTCGGGGTTCGTGAGGTCGACGAGCATCGGCACAGGGTCGGCCCAGGAGAACGCCGTGTTCCAGAGGGCGTTCATGTCGGGCGCGGGCTGTGTCGCCGCCTGTGCCTGTAATGCCCCGGATGTAATACTTTCCCTTTTGGGCTTATAATATATCTCCGGCTTCATCTATTCCATTTCGGGTTCTTTGTCTTTTGGGTTTTCGTCGTTTTGTTGTGTGCGTGTGTGGCATTCATTCATATCATGTAGATTTGTGCATCGCATTGCACTTGTGTTGTCGGTTGCATTCGGTTCCACGCGTTCCTTCCCGTTGTCCGTTTCGCGTTCCGGAGCTCCCTCACGTGTCCGTGGCGTCCCGTAGGCCTACTTTGGTGTTTGGCCGTGTAACGTTACCGGTGTGGCGCGAGACTTGTCGTGTGTTGTTGTTTTGGTATGTGCAACCCGCCTGTCAAATCTCGTCGCGTTTCGAGTCCGTTTGCTATCCCAACAGTTATTCGTGTGGGCTCAAAGTGCCTACACTTTGAGGCCCAAGACACCCCCTCCAACAGCCCACCAACCACTTCTAACCACTTCTATCATCTAGGCCATCCAAATCTGATCCGGTGGCCGAAAACCGCACTCCATTTGGGCAACCCTAGCTCCTTGTGCCTATATATTTGTCCACTCCCCCAAATTTATGCCCCAAAACTAGGAAACCCTAGCACCCACTTCATCCCCTTCCTCCAGCCAGCCACCTCGCTGGAATCCCGCCGGAATTTCGCCGGAGTTCGCCGGAATTCCTACCACCTCGCCGGAGCTCCACCGGAGCCTCCTCTCACCTCACCACCGCCTCCTTTCACCTCCCATCAGGCCGCCGGTGCCACCACCGCGTCCTCCGGCCAGATCCGGCGAGGGGCCGCCGGATCCAGCAGGCCCCGAGCTCCTCCAGCATCCCGCAACGCCGGCGCCCACCTAGATCGAAGCCAGCCGCCGCAGCCGTTTTTTCCTTCGCAGATCGGGTCGGGGCCGCTCCCGATCCGGATCCAGGCAACATCGCCTCGCCAGCTCCGCCCGAAGGCCAGGCCGCAGTCCCCGATCCAGCGTGCCAGGCCGCCAGCTCGACCCATCGGGCCTCAGCCGCCGATCCCCTCTGACCGCGGCCAGCTCCCTTCGCCCGCCTGGGCTCCCCGCCGCCAAGGCCCAGCGGCCTCTCCAGCGAGGCCTCCAGCCGCCTCCCGCCTCCCGCCTCGAGTGGGCCGGCCGCCGCCACTTCCTAGGCCACGCTGCGGCCCGAGCCGGACCCCTCCGCCAGGCCGCGCCGCCTCCACTCCGGGCCAGCCGCGCCGCCGGGCCCAGCCGAAAGCCGCGCCTCTCCAGCCGCCTGGGCCGGCCTCCCAGTCGGGCCACCGCAGCCACCTCGTCTCCTCCACGCGGGCCGCTCCGCCGGGCCGGATCCACGCCCCGGGCCCGTTTTGCTGCAGATATGAAGGTTGACCTAAAAACCCTAGATCTAATCCCTGTTGATTGCTTGTGTGCTGATGCCTTTTTCAAATGATGGTATCTTTTTGTGCATAGGTCCGATTTGAGTGAATGAGGTGTCCAGACGTTCGTGGTGATTAGCACTACGCTTCATCTCTTTGTGTCATGTATGTTAGAGATCATCTAGATGCTTATTTTTTTGTTGCAAGGGTGCATCCCGATATAAACCGCTGCTATGTGTTGTTTTTATGCCATCTTTGCTATGTGATATCTTTTAGCTCGTTTGTCCGAATGATGCAAATGACATGTCCACGTGTTCGTCTTGCCATGCTCTACATGTTGTTTGTGTTAGGTTGCATGATAGATTTATACTTGCCATGTTTATCTTCGTTGCAAAGTGCTAGGTGGCTGTGATGTTGTTTCACTTGTTATGAAATGCCATCTTGTTGAGCTCATTGCTATCGTTGTGTTTACCTTCATGATGCATGCTTGCATGTTTCGGAATCACCATCATGTGTACTTCGATATGATGCTTACCACTTGCCATGTATAGTTTCGAGGTGACTTAAACTTGCTCTTTTAGATGCCATGATGAAACTGTTGTTTTAACACTTAGTGGTTAAACACTAAGTCTGAAATCTGTAACGTTCCGATGCCATGTTTGCTTGCTGCTCTAGGACAAACCATGATAGTTTTGGAGTGGATCTTGATGGTTCCTTGTAGTATATATTGTTGGCTTTCCATTCATGTTCTCACATTCTTATTTAAGTGGTTGTAGCATGTTTAACTTTTGCTCCAAAGTTTCAATAAAATTCTGCTGTCAGAATTTTGTTGTCAAGTTCAATATGTTCAAGCTTGTTGCTGTTGATCCGTGGCTCCTTTGGGGGTGCACCTTTGGACTTATTTGCTGTAGGATATGTCTAGTTTATGTTCATGCTCTTTGTGATGGTATTTGAGTGATGTAGCTTATTTTTCTAGTGCTCCGAAGTTGCTATGTTGCTGTAATTTTCAGCTTTCGCCTATTTCTTGTTTCGGGCATAACTTTTAGCCCGTAGCTCCGATTTCAGCGAGTCTTATATGAAACTTGATTGCTTTTCCGTGTAGATTCATAGTCTCCTGTTGTTATCATGTTTTGAGGTGTTTTGCTTGAGTGCTATTTTCCGTGCTCCGTGTGCTCTCATAGTGCATCCATCATGCATCCCTCATTTTGGTGTGCACATTGCATCTTGTTGATTCGTGCCTTGTGTGGTTGTATTGTTTAGAGCCGGAAGCTGAGACCGAGTACGAGTACGAGCACGAGGTTACCAACGAGGTTGAGCACGAGGACCCTTCTTACGATCCGAACGACTACACTTCAGGCAAGATGACCGAACCCCGATAACATTACTATCTTTGCCTATTGCTAGTAGTCTCGATCTATAGTTTTGCCTCGATGCCCATGTTTTTCCTGTCAGCCTCCTACTTGCAACCATGTCCATGTTTAACCACCCTACCTATGCAAACCGTTGCTTGGCTAAGTACGCTTCGCTCAGCCATTCTTATAGCATTGCTAGTTGCAGGTGAAGATCGAAGATGCTTGCTTCATGTTGAAGTTTGGTTGGGTTATATCACACTATATAAATGCTTAAAAATGAAATCATCTATATATTGGCAAGGGTGGAAGGCTAAGCCTTTTGCTTGGTGATTTGTTCCACTCATGCCGTTAGGAACTGTATAAACCGGTGTTATGTTCCTTGATTACGTGTTCCTAACACGGTTGGGGTGTATGGGACCCCCTCGATAAACCGCTAAGTGCTAAGTCTTTTCCAGCAAGTCCCAACATTGGTACTCTTTGCCTAATAACTAAATAACTTGCATAGGGAGTTATAAACCCTTTTTCTTAATCAACAACCCCGGGCCAGTGCTCCACATGAGTGTTGGTCCGAACTGGGGGTCCTGCAGGGCCACCTCGAGGAAACTCAAGGTCTGGTAAAAACCTGTAGCATCGCCCATCCGGTCGTGGCCTGAGACGAGATACGCGCGGCTACTATCAGGGTGTCGGCACGCCGGGAGGATTTGCTGGATTAGCCTTACCTTAGTTCGGAGTATCTTGAGCACGGGATTCCGAGAATACTCAGGTCTTCCCACTTTGGAGTTGCGACTCCGTGGATCGTGGGCTTGTAATGGGCCAAGTTGGAACACCCCTGGAGGGTTATGAACTTTCGAAAGCCGTGCCCGCGGTTATGTGGCAGATGGAAGCTTGTTAATATTCGGTTGTAGATAACTTGACACAATGTTCCAATACACTACCAGTGTGTGTACGGTGACTGTCAATTTCCGAATAGGGATTCGGGAGTTGAACACGGTGGGGTTATGTTTGCTGAGCTATAGCTAGGATCACTTCGTGATCATCTCTCGACCGAGGCACTTCTCTTCTCGTACTCTCTCACGTAAGCTAGTGCTAGTTGCTGCTGCAGACACTTATTCTTTTCTTCAGCCTTATCCTCTCCCAAGGCTTAAATAGTCTTGTTACCCAGGAACAGGTTTGCTGAGTCCTCTATGGCTCATAGTTACTTCACCACACCAGATGCAGGTCCAGTGGTGAGCTATCCAGGTGATGGCACCGACCTAGACTGGGAGTACGACGAGGAGCGTAGTCGATACTATGTTCGTTATCCTGATGATCAGTAGTGGAGACTTCTACTAGGATTCGATCCGACCTGTGGATTTAATTATGTTTGGTATCTTGCCATTTGGATTTTACCCTTAGAGGGCTGTGATGTTATTGTATGATGATTGAGACATGTATTGTATTTTGTGACGTGGCGAGTGTAAGCCAACTATTTTTATGTTTTCCATCCCCATCTTTTACATGAGTTGTGCAAAGATACCAGACTTGCGATCATTCCAGCATGGGGTTAAGTCTCTAAGTCGTGCCTCGACACGTAGGAGATTTAGTCCCATCCTGGGCATTACAAGTTGGTATTCAGAGCCTTCTCTGACCTAGGAGCCCCCACTGATTGATCGAATCGTTGACGGTCGAGTCTAGGCACACACTGAAAATATTTTGAGTCATATATTTATATCGGAGAGTAGGATTTTCTTTGCTTCTCATCCCCTTTCTCTCTGGTGAGGACTCCTGACGTCTACTCTTGTCTCTTCTATCTTCAAAAATTGCACCAAATTTTTTTTGGGAATCTCGCGAGTATTCTGGGATTGTTTCGATGTTCTTGTGACGAGAATATTGTTCTCGATGCCTCCTGACATTAGGGGTTGTGGCAGTGTCCCGGGGAGTTGAGCTTCGGTGTATTGTCGTCACAAGCATATCGCGGCAGTACTAAATACTTAAGACGGCCGACATCGAAAATCTCTCCTATACGGTTAGTGGCAAGATAACCCCGACATCACCCAGTACTGGGGAGGTAGTTCGGGAGTATTGCCATAGCTTGTTATAGTGGATGCTTTTCGAAGGTCCGAGGTAAACAGTTTCCGAGAAAGACTGGTTATGTGTTGAAGGATGGATACACCTGGATGTAGGTTTAGAGTTGATTGCGCGGTGCTTCCCGTGTATCCCCAACACCTGATTGCATAACTGGAATCTTTCGGAAATTCATAGGTGGGTTTATCCAGTAGATCGTAGGCATTGTTCCAACGAATGCAGGTTAGCGAGTTCGAGGTTCTACATTCAGTGAAGTGGTATTATGACCGATGTTCCGATCGGGAGTTGCATCTTAAAGGGTCCTTGGCTATGCTGATCCGGGGATTGCAAAACCCTTTCGTAACGCGTTCATATGCTTTCAGCACAAAGATGTTAGAACGAAGCTCCTATCTTGTGTTTGTTCCCGTCCGTACCTTGTTGTTTTTCTTATTTTACCTTTTGTCCCCTATGTGGCTTCTCGTGAAGATTGATGTTATCATTTAACTGAGAATTTCATTCGTTCCTCTTGTTTGAATGATTTCATTTGTTCCTATCGTTCGAATGATTATTGTGAAGACTTGTTGCAATTCATTCCATTGATTCAGCTTATACCTTCTGTCAATCAATTGCTGATTCGTGGTCATCTATTTCAAGATGGCTCCGAAAAAGGTTCCCTACGCTAACCCAGAGGCGGAAGAGGTCCCAGATCGTCCTCCTTCCCCTCCTCCTCCGTCTGAGGCTTGGAGAGCGATTATGCAGACTACAGCTCAGAACACCCAGATGTTGATGCAGATGATGCAACAGATGCAAGCTAATCAAGCTAATCAGGGTGTTCCAGGGAATCAAGGCAACTTCTTCAACCAACAGCACCATGCTACTCTCAACCAGTTCTTGGCCAATAATCCAAAAGCTTTCAGTTACTGTGTCGACCCTCTTGATGCTGAAGATTGGTTAACCGACATAAAGAAGCATTTTGAGTGCAGTAACGTAAGAGAAGAGGATTATGTGAAATTTGCAGCCTTCCAACTCAAAGACCAAGCAGCTGACTGGTGGCAGCAGTACAAAGACTCCAGGCCAGGTCATGTGATCTCTTGGGAGGATTTCTGCAAGGACTTTCGCTCTCACCACATTCCTACAAGTGTCATCGAGGGTATGCGTGAGCAATTCCGCAACCTGAAGCAGGGCTCTATGACAGTCTATCAGTATAATGTCAAGTTCCAAAACCTCGCCCGCTATGCTAAGCAAGACATTCCTGACGCCAAGAGAAAAATCTACCAGTTCCGTGGAGGTCTCAAATATGAACTTCAACTTGCTCTCACCTTGTTCGAGCCCGATGAATTCGACAAATTCTATAACATGGCGTTGAAACAAGAGGCAGCTCTGCTTAAGATGGAGGCTTCTAAAAAGAGGATTCGAGATGCCGTTCACTCTTCCTCATCGTCTCAGTTGGCTGTGAAACAACAGAAATTTTGGCTTCCTCCTCCTCCAGTGATTCGAGCTCCATACAACAACTCCAACAACTCCAATAACAAGAACTCTAGTGGACGTGGTTTCTCCCACCCACCCAACCCGAGCAACCAGTCGAGGAAGCAGTTTCAGTCTCAAGGCTCCAAGTCAAGTGGTTCTCATTTCCGTCCTCTCTCAGAAGTGACTTGCAACAAATGCACTCAGAGTGGTCACTATGCCAACAAGTGCCCCAACCCGAAGCGTCTTCCACCTCCTCCGCCTGTCAGTTCAGCTATTGTCAAGCATGATCCAAAGGCAGCAAGGGTCAATCTGATGAGTGCAGCGCAAGCGGAGAATTCTTCTGATGTTATTTTGGGTAACCTTCCAGTGAACTCTTTTCCAGCTAAAGTGTTGTTTGATTCGGGTGCTTCATGTTCTTTCATGTCATACCCGTTTGCATCCAAGCATAGTGTGACCACAGCAGCTTTACCAAGGCAGTTGGCTATTTCTTCTCCGAAAAAGCAGATGCATTCCAGTATATATGCTCCGAATGTGTCTATTCGCATGGGTGATTATCGCTTTTTGGCCAATCCGGTGGTTCTTGGTAATTCTGACATTGACCTCAGCCTCGGAATGGATTGGCTTTCTCAGCATGATGCTCACATTGATTGTGCACAGAAAGAAGTCAAGATGACTCATCCTGATGAAGATGTGATTATCTTCGCCTCCAGGGATAACACTATCAGGCTTTTCTCTCTCAATGATAAGGGCGAAATTAATGCCATATCTCAAATTCCGGTGGTGAACGAATATCAAGACGTCTTTCCTGAAGAACTTCCAGGCATGCCTCCACACCGTCAGGTGGAATTCGTTATTGAACTCGAGTCGGGTACTGAGCCAGCATGCCGGCGTCCGTACAAGCTCTCTCCGGATGAATTGAAGGAATTGAAGAAGCAGCTTGATAAACAGGAGAGTATGGGTCTCATCAGGCCTAGTACGTCTCCTTGGGGCTGTGGTGTCTTATTTGTCAAGAAGAAAGATGGCACGGAGCGTCTCTGTGTTGATTACCGGCCATTGAACAAGAAGACAATAAAGAACAAATATCCGCTCCCCAACATCAACGAACTCTTCGAGCATCTCAAAGGAGCTAAAGTGTTCTCAAAGCTCGATCTCCGAATGGGCTATCACCAAATTCGCATTCACGAGGAAGACATTCCCAAGACTACCTTCAGAACGAGCTACGGTTCATACGAGTATATTGTCATGTCTTTTGGTCTCGCCAATGCTCCTCCTACCTTTTCGAGGATGATGCACTACATCTTCAACCCCTATACTGGCGAGTTTGTGCTTGTGTATCTGGATGATATTCTGGTGTTTTCCAAGAATGAAGAAGATCACGAAAAGCACTTACGTCTGGTTCTTGATCGACTCCGAGAGCATAAGTTCTATGCCAAGTTCTCCAAGTGCGAATTTTGGCTCGATAAGGTTTTGTACCTGGGCCATATCATCTCAGCTGACGGTATTGCGGTTAATCCTGAGAAAGTTGAAGCAATTGTCAACTGGGAAGCTCGTCAAAACGTCAAGCAACTCCGCAGTTTTCTGGGTCTTGCTAGCTATTGCAGAAGGTTCGTTGAGAACTTCTCCAAGATTGCCAAGCCTCTTTCCAACTTGCTTCAGAAGAATGTCAAATACTTTTGGTCTCCAGAGTGTGAAGTGGCATTCAAAACTCTTAAAGAAAAGCTCGTCTCTGCTCCAGTTCTGACTCCTCCAGATGAGTCCAAGCCCTATGAAGTATTCTGTGATGCTTCTCTTCAAGGACTTGGTGGTGTGCTTATGCAAGATAAGAGAATTGTGGCATACACTTCTCGTCAGCTCAAACCAAGTGAGAAGAACTATCCCACACATGATCTCGAGCTAGCAGCTGTGGTACATGCTTTGATTACGTGGAGACATCTGTTGTTGGGCAGAAAAGTCGACATCTTCACTGATCACAAGAGCTTGAAGTACATCTTCACACAGCCGCATCTGAACCTCCGCCAGACTCGTTGGGTTGAAATGATCCGAGAGTATGATCCCAGCATTGAATACACTCCTGGCAAGGCGAATGTGATTGCAGATGCTTTGAGCAGAAAGGCATATTGCAACAGCCTTCTTATCAAGCCGTTCCAGCCTGAGCTTTGTGAAGCATTTAGTAAACTCAACCTCCAAGTTGTTCCGCAGGGTTTTCTTGCAAATCTTCAAATTGCTCCTACCTTGGAAGATCAGGTCCGTGAGGCCCAACTCAGGGATACCATGGTGAAGAAGGTGAAACATGGTATTGCAAAGGGCACTCCAAAATACAAGTGCTTTCGTGTTGATGAGAGAGATACCTTGTTCTTCGAGGACAGACTCGTTGTTCCCAAAGGTGATCTCAGGAAGCTCATAATGGAAGAAGCACATGATTCTCTCCTTTCCATTCATCCTGGCAGTTCCAAGATGTACCAAGACCTCAAGCAGTCTTACTGGTGGACACGCATGAAAAGGGAAATTGCCCAATTCGTGAATGAATGTGATGTTTGCAGAAGAGTGAAAGCAGAACATCAACGTCCAGCCGGTCTTCTCCAACCTCTTCCTATTCCCGAGTGGAAGTTCGACCACATTGAAATGGACTTCGTCATTGGTTTTCCTAAGTCCAAGCGAGGAAATGATTCTATCTTCGTGGTGATTGACAAGCTTAACAAAGTCGCTCACTTTCTTCCAGTCAAAGAATCCATCAATGCAGCTCAATTGGCAAAGTTGTACACTTCCAGAATTGTGTCCTTACATGGCATTCCTCAAGTTATCTCCTTAGACCGTGGAAGTTTGTTCACATCCAGGTTCTGGGACTCCTTTCAGTCTGCCATGGGCACTAAGATCAGGTTCAGCACTGCTTTTCACCCTCAGACTAGTGGTCAAGTCGAGCGAGTGAATCAGATTCTAGAAGACATGCTCAGAGCCTGTGTCATATCTTTCGGCATGAAATGGGAAGACTGCCTTCCATTTGCCGAGTTCTCTTACAACAACAGCTTTCAAGCAAGTGCAGGCAAAGCTCCGTTTGAAATCCTCTATGGCAGAAAGTGTCGTACCCCTCTCAACTGGTCTGAAACAGGCGAACGTCAACTTCTTGGCAATGACTTGATCTCAGAAGCCGAAGAGATGTGCAAAGTCATACGTGAGAATCTCAAGGCCGCTCAGTCGCGTCAGAAGAGCTACTATGACGGCAAGCATCGTGATTTGGCTTTCAACATTGGTGATCATGTCTATCTCCGTGTTTCTCCGATGAAAGGCACCCAAAGATTCGGTATCAAAGGAAAGCTTGCTCCTAGATACGTCGGGCCTTTCAAAATTCTTGGCAAAAGAGGCGATCTAGCCTATCAACTTGAGCTCCCTCCCAACTTCGCCAATGTTCATGATGTGTTCCATGTGTCTCAACTCCACAAATGCTTCAAGGCACCTGAACGCATGATTCCGTTTGAAGAGATTGATCTTCAACAAGACTTGTCCTACCGAGAGCATCCCGTTGCTATTCTCGAAGAAACCGAACGCAAGACCCGCAACAAGTCCATCAAATTCTTGAAAGTCAAGTGGCACATCACACCGACCGAGAAGCTACGTGGGAACGAGAAGATCATCTTCGTTCCGAGTACCCTTCCTTTTTCCAGTCCTAGATCTCGGGACGAGATCTTTTTGTAGTAGAGGAGAGTTTGTAATGCCCCGGATGTAATACTTTCCCTTTTGGGCTTATAATATATCTCCGGCTTCATCTATTCCATTTCGGGTTCTTTGTCTTTTGGGTTTTCGTCGTTTTGTTGTGTGCGTGTGTGGCATTCATTCATATCATGTAGATTTGTGCATCGCATTGCATTTGTGTTGTCGGTTGCATCCGGTTCCACGCGTTCCTTCCCGTTGTCCGTTTCGCGTTCCGGAGCTCCCTCACGTGTCCGTGGCGTCCCGTAGGCCTACTTTGGTGTTTGGCCGTGTAACGTTACCGGTGTGGCGCGAGACTTGTCGTGTGTTGTTGTTTTGGTATGTGCAACCCGCCTGTCAAATCTCGTTGCGTTTCGAGTCCGTTTGCTATCCCAACAGTTATTCGTGTGGGCTCAAAGTGCCTCCACTTTGAGGCCCAAGACACCCCCTCCAACAGCCCACCAACCACTCCTAACTACTTCTATCATCTAGGCCATCCAAATCTGATCCGGTGGCCGAAAACCGCACTCCATTTGGGCAATCCTAGCTCCTTGTGCCTATATATTTGTCCACTCCCCCAAATTTGTGCCCCAAAACTAGGAAACCCTAGCCCCCACTTCATCCCCTTCCTCCAGCCAGCCACCTCGCCGGAATCCCGCCGGAATTTCGCCGGAGTTCGCCGGAATTCCTACCACCTCGCCGGAGCTCCACCGGAGCCTCCTCTCACCTCACCACCGCCTCCTTTCACCTCCCATCAGGCCCCCGGCGCCACCACCGCATCCTCCGGCCAGATCCGGCGAGGGGCCGCCGGATCCAGCAGGCCCCGAGCTCCTCCAGCAACCCGCAACGCAGGCGCCCACCTAGATCGAAGCCAGCCGCCACAGCCGTTTTTTCCTTCGCGGATCGGGTCGGGGCCGCTCCCGATCCGGATCCAGGCAGCATCGCCTCGCCAGCTCCGCCCGAAGGCCAGGCCGCAGTCCCCGATCCAGCGCGCCAGGCCGCCAGCTCGCCCCATCGGGCCTCAGCCACCGATCTCCTCCGACCGCGGCCAGCTCCCTTCGCCCGCCTGGGCTCCCCGCCGCCAAGGCCCAGCGGCCTCTCCAGCGAGGCCTCCAGCCGCCTCCCGCCTCCCGCCTCGAGTGGGCCGGCCGCCGCCACTTCCTGGGCCACGCTGGGGCCCGAGCCGGTCCCCTCCGCCAGGCCGCGCCGCCTCCACTCCGGGCCAGCCGCGCCGCCGGGCCCAGCCGAAAGCCGCGCCTCTCCAGCCGCCTGGGCCGGCCTCCCAGCCGGGCCACCGCAGCCACCTCGTCTCCTCCACGCGAGCCGCTCCGCCGGGCCGGATCCACGCCCCGGGCCCGTTTTGCTGCAGATCTGAAGGTTGACCTAAAAACCCTAGAGCTAATCCATGTTGATTGCTTGTGTGTTGATGCCTTTTTCAAATGATGATATCTTTTTGTGCATAGCTCCGATTTGAGTGAATGAGGTGTCCAGACGTTCGTGGTGATTAGCACTACGTTTCATCTCTTTGTGTCATGCATGTTAGAGATCATCTAGATGCTTATTTTTCTGTTGCAAGAGTGCATCCCGATATAAACTGCTGCTATGTGTTGTTTTTATGCCATCTTTGCTATGTGATATATTTTAGCTCGTTTGTCCGAATGATGCAAATGACATGTCCACGTGTTCGCCTTGCCATGCTCTACATGTTGTTTGTGTTAGGTTGCATGATAGATTTATACTTGCCATGTTTATGTTCGTTGCAAAGTGCTAGGTGGCTGTGATGTTGTTTCATTTGTTATGAAATGCCATCTTGTTGAGCTCATTGCTATCGTTGTGTTTACCTCCATGATGCATGCTTGCATGTTTCGGAATCACCATCATGTGTACTTTGATGTGGTGCTTACCACTTGCCATGTATAGTTTCGAGGTGACTTAAAGTTGCTCTTTTAGATGCCATGATGAAACTGCTGTTTTAACACTTAGTGGTTTTTCACTAAGTCTGAAATCTGTAACGTTCCGATGCCATATTTGCTTGCTGCTCTAGGACAAACCATGATAGTTTTGGAGTGGATCTTGATGGTTCCTTGTAGTATATATTGTTGGCTTTCCATTCATGTTCTCACATGCTTATTTAAGTGGCTGTAGCATGTTTAACTTTTGCTCCAAAGTTTCAATAAAATTCTGTTGTCAGAATTTTGTTGTCAAGTTTAATATGTCCAAGCTTGTTGCTGTTGATCCGTGGCTCCTTTGGGGGTGCACCTTTGGACTTATTTGCTGTAGGATATGTCTAGTTTATGTTCATGCTCTTTGCCATGGTATTTGAGTGTTGTAGCTTATTTTTCTAGTGCTCCGAAGTTGCTATGTTGCTGTAATTTTCAGCTTTCGCCTATTTCTTGTTTCGGGCATAACTTTTAGCCCGTAGCTCCGATTTCAGCGAGTCTTATATGAAACTTGATTGCTTTTCCGTGTAGATTCATAGTCTCCTGTTGTTATCATGTTTTGAAGTGTTTTGCTTGAGTGCTATTTTCCGTGCTCCGTGTGCTCTCATAGTGCATCCATCATGCATCCCTCATTTTGGTGTGCGCATTGCATCCTGTTGATTCGTGCCTTGTGTGGTTGTATTGTTTAGAGCCGGAAGCTGAGACCGAGTACGAGTACGAGCACGAGGTTACCAACGAGGTTGAGCACGAGGACCCTTCTTACGATCCGAACGACTACACTTCAGGAAGATGACCGAACCCCGATAACATTACTATCTTTGCCTATTGCTAGTAGTCTCGATCTATAGTTTTGCCTCGATGCCCATGTTTTTCCTGTCAGCCTCCTACTTGCAACCATGTCCATGTTTAACCACCCTACCTATGCAAACCGTTGCTTGGCTAAGTACGCTTCGCTCAGCCCTTCTTATAGCATTGCTAGTTGCAGGTGAAGATCGAAGATGCTTGCTTCATGTTGAAGTTTGGTTGGGTTATATCACACTATATAAATGCTTAAAAATGAAATCATCTATATATTGGCAAGGGTGGAAGGCTAAGCCTTTTTCTTGGTGATTTGTTCCACTCATGCCGTTAGGAACCGTATAAACCGGTGTTATGTTCCTTGATTACGCGTTCCTAACACGGTTGGGGTGTATGGGACCCCCTCGATAAACCGCTAAGTGCTAAGTCTTTTCCAGCAAGTCCCAACATTGGTACTATTTGCCTAATAACTAAATAACTTGCATAGGGAGTTATAAACCCTTTTTCTTAATCAACAACCCCGGGCCAGTGCTCCACATGAGTGTTGGTCCGAACTGGGGGTCCTGCAGGGCCACCTCGAGGAAACTCAAGGTCTGGTAAAAACCTGTAGCTTCGCCCATCCGGTCATGGCCTGAGACGAGATACGCGTGGCTACTATCAGGGTGTCGGCACGCCGGGAGAATTTGCTGGATTAGCCTTACCTTAGTTCGGAGTATCTTGAGCACGGGATTCCGAGAATACTCGGGTCTTCCCACTTTGGAGTTGCGACTCCGCGGATCGTGGGCTTGTAATGGGCAAAGTTGGAACACCCCTGCAGGGTTATGAACTTTCGAAAGCCGTGCCCGTGGTTATGTGGCAGATGGGAGCTTGTTAATATCCGGTTGTAGATAACTTGACACAATGTTCCAATACACTACCAGCGTGTGTACCGTGACTGTCAATTTCCGAATAGGTATTCGGGAGTTGAACACGGTGGGGTTATGTTTGCTGAGATGTAGCTAGGATCACTTCGTGATCATCTCTCGACCGAGGCACTTCTCTTCTCGCACTCTCTCACGTAAGCTAGTGCTAGTTGCTGTTGCAGACACTTATTCTTTTCTTCAGCCTTATCCTCTCCCAAGGCTTAAATAGTCTTGTTACCCGGGAACGGGTTTGCTGAGTCCTCTGTGGCTCACAGTTACTTCACCACACCAGATGCAGGTCCAGTGGTGAGCTATCCAGGTGATGGCACCGAGCTAGACTGGGAGTACGACGAGGAGCGTAGTCGATACTATGTTCGTTATCCTGATGATCAGTAGTGGAGACTTCTACTAGGATTCGATCCGACCTGTGGATTTAATTATGTTTGGTATCTTGCCATTTGGATTTTACCCTTAGAGGGCTGTGATGTTATTGTATGATGATTGAGACATGTATTGTATTTGTGTGACGTGGCGAGTGTAAGCCAACTATTTTTATGTTTTCCATCCCCATCTTTTACATGAGTTGTGCAAAGATACCAGACTTGCGATCATTCCAGCATGGGGTTAAGTCTCTAAGTCGTGCCTCGACACGTAGGAGATTTAGTCCCATCATGGGCATTGCAGTGCCACCGCGGCCTGGCGCGCCTCCTCCTCGGCCTCGCGCTGCTCGTCCTCCACGTCGCGCTCGAGCATCTCAAGGTGCTTGTCGTGGCGGCGCTCCTTGGCCAGCCGTCACTAGCGCCAATGTTCAAGGTACGCCGCCTCCTGCGTTGGCGTCGTCTCAAACCAGACCGGCGGCACACTGACCCAGTCGCGCACTACTCTCGTCCAAGAGTAGCGCTCAATGGGGGACGACTCCGGCTCCGGCTCAGCTTTGACAGGGGACGGCGGGGCCACTGGTGGCAGGACGTAGTCGTCCGCCGCGGAGAGGGTCGTGTCCTGCGCCATGGCCGCCTCGTACGCCGCCTCCTCTTCCTCGAGCACCGCCGCCCTGCACTGCTCGTCTGCGTCGCTCTCCTGGTAGACTACCGCAACGGGCGCCTGGTAGGCGGCCTCCGCCTCCTGGTCCTCCTCGTGGACGACGAGCGGAGGCGGCGGCACGCTGCGGTCGACTTCGTGAACATCGTGTCGCCTCGCCTCCTCATGCTCGAAGGCGGACCATCGAGTCCAGTTGGGCGAGTCGGTTGCGTAGGCAGGGTCGCGGCGCTGCTCCGGCGTCAGGAGCGTCTGCCGACGACACACCTCCTCCGTGTGCGCCCTAGCCGACCGCGGCGCCGTCGGCACTAGGATCCTCTCCGGATCCAGGTGTCAGTCATGCTGTAGGGTGGCTTTCACGCCCAAGATGCGATTCTATCTCGATCACTAGATAAACTTGTGATTGAGGCACAACCGCATTTCAGGCGCTTAGCAAGATGGATACCATTACATCGTACCATTACATAAAATAGATGGGGATACAACAAGTCATACAATAGCCACATGAATACAACATCATCATACACAAGACACCCGACTACGAATGAAAACACATGAAAAGCACGACGACATCCATCCTGCTATCCCAGGCTGCCGACCAGGAACCTAACCCAAGACTGACGAAGAAGAAGAAAGAACTCCAACACAAATAAGCATCGCTCTCACGTCAAGTCGTCGGAAACATGTGCCTGCAACTGGTGTTGTAGTGTCTGTGAGCCACGGGGACTCAACAATCCCATAACCATGGGTATCAAGACTAGCAAAGCTTAATGGGTGTGGAGAGGGTAAGTGCTGAGGTTGCAGCTACGGCTAAGCATAATATTGTGGCCAATTTATGAGTACAAAAATAAGATGAGTATCTACACAAACGGTCGCAAACTAGTAATGATTGCTAAGAGATCCTGAACTACCTACGAGTCAAACATAACCCCACTGTGTTCTCTACTCAAAATGAAAAGAGACGATCACGGTTACTCACGCGGTTGGTGTATTTTATTTTGGATCCTATGTCAAGTTAACTACAACCGGATATTAACAAATTCCAATCTGCCACATAACCGCGAGCACGGCTTTCGAAAGATCATAACCATGTAGGGGTGTCACAACTTAGCCCATCACAAGCTCTCACGATCAGCAGAGGTAGAAAATCCTTATCTTAGGGACAACCCGATCAGACTCGGAATCGCGGGGCACAAGACATTTCGACAATGGTAAAACAAGTCCATCAAGACCTCCCGGCGTGCCAAGACCCTGATAGTATCCACGCGTATCTCGTCTCAGGCCACGTCCGGATGAGCACTACGTACAGCTATCGAAGACCCCAAATAACTGGGTGGCGCCGCAAGTGGCTCTAGTTTGGGACGAACACCATCAGCACTGGCCCCCTTGTATGTGGAAAAGAATCCTCGGGTAGCGCTAACTCCCTATGCAATTTAATTAATTAATTAAGTTTTTATTATGTTGCAAATTAAAACCAAAGTTGGGCCTTGCTGGAGGAGTTTTATTCAAAGCGAACCCTCAAGGGGTCCCCATATACCGAACCGCATTAGAAATGCAAAATCAAGGAACATAACACCGGTTTATCGGTTCGTAAGGCGGCATGAGTGGAACAAAACACCGAGCAAAAGGCCAAGCCTTCCACCCATTGCCAACTATATAGGTGCATTAATTTAAGTAATATATATTGTGATATTCCAAATCCAAGATCCGGCAAGGAGCAATCTTCATCTTCACCTACAACTAACAATGCAATAAGAGGGGCTGAGCAAGCGATAACATAGCCATACAACGGTTTGCTGGGATCCAAGGTGACGGTCATCTTGCCTGAGATCCCGCTAGGAAGAAGATCGAGTCCATGAAGAAGAAGAAGAAGCCACGCAGATGAACCAAGTGTAGCCGAACAAATCCTCACGATCGCAACAAAACAGGAACTAACGAGAAGAAGCACAACCGGAAAGAAGCAAACAACATGCCACACATAAACAAGACATGATGCTCAACTAAGTATGATGCATGACAAGGCTACATGATGCAAAACATGGCAAGAGATGAAGCACACAAGATCAACACACAAAGCAAGTTTAAATGAGGCCGGAAACAACATATAACAATTCCAGTAAGTCCTCATATGCAAATTTCGAAATTGGTCCAAGTCTGAACAAACCTTAAGTTCAAGTTGTTAACCAGCAAGTTAACATGCACCATGATGATCTACATGAAAATCTAGTCAAGTTACATATAAAGTTCATTTAATTCGGAGCTACGGTTTAGAAGATATGAGCAAAACAAGTCAAGCATGGCAAAGATGCAAGATGCGTTCAAACATCAAGCACACACACTCAAACATGGATACGACATGATAAGATGCATCTATATGCAAAAACAAGCAAGTTTCATATAGAGCATGCCCAAAACGGAGCAACAGTTCAACACATACACACGAAACAAGATATAACAACAATTTGTCCCAAAACAGCAACTAAGCATTTTGCAGTCATCAAAACAACATGCTACAGGAACATTTCATGGCATTAAAGGGCATGGCAAACATGTACATGTCAAGCACTACAAACATGATCACTGTGCTACTGCCCAACACCACTAGAACATGCTCAAAACATCATGGTAAGATTGCAAATGATAACAGTTTCACAGACTTAGTGAAATAAATTGAACATGGCAGCGACAACGACAAGTAGGCATTTTTGCAAGCTTGTGCAACTCATCTCAAAGCATATCATGGCATTTGAATATAACTAACAGCAAGAAGACATGTTTATGCACCTAATAATGGCAAGAATATGGTCATAGGATGCATAGAACACTAGCTATTCACATGTCAAAACTGAACTTACTGATAACAGGCTCACAGAAACATTATATAGCAATTTGAGAGCAAGAAAGGGACAAGCTACAGCAACCTATAATTGCAAGCAAGGGCATGGATGGATAGAGCATAACATGGACTTCAAGACATGATCATTGGACATCCCAAAACATGCATGGATATGATTGTAGCATCAAGCAAACATGGCATCATAATATAACAGTTTCAGACTTAGCAGTTTTCAATGAGTCTCAGAAATCAGCAAACAGCGAGTAAGTAACTTTGCAAGCTTGTTGCACTCACCACAAGGCATATCATGAAAAGTGGATTGCACCACTGCAATGATGACATGATTGTGCTCCTAAAACATGTTCACATGATGTTCAAACAAAAATCACACGAAAAGATATGAAAAAGACAAATGAGCAAGTTATAACAAGTTTCAGCAGTTAATAGCACTTAGCACTTTTGCAACGGAGATAATCATGGCATAATGCACTCTAACATGTATGAAAATGCAACCATCATGTAGATCATCACTAGATAGCATTTTGACAAATTATATGCTTCATTTGGATGAATGTGCACAAAGTTACAGTAGGTCTAAGATGCACACATTATGCTGATTTCAGAATAGACATGGCCGTTTTCACACAATAGAGTGAGCGCCAAATTACTATACTACGCCTAGGGCGGGAATTAGGCGAAGGCTCACCATGGGCTCGGCCCAGGACGCATGGGAGGAGGCTGGGCCGCGCGATGGAGAGGCGAGGAGGGCCGGCTTGGGCCTGCACAGCCGAGCCTGCTGGTGGGCGGGCGAGCGAGGCCGGGGCCCACGCAGGGGCGCGGTCAATGGGCACAGGGGATCGAGCGGTGATGTCTACTACGCAACCTTCTTCTTGTAGACATTGTTGGGCCTCCAAGTGCAGAGTTTTGTAGGACAGTAGCAAATTTCCCTCAAGTGGATGACCTAAGGTTTATCAATCCGTGGGAGGCGTAAGATGAAGATGGTCTCTCTCAAACAACCCTGCAACGAAATAACAAAGAGTCTCTTGTGTCGCCAACACACCCAATACAATGGCAAATTGTATAGGTGCACTAGTTCGGCGAAGAGATGGTGATACAAGTGAAATATTGATGGTAGATATATGTTTTTATAATATGAAAATATAAAAACAGCAAGGTAACTAATGATAAAAGTGAGCATAAACGGTATTGCAATGCGTTGAAACAAGGCCTAGGATTCATACTTTCACTAGTGCAAGTTCTCTCAACAATAATAACATAACTCGATCGTATAACTATCCCTCAACATGCAACAAAGAGTCACTCCTAAGTAACTAATAGCGGAGAACAAACAAAGAGATTATGGTAAGGTACGAAACCACCTCAAAGTTATTCTTTCTGATCGATCTATTCAAGAGTCTGTAGTAAAATAGCACGAAACTACTCTTTCCGTTTGATCTATCTTAGAGTTCGTACTAGAATAAAACCTTAAGATACAAATCAACCAAAACCCTAATGTCACCTAGATACTCCATTGTCACCTCAAGTATCCGTGGGCATGAATATACGATATGCATCACACAATCTCATATTCATCTATTCAACCAACACAAAATACTTCAAAGAGTGCCCCAAGGTTTCTATCAGAGAGTCAAGATGAAAACGTGCGCCAACCCCTATGCATAAGTTCACAAGAACCCGCAAGTTGATCACCAAAACATACATCAAGTGAATCAATAGAATACCCCATTGTCACCACGGGTATCCCACGCAAGACATACGTCAAGTGTTCTCAAATCCTTAAAGACTCAATCCGATAAGATACTTCAAAGGGAAAACTTAATCCATTACAAGAGAGTAGAGGGGGAGAAACATCATAAGATCCAACTATAATAGCAAAGCTCGCGATACATCAAGATCGTGCCATCTCAAGGACACGAGATAGAGAGAGAGGGAGAGGGAGGGAGAGAGAGAGATCAAACACATAGCTACTGATACATACCCTCAGCCCCGAGGGTGGACTACTCCCTCCTCGTCATGGAGAGCACCGGGATGATGAAGATGGCCACCGAAGAGGGATTCCCCCTCCGGCAGGGTGCCGGAACAGGGTCTAGATAGGTTTTCGGTGGCAATAGAGGCTCTCGGCGGCGGAACTCCTGATCTAGGTTACTTTCCGGAGGTTTCAGTATATATATAGGAGGTGTTGGAGTCGGGGACAAGTAAAGGGGACCTCTGGGCTGTCCACGAGGCAGGGGGCGCCCAGGGGGCGCGCCCCCTACCCTCGTGGGCAACCCGGGAACCTTCTGGTCCCCCTCCAGCACTTCCTGGGCTTCTTCTGGTCCAAAAAGAACCTCCGTTGAGTTTCAGGTCAATTGGGCTCCGTTTGATATTCCTTTTCTGCGATACTCTGAAACAAGAGAAAAACGTAAACTGGCACTGAGCTCTGGGTTAATAAGTTAGTCCCGAAAATCATATAGAAGTGTATATAAAATCCCATAAAACATCTTAGAAGGATAATATAATAGCATGGAACAATCAAAAATTATAGATACGTTGGAGACGTATCAAGCATCCCCAAGCTTAATTCCTGCTCATCCTCGAGTAGGTAAATGATAAAAACAGAATTTTTGATGTGGAATGCTACCCAACATAATTCTCAATGTAATTTTCTTTATTGTGGCATGAATGTTCAGATCCGAAAGATTCAAGACAAAAGTTTATATTGACATAAGAATAATAATACTTCAAGCATACTAACAAAGCAATCATGTCTTCTCAAAGTAACATGGCCAAAGAAAGTTATCCCTACAAAATCATATAGTCTGTCTATGCTCCCTCTTCATCACACAAAATATTCATATCATGCACAACCCCGGTTTTAGCCAAGCAATTATCTCATACTCAAATCTTTTCAAACTTCTCAACTTTCATGCAATATATGAGCGTGAGCCATTGATATAGCACTATAGGTGGAATGGAGTGGTGGTTGTGGAGAAGACAAAAGAGAAAGATAGTCTCACATCAACTAGGCGTATCAATGGGCTATGGAGATGCCCATCAATAGATATCAATGTGAGTGAGTAGGGATTGCCATGCAACGGATGCACTAGAGCTATAAATGTATGAAAGCTCAACAAAGGAAACTAAGTGGGTGTGCATCCAACTTGCTTGCTCATGAAGACCTAGGGCGTTTTGAGGAAGCCCATCGTTGGAATATACAAGCCGAGTTGTATAATGAAAATTCCCACTAGTATATGAAAGTGATAAAACAAGAGACTCTCTATCATGAAGATTATGGTGCTAGTTTGAAGCACAATTGTCGAAAAGGATAGTAGCATTGTCCCTTCACTCTCTTTTTTGGAGGGGCTTTTCTTTTTTTTAGCCCCTCTCTTTTTTTGGGCCTTCTCTTTTTTTATTTGGCCTTTCTCTCTTCTTCTTCTTTTTGTTTCCTCACATGGGACAATGCTCTAATAATGAAGATCATCACACTTTTATTTACTTACAACTCAAAGATTACAACTCGAAGCTAGAACAAAATATGACTCCATGTGAATGCCTCCGGCGGTGTACCGGGATGTGCAATGAATCAAGGGTGACATGTATGAATGAATTGTGAATGGTGGTTTTGCCACAAATACAATGTAAACTACATGATCATGCATGGCAATATGACAATATGAAGTGTGTCATAATAACGGAGCGGTGGAAAGTTGCATGACAATATATCTCGGAATGGCTATGGAAATGCCATGATAGGTAGGTATGGTGGCTGTTTTGAGGAAGGTATATGGTGGGTGTATGGTACCGGCGAAAGTTGCGCGGTACAAGAGAGGCTAGCAATGGTGGAAGGGTGAGAGTGTGTATAATCCATGGACTCAACATTAGTCATAAAGAACTCATATACTTATTGCAAGAATATATAAGTTATCAAAACAAAGTATTCAACGCATGCTCCTAGGGGAAGGGTTGGTAGGATTTAACCATCGCGCGATCCCGACCTCCACACAAAGAATGACAATCAATAAATAAATCATGCTCCAACTTCATCACATAACGGTTCACCGTACTTGCATGCTACGGGAATCACAAACTTTAACACAAGTATTTCTCAAATTCACAATTACTCCACTAGCATGACTCTAATATCACCACCCTCATATCTCAGAACAATCATCAAGTATCAAACTTCTCATAATATTCAATGCCTATCATATTAGGACTAGTTTTATAACCAAAGCCAATTACCATGTTGTTCTAAAAGACTCTAAAAATAATATAAGTGAAGCATGAGAGTTCATCTATTTTTTCAAAATAAGACCACCGCCGTGCTCTAAAAAGATATAAGTGAAGCACTAGAGCAACCAACAAACTACTCCAAAAGACATAAGTGAAGATCAACGAGTAGTTGAATAATTATGTAACTATGTGAAGACTCTCTAACATTTAAGAATTTCAGATCTTGGGATATTATTCAAACAGCAAGCAAAACGAAATAAAACAAAATGACGCTCCAAGCAAAACACATATCATGTGGTGAATAAAAATATAGCCTCAAGTAAAGTTACCGATAGACGAAGACGAAAGAGGGGATGCCTTCCCGGGGCATCCCCAAGCTTAGGCTTTTGGTTGTCCTTGAATTTTACCTTGGGGTGCCTTGGGCATCCCCAAGCTTAGGCTCTTGCCACTCCTTGTTCCATAGTCCATAGAATCTTTACCCAAAACTTGAAAACTTCACAACACAAAACTCAACAGAAAACTTGTAAGCTCCGTTAGTATAAGAAAATAAAACCACCGCTTAGGTACTGTTGTGAACTCATTCGAAATTCATATTGGGATAATATCTACTGTATTCAAACTTCTCTATGGTTCATACCCTCCTATACTACTCATAGATTCATCAAAATAAGCAAACAACACATAGAAAACAGAATTTGTCAAAAACAGAACAGTCTGTAGCAATCTGTAACTTTTGAATACTTATGTAACTCTAAAAATTCTAAACTAAATTTGTGGACCTGAGGAATTTGTCTATTAATCATCTTCAAAAAGAATCAACTCAAAAGCACTCTCCAATAAAAAATGGAAGCTAATCTCGTGAGCGCAAAGTTTCTGTTTTTTACAGCAAGATCACATTAACATTCACCCAAGTCTTCCCAAAGGTTCTACTTGGCACTTTATTGAAACAAAAGCTATAAAACATGATTACTACAGTAGCTTAATCATGTGAACACACAAAAACAGTAGGGGTAAATATTGGGTTGCCTCCCAACAAGCGCTTTTCTTTAATGCCTTTTAGCTAGGCATGATGATTTCAATGATGCTCGCATAAAAGATAAGAATTGAAACATAAAGGGAGCATCAAGAAGAATATGACAAGCACATTTAAGTCTAACCCACTTCCTATGCATAGGGATTTTGTGAGAAAACAACTTATGGGAACAATAATCAACTAGCATAGGAAGGCAAAACAAGCATAGCTTCAAGATTTTCAACACATAGAGAGGAAACTAGATATTATTGCAATAGGTAGAAACATATGTTCCTCTCTCATAATAATTTTCAGTAGCATTATGAATGTATTCAAAAATATAACCATCACATAAAGCATTCTTTTCATGATCTACTTGCATAGAAATTGTACTACTCTCCACATAAGCAAATTCATTCTCATCAATAGTAGTGGGAGAAAACTCAACAAAATAACTATCATGTGAAGCATAATCCAATTGAAAATTAAAATCATGATGACAGGTTTCATGGTTATCACTATTCTCAATAGCATACAAGTCATCACAATAATCATCATAGATAGCAACTTTGTTCTCATAATCAATTGGAACCTCTCCCGAAATAGTGGATTCATCACTAAATAAATTCATGACCTCTCCAAATCCACTTTCATCAATATAATCATCATAAATAGGAGGCATGCTTTCATCATAATAAATTTACTCATCAAAACTTGGGGGACTAAAAATATCATCTTCATCAAACATAGCATCCCCAAGCTTGTGGCTTTGCATATCATTAGCATCATGGATATTCAAAGGATTCACACTAACAACATTGCAATCATGCTCACCATTCAAATATTTAGTGCCAAACAATTTATAGCATTCTTATTCTAGTACTTGAGCATAATTTTCCTTCCCATCATTTTCACGAAAGATATTAAAAAGATGAAGCATATGAGGCAACCTCAATTCCATTTTTTTGTAGTTTTATTTTATAAATTAAACTAGTGATAAAACAAGAAACAAAAAGATTTGATTGCAAGATCTAAAGATATACCTTCAAGCACTCACCTCCCCGGCAACGGCGTCAGAAAAGAGCTTGATGTCTACTACGCAACCTTCTTCTTGTAGACGTTGTTGGGCCTCCAAGTGCAGAGGTTTGTAGGACAATAGCAAATTTCCCTCAAGTGGATGACCTAAGGTTTATCAATCTGTGGGAGGCGTAGGATGAAGTTTGTCTCTCTCAAACAACCCTGCAATCAAATAACAAAGAGTCTCTTGTGTCGCCAACACACCCAATACAATGGTAAATTGTATAGGTGCACTAGTTCGGCGAAGAGATGGTGATACAAGTGCAATAAGTATGGTAGATATAGGTTTTTGTAATATGAAAATATAAAAACAGCAAGGTAACTAATGATAAAAGTGAGCGTAAATGGTATTGCAATGCGTTGAAACAAGGCCTAGGATTCATACTTTCACTAGTGCAAGTTCTCTCAACAATAATAACATAACTGGATCATATAAATATCCCTCAACATGCAACAAAGTGTCACTCCAAAGTAACTAATAGCGGAGAACAAATGAAGAGATTATGGTAAGGTACGAAACCACCTCAAAGTTATTCTTTCTGATCGATCTATTCAAGAGTCTGTAGTAAAATAGCACGAAGCTACTCTTTCCGTTCGATCTATCTTAGAGTTCGTACTAGAATAACACCTTAAGATACAAATCAACCAAAACCTTAATGTCACCTAGATACTCCATTGTCACCTCAAGTATCCGCGGGCATGATTGTACGATATGCATCACACAATCTCAGATTCATCTATTCAACCAACACAAAGTACTTCAAAGAGTGCCCCAAAGTTTCTATCGGAGAGTCAAGATGAAAACGTGTGCCAACCCCTATGCATAAGTTCACAAGAACCCGCAAGTTGATCACCAAAACATACATCAAGTGAATCAATAGAATACCCCATTTTCACCAAGGTATCCCACGCAAGACATCGAGTGTTCTCAAATCCTTAAAGACTCAATCCGATAAGATAACTTCAAAGGGAAAACTCAATCCATTACAAGAGAGTAGAGGGGGGAAACATCATAAGATCCAACTATAATAGCAAAGCTCGCGATACATCAAGATCGTGCCATCTCAAGAACACGAGAGAGAGAGAGAGAGAGAGAGAGAGAGAGAGAGAGAGAGAGAGAGAGAGATCAAACACATAGCTACTGATACATACCCTTAGCCCCGAGGGTGGACTACTCCCTCCTCATCATGGAGAGCACCGGGATGATAAAGATGGCCATCGAAGAGGGATTCCCCCTCTGGCAGGGTGCCGGAACAGGGTCTAGATTGGTTTTCGATGGCAACAGAGGCTTTCGGCGGCGGAAGTTCCGATCTAGGTTACTTTCCGGAGGTTTCAGTATATATAGGAGGTGTTGGAGACGGGGACAAGTAAAGGGGACCTCCAGGCTGTCCACGAGGCAGGGGGCGCGCTCCTACCCTCGTGGGCAGCCCGGGAACCTTCTGGTCCCCCTCCGGCACTTCCTAGGCTTCTTCTGGTCCAAAAATAACCTCCGTTGAGTTTCAGGTCAATTGGGCTCCATTTGATATTCCTTTTCTGCGATACTCTAAAACAAGAGAAAAACAGAAACTGGCACTGGGCTCTGGGTTAATAGGTTAGTCCCAAAAAGCATATAAAAGTGTACATACAAGCCCATAAAACATCTTACAAGGATAATATAATAGCATGGAACAATCAAAAATTATAGATACATTGGAGACGTATCAAGCGGGAGACCAACTCCTTCCGTGAAGCAGGACGCTGGCGGCGGAGTCATCGCCGCTCCGGCGAGGTCCGAGGACGCCGGGAGGGGGCGCCGGCGTCGGGGACGGGGCGGATCCGGTCGGCGCAGCCCCGGATCCAGGCGGTGGAGCGGAGGCGGAGAGGCAGGAGTGGGGCGGCGCTCAGGGTGGCTCGCGGTGGCGCTGAGAGGGCAGCCAAAGGGCGCTAGCGACGGTGAGCGAGGCTCGCGGTGAACGGCTCCTCGGACGAGCTCCGGAGGCGCGGAGGTAGCGGCGCAGTGGCGGAGCAGCGCGGTGGCGGCTTGGCCGGTAGTGGTGTTGCCGGATGGAGGCGACGGCATGCGAGGAGCACAGTCGGCAGTGGGGCTGGACGACGGGGCTCGGGTGCGCGTGAGGCTCGCGGGAAGGTGGCTCGGGCGCTCGGCCCGGCGGCAGCGGTTCGGGCCCAGGCGGGCCACGGCGAAGTGGGCGCGAGGAGGGACACGCGGAAGCGCCTGATTGGCTGGGCGGTGGAGGAGGGCGACATGGTTGGAGGCGGTGGACGCGTCCAGCGGCGGGGCGAACTTGTCCGGCGGCGCGAGGTGGAAGAAGACTAGGGTTTACCTGAGATTATGGACAGGGGAGGTTTTTTTATATCTAGAGGGAGCATGGAGAGTCCAAATGAGGTGTGGTTTTCGGCCACGCGATCGTGATCCAATAGCGAAGAGCATGGAGGGGGTTTAGATGGGTAGCAGGTTGTTGTGGAGGGGTGCAGGGCTGCACAGAGAGAGGGGTCCGGCGGTTAACGCGGTTAACCGTTCGGGCATCAAACGGACTCCAAATGCGACGAAATTTGACAGGCAGTCTACCTACACTATAATAATTTCGCACGTCAACTTTTACCCCATTCCGAGCACATTTTTCGACCAGTTATAAAATAAAGATTCGGAGGTGTCGCGGGCGCGTGCGAGTGTGTGTGGGCTCAGAACGGACAACGGAGAGGATGGGGCAACTACGAACGGAAGCAAGCTTTGAAAAGTATGCAGATGCAATGCACATGATGACATGGCAAAGTGCAACACGCAAGCAGTTGACATGGCAATGACAGCGAATCAGAGGAAGACACCTGGCGCATCGGTCTCGGGGCATCACAACACTCCCCTACTAACAAGAGATCTTGTCCCGAGATCTTAGGAACGAGACGAAAGGGAAAAAGGAAGAACAAAGTTCTTGGACAAAAGAGCGAAACAAAAGAATCTCGAGAGGTTGAACAACTTGAAAGAAGAACGGAATGGAGACGAACGCGATTCAGAAGCTCCATTACAAAAGAGGAACAAGGAACAAACGAGAACCTTGATGGTAGAAAGACATGATACAGGAGTTGAAGGAACAAGAATGAATTCAAAACCACTCCGGTTAAAAGAGAAAAGGAATTCGAACGAAGGAATTTGGGCAGCATTCCGGCTGAAAATGGAAGGAATATAACTTGAACTTGACAAGATAGAGCGATCCATGACGAGATGAACAAGACAATGCCTCCGGGAGAAATAAAGAATGGAATGAGAAGAAAGGAGAAAGAACAACATTTTCTAGCACAAAAGAATTGAAAGCATCCTTGCGAAGAAGGGACAAGGGAGTTGTTGGTAAATTAACAACAAAAGAATAAGCTTGTTGTGGACTAATGGAAATCATCCCAAAACTTGAGGTGAATTTTGCCACAACGAAAAGATTGAATAGATGAGATGAAGGAAGAAATGCAAAACTCCACTTCGAATGAATACGGAGAATTATTTGCACAACTCGAGGGGCAAGAAGAAGAATGCTTGAGTTTCTCCAACAAGAAACTTGATGAACACTTGACGAATGAATTAACTCATGATGAACCACCATGAAGAACTCCGGTGACAAACGGGTGATGGGATCGGAACGAAGTATGAAAATAATAAGATTAAAGCCTTGCGGTGAATTAGATGGGGTTCCGATAAGATGGCCGAGAAAACTTTGAACTCCGGAACAGAAAAGATGAAAACACTTGGAACTATAATTTATTCATCATGAACAAATTCCGAAGGAAATGATTAATCAACTTGATGAAAAGAATAAGAATTATGTTATGATTATCCTCCATCAATTAAATTGATGTGAAACAATGGATTTGCATACCACTTATTCGCGTTGAAATTGAATAAATAGGGATATATAGCGCAAGAACTTGAGAAAGTCTTCATGAGCCACCGGTAGGATTGGACAGAACGAATGGGTTGATATGATGACAAAGAAAAAGACTCTTGAACAAGACACCGTAAGAATTGAAATTGAGTGAATACAAGAGAATGAATCGCCGGGAAAATAAAGCACTTGAGGAAATTTAGATAGAAGAGAACAAAGAGATCAAGAACGGATTAAAGAATGCTTGAACGAAGCACCAGAATGTAGAGACGAACAAAGAGGCATCAATTAAGAATAGTTGGAGGTCGAAGTTGAAAACTGAGAACGAAGAAATCTTGTGAAATGATGACCTTCGGAGGAACACAATGGAAAGAATTGATGAAATGCTTTGGATGGGTACAGAAAAGAATTATGACAACGGAATAATTCGAGAGGATAACGTGAAGCTAGAACCACAAATTTTTAAGAGAATGGACAACATTTAGAGGAAACTCTTCTTCGGTCTTCAAATGTTGAGAATGACAACGAGAAATACCATGAAGAATTTGTGAGATACTCTGGAATAATGAAAAGATGAAAGGTTGAACCAATGATGAAAAGTATTTGAAAATGATCTTGGAGAAGGCATATGACTGATAGAATCCATACTTACGTCACAATTTAAAAAGAATTTGGGAATAGCTCCGGAATATTAGGAGAGTCAGGTAAGATCCTGGGAATAAACCTGTGGGTTAGGGCCCACTGAAGAGAAAACACCGTCAAAAAGGATGGTTTGAATAAGAAATGATGTACCGGAACGATTGAAAGACTCGAATGAGGTGACAGCCTCGAAATAATTGGAATACAAACGAATCTCCTGAGGTGTCTTAAGAACTCTGGAACAATTAAATGGCGAGAGGCGAGCGAGCAAATGAAACATCTTAGCCGTGGGAAAAGAATATGACAACACCGAGAACAAATAGAATTGGATTCACCGGAAAAGAAAAGGAGATGAAGAATGCCGAACTAACGAGAATTCACCGGTTGAGATCATTGAGGAAAGAATTCAAAGACTTCACACAAGTAGGATGGATATTCGATTAAGGACTCCAGCTTCAAGAAGAAAAAGGGTGGGCGGGTGGGAAAAATAAAGACCACTTCGAAAGGGGAGACAACGTCTGTTGAGAAAGAACTGAGGACTGAATTTGCAAAAGGCGGAGAGGATCGAATCAACTTGACGAGAAATGCACCGGATGAAAAGAGCTGACAACGCAATGATCGGAAAACTAACTGTGTGATCCTAAAAAATTTGAAGGGGAAGAGGAGTAATCCAAAACACCTACGTCAAGATTCCTCACCAGAGCGACGAAGGGGCTGAGGAGTAAAAAGAATTCCTACTCTTCGATATAACTAGACTCCAAAATAGTTTTCTGCTAGACTCAACAACGGCCAAACTACGATCAATCAAGGGGGATCCTATGGTCGGTCTGTTAGGAAATGTAGTATTTCAAAAAAAAACTACGATCACGCAAGATCTATCTACTAGAAGCATAGCAACGAGAGGGGAGAGTGTGTCTACGTACCCTCGTAGACCGAAAGAAGAAGCGTCTAATGACGCGGTTGATGTAGTCGAACGTCTTCGCGATCCAACCGATCCAAGCACCGAACGTACGGCACCTCTGCGTTTACCGCACGTTCAGCTCAATGACATCGCACGAGCTCTTGATCCAGTTGAGCTTCACGGGAGAGTTTCGTCAGCACGACGGCGTGGCGACGGTGATGACGAAGCTACCGGCGCAGGGCTTCGCCTAAGTACAGCAACGATATAACCGAGGTGTGTAACTATGGGGAGGGGCACCGCACACGGCTAAAATCAACTTGTGTGTCTATGGGGTGCCCCCTCACCATGGGGAGTCCTACCATGTAGTAGGAGTAGGAGAGAAGGAAGGGGAGGAGAGGGGGAAGGAAAGAGGGGGGCCGGCCCCCACCCAATTCAGATTGGGCTAGGGGGCGCGCCCTCCACCTTTTCCCTTCCTCTCATCTATTCCACTAAGGCCCATCAACTCCCCGGGGGGTTCCGGTAGCCCCTCGGTACTCCGGTAAATGCCCGAACTCATCCGGAACCATTCCGATGTCCAAATATAGGCTTCCAATATATCGATCTTTATGTCTCGGACCTTTCGAGACTCCTCTTCATGTCCGTGATCACATCCGAGACTCCGAACTAGCTTCGGTACATCAAAACACATAAACTCATAATACCGACCGTAATCAAACGTTAAGCGTGCGGACCCTACGGGTTCGAGAACTATGTAGACATGACTGAGACTCATCTCCGGTCAATAACCAATAGCGGAACGTGGACGCTCATATTGGTTCCTATATATTCTACGAAGATCTTTATCGGTCAAACCGCATAACAACATATGTTGTTCTCTTTGTCATCGGTATGTTACTTGCCCGAGATTCGATCGTCGGTATCAACATACCTAGTTAATCTCGTTACCGGCAAGTCTCTTTACTCATTCCGTAATACATCATCTCGTGACTAACTCATTAGTCACTTGCTTGCAAGGCTTATTGTGATGTGTATTACCGAGAGGGCCCAGAGATACCTCTCCGACACTTGGAGTGACAAATCCTATTCTCGATCTATGCCAACACCACAAATACCTTCGAAGACACCTATAGAGCATCTTTATAATCACCCAGTTACGTTGTGACGTTTGATAGCACACAAGGTGTTCCTCCGGTATTCGGGAGTTGCATAATCCCATAGTCATAGGAACATGTATAAGTCATGAAGAAATGAATAGCAGTAAAACTAAACGATCAAGTTGCTAAGCTAACGGATGGGTCTTGTCCATCACATCATTCTCCTAATGATGTGACCCCTTGATCAAATGACAACTCATGTCTATGGCTAGGAAACATAACCATCTTTGATCAATGAGCTAGTCTAGTAGAGGCATACTAGGGACACTCTGTTTTGTCTATGTATTCACACATGTACTAAGTTTCCGGTTAATACAATTCTAGCATGAATAATAAAAATTTATCATGATATAAGGAAATACAAATAACAACTTTATTATTTTCTCTAGGGCATATTTCCTTCAGTCTCCCACTTGAACTAGAGTCAATAATCCAGATTACATAGTATTGATTCTAACACCCATGGAGTCTTGGTGTTGATCATGTTTTGCTCATGGAAGAGGCTTAGTCAACGGGTATGTGACATTCAGATCCGTATGTATCTTGCAAATTGCTATGTCTCCCTCCTTGACTTGGTCGCGAATGGAATTGAAGCGTCTCTTGATGTGCTTGGTTATCTTGTGAAACCTGGATTCCTTTGCCAAGGCTATTGCTCCAGTGTTGTCACAAAAGATTTTCATTGGACCCGATGTACTAGGTATTAACCTAGATCGGATATGAACTCTTTCATCTAGACTCCTACATTTGCTGCTTCCGAAGCAGCTGAGTACTCCGTTTAACACGTAGATCCCGCCACGACGCTCTGCTTGGAACTGCACCAACTGACAGCTCCACCGTTCAACAAAAATACATATCCGGTTTGTGACTTAGAGTCATCCCGATCAGTGTCAAATCTTGCATCGACGTAACCATTTACGACAAGCTCTTTGTCACCTCCATAAACGAGAAACATATCCTTTGTCCTTTTCAGGTACTTCAGGATGTTCTTGACTGCGGTCCAGTGATCCACTCCTGGATTACTTTGGTACCTCCATGCTAAACTTATAGCAAGGCACACATCAGGTCTGGTACATAGCATTGCATACATGATAGATCCTATGGCTGAGGCATAGGGAATGACTTTCATTTTCTCTCTATCTTCTGCAGTGGTCGGACATTGAGTCTTACTCAACTTCACACCTTGTAACACAGGCAAGAACCCTTTCTTTGACTGATCCATTTTGAACTTCTTCAAAACTTTATCAAGGTATGTGCTTTGTGAAAGTCCAATTAAGCGTCTTGATCTATCTCTATAGATCTTGATGCCTAATATATAAGCAGCTTCACCGAGGTCTTTCATTGAAAAATTCTTATTCCAGTATCCCTTTATGCCATCCAAAAATTCTATATCATTTCCAATCAACAAAATGTCATCTACATATAATATTAGAAATGCTACAGAGCTCCCATTCACTTTCTTGTAAATACAGGCTTCTCCAAAAGTTCGTATAAAACCATATGTTTTGATCACCTCATCAAAGCGTATATTCCAACTCCAAGATGCTTGCACCAGTCCATAGATGGATCGCTTGAGCTTGCACACTTTGGTACGACCTTTAGGATCGACTAAAACTTCTGGTTGCATCATTTACAACTCCTCTTTGGGGTATCCATTAAGGAATGCAGTTTTTTGACATCCATTTGCCAGATTTCATAATCATAAAATGCGGCAATTGCTAACATGATTCGGACAGACTTAAGCATCGTTACGGGTGAGAAAGTCTCATTGTAGTCAACTCCTTGAACTTGTCGAAAACCTTTCGCAACAAATCGAGCTTTGTAGACAGTAACATTACCGTCGGCGTCGGTCTTCCTCTTGAAGATCCATTTATTTTCAATGGCTTGCCGATCATCGGGCAAGTCAACCAAAGTCCACACTTTATTCTCATACATGGATCCCATCTCAGATTTCATGGCCTCAAGCCATTTTGCGGAATCTGGGCTCATCATCGCTTCCTCATAGTTCGTAGGTTCATCATGGTCTAGTAACATGACTTCCAGAACTGGCTTGCCGTACCACTCTGGTGCGGAACATACTTTGGTTGACCTACGAGGTTCAGTAGTAACTTGTTCTGAAGTTTCCTGATCATTATCATTAGCTTCCTCGCTAATTGGTGTAGGAATCACTGGAACTAGTTTATGTGGTGTACTACTTTCCAATTCGGGAGAAGGTACAATTACCTCATCAAGTTCTACTTTCCTCCCACTCACTTGTTTCGAGAGAAACTCCTTCTCTAGAAAGGATCCATTCTTAGCAACGAATATCTTGCCTTCGGATCTGTGATAGAAGGTGTACCCAACAGTCTCCTTTGGGTATCCTATGAAGACACATTTCTCCGACTTGGGTTCGAGCTTACCAGGTTGAAGCTTTTTCACATAAGCATCGCAGCCCCAAAATTTAAGAAACGACAACTTTGGTTTCTTGCCAAACCACAGTTCATAAGGTGTCGTCTCAACGGATTTAGATGGTGCCCTATTTAACGTGAATGCAGCTGTCTCTAAAGCATAACCCCAAAACGATAGTGGCAAATCGGTAAGAGACATCATATATCGCACCATATCTAATAAAGTACTGTTATGATGTTGGGACACACCATTACACTCTGGTGTTCCGGGTGGCGTGAGTTGTGAAACTATTCCACATTGTTTCAAATGAAGATCAAACTCGTAACTCAAATATTCGCCTCCATTAACTAATCCATTAACTAATCCCGATGGTAGATGTAGAGGTAGCGTGCCGACGGCGATCACGTCGACTTTGGAACCATTTCCCACATGCATCGTCACCTTGTCCTTAGCTAATCTTCGTTTAATCTGTAGCCCATGTTTCAAGTTACGAGCATTAGTAAGGTACACATCAATAACATGTATATCAAATATACATTTGTTCACTTTGCCATCCTTCTTATCTGCCAAATACTTGGGGCAGTTCCGCTTCCAGTGTCCAGTCCCTTTGCAGTAGAAGCACTCAGTTTCAGGCTTGGCTCCAGACTTGGGTTTCTTCGCGGGAGTAGCAACTGTCTTTTTATTCTTCTTTAAGTTCCCCTTCTTTCCCTTGCCCTTTTTCTTGAAACTAGTGGTCTTGTTAACCATCAACACTTGATGCTCCTTTTTGATTTATACCTCCGCAGCTTTGAGCATAGCGAAGAGCTCGGGAATTGTCTTCTGCATCCCTTGCATGTTATAGTTCATCACGAAGCCTTTATAGCTTGGTGGCAGTGATTGAAGAACTCTATCAATAACACTATCTTCACCAACTTTGCAACCAAGTTGAGTCATATGATTGTAGTACCCAGACATTCTGAGCAAGTGTTCACTGATAGAACGGTTCTCCTCCATCTTGCAGCTATAGAACTTATTGGAGACTTCATATCTCTCAGTCCGGGCATTCGATTGAAATATTAACTTCAACTCTTGGAACATCTCATATGCTCCTTGACTTTCAAAACGTCGTTGAAGTCCCGATTCTAAGCCGTAAAGCATGGCACACTAAACTATCGAATAGTCATCAGAACGAGCTTGCCAGACGTTCATAATGTCCGGAGTTGCTCCTGCAGCAGACCTGTCACCTAGCGGTGCTTCCAGGACATAATTCTTCTATGCAGCAATGAGGATAATCCTCAAGTTACGGACCCAGTCCGTGTAGTTGCTACCATCATATTTTGTCGGGGGAAACTGTCCGCCACGAACACCTATGGGACCGGAGCCCCTTGTCTGTGCGGTACGAGGGCGGAGGGAGCACAAAGAGCAGATCGAAGCAAACACGCGGGCAGTTTTACCCAGGTTCGGGCCGCACGGATGCGTAAAACCCTACTCCTGCTTGGTTGTGTATTGAGTTGAATGCTCGGGAGCTTGAAGAAGCAGCTACACCGTGCGTGAGAGTGATCTAGGTTCCGAACCCCCTCCACGTTGTGCATGGGCCTCCTTTTATAGTGTAAAGGGGTCACCGACAGGTGTCAACGTAGGAGAAAGGGGTAAAAATGTAAAAGAGGTGGTAGTTGTAACAGTGCGGGAACAGTGGAGCTACAGTACAGAACAGTGGTCTATACCTACTTAGACAGTGGGGGACAAGGGCATTTAATGCCCGTCGCCGTCGACCCCAAAAGCTCCCGCCTTAGCGTCTCCGTCCGCCACGGCGATGGATCCACCACCGTGGAGTGCCACCGTGTCCCCCAGGCTGCACAGCTATCCGCCACGCGTCCCTGAATAGGCCCCAGGGCGACGCGTGGGCCGATGAGCTGGAGCGCAGGCACACAGCGCAGCCTTCCCGGCAAGCACCTTGCCGGGGCCTTGATCTTGCCGGGCCCGGGAGCTTGCCGCTCCCCGGGCCCTTGCCGGGGCGCGTATAGCGCCGAGGCGTTGTCTTCTAGTCTTCCTGACAAGCTCCTCTTGCCAGGGCCTTGTGCTAGAGGGGTAGTCTTGAGCCTGGTACGGCCTTCCCGGCAAGCTCCTCTTGCCGGGGTCTCGATCTTCTGTCTTGTATACTTTGTTTTTGAATGGTTTAATAGGGAGCAGGAAGGTCTCCGGCGAGCCCGCAGTAAACCTTGCCGCGGGAAGCTGCAACTGCCCGTGCACAAGTTGGGGTACTGGGGTACCCCTACCTTAGTACACCGACAGGAGCCCCCGGGCCTGGGCCACACACGGTGCCGAGCGCTGTTGGGCCAGGCCCAAAACAGTGCACGGGCACCCGCGGCCCGCGGCGTGCCGAATCCACTTCCATATCCGCCGCACCCCACGGTAACGGCACGCGTCGATCGCGGCGTCATGGGATGGGACGTGCCCACGATCTCATAATGGAAAGGGGGAAACGCCCCCCACTCCCCCATAAAAGCAGAGGAAGCGGGCGCGGTTCCCCTCCTTGCGCCATCATTGCATCGTCTTCCTTGTCCAAAAGATTCCTTCTTGCGCTCTGCCTCCACATCTTCGCCGCCGTCGAGCTCTTCGTTCCCCTCCCTCCGCCGCGTCTGCCATGGCCCCAAAGACCGACAAGGCGAAGGCGGAGAAGGCCAAGAAGGAGAAATCGGAGCAAGCGGCCAAGCTCATCGCGTACCGGAAGCGGCATGTCGTCTTCCCGCCGAAGCTCGGCGTGCGGGAGCTCTGGAACAAGTACTACTTGTTCTGGTCCAAGGAAACCGACGCGCATCCCCGCACGCGAGCATATCCGGCCGCCGCCAAGGACAGCTATCCCGGCGGGTACCATTTCTTCGCTGCCTTCTTTCATTGTGGTCTCTGTCCTCCTTTCTCAAACTTCTTCTGCGATGTCATGAACACATATGGCTTCCATTTGCTTGACTTCACCCCCAACGCCATTCTCACCATGGCCGTTTTCGCACACATGTGCGAAAACTTCATAGGAGTCCATCCCAATGTAGCCCTCTTTAGACACTTCTTCACTCCTAGAGCCGAGGCCGATGCCCCCCTCTCCGGAGGAATTTCTTGGATCTTTCGTCTGAACAAGAAAGGGGCGTACTTGCCGGGGGAGCTCCGCGGCAAGTGGGAGGAATGGCGAGCGGAGTGGTGCTGGATCGTAGAAGACCAGCCGCAAGCCTTTACCGCGCCGCGCACAACGCCCATCGTGCGCGGCAGGGACTGGAGTGAGCTGGACTCGGACGACGTCAAGCTCAACATCGCCCTCGTCCGGATTCTTCGCCTTCGGTTGGCCAATCTGTCAGTTGCTGAGGTGGGCGCAGATTTCCTCCGCCGGCGCATCGCCCCTCTCCAAGACCGGAAGAGGCCGGCCTGGGAGTACGGCGGCCCGGCAGACATCATGAGGCTGCGCCCCGGGCTCAACTTCAACTTCACCACGCTGGAGCTGCGGGGAATGGTACGGGAACTCTTCAAGCCCGACCCGACACACCCCGAGTGGTTCAGGACTCCCCGGGGAGTGGTGCCGCTCTGCAACAACGCCGTCAGGGATCGGATCCTCGCCATGATGCCTATGTGTGACTCGCACGGCGTGGACCGCACGTGGATCGCCCCGAAGCCCATCGACGTCCTCAACTTCTACGACAACCTCGAAGAGGTGGCGAGGAACAAGGAGGACCTCAAGCTGCACACACGGGACACCACCGAGCAGGAGATCGCCTACATAGCTTCCCGGGCTGAAGAGGCCGCCGCAGCCGCGGCGGCAGGAATTTTCGGGTACTCGCCGGAACAGGCGGAAGCTGCGGACGCGTCCACCCAAGCGGAGGAGGCGGAGATCCGCAGGTTGCTGAATCTTCCTCCCGACGCGCTTGCCGGGGTTCCCTCGCTGAGGCACTCCGGGATCCACGGGATCGCGGCGGAGGCCGCGGCGGCAGAGGGCACCGCCGGAGGGAGCAGAGGCACCGCGAGAGGCGGAGGCGCCAAGGGAAAGAGGGCCGCAGCGCTGGACGCTGGGCCCAGTGAGCCGGCCGGGGCAGAGGAGGAGGAGGAGGAGGAGGCCGAGGACTCCGGCGGATCCACGGAATTGTACGCCGACGACCTCTCCTCGTCGGAGAGCTCCCCACCCCCGGCAAGCCCGAGGCAGTCCCCGGCGAAGCGCCTCCGCAAGGCGGCGACGGGGGAAAGAGCGCAGGCGCCCCGGCAACAGCCACCTCGCCGGGCAGCTCCCCTGGGGAGCCAAGCCGCGCCAAGGTCGTCCGGCGCACCGGCCGCAGCGGAGGCGGCCCGTGCGCGGACCACAACTGAGGCGCCTCGCAGGCCGGCAGCGAGCCGGCAGGGGTCTTCTCGGAGCGGAGCAGCGGCTCCGCCCACTCCTCGGGCGCCGGCGACCACAGGGGCTGGGTCTTCGCAGCCCCCAGCCCCGGTGAACACCAAGCGCGCAAGGGAGCCTTCGTCTTCCGCTCCTCGCGCCGACGCGCCCACGGTGGAGTATGACTTCTCCGCCCTGAGCGAGGACGACGAGGAGGACCAAGAGTAAGGATCCAAATCCTTATATCTTCTTGATTTCTGTCTTGATTTTTCTGTTGATGCTGACTCTGTCTATTGTTCTGATTTCAGGACCCTGGCCCATCGCGCAGCGAAGAAGGCCAAGGCGCCCGAGGCCGAGGTCGCGGAAGGCTCAGCAGCGGCGGCAACAGGGGGTGTACCGGAGCCGAGCCTGCCGGACTCGAGCGCTGCTCCGATGAGCAGCCCCCAGCGCAGCCCGCAGCGCAGCCCCCAGCGTAAGTCTGGGGTTCTCTCTTTTCGCTTGTCGGGGAACGCCTGAGGATTTGATTTTGTCTTCACGTCTTGACATCTCTTGTCTTGTTCTGTGCAGAGGTGGAGCCGCAGCGGGAAGAGCGCCCGGAGACCACCGCTGAGGAGCCGCAGGCCCCGCCATCCCCGCCAAGGCAGAACTCTCCGGCAAGGGAGAGTGCTCCGTCAAGGGCGGGTACTCCGCCAAGGCAGAGTACCCCGCCAAGGGCGAGCAGCCCGGCGAGGGCGGCCACTCCGCCAAGGCCGAGTTCCCCGGCGAGGGAGCCCGCCGCTGAGGGCGTCCGCCAAGGTATGCTTTGTGACTTGTCTTCTTGGCTTGCCTCTTTTTTTGGATATTTGCTTGAGTCTTGAACTTCTCTTTCTTCTTCTTCTTAGATCTTCCTCCTCCTGCGCCCATGGAGACGGAGGTGATCATCCTCGAGGAGGAGGACGCGCAGGGCGGCGGCGGCGACGCTCCTGTCGTCGAGGAGATAGCCGAGGCCGCCGAGCCGGCCGCGCAAGAGACTGCTCCGGCTGCAGACGCAGCGGCCGGGGAGGGGGACGGTGGTCGCACCGCCGACCCGAAGGCGGCGGGAGCATCGGATGCTACACCGGCCACCGGCCCCTCCGCCAGCGAGGAGCAGAGGTACTATCTCGAGGCCCCCAACGGCGTCTTCATCCAGATGCCGTGGGGGTCTTCATCGCGAGTTCCTGCGGAGGGCGAGGCATTCGACGGAGAAGTCCTCGCCTCCGCAGGCCTGAAGATCGTCCAAGCGCCCGGCGGGAGTGAGGGGCCCGAGGAGGAGAGGTTGCTCCACCAACTCCTGGCCCTTTACCGGGCCAGGCAGGCAAAGCTCGCCTCCCGGGAGGCTCTTGCCGCCAAGGCCGCGGCAGAAATGGAGAACCGTGCGGCGGAGCTCAGCGCCGCCAATCAGGCTGCCCTCCGCCAGGTGGCGGAGGAGCGTGAGCGTCTCGCCGGCGAGTACCAGGAGTGGGTGCTCGAGAAAGCTGAAGCCGACGAACAGCAGCGGCTCGCCGGGGTGGAGATGTCCCGGCGAGAGGGAGAGCTCGCGCAGCGGAAGGTCGAGCTCGACTCCCACGAGGAGGACCTTGCCGCTCGCGAGGCTGCCCTTGGCGGGGAGCTGAAGGAGGCGAAAGCCGCCGCGGTTGCCGCGGAAGACGCCAAGAAAGAGCTCGCCGCCAAGGTTGAACAGTTGGAGAAGGCGATGAAGGTGAGCGCCGAGAAGGTTGCCGCGCTCATCTTGGAGCGCGAGAAGGACGCTCACACAAATTCCGAGCTTCAGGTGAGTCTCTCCAAGAGGGGCGACGAGCTGAAGGCCGCCAAGGACTCCATTGAGGACTTGGAGCTGAAGGTCACCACTCTGAAGGAATCGCTCGACGCTGCCCGAGCTCAGGAGACCAAGTTGAAGGATGAGCTCCGCAAGGAGCGGACCTTGGTGGAGAACGTCAACAAGGCGTCCGAGCTCTTCCGGCAGACTATTGAAGTGTGGACCGAAGAGCTGGTTTCTTCTGCGTCCAATATTGACCAGGAGTTGCTGGCGTTGAAGGTCGAACATCTCATCTACTCGCCGGATCCGGATCTCCCGCACAGCGCCAGGCTCAGCCTCTTCTTCAGGGGGGTCGCGCCGGCTCTTGCAAGTCTCCGGAACCGCATCCCCGCGCAGCTGGCCGAGGAGTCGCGCCGGCTCTGCGCGGGAACTCTGGAGCGGGTGCTGACGAAGATCGTGTACCGCAACCCGGGAATCAACCTCACGAACGTTCTTCGCAGCTTGCCGGCTGATGCAAACACGGAGGCCTTGAAGGAGCAGGTCGGCCACATCATCGCCAAGGTGGCAAAGCTTGGCAGGAAGGAGGGCGACCGCGTAGACTAGGGCTCCATTTATCTTTATCTTTTGTTGCTGCACATTATGTCATGAACCTATTAGTCCATTGCGACAAGTTATCCTCTGTAAGATATTTACTCTATTTTGATCAATCAGTGCAATGTTATCTCCCTTGTTTCAATCTTTGACTTTGTATGTTTTCCACCCTACGCTCCCGGGGAGCATGCCGGCAAGGGGCCTTTGCCGCGAGCGCTGAGTGCTGGACTCTGAGCAGCCTGCTGGCCAAGGTCTTCGCCGGCAAGCAACCTTGTCGCAGCTAGTCGCAACGCACTTAGCTTGCCGAGCGTACTCGGAAACGAAGCAAGGGCGCGACACTTGTCGCAGCTCACTTAAATCGTTGAGTGAACTCGAAAGCAAGATAAGGGTGCGGCAAGCTACGGGTAGGTTCCTCCGCGCACAGGTTTTCCATACAAAATGTGATCGTTCAAGGAAGACAACTAAAATTTAAAATTTGAACTGGTCAAATTCTAACGACTTATCTTTCATATGTTGCTTGCTTATATTGCTTGCTTTTCGGTAAGACTTCTCTTTCTTGAACAGCACTTGGTTCCTCCTCCACCTCCTTCCCCCCCAGCAAACTTGTGCGCGAGGAACGTTCCTTCTGCTTAAGAGGAAAGAAAAGGGAGAGGGAAACAAGTATATGGCCTTTTGGCGTGCTAATGCTTACCGTACACTTGTGTGTTGCATCAAAACGCCAAATAGAACATGCAAATAGCAAGAAAAGGCATGCAAAAGGCGATCGATGCGAAAAACACGAAAACTTTACTGATGCACGGGGTCTGCGCCCGGCTTTGTACAAAGGGTTACATGCAACAGCGGCAAAGCTTGTACAAAAGGTGGTTGCCGGAACGGATCACGGCAACCGCGCCTTAGGGGTGAAACTTGCGAAGATGCTCTATGTTCCAGGAGTTGCTCACCGGTAAGCCTTCTTCGGTCTCGAGGCGGACAGCGCCGGGCCTCGTAACTTGTCTCACCCGATAAGGGCCTTCCCACTTCGGCGTCAACTTGTTGGAATTCTTGGCGGACTGAACACGCCGAAGAACAAGGTCGCCTTCCTCGAGACTCCTGGCCTTGACTTTGCGGCTATGATAGCAGCGCAAAGCTTGCTGGTATCGAGCAGCTCGCACAGCAGCCTGGAGACGTCCCTCCTCAAGGAGCAATGCGTCATCTTGCCGCAGCTGCTCTTGCTCGAGCTCATCGTAAGCGAGCACTCGAGGAGATCCGTATACGAGTTCCGTGGGGAGAACTGCTTCTGCTCCATAGACTAGAGCAAAAGGTGTCTGTCCGGTGGCTCGACTTGGTGTTGTTCTGATTGACCAAAGAGCCGCCGGGAGCTCCTCTATCCAATTTCTTCCGCACTTGCGCAGCCTGTCAAAGGTCCTTGTCTTGAGTCCGCGCAGCACTTCAGCGTTTGCCCTCTCCGCTTGACCGTTGCTCCTCGGGTGAGCAATAGAAGCGAAACAGACCTTGGCGCCAAGGTCTTGGACGTACTGCATGAAGGTGCGACTAGTGAATTGCGTACCGTTGTCGGTGATGATCCTGTTAGGGATCCCGAAACGGCAAACAATCGACCTGAAGAACCTGACTGCTGACTGTGCTGTCACCTTCCTCACTGGCTCCACTTCTGGCCACTTTGTGAACTTGTCGATTGCAACGTACAAGTACTCAAAGCCCCCGACAGCGCGAGGGAAAGGGCCGAGGATATCGAGCCCCCAGACCGAGAAGGGCCATGACAAAGGGATTGTTTGGAGAGCTTGAGCTGGCTGATGGATCTGCTTCGCATGGAACTGGCACGCTTCACACTTGGTTACTAGTGCAGTTGCATCTTGGAGGGCTTCTTGCCAAAAGAACCCTTGCCGGAAAGCTTTCCCGGCAAGCGCCCTTGCGCCAATGTGGTGGCCGCATATGCCTCCGTGTATTTCCGCCAACAGCTTCTGTCCATCTTCTCTGGAGATGCACTTCAACCTGACACCGTTGAGTCTTCTTCTGTACAGCTCGTTATCCACGAACTGATACATACTTGACTGCCTGGTTATCTTCTCTATCTCTTGAGGGTCGTGGGGGAGTTCTCCAGTTTGCAGAAAACGGACGATCTGCTGCGCCCATGCCGGAGCCCGAGGCTCGACGACAAGGACTAAAGGCTCGAGGGCCGCTGCGGGAACCTCAGCTTCTACGGCAAGGACCTCTGGTTCTGCCGTAGCTGACGGTCCCCCGGCAAGTTCGCCGGGGTGAGGCTTGCCGGGAACGTTTGCTTCAACTGTACAAGCCGGAGGACTTGTAGGAGCAAACTGTTCCTCAGCGTTCTGGTTGTTGATCATGGGGACCTTGGCGGCGGTTTCAGGAAGATCCGCCGGCAAGTAGTCGCCGGAGACCAACTTTCTCTTCTTGGACTGCCCAATTGATGGTGTAACGGATGGCTGAGTCAGCTTGAGTAAGAAGGTCCCTGGTTCCACAGGTAACTTCATCGCGGCGCACTTTGAAAGGCCATCTGCAATTTCATTTTGAGCTCTCGGGACGTGCTCCATCTGTAAACCTTCAAAGTGCTCTTCAAGCTTTCTCACTTCATCAACATAAGCTTCCATCAAAGGGCTCTGATAGCTCTTATTAACTTGCCGGACTACCAACTGAGAATCGCCCCGCACAATCAGCTTTCTGATCCCAAGTTCGGCCGCAATCCTGAGGCCGGCGAGCAAGCCTTCATATTCTGCAGTGTTGTTTGTCGCTTGCTCCCTGGGAAAGTGCATCTGGATAACATATTTGAGGTGCTCTCCGGTGGGCGCGATGAGTACCACGCCAGCACCGGCGCCTTGCAGCGAGAAGGCACCGTCAAAATACATTACCCATTCACTTGTCGCTTCTTGTACGGGTGCACTTGTTTCTTGAACTTCTTCTTCTGGTGTCGGGGTCCACTCAGCTATGAATTCTGCCAAAGCTCGGCTCTGTATGGTTGAAGTACTTTCAAACTTGAGTCCAAAGCTCGACAGCTCCAGTGCCCACTCAACGATCCTGCCTGTTGCTTCTGGATTGTGCAATATCCTCTTCAACGGAAAGCGAGTGACCACTGTTATCTCATGGGCTTGGAAGTAATGGCGCAGCTTTCTCGAGGCCATGAGGAGGCCGAAAAGCAATTTTTGCACACCAGAGTATCTTGATCTAGCCCCCTGGAGAAGGGAACTTACAAAATACACTGGGCGCTGCACCATCTTCTTCCGCATCTCTCCTTGTTCCTGCGCAGAGTCTTCCTTGTCGGGACCAGAGCTTGTCGGGACAGCCCCCTGCTTGTCGCTGGATTCGCTTGCCGGTGATGCTGACTCCTCGTCGGACTCCCTCTCCGCTACTAACGCAGCACTAACCACTTGGTTGGTTGCCGCTAAGTATAGCAACAACTTTTCCTGTGGTCTAGGTGCGACAAGTATAGGAGTGGAGGACAGGTACCGTTTCAAATCCTGCAACGCCGCCTCCGCTTCCGGGGTCCACCTCATGGGACCTGCCTTCTTCAAGATTTTGAAGAAAGGTAGGGCGCGTTCTGCAGACTTTGAAATGAATCTACTGAGGGCAGCAACACAACCTGCAAGCCTTCTGACATCCTTGACGCGCTTCGGGGCTTCTATCTGCTCAATAGCTTTGATCTTGTCGGGGTTGGCTTCAATCCCCCTCTGTGATACAAAGAACCCGAGAAGCTTGCCGGAGGGGACTCCAAAGACGCACTTCTCGGGGTTCAACTTGAGCTGTATCCTGTGCAGGTTCTGAAACGTTTCTTCCAAGTCTTGAATCAGGGTTTCTTTGCTCTTGCTCTTCACCACGATGTCATCCATGTAAGCTTCTACATTTCTGTGGATCTGTGGCTCAAAAGCAGTGTACACTACCCTTGCAAAGGTTGAGCCTGCATTCTTCAATCCAAATGGCATGCGGATAAAGCAATAAGTGCCACATGGAGTGATAAATGCAGTCTTCTCTTCATCTTCCTTAGCCATGAAAATCTGATGATAGCCTGAGTATGCATCAAGAAAACAGAGTAGCTCACATCCGGCAGTGGAGTCAACGATCTGGTCAATGCGCGGCAAAGGGAATGGATCCTTGGGACATGCTTTATTGACATCGGTGAAGTCTATACACAATCTCCACTTCCCGTTGGCCTTGCGCACGACGACTGGGTTTGCCAACCACGTCGGATGGATCACACCTCTAACTAGGCCTGCTGCTTCTAGCTTCTTGATTTCCTCGTTGATGAACTCTTGGCGCTCCACGGCTTGCTTCCTCACTTTCTGCTTGATGGGCCGCGCATGAGGACAGACAGCAAGCTTGTGCTCAATCACCTTCCTGGGAACACCGGGGATGTCAGATGGTTGCCAGGCAAACACATCGACATTCGCCCGCAGGAAGGCGACGAGCGCGCTTTCCTATTTGCTGTCAAGGGTGGCACTGATGGTGAAGGTACCACCAGTGCCGTCCTCCTTCGCGGAAACTTTCTTGGTAGCCGGAGGAGCAGCCATTCCTTTCTTATTCTTGCCGGTGGAGCTCGATGGAACGTCCTCGACGGCAGCGCAGCACTCCGAGGAGGTGCGGTTGCCGGAGTGGGTCCCAGAGCACTTGCCGGACTTGGTCTTCGTCTTCTTCCCCCCGGGAGCATCAGCGGCAAGAGTATCCTTCTCGGCCGCAGCTGCCGCATCCCGGTAAATCTTGTCGGCGCAAATAAGCGCATCCTTCTTGTCGCTGTGGACAGTGATGACGCTTATCGGCCCCGGCATCTTCAGCACGTTGTAAGCATAGTGGGAAGCTGCCATGAACTTGGCGAGGGCAGGACGGCCAAGTATTCCATTGTAGGGCAATGGAATATCGGCGACGTCAAAGGTGATGCGCTCAGTTCTGAAGTTGAGCTCCCCGCCAAAGGTCACTGGCAGAGTGATTTTTCCCTTGGGCTTGCTCCTTCCCGGGTTGATTCCTTGGAACGAACCGGTCTCTTCGAGCTCGCCATCTTGAATCTGGAGTTTCTTGATCACAGTGGAGGAGATCAAGTTCAGCCCGGCCCCGCCGTCTACCAACATTTTGGTGACCTTGAGGTTGCGGATGGTGGGAGAAACCAGCATCGGCAAGCACCCGACCGCAGTGGTGCGGTCAGGGTGATCCTCAAGATCAAAAACGATGGGCGTGCTGGACCATTTGAGGAGCCTGCGCGACTCCACGGGCGGCTCCGCTGCGTTCACCTCACGCACCCACTGTTTTAGCTGGCGGTGGGAGGTGTGCAGGGAGGCGCCACCGTCGACGCACAGGACCTCTGTGGCCTTCTGGAACTCCTGCTCGCTGTTCTCGTCGTCCTCCATGTCTTCATCATCGTCTTCTTCGTTGTCGCGGCCCCGGGGAGGTCGATCTCCATGCCGCTGCTTAGCCTTGCCGCGGCGTCCTCCCCGGCCGTTGAACGGCCGCTTCTTGCTGGGCTCTTCCCCGCCACCTTGGGCCTTCTCCTTGTCGCGCCTCTCGTACTCAGCTTTTTGCTGCTCGACGAGGTACTCGACGCGCTTGCAGTTGGAGAGATCGTGACCCTTGGTGCGGTGAATCTTACAGTATTGCTTGTCGGAGCTACCCGGCTTGTCGGCCGCCGCTGCAGGGGCCGGCTCCTTGCCGGAGCCGCCAGCCTGTGCTTGCTTGGCGGGGGCCTCCTTGCCGGACTTCTCGACGGCAAGCACCTCCTTCTTGCCCTTCTTTCTGTTGTTCCGCCGCCGGCTCTTCTTTGCCGGGGCGGCGTCGTCGCTGTCGCTTCCTCCTGCGCCAGCATCCTCCCCGGGGAGTTTCCTCCCCTCTTCTGCGCGTGCGCACTTGTCAGCAAGAGCGTAGAGCTCGCTGACGTCCCTAATCTTGGTCATCGCCATTTCCTCACGCATGCGGCGGTTACGCACGTTCTGATGGAACGCGCTGATAACCGCGGCAGGGTGAACGTCAGGGATGTTGTGCTGCACCCGGCTGAAGCGTTGGATATACTTGCGCAGGGGCTCGCCTTCCTTCTGGGCCAAAATATGGAGATCGCTCTCCTGGCCATGGGGTTTGTGGCCGCCGGTGAAGGCGCCAACAAACTGGTGGCAAAGGTCGGCCCAAGAAGAGATGGAGCCTTCCGGCAAGTGCATGAGCCACGAACGGACGTTCGGCCTTAGCACGAGCGGGAAGTAATTCGCCAAGATCTTCTCGTCGCGCCCCCCGGCAGCTTGTACTGCGATGGTGTAGACGCTGAGAAACTCCGAGGGGTGCGTCTTGCCGTCGTACTTCTCCGGTACGTCGGGCTTGAAATTCTTCATGCTGGGCCACTGGACGCGCCGCAGCTCGCGGGTGAACGCAGGGCAGCCTGCCGCGTACGGCAAGTCGCCTGGTTCACCGGGCGCGTGCGCGTCGACAGTGTTCCCAGTTCTCTTGTCGGATTGTCGCCGAGCTTCTCGGCGGCGCTCGATTGTGGTCCGAGCGTCTTCATCTCGCCGGTCGTCGAGGACCTGGCGCTGGTCCCGACGGGCCCGCGGGTCCGACGAGGCTGTGGAGCCGTCGTCGGGGTTGTTCCGGCGGGGCGGCGTCTTCTGTTTCTGCGGCGGGGAGTGCACGCTTGTCGCACCCCCGGCGGTCTTGTCGCCGATAGCCTTCGTCTTCTCAGCCTGCCGCGGCCGTGAGGTCGACGGCTGCTGTGGAGAGTCGTTGTTGGCGAAGTCTATCAGGCTCCGGATGGTGGCCCTCCATTCTTCGGCCTTGTCGGCCGCCGGAGGAAAGTCGAGGAGCAGCTGCGCCCTTGCGAGCGCTTCTGCTGGAGTAGAGGGGAACGCGGGTGAGCGGTGCGAGGAGCGGGATACGCTCGGACTTCTAACAACGTTAGAAGGAGCGGGGTCCCGCGCCGGCGCCTTCGCTTTGCTTGTGCCCGGACGGGGGTCCGGGGCGTCCCGCGAGCCTCCGGTTTGGCCTTGCCCCAGCAAGCGGATACCACCTCCCGTGGTATGGCGCTGCGGGGTCGTCGTGTGCTGCGATGGACGCGGCGCGTCCACGGAGACCGAGGTCCGGTCGTCCGTCCTGTTCTTGGATCTGGTGGCACCGTGAGTGTCCTCACCGGCAACCACCCTTCCGACGGCGTCTCCCCCGCCCACCGTTGGCTCTGGTGGCGGCGGGTGAGACGCAGACGGGCCTCCGACCTCCGAAGGCTTCTTCTTCGGGGCCATGGAGTTGTCGCTAATGAAGTTGCTGATGAAGCTGGAGAGGTTGATGAAGAATGCGCCCGCGCGAACGCCGGATCAGGTTCGCACAACCTCGACGCCCCCTACCTGGCGCGCCAAAGATGTCGGGGGAAACTGTCCGCCACGAACACCTATGGGACCGGAGCCCCTTGTCTGTGCGGTACGAGGGCGGAGGGAGCACAAAGAGCAGATCGAAGCAAACACGCGGGCAGTTTTACCCAGGTTCGGGCCGCACGGATGCGTAAAACCCTACTCCTGCTTGGTTGTGTATTGAGTTGAATGCTCGGGAGCTTGAAGAAGCAGCTACACCGTGCGTGAGAGTGATCTAGGTTCCGAACCCCCTCCACGTTGTGCATGGGCCTCCTTTTATAGTGTAAAGGGGTCACCGACAGGTGTCAACGTAGGAGAAAGGGGTAAAAATGTAAAAGAGGTGGTAGTTGTAACAGTGCGGGAACAGTGGAGCTACAGTACAGAACAGTGGTCTATACCTACTTAGACAGTGGGGGACAAGGGCATTTAATGCCCGTCGCCGTCGACCCCAAAAGCTCCCGCCTTAGCGTCTCCGTCCGCCATGGCGATGGATCCACCACCGTGGAGTGCCACCGTGTCCCCCAGGCTGCACAGCTATCCGCCACGCGTCCCTGGATAGGCCCCAGGGCGACGCGTGGGCCGATGAGCTGGAGCGCAGGCACACAGCGCAGCCTTCCCGGCAAGCACCTTGCCGGGGCCTTGATCTTGCCGGGCCCGGGAGCTTGCCGCTCCCCGGGCCCTTGCCGGGGCGCGTATAGCGCCGAGGCGTTGTCTTCTAGTCTTCCTGACAAGCTCCTCTTGCCAGGGCCTTGTGCTAGAGGGGTAGTCTTGAGCCTGGTACGGCCTTCCCGGCAAGCTCCTCTTGCCGGGGTCTCGATCTTCTGTCTTGTATACTTTGTTTTTGAATGGTTTAATAGGGAGCAGGAAGGTCTCCGGCGAGCCCGCAGTAAACCTTGCCGCGGGAAGCTGCAACTGCCCGTGCACAAGTTGGGGTACTGGGGTACCCCTACCTTAGTACACCGACATATTTCAACTTAGCTTTCTCTAGGAACGCATTAAAATTCAAGGGAATGGTAGCACGGGCCATTGATCTACAACAACATAGATATGCAAAAACTATCAGGACTAAGTTCATGATAAATTAAAGTTCAATTAATCATATTACTAAAGAACTCTCACTTAGATAGACATCCCTCTAGTCATCTAAATTACCACGTGATCCAAATCAACTAAACCATGTCCGATCATCACGTGAGATGGAGTAGTTTTCAATGGTGGACATCTTATGTTGATCATATCTACTATATGATTCATGCTCGACCTTTCGGTCTCTAGTGTTCCGAGGCCATGTATGTACATGCTAGGCTCGTCAAGTTTAACCCGAGTATTCTGCATGTGCAAAACTGTCTTACACCCCTTGTATTTGAACGTAGAGCTTATCACACCCGATCATCACGTGGTGTCTCGGCACGACGAACTTTCGCAACGGTGCATACTCAGGGAGAACACTTGTACCTTGAAATTTTGTAAGGGATTAATGCTACCGACGGACTAAGCATAATAAGAAACATAATAAGATAAACATCACATGCAATCAAAATATGTGACATGATATGGCCATCATCATCTTGTGCTTTTTGATCTCCATCTCCAAAGCATCGTCATGATCTCCATCGTCACCGGCTTGACACCATGATCTTCATCTTAGCGTCATGGTCGTCTCTCCAACTATTACTACTACTACTGTCGCTAACTCATAGTGATGAAGTAAAGCAATTACATGGACTTCACAATTCATACAATAAAGAGACAACCATAAGGCTCCTGCCGGTTGCCGATAATTTACAAAACATGATCATCTCATACAATAATGTATAACTCATCACGTCTTGAGCATATCACATCACAACATGCCCTGCAAAAACAAGTTAAACGTCCTCTACTTTGTTGTTGCAAGTTTTACGTGGCTGCTATGGGCTTAGCAAGAACCGTTCTTACCTACGCATACAAAAACCACAACGATTTTTCGTCAAGTATGTGTTGTTTTAACCTTCACAAGGACCGGGCGTAGCCACACTTGATTCAACTAAAGTTGGAGAAACTAACACCCGCCAGCCACCTGTGTGTGAAACACGTCGGTAGAACTAGTCTCGCGTAAGCGTACGCTTAATGTCGGTCCGGGCCGCTTCATCCAACAATACCGCCAAATCAAAGTATGACATGCTGGTAAGCAGTATGACTATTATCGCCCACAACTCATTGTGTTCTACTCGTGCATATCATCTACGCATAGACCTGGCTCATAATGCCACTGTTGGGAAACGTAGTATTTCAAAAAAATCTATGATCACGCAAGATCTATCTACTAGAAGCATAGCAACGAGAGGGGAGAGTGTGTCTACGTACCCTCGTAGACCGAAAGCGGAAGCATCTAGTGACGCGGTTGATGTAGTCGAACGTCTTCGCGATCCAACCGATCCAAGCACCGAACGTACGGCACCTCCGTGTTCAGCACACATTCAGCTCAATGACGTCCCACGAGCTCTTGATCCAGTTGAGCTTCACGGGAGAATTTCGTCAGCACGACGGCGTGGTGACGGTGATGATGAAGCTACCGGCGCAGGGCTTCGCCTAAGCACTGCAACGATATGACCGAGGTGTGTAACTGTGGGGAGGGGCACCGCACATGGCTAAAGTCAACTTGTGTGTCTATGGGGTGCCCCATCCCCACGTATATAAAGGAGTGGAGGAGGGGAGGGCCAGCCCTCTACTATGGCGCGCCATGGGGAATCCGACTCCCATCGGGAGTAGGATTTACCCCTTTCCATGTAGTAGGAGTAGGAGAGAATGAAGGGGAGGAGAGGGGGAAGGAAAGAGGGGGGCCGGCCCCCACTCAATTCGGATTGGGCTAGGGGGGTGCCCTCCACCTTTTCCCTTCCTCTCCTCTATTCCATTAAGGCCCATCAACTCCCCGGGGGGTTCCGGTAGCCCCCCGGTACTTCGGTAAATGCCCGAACTCATCCGGAACCATTCCGAGTCCAAATTTAGGCTTCCAGTATATCAACCTTTATGTCTCGGACATTTCGAGACTCCTCGTCATGTCCGTTATCACATCCGGTACTCTGAACTACCTTCGGTACATCAAAACACATTAACTCATAATACCGATCGTCATCAAACGTTAAGCGTGCGGACCCTACGGGTTCGAGAACTATGTAGACATGAGTGAGACTCATCTCCGGTCAATAACCAATAGCAGAACCTGGATGCTCATATTGGTTCCTACATATTCTACGAAGATCTTTATCAGTCAAACCGCATAACAACATACGTTGTTCCCTTTGTCATCGGCATGTTACTTGCCCGAGATTCGATCGTCGGTATCATCATACCTAGTTAATCTCGTTACCGGAAAGTCTCTTTACTCGTTCCATAATATATCATCTCATGACTAACTCATTAGTCGTTTTCTTGCAAGGCTTATTGTGATGTGTATTACTGAGAGGGCCCAGAGATACCTCTCCGACACTCGAAGAGACAAATCCTATTCTCGATCTATGCCAACACCACAAATACCTTCGGAGACACCTGTAGAGCAACTTTATAATCATCCAGTTACGTTGTGATGTTTGATAGCTCACAAGGTGTACCTCCGGTATTCGGGAGTTGCATAATCTCATAGTCATAGGAACATGTATAAGTCATGAAGAAAGCAATAGCAGTAAAACTAAACGATCAAGTTGCTAAGCTAACGGATGGGTCTTGTCCATCAGATCATTCTCCTAATGATGTGATCCCGTTGATCAAATGAAAACTCATGTCTATGGCTAGGAAACATAACCATCTTTGATCAATGAGCTAGTCTAGTGGAGGCATACTAGGGACACTCTATTTTGTCTATGTATTCACACATGTACAAAGTTTCCGGTTAATACCATTCTAGCATGAATAATAAACATTTATCATGATATAAGGAAATACAAATAACAACTTTATTATTGCCTCTAGGGCATATTTCCTTCACGGTCGAGGCTCTGATACCAACTTCTCACGCCCAAGATACGATTCTATCTCAATCACTAGATAAAACTTATGATTAGGGCACAACCGCATTACGGGCGCTTAGCAAGATGGATATCATTACATCGTACCATTACATAAATAGATGGGGATACAACAAGTCATACAATAGCCACATGAATACAACATCGTCATACACAAGACATCCGACTACACATGAAAACACATGAAAAGCACTATGACATCCATCCTGCTATCCCAGGCTACCGACCAGGAACCTAACCCAAGACTAACGAAGAAGAAGAAATAACTCCAACACAAATAAGCATCGCTCTCACGGCAAGTCTTCGGAAACCTGTACTTGCAACTGGTGTTGTAGTATCTGTGAGCCACGAGGACTCAGCAATCCCATAACCATGGGTATCAAGACTAACAAAGTTTAATGGGTGTGGAGAGGGTAAGTGGTGAGGTTGCAGTAGCGGCTAAGCATAATATGATGGCTAACTTACAAGTACAAGAATAAGATGAGCATCTACGCAAACGGTCGCAAACTAGTAATGATTGCTAAGAGATCCTGAACTACCTATGAGTCAAACATAACCCCACTGTGTTCTCTTCTTAAAATGAAAGAGATGATCACGGTTACTCACGCGGTTGGTGTATTTTATTTCGGATCCTCTGTCAAGTTAACTACAACCGGATATTAACAAATTCCAATCTGACACATAACAGTGGGCACGGCTTTCGAAATATCATAACCCTGCAGGGGTGTCCCAACTTAGCCCGTCACAAGCTCTCACGATCAGCAGAGGTAAAAAACCCCTTATCTTAGGGACAACCCGATCAGACTCGGAATCCCAGTGCACAAGACGTTTCGACAATGGTAAAACAAGACCAGCAAGACCTCCCGGCATGGCGACACCCTAATAGTAGCCGCGGGTATCTCGTCTCAGGTCACGCCCGGATGAGCACAACATACAGCTACCGAAGACCCGAGATAACTGGGTGGCGCCGCAAGTGACTCTTGTTTGGGACCAACACCATCAGTATTGGCCCCCCTGTATGTGGAAAAGAATCCTCGGGTAGCGCTAACTCCCTATGCAATTTAATTAATTAATTAATTTTTTATTATGTTGCAATTAAAACCAAAGTTGGGCCTTGCTGGAGGAGTTTTATTCAAAGCGAACTGTCAAGGGGTCCCCATATACCCAACCGCGTTAGGAACGCAAAATCAAGGAACATAACACCGGTTTATCGGTTCTTAAGGCGGCATGAGTGGAACAAAACACCGAGAAAAAGGCCAAGCCTTCCACCCATTGCCAAGTATATATGTTCATTAATTTAAGTAATAAATATTATGATATTCCAAATCCAAGACCCGACATGGAGCAATCTTCATCTTCACCTGCAACTAACAATACTATAAGAGGGGCTGAGCAAGCGGTAACATAGCCATACAACAGTTTGTTGGGATGGTGTCAAAGGTTAGGGGGTGTTTCATGGCAACAATGAGAGGCTGACAAACAAAAGATAGGTAGCGCAACATATAGCGATAGCATCAAGACAACTAGCTTAGCAATGGTAGTAAAGGTATCCAAGGTGACAGTCATCTTGCCTGAGATCCCGCTAGGAAGAAGATCGAGTCCATGAAGAAGAAGAAGCCACGCAGATGAACCAAGTGTAGCCGAACGAATCCTCACGATCGCAACGAAACAGGAACTAACGAGAAGAAGCACAACCGGAAAGAAGCAAACAACATGGTAAACACACCACACATAAACAAGACATGATGCTCAACTAAGTATGATGCATGACAATGCTACATGATGCAAAACATGGCAAGAGATGAAGCACACAAGATCAGCACACAAAGCAAGTTTAAATGAGGCCGGAAACCACATATAACAATTCTGGTAAGTCCTCATATGCAAATTTCGAAATTGGTACAGATCTGAAAAAACTTTAAGTTCAAGTAGTTAAACAAGTTAACATGCACCATGATGATCTACACAAAAATATAGTCAAGTTACATATAAAGTTCATTTAATTCGGAGCTACGGCCTAGAAGATATGAGCAAAAAAAATCAAGCATGGCAAAGATGTAAGATGCGTTCAAACATCAAGCAAACACACTAAAACATGGGTATGACATGATAAGATGCATCTATATGCAAAAAACAAGCAAGTTTCATATAGAGCATGCCCAAAACGGAGCAACGGTTCAACACATACACATGAAACAAGATACAACAACAATCTGTCCCAAAACAGCAACTAAGCATTTTGCAATCATCAAAACAACATGTTGCAGGAACGTTTCATGGCATCAAAGGGCATGGAAAGCATGTACATGTCAAGCAATACAATAATGATCACTAAGCTACTTCCCAACACCACTAGAACATGCTCAAACAGCATGGTAAGATTGCAAATGATAACAGTTTCACAGACTTAGTGAAATAAACTGAACATGGCATCAACAACGACAAGTAGGCATGTTTGCAAGCTTGTGCAACTCATCTCAAAGCATATCACGGCATGTGAATATAACTAACAGCAAGAAGACATGTTTATGCAGCTAATAATGGCAAGAACATGGTCATAGGATGCATAGAACACTAGCTATTCACATGGCAAACCTAAACTTACTGATAACAGGCTGACAGAAACATTATATAGCAATTTGAAAGCAAGAAAGGGACAAGCTACGACAACCTATAATTGCAAACAACGGCATGGATGGATAGAGCATAACATGGACTTCAAGACATGATCATTGGACATCCCGAAACAGGCATGGATATGACTATAGCATCAAGCAAACATGGCATCATAATATAACAGTTTCAGACTTAGCAGTTTTCAACATGTCTCAGAAATCAGCAAACAGCGAGTAGGTGACTTTGCAAGCTTGTTGCACTCGCCACAAGGCGTATCATGAAAATTGGATTGCACCACTGCAAAGATGACATGATTGTGCTCCTAAAACATGTTGACATGATGCTCAAACAAAAATCACACAAAAAGATATGAAAAAGACAAATCAGCAAGTTATAACAAGTTTCAGCAGTTAACAACACGTAGCACTTTTGCAACAAAGATAATCATGGCATAATGCACTCTAACATGTATGCAAATGAAACCATCATGTAGAGCATCACTAGATGAGCATTTTGACATATTATATGCTTCATTTGGATGAACGTGCACAAAGTTACAATAGGTCTAAGATGCACACATTATGCTGATTTCAGAAAAGACTTGGCCGTTTTAAGACAACAGAGTGAGCGCCAAATTACTATACTACGCCTAGGGCGGGAATTAGGCGAACGCTCACCATGGGCTCGGCCCAGGACGCATGGGAGGAGGCTGGGCCGCGCGATGGAGAGGCGAGGAGGGCCGGCTTGGGCCTGCGCAGCTGGGTCTTCTGGTGGGCCGGCGAGCGAGGCTGGGGCCCACGCAGGGGCGGGGTCAACGGGCACAGGGGATCGAGCGGGAGACCGACTCCTTCCGCGAAGCAGGACGCCGACGAAGGAGTCAGCACGACTCCGCCGAGGTCCGAGGACGGCGAGAGGGGGCGCCGGCGTCGCGGACGGGGCGGATCCGGTCGACGCAGCCCCAGATCCGGCCGGTGGTGGAGCGGCAAGGAGGCGGCGGACCGGAGGTGGAGAGGCAGGTGCGGGGCGGCGCTCAGGTGGCTTGCGGCGGCGCTGAGAGGGCGGCCGAAGGGCGCTGGCGACGGTGAGCGAGGCTCGCGAGGAGCGGCTCCTCAGGCGAGCTCCGGAGGCGCAGAGGTAGCAGCGCGGTGGCGGAGCAGAATGGTGGCGGCTAGGCCAGCGGTGGCGTTGCCGGATGAAGGCGGCGACGCGTGAGGAGCACAGTCGGCGGCGGGGCTGGACGACGGGGCTCGGGTGTTACGCCGAGTATGAGACTATACCTCCTACGTGTCGAGGCATGACTTAAAGGCATAATCTCATACTAGAATGATCTCAAGTATGGCATCTTTGCACGACTCATGTAAAAGAGGGGATGAAAATGTAAAAGAGTAGTTGGCTTACACTCGTCACATCACACAATGTAATACATTAACATACATCTTCCAATAACATCAGAGTCCGACTACGGATGAGGATCCAAATGAAAGATACCATAAATAAAGCAACACAAGGTCCCGATCATCCTAGTAAGAGCTCAACTGATCCTCTGGGTAAGACACGTAGTATCGCCCATGTTCTTCATCGAACTCCCAATACAACTCTGAACCACCAGCTATGTAGTTCTCAACGGTATCTGCATCTGGTGTTGTGTAGAATATGTGAGCCACGGAGGACTCAGCAATCCCGTTCCCGGGTAGCAATACTATCAAAGCCTTGGGTGTGGAACAAGGCTGAAAACAAGGTTGCAGCAGCACTAGCACTAGCTTACGTGTTTAGAGCGAGAAGAGAAAGTGCCAACGATCGTCAAAGTGATCACGAAGTGATCCTATCTAAGCACGTCAAACATAACCCCACCGTGTTCACTTCCCGAACCCCTTCGGAAAGCTATCGTCACGGTTACTCACGCTGGTAGTGTATTATGAACATAGTGTCAAGTTTTCTACAACCGGATATTAACAAATTCCCATGTTCCACATAACCGCGGGCACGGCTTTCGAAAGATCAAACCCTGCAGGGGTGTCCCAACTTAGTCCATCACAAGCTCACGATCTGCGGAGTCGCAACTCCAAGGTGGGAAGACCCGAGTATTCTCGGAATCCCGTGCTCAAGATATTCCAACAAAGGTAAAAATAATCCAGCAAGACCTCCCAGCGTGCTGACACCCTGATAGTAGCCGCGCGTATCTCGTCTCAGGCCACGGTCGGATGGGACAAGCTACATGTTTTTACCAGCCCTCGGGTTTCCCCAAGGTGGCCCCGCAGGTTGCCTAGTTTGGACCAACACTCATGTGGAGCACTGGCCCAGGGTTGTTAATTAAGAAAAGGGTTTATAACTCCCTATGCAAGTTTTAGTTGTTAGGCAAATGTAAAAACCAATGTTGGGCCTTGCTGGAAAAGATTTAGCGCTAAGCGGGTTATCAAGGGGGGCCCATAAACCCCAACCGTGTTAGGGACACAAAATCAAGGAACATAACACCGGTTTAAACGGTTCCTAGGGTGGCATGAGTGGAACAAAACACCAAGCAAAGGCTTAGCCTTCCACCCATTGCCAAAATATAGATGATTTAGTTTAACAGATTATATATTGTGATATCCCAACAATAACTTCATCATGAAGCAAAAATCTTCAAATCTTCTCCTGCAACTAACAATGCTATAAGAGGGGTTGAGCGATGCTTACGTAGCCAAACAACGGTTTGCTAGGATGGGTGGTTAGAGAGTTTCATGGCAACAATAGGAGGCTGACAAACAGACATAGGCATTGAGGCAATAAGCTAAAGAGCAAGACATCTAGCATAGGCAAAGATAGTAGTGATATCTTGGTAAGGTCATCTTGCCTGTTGATTCCACGGAGGGATCGTAACCTTGCTCCTCACACTCAACCTCGGTAGAAACCTCGTACTCCGTATCGTCACCGGGCTCTAACCAAACACAACAATGCAACAACGGAACAAAACCAATCAACATGCAGTGCTCAACCACATGATGCATGAACATGAAGCATGTGAACATGGAAAGAAATGATGCATGGCCGAGGGGTCACAAGAGTGCAACAACACCATAACCAAACAGGATCAACCACAAGCATGAAACAAGCAAAGGAACAACTTAACAAGTTTATGTAGTTTTCCAAACAAGCATGCAACATGTCTCAAAGAAGTTGGTTAACATGGCAAGGGTGCAACTAACATAACAGCAACATGCTAGCACATTTAAATGGGCTAGAATTAAATAACAACAATATCCAGAAACTCGCATATTAATTTATTTGCATTTGGGACAGATCTGAAATACTTCTGTTATAGAGTTGTCAAACATGCTAAACAACAGCACCAAAATATTCTACACATTTTTCCATCCCAAATGCATATAAAGTTTGTTAAATTTGGAGTTGTAGATATTTAGTTATGATTTTTACAAGTTTAAGCATATATAAAACAAGAATAAATCCAAACAACATTTTAAATGTTTTTAAACATGGCAGCAAGTAGCATATTCATAATCTACATAAAATTCTAAGCACTTTTCATATATAACTCAAATTCATCAGAAACATATTTAAACAGATATTAAATAAACAAGAAAAACAGAAAAGAAAAAGGAAAACAGAAAAAGAAAACAAAACAAATAGGCGCCAGGTCCAGAGTGACCCAGGGCTTGCTAGCCCAAGTCACTAACAGAGGGGCCCGGCGGAGCTGAGCTGGCAACGTGTGTGCGCGCGGGGGCTGGGAAGCCGCTAAGTGGCTGGAAGGTGGGGCCCTGCTGTCAGCCTCTCGCGAAAATTGCAAAAAGGGGCGAAACTCACTGCGCCCGCAAGGAATCGAACCCACGACCACTTGCTATCTGACGAGGAGACGAAACACCGCGCTACTGAAAGTTTCTCGACAGAGAACAGGTAGCATATCTGAAGAATAGAAAGAAGAAGCAGAAACAGGGGAAGCGTTGGCCTCGTCGGAGCTGCTCGTCCGAGCTGCTCCGGCGACAAAACAGCACGACGGAGGGGTGCGAGATGCTCCTGGAGGAGTTCCGCATCCATCCAGCAAGCTAACATCACCTAACGACTACTGCAGCACTGGCGGCGAGCAACGACAGCACGGCGGCGACGGAGCGACGGCGAGGCAATGCAAAGCCCTAGGCGGAGCACTGACTAGACAGGCAGCTTCTAGGAGACTCACTGGAGCAAACGGGCAGCACGGCATGACCTAGAGGGGTCGGAACACTCGCCTGTGACGAGGTCCGACGGCGACGCGATCGGGCGCTCGGGGAACTAGGTGATACAGGGCGCGCAGGAAGGGGAAAATGGTACGGGGAGAGAGAGGAGCTCACCACGAGCACGGCGGAGTGCTCAGCTGGCCCAGTCGTGGACGGAGTCGACGACGGCGCGTCTCGAACACCTACGGCTGCCGGAGAGGAAAAAGAGGAAGAAGCGCTCGTCGTGGAGGCGATCGGGTCCGCGTAGTCGACGTAGACGAAGGAGTCGACGTCGTGGAAGCTGATAGACAACATTGGCGAGGCTGCGGTCGACGAGGAGCTCGCCGGTGACGTGGTCGCGCTCTCAGATGCGCTCGGGCATCGACTGGATCGACGGATCTAGGGGTGCTCGGCTCTCTAGGCAGGGATGAGGGGAAAGGGGAACCCTAGGAGAAGGGAGAGGACAAGCTGCGGGTTTAAAAAGGGGGCGACGACGGCCTCGACGTCCGTGAACTCACGGCACGACGGCGCGGGCGCGCGCTGCTCTGTTTTGGCTGACGGAGGAAGACGGCGACGCGGCCTGTGAGACAGACAGGTTGGGCCGCAGGGGAAAAAGCCACGGCGCGACGGCGCGCCTGTTGGCTGGTTCTGCGGGTGGAGTTGGGCTGCGCGCAGGGGAAAAGAAGAGATGGGCCTGGGGGAGAGAGAGAAGGAGGAGGAGGCCCAGGTGCACTGCTGGAGCTGCCTTTTCTCCTTTTTCTTTATTTCTTCGGGCAGAAAAGAAAAAGAAAAGAATAGAATAAAAGGAGAAGAGTTAGGGGAATAGAAAAATATCCCCAAGCTCAGTGATTTATGCCCTATTTAAATAAATTGACTTGGACATTTTTAGAGGCAGAAAAATAAAAGGAGTTTGAATATGGTTCAAACTCAAGTCATTTTAAAACCCAACCAAATCATTTTCAAAAGGGCTGATATTTGGTGGAGAGATTGATCACATGGTGCAAGATTTGTAGGAGAAGAAAGAACAAAAGTGGGCTTGGTTATGAGGCTTGCATAAAAGAGCAAAGATAGGGCAGAAGAAAAGAAAGAAGAAGAAGAAGAAAAAGAAGAAGAAGAAGAAGAAGAAGAAGAAGAAGAAGAAGAAGAAGAAGAAGAAGAAGAGGGAGAAGGGGTAGGGTTAGCTAGGCATAGCTACCACACACACAACAACATCACAAGTCCTCACACTCACTCAACAATAAAGTAAACTAGTATGCCATGATGATATGATGATGAGCAATGCAATGATGCAAAAATAATAAATGATATGGCAATGCAAATAAAATAAAAGACAAGAACCCCCAAGGATAATGACAAGGATCAAAAGAGGAAGCTTTATTGCTATTATAGGAAATTGTTACATATGGGGCATTACAAACTCTCCTACACTACAAAAAGATCTTGTCCCGAGATCTAGGACAGGAAGAAGGAAGGATACTTGGAACGAAGGTGGTCTTCTCGTTCCCACGTAGCTTCTTGGTCGCTATGGTGTGACCACTTAACTTTCAAAAACTTGATAGACTTGTTGCGGGTTTTGCGCTCAGTTTCCTCAAGAATAGCAACAGGGTGCTCACGATAAGACAAGTCTTGTTGAAGATCAATCTCCTCGAATGGAATGGTGCGTTCAGGTGTCTTGAAGCACTTGCGGAGTTGAGACACGTGAAACACATCATGAACATTTGCAAAGTTGGAGGGAAGCTCAAGTTGATAGGCTAGATCGTCTCTTTTGCCAAGAATCTTGAAAGGGCCCACGTATCTCGGAGCAAGCTTCCCTTTGATACCGAATCTTTGGGTTCCTTTCATAGGAGAAACACGGAGATAGACATGATCTCCAATGTCAAAAGCCAAATCACGATGCGTGCTATCATAGTAACTCTCTTAACGCGATTGAGCGGCTTGGAGATTCTCGCGTATGACTTTGCACATTTCTTCGGCTTCTGGGATCAAATCATTGCCAAGAAGTTGACGTTCACCAGTCTCGGACCAGTTGAGCGGGGTAAGACACTTTCTGCCATAGAGGATTTCAAAAGTTGAGCGGGGTAAGACACTTTCTGCCATAGAGGATTTCAAAAGGAGCTTTGCCGGCACTTGCTTGGAAGCTGTTGTTGTAAGAGAACTTGGCAAATGGGAGACAAACTTCTCACTTCATGCCAAAAGAGATGGCACAAGCTCTCAGCATGTCTTCGAGGATCTGGTTCACTCTTTCGACTTGACCACTAGTCTGAGGGTGGAACACAGTGCTGAAACGAATCTTAGTGCCCATGGCTGACTAAAAGGAGTCCCAAAACTTGGATGTGAACAAACTTCCACAGTCTGAGGAGATAACTTGAGGAATGCCATGCAACGTAACAATTCTGGAAGTGTACAACTCTGCCAACTGAGCTGCGTTGATGGATTCTTTGACGGGAATGAAGTGAGCTACTTTAGTTAGCTTGTCAATCACTACAAAGATAGCATCATTCCCCTTCTTGGACTTAGGAAACCCAGTGACGAAATCCATTTCAATGTGGTCGAATTTCCACTCGGGAATTGGTAGAGGTTGGAGGAGACCGGCTGGATGTTGATGCCCTGCCTTCACTCTTCTGCAGACATCACATTCATTCACGAATTGGGCAATCTCCCTTTTCATGCGAGTCCACCAGTACGATTGCTTGAGGTCTTGGTACATCTTGGAACTTCCGGGATGAATCGAGAGGAGGGAGTCATGTGCTTCGTTCATTATGAGTTTCCTGATATCACCCTTGGGAACCGCAATTATGTCCTCAAAGAACAAGGTGTCTTTCTCATCAACACGATAGCACTTGTATTTGGGAGTACCCTTAGCAATACCATGTTTCACTTTCTGCACCATAGCATCACTTAGTTGGGCCTCACAGAGCTGATCTTCCAAGGTAGGAGCAACTTGAAGGTTTGTAAGAAAGCCTTGCGGAACAACTTGGAGGTTGAGCTTCCTGAATGATTCACAAAGCTCAGGATGAAACGTCTTGAGAAGGAGACTGTTGCAATATGCCTTTCTGCTCAAGGCATCTGCAATGACATTGGCCTTGCCAGGTGTGTACTCAATGCTTGGATCATACTCTTGGATCATCTCAACCCAACGAGTCTGGCGAAGGTTCAGGTTTGGCTATGTGAAGATGTACTTCAAGCTCTTGCGATCGGTGAAGATGTCCACTTTTCTGCCCAACAGAAGGTGTCTCCACGTGATCAACGCATGTACAACTGTTGCTAGCTCGAGATCATGTGTGGGGTAATTCCTCTCATTTGGCTTCAATTGACGAGAAGTGTATGCCACAATCTTCTTGTCTTGCATGAGAACACCACCAAGTCCTTGCAAAGAAGCATCACAAAAGACTTCATAGGGCTTGGACTCATCCGGAGGAGTAAGGACGGGAGCAGAAATGAGCTTATCTTTGAGTGTTTTGAATGCCACATCACAATCAGGAGTCCAGGAGTACTTGACATTCTTCTGCAACAGGTTGGAAAGAGGCTTGGCAATCTTGGAGAAGTTCTCAACGAACCTTCTGCAATAGCTAGCGAGACCAAGGAAGCTTCGGAGTTGCTTGACATTCTGCAGGGGTTTCTAGTTGACAATAGCTTCAACTTTCTCGGGGTTCACAGAAATACCCTCAGCAGAGATGATATGGCCAAGATATAAGACCTTATCCAGACAGAATTCACATTTGGAGAACTTCGCATAGAACTTGTGTTCACGGAGTCTGTCCAGGACCAAACGGAGGTGCTTGGCATGGTCTTCCTCATTCTTGGAGAATACCAAGATGTCATCTAGATAGACGAGAACAAATTCATTGGCGTAGGGGTTGAATATGAAGTGCATCATCCTCGAGAAGGTGGGTGGAGCATTTGCGAGGCCAAAAGACATGACTGTGTACTCATAAGAGCCAAAACTCGTTCTGAATGCGGTCTTGGGAATATCTTCTTCACGGATACGGATCTGGTGATAACCCATCCGGAGATCGAGCTTTGAGAACACCTTTGCTCCTTTGAGCTGCTCGAACAATTCATTGATATTGGGGAGCGGATACTTGTTCTTTGTTGTCTTCTTGTTCAATGGCCGGTAATCAACGCAAAGGCATTCCGTGCCATCCTTCTTCTTAACAAATAGAACACCACAGCCCCAAGGAGAAGAGCTAGGCCTGATTAGGCCCATACGCTCTTGCTCATCGAGTTGTTTCTTCAGCTCCTTCAACTCATCAGGGGAAAGCTTGTATGGCTGCCGACATGCTGGCTCGGTACGGGGCTCGAGTTCAATGACGAATTGAACTTAACGATGGGGAGGCATGCCTGGTATCTCTTCAGGGAAAACATCTTCATACTCATTGACTACCGGAATCTGAGAGATGGCATTAATCTCGCCCTTGTCATTGAGAGAGAATAGCCTGATTGTGTTATCTCGAGAGGCGAAGATAATCACGTCTTCGTCAGGATGAGTAAGTTTGACTTCTTTATTTGCACAATCAATGTTTGCATCATGCTTGGAAAGCCAATCCATCCCAAGAATAAGATCAATGTCGGAGTTGCCGAGAATAACCGGAGAAATCAGAAAACTGTAATCACCCATGTCAATAGATATATCCGGAGCCACCATACCAGAACTCAATCTCTTGCTAGGAGATATAACACTCAAAGTTCTTGGTAAAGCTTCGGTGCGAACATTATGCTTGGATGCAAAAGGATATGACATGAAGGAACATGATGCACCCGAATCAAACAAAACTTTAGCAGGTTTAAGGTCGACTGGAAGGTTACCAAGTATCACATCTGAAGAATTCTCTGCTTGAGTTGCATTCATCAGATTCACTCTTGCAACCTTGGGATTGTGCTTGACAATAGCAGTGCTGACAGGTGGAGGAGGCGGAAGGCGCCTTGGGTTGGGACACTTGTTAGCATAGTGACCCTTCTGAGTGCACTTGTTGCAAACCACTTCTGAGAGAGGACGGTGATAAGGACCACTTGACTTCGAAGCTTGAAACTGAGTCTTGGACTGATTGCTTGGGTTGGGTGGGTGGGAGAAACCACGGCCACCAGAGTGCTTGTTGTTGTTGTTTGGAGGGCGGAGCACTGGAGGAGGTGGCAGCCAAAACTTCTGCTGCTTTGCAACCACTTTGGGAAGAAGAGGAGGAGTTAACAGCATCTCTGATCCTCTTTTTGGAAGCTTCAACCTTGAGCTGGGCTGCCTCTTTCTTAAGAGCCATGTTATAGAATTGATCAAATTCATTCGGCTCGAACAAGGTGAGAGCTAGTTGGAGTTCATCCTTCAGACCACCACGAAACTGATAAATCTTGCTCTTGGCATCTGGGATGTCTTGCTTGGCATAGCGAGCGAGATTCTGGAACTTGACATTGTATTGATAGACGGACATGGTGCCTTGCTTCAGGTTGCGGAATTGCTCACGCATGCCTTCAATGACACTAGTTGGAATGTGGTGAGAGCGGAAATCCTTGCAGAAGTCAGTCCACAAGATTTCACGTCCACCTCTGGAATCTTTGTACTGTTGCCACCAATCAGCAGCTTGATCCTTGAGTTGGAAGGCGGCAAACTTGACATAATCCTCAGGTCTCACGTTACTGCATTCAAAGTGCTTCTTGATGTCTGTTATCTAGTCTTCAGCATCTAGCGGATCCTCACAGTAACTGAAAGACTTCGGTTGGTTTGCCAGGAATTGGTTGAGGGTTGCAAAGTGAGGTTGATTGAACAGATTGCCTTGGCCTTGGTTCCCATGACCACCTTCATTTGCTTGGTTGGCTTGAATGTTCTGCATCATTTGCATAAGCATCTGGGTGTTCTAGTTGGTCGCTTGCATAATTGCTCTCCAGGCCTCAGACGGAGGAGGAGGAGGGGAAGGAGGAAGATCGGGAACTTCTTCACCCTCTGGGTTAGCATTGGGAACCTTCTTAGGAGCCATCCTGAATGAGATGACAACTATTAGCCATTGATTGAAATATATAAGCTGAATCAACGGCTAGAATTGCAACATAAGTCCTCACAAGAACATTCGAACAAAATGAACGAATGTAATCCACAGTTAAATGATACAACAATCTTCTCGAGAAGCCACTTGGGAGAACAAAAGGTAATGAAAACAACAAGGAGCAGAAATAACAAATACAAGATAGAAGTTTCGTTCCACATGTTCGTGTTGAAAGCTCATGGAACGTGTTACAAAAGGGTTTTGCAATCCCCGGATTAGCATAGCCAAGGACCCTTTAAGATGTAACTCCCAATTGGAACAACGCCCATAAAACCACTTCACTCAATGTTGAACCCCGAACTCCATATCATGCATTCGTTGGAAGCAGGCCTACGAGCTACTAGATGAACCCACCTATTAATTTTCGAAGGTTTCCGGTTATGCAATCCGGTGTTGGGGATACAGGGGAAGCACCGCGCACTCAACTCTAATCCTACATCTAGCTGTATCCATCCTTCAACACATAACCAGTCATTTTCGTAAATCGTTTACCTCGAACCTTCGAAACGCATCTGCTATACAAGCTATGGCAATACTCCCGAACTACCTCCCCAGTACTGGGTGATGTCGGGGTTATCTTACCACTAACCGCATAGAAGAGTTTTCGATGTCGGCCGTCTTAAGTATTCTAGAACTGCTGTGATAGATTTGTGACGACAACACCTCGGAGCTCAACTCCCCGGGACACTGCCACAACCCCTAAATGATAGGAGGCATCGAGAACAATGTTCTCGTCACAAAGACAACGGAAAAATCCAAACAATACTCGCGTGATCCTAAAAAAAATTAGTGAATTTTTGAGAGTAGAAGAGATAGAACATCGTTAGGAGTCCTCACTAGAGTGATAAAGGGATGAGGAGTAAAAAGAAATCCTACTCTCCGATATATATATAGGACTCAAAACATTTTCATGTGTGTGCCTAGATTCAACCGTCAACGATTCGATCAATCAGTGGGGGCTCCTAGGTCGGAGAAGGCTCTGATTACCAACTTGTTATGCCCAGTATGAGACTATACCTCCTACGTGTCGAGGCACGACTTAAAGGCATAATCTCATACTAGAATGATCTCAAGTATGGTATCTTTGCATGACTCATGTAAAAGAGGGGATGAAAATGTAAAAGAGTAGTTGGCTTACACTCGCCACGTCACACAATGTAATACATTAGCATACATCATCCAATAACATCAGAGTCCGACTATGGACGAGGGTCCAAATGAAAGATACCATAAATAAAGCAACGCAAGGTCCCGGTCATCCTAGTAAGAGCCCTACTGATCCTCTGGGTAAGACATGTAGTATCGCCCACGTTCTTCATCGAACTCCCAATACAACTCTGAACCACCAGCTGTGTAGTTCTCAACGGTACCTGCATCTGGTGTTGTGTAGAATCTGTGAGCCACGGAGGACTCAGCAATCCCGTTCCCGGGTAGCAATACTATCAAAGCCTTGGGTGTGGAACAAGGCTGAAAACAAGGTTGCAACAGCACTAGCACTAGCTTACGTGTTTAGAGCGAGAAGAGAAAGTGCCAACGATCCTCAAAGTGATCACGAAGTGATCCTATCTAAGCACGTCAAACATAACCCCACCGTGTTCACTTCCCGAACCCCTTCGGAAAGCGACCGTCACGGTTACTCACGTTGGTAGTGTATTATGAACATAGTGTCAAGTTTTCTACAACCGAATATTAACAAATTCCCATCTGCCACATAACCGCGGGCACAGCTTTCGAAAGATCAAACCCTGCAGGGGTGTCCAAACTTAGTCCATCACAAGCTCACGATCTGCGGAGTCACAACTCCAAGGTGGGAAGACCCGAGTATTCTTGGAATCCCGTGCTCAAGATATTCCGATAAAGGTAAAACTAATCCAGCAAGACTTCCCAGTGTGCCGACACCCTGATAGTAGCCGCGCGTATCTCGTCTCAGGCCACGACCGGATGGGACAAGCAACAGGTTTTTACCAGCCCTCGGGTTCCCCAAGGTGGCCCCGCAGGTTGCCCAGTTTGGACCAACACTCATGTGGAGCACTGGCCCAGGGTTGTTAATTAAGAAAAGGGTTTATAACTCCCTATGCAAGTTTTAGTTATTAGGCAAATGTAAAATCAATGTTGGGCCTTGTTGGAAAAGCTTTAGCGCTAAGCGGGTTATCAAGGGGGGGCCATAAACCCCAACCGTGTTAGGGACACAAAATCAAGGAACATAACACCGGTTTGAACGGTTCCTAGGGTGGCATGAGTGGAACAAAACACCAAGCAAAGGCTTAGCCTTCCACCCATTGCCAAAATATAGATGATTTAGTTTGACATATAATATATTGTGATGTCCCAACAATAACTTCATCATGAAGCAAGAATCTTCAAATCTTCTCTTGCAACTAACAATGCTATAAGAGGGGCTGAGCGATGCTTACGTAGCCAAACAACGGTTTGCTAGGATGGGTGGTTAGAGAGTTTCATGGCAACAATAGGAGGCTGACAAACAGACATAGGCATCGAGGCAATAAGCTAAAGAGCGAGACATCTAGCATAGGCAAAGATAGTAGTGATATCTTGGTAAGGTCATCTTGCCTGTTGATTCCACGGAGGGATCGTAACCTTGCTCCTCACACTCATCCTCGGTAGAAACCTCATACTTTGTATCGTCACCGGGCTCTAACCAAACACAACAATGCAACAACGGAACAAAATCAATCAACATGCAGTGCTCAACCACATGATGCATGAACATGAAGCATGTGAACATGGAAAGAAATGATGCATGGCCTAGGGGTCACAAGAGTGCAACAACATCATAACCAAACAAGATTAACCACAAGCATGAAACAAACAAAGGAACAACTTAACAAGTTTATGTAGTTTTCCAAACAATCATGCAACATGTTTCAAAGAAGTTGGTTATCATGGCAAGGGTGCAACTAACATAACAGCAACATGCTAGCACATTTAAATGGGCTGGAATTAAATAACAACAATATCCAGAAACTCCCATATTAATTTATTTGCATTTGGGACAGATCTGAAAAACTTCTGTGATAGAGTTGTCAAACATGCTAAACAACAGCACCAAAATATTCTACACATTTTTCCACCCCAAATGCATATAAAGTTTGTTCAATTTGGAGTTGTAGATATTTAGTTATGATTTTTACAAGTTTAAGCATATATAAAACAAGAATAAATCCAAACAACATTTTAAATGTTTTTAAACATGGCAGCAAGTAGCATATTCATAATCTACATAAAATTCTAAGCACTTTTCATATATAACTCAAATTCATCACAAACGTATTTAAACAGTTATTAAATAAACAAGAAAACCAGAAAAGAAAAAGAAAAACAGAAAAAGAAAACAAAACAAACAGGCGCCAGGTCGAGAGTGACCCAGGGCTTGCTAGCCCAAGTCACTGACAGAGGGGCCCGGCGGGGCTGAGCTGGCAACGTGGGTGCGTGCGGGGGCTGGGAAGCCGCTGAGTGGCTGGCAGGTGGGGCCCTGCTGTCAGCCTCTCGCAAAAATTGCAAAAAGGGGCGAAACCCACTGCGCCCGCAAGGAATCGAACCCACGACCACTTGCTATCTGACGAGGAGACGAACCACTACACTACTGAAAGTTTCTCGACAGAGAACATGTAGCATATATGAAGAATAGACAGAAGAAGCAGAAACACGGGAAGCGCTGGCCTCGTCAGAGCTGCTCGTCCGAGCTGCTCCGGTGACAAAACAGCACGGCGGAGGGGTGCGAGATGCTCCTGGAGGAGTTCTGCATCCATCCAGCACGCTAACAGCACCTAACGACTACTGCAGCACCGCCGGCGAGCAACGACAGCACGGCGGCGACGGAGCGACGGCGAGGTGATGCAAAGCCCTAGGCGGAGCACTGACTAGACAGGCAGCTTCTACGCGACTCACTGGAGCGAACGGGCAGCACAGCACGACCTAGAGGGGTCAGAACACTCGCCTGCGACGAGGTTCGATGGCGACGCGATCGGGCGCTCGGGGAACTAGGTGACAGAGGGCGCGCATGAAGGGGAAAATGGTACGGGGAGAGAGAGGAGCTCACCACGAGCACGGCGGAGTGCTCGGCTGGCCCAGTCGTGGACGGAGTCGACGACGACGCGTCTCGAACACCTACGGCTGCCGTAGAAGAAGAAGAGGAAGAAGCGCTCATCATGGAGGCGATCGGGTCCGCATAGTCGACGTAGACGAAGGAGTCGACGTCGTGGAAGCTGATAGTCAATGTTGGCGAGGCTGCGGTCGACGAGGAGCTCGCCGGCGATGTGGCCGCGCTCTCAGATGCGCTCGGGCATCGACTGGATCGACGGATCTGGGATTGCTCGGCTCTCTAGGCGCCTCGTCGTCTGTGAACTCACGGCACGACGGCACGGGTGCGCGCTGCTCTATTTTGGCTGACGGAGGAAGACGGCGACGCGGCCTGTGAGACAGACGGGTGGGGCCGCGGGGGGAAAATCCACAGTGCGACGGCGCGCCTGTTGGTTGGGCCTGCGGGCGGAGTTGGGCTGCGCGCGGGGGAAAAGAAGAGATGGGCCTCGGGGGAGAGAGAGAAGGAGGAGGAGGCCCAGGTACACTGTTGGAGCTGTTTTTTCTCCTTTTTCTTTATTTCTTCAGGCGGAAAAGAAAAAGGAAAGCATAGAATAAAGGGAGAAGAGTTAGGGGAAAAGAACAATATCCCCAAGCTTAGTGATTTATGCCCCATTTAAATAAATTGACTTGGACATTTTTAGAGGCAGAAAAATAAAAGGAGTTTGAATATGGTTCAAACTCAAGTCATTTTAAAACCCAACCAAATCATTTTCAAAAGGGCTGATATTTGGTGGAGAGATTGATCACATGGTGCAAGATTTGTAGGAGAAGAAAGAACAAAAGTGGGCTTGGTTATGAGGTTTGCATAAAAGAGCAAAGATAGGGCAGAAGAAAAGAAAGAAGAAGAAGAAGAAGAAGAAGAAGAAGAAGAAGAAGAAGAAGAAGAAGAAGAAAAAGAAGAAGAAGAAGAAGAAGAAGAAGAAGAAGAAGAAGAAGAAGAAGAAGAAGAGGGAGAAGGGGTAGGTTTAGCTAGGCATAGCTACCACACACACAACAACAACACAAGTCATCACGCTCACTCAACAATAAAGTAAACTAGTATGCCATGATGATATGATGATGAGCAATGCAATGATGCAAAAATAATAAATGATATGGCAATGCAAATAAAATAAAAGACAAGAACCCCCAAGGATAATGACAAGGATCAAAAGAGGAAGCTTTATTGCCATTATAGGAAAGTGTTACATATGGGGCATTACATCGGGCGCGCGCGAGGCTCGCGGGGCGGTGGCTCGGGCTCTCAGCCCGGCGGCGGTTCGGGCCTGGGCGGGCCAGATCCGGGCCCCGGCGGGCCACGGCGAAGTGGGGTGCGGGGAGGGACACGCGGAAGCGCCTGATTGGCCGGGTTGTAGAGGAGGGCGATGTGGCACTTCTGAATTGGTCCGGGCGACGTGGCTCGAGGCGCTGGACGCGTCTGGCGGCAGGGCGGACGTGTCCGGCGGCGGGACGGACGTGTCCGGCGGTGCGAGGTGGAAGAAGACTAGGGTTTACCTGATATTTTTGACGAGGGGTGTTTTTATATCTAGAGGGAGCTAGGAGAGTCCAAATGAGGTGCGGTTTTCGACCACGCGATCGTGATCCAACAATAAAGAGCATGGAGGGGGTTTAGATGGGCTAGCGGGTTGTTGTCGAGGGGTGCTGGGCTGCACAGAGAGAGGGGTCCGATTGTTAACGCGGTTAACCGTTCGGACATCAAACGAACTCCAAATGCGACAAAATTTGACAGGCGGTCTACCAACACTATAATAAGAACGCATGTCAACTTTCACCCCATTCCGAGAACATTTTTCGACCATTTATAAAATAAAGTTTCGGAGGTGTCGCGGGCGCGGGCGAGTGTGTGTGGGCTCAGAACGGACAACGGAGAGGACGAGGCTGTTGGGGATCGTTGCAGAAAATCAAAAAAATTCCTATGTATCACCAAGATCTATCTATAGAGATTACTAGCAACGAGAGGGGAGTGCATCTTCATACCTTTGAAGATCGCGATGTGGAAGCATTGCAAGAACGCGGTCGATGGAGTCGTACACGAAGCGATTCAGATCGCGGCCGAATCCAATTTAAGCACCGAACAACGGTGCCTCCGCGTTCAACACATGTGCAGCCCGGTGACGTCTCCCGCGCCTTGATCCAACAAGGAGAGAGGGAGAGGTTGGGGAAGACTCCGTCCAGCAGCAGCACGATGGCGTGGTGGTGATGGAGGAGCGTGGTACTCCAGCAGGGCTTCGCCAAGCACTGCGAGAGACGAGGAGGGAGAGGGGTAGGGCTGCGCCAAGAGGGAGAGAGACTCGTGTGTCTGGCAGCCCCAAAAACCCCACTATATATAGGGGGAGGGGCTGCGCCCTCATCTAGGGTTCCCTCCCTAGGGGGTGCGGCAGCCCCAGATTGGATCTGGGGGGCGGTCAGAGGGGGGGAGAGGGGGCGCACCTAGGGTGGGCCTTAAGGCCCATCTACCCCTAGGGTTTGCCCCCTCCCCTCTTCCCTGTGCCTTGGGCCTTGGTGGGAGGCACACCAGCCCACCTAGGGGTTGGTCCCTTCCCACACTTGGCCCATGCAGGCTTCCGGGGCTGGTGGCCCCTCCCGGTGGACCCTCGGAACCCTTCCGATGGTCCCGGTACGTTACCGGTGATGCCCGGAACACTTCCGGTGGCCAAATCCTCACTTCCTATATATAATTATTTACCTCCGGACCATTCTGGAACTCCTCATGATGTCTGGGATCTCATCCGGGAATCCGAACAACATTCGGTAACCACGTACATCTATTCCCTATAACCCTAGCGTCATCGAACCTTAAGTGTGTGGACCCTACGGGTTTGGGAATCATGCAGACATGACCGAGACATATCTCCGGCCAATAACCAATAGCGGGATCTGGATACCCATGTTGGCTCCCACATGTTCCACGACAATCTCATCGGATGAACCACGGTGTCAAGGATTTAATCAATCCCGTACACTTACCCGAGATTCGATCGTCGGTATACCGATACCTTGTTCAATCTCGTTACGGCAAGTCTCTTTACTCGTTTTGTAACACATCATCCCGTGAACAAGTCCTTTGTCACATTGAGCTCATTACAATGATGTCTTACCGAGTGGGCTCAAAGATACCTCTCCGTCATACGGAGTGACAAATCCCAGTCTCGATTCGTGCCAACCCAACAGATGCTTTCGGGGATACCCGTAGTGTGCCTTTATAGCCACCTAGTTACGTTGTGACATTTGGCACACCCAAATTACTCCTACGATATCCGGGAGTTGCACAATCTCATGGCCTAAGGAAAGGATACTTGACATTGGAAAAGCTTTAGCATACGAACTACGCGATCTTGTGCTAGGCTTAGGATTGGGTCTTGTCCATCACATCATTCTCCTAATGATGTGATCCTGTTATCAATGACATCCAATATCCATGGTTAGGAAACCGTAACCATCTATTGATCAACGAGCTAGTCAACTAGAGGCTCACTAGGGACATGTTGTGGTTTATGTATTCTGATACGTCTCCAATGTATCTATAATTTTTTATTGTTCCATGCTATTATTTATGATGTCTTGGATGTTTAATGGGCATTGTTATACACTTTTCTATTATTTTTGGGACTAACCTACTAACCCAAAGGCCCAGTCCAGATTGCAGTTTTTTGCCTGTTTTAGGGTTTTTACAGAAAAGGAATATCAAATGGAGTCCAAACGGAATGAAACCTTCAGGAGAGATATTTTTGGAGCAAAATACGCATGGGAGACTTGAGAACCATGGAGTAGGGATGACGTGGCGTCCACGAGGGTGGGCGCGCGCCCCCTGCCTCGTGGGCACCCCGTCTGGCCCCCGGGGCCCTCCTTCCTCCTATATATACCTACGTACCCAGAAACTATCAGAACAATAGAGAAAACCCTAGTTCCACCGCCGCAACCTTTTGTTCCCATGAGATCCCATCTTGGGGCCTGCTCCGAAGCTCCGTCGGAGGGGAGGATCTTCCATGGAGTTCTTCTACATCATCATCATCGCCTCACCATGAGTTGTGAGTAGTTTACCACAAACCTTCGGGTCCATAGCTAGTAACTAGATGGCTTCTTCTCTTTCTTTGGATCTCAATACCAAGTTCTCCTCGGTCTTCGAGGAGATCTATTCGATGTAATCTCTTTTTGCGGTGTGTTTGTCGAGATCCGATGAATTGTGGGTTTATGATCAAGATTATCTATGAGAAATATTTGGTTCTTTTCTGAACTCTTTATGTATGATTATAATATCCTTGCAAATCTCTTCGAATTATTGGTTTGGTTTGGCCTACTAGATCTATAGTTCTTGCAATGGGAGAAGTGCTTGGCTTTGGGTTCAATCTTGCGGTATCCTTTCTCAGTGACAGTAGGGGCAGCAAGGCACGCATTGTATTGTTGCCATCGAGGATAAAAAGATGGGGTTTATATCACTATGTTTGAGTTTATCCCTCTACATCATGTCATCTTGCTTAAGGCGTTACTCTGTTCTTATGAACTTAATACTCTAGATGCATGCTGGATAGCGGTCGATGTGTGGAGTAATAGTAGTATATGCAGAATCATTTCGGTCTACTTGTCTCGGACGTGATGCCTATATATAATGATCATGCCTAGATAGTCTCATAATTATTCGCTTTTCTATCAATTGCTCGACAGTAATTTGTTTACCCGCTGTAGAATATCGCTATCATGAGAGAAGCCGCTAGAGAACACTATGGCCCCTGGGTCTATTCTCAACATATCAATCTACAATCTACTTTACTTTTCCGCTTTTACTTTATGTTCTTATATCCAAAAATACCAAAAATATCAAACTATCATCTCTATCAGATCTCACTTTCGTAAGTGACCGTAAAGGGATTGACAACCCCTTATCGCGTTGGCTCCGAAGTTCTTATTTGTTTGTGCAGGTGCGAGGGACTCGCGCGTGGTCTCCTACTGGATTGAAACCTTGGTTCTCAAAAACTGAGGGAAATACTTACGCTACTGTGCTGCATCACCCTTTCCTCTTTGAGGGAATACAACGCAAGCTCGAGAAGTAGCAAGAAGAATTTCTGGCACCATTGCCGGGGAGGCTTACGCAAAAGTCACATACCAAGTACCTATCACAAACCCTTATCCTTCGCATTACATTTATTTGCCTCTCGTTTTCCTCTCCCCCACTTCACCCTTGCCGTTTTATTCGCCCTTTTTCCGTTCGCCTTTCTATTTGCTAGTGTTGCTATGTACCCTCTATCAGCTTGCATCTTCGCTTGTTAAATTATGGATCCTCATCCATTTGCTAATATTTCTAAGAGATCCAATTATGATGAACCAATTGCTAGTGAGTTTAGTGCACTAGATTATCTTTATGATGTTTTGCTTAAAATTTATGAATCTGAAAAATGTGATGAAGTATTGAAAGAAAATTATAAAGGGATTCACGATAGCTCTTTGAGTAAAAAGCATGATTGCAATGATGTTATTATAAATTATATTAATGTCAATTGTGTTAATAATATGCAAAACCCTAAGCTTGGGGATGCTAGTATTGCTATGTCCACTACTTGCTGCAATGATCATGATTGGGGTGATGCTTCTTACGATCTTGAAAATTTATTTAATCCTCATGATGAATGTAAGATCGATAATAATGTTTGCAATAATATTGAAACTGGGTTTGGAAGAGTGTCAACTTTAGATCCCACATATTTGGAGAATTTTCAATCATATGATTTTTTTTATAAAAGTGGGTTTGGAGAGGTCATGACTTTTGTTAATGTTGATCGCACTATTTTGGAAGAGTGTCAACTTCGCATGCATGTGGATCGTGTTGAGAATATATTATGTGATAGCTATATTGTTGAATTTGCTTATGATCCTACATGCAATTATTATGAGAGAGGGAAATATGGTTGTAGAAATTTTCATGTCACTAAACTACCTCTCGTCATGTTGAGATTGCTATTATTTATTTCTTCTTCCTTGCATATGCTAGATCTTGCTTGTCTTGCTAATTTGTTTTTCTATAAAATGCCTATGCATAGGAAGTATGTTAGACTTAGATGTGATTTTCACATGCTATATTATGCTCTCTTTGTGCTCTAATTCTTATCTTTTATGTGAGCATCATTAATTTCTCAAGCCTATCTTAATGGCTATAAAGAAAGAGCTTGTTGGGAGGCAACCCAATTTTATTTTCTTTGTTTTTGGTTCTGTTTAGGAATAAATATTGCATCTAGATTTTGTTTAGACGTCGTTTTGTGTTTTAACTAGTATTTTTGCCAAGTAGAACCTTTGGGAAGACTTGTGTGAAGTTTATATGATCTTGCTGTGAAAAACATAATCGTTAGCGCTCGCTAGAATGGTCACCAGATTTTACTGGAGTGTGCTATTTAGTTGATTCTTTTTGCAGATGATTAATTGACAAATTCCTCACGTTTACCAATTTATTTCAAAATAATTGGAGTTACAGAAGTACTTGAAAGTTACAGATTACTACAGACTGTTCTGTTTTTGGCAGATTCTGTTTTTCATGTGTTGTTTGCCTATTTTGATGATTCTGTGAGTAGTATTGGGGAGTATGAATCATAGAGAAGTTGTAATACAGTAGGTTCAACACCAATATAAACAAAGAATGGGTTCATTACAGTACCTTTGAGTGGTGGTTTGTTTCTTATACTAACGAAGCTCACGAGATTTTTGTCTAAGTTTTGTGTTGTGAAGTTTTCAAGTTTTGAGTATTGCTTTGATGGACTATGGAACAAAGAGTGGCAAGAGCCTAATCTTGGGGATGCCCAAGGCACCCCAAGGTAAAAATCAAGGACAACCAAAAGCCTAAGCTTGGGTATGCCCCGGGAAGGCATCCCCTCTTTCATCTTCATCCATCGGTAACTATACTCGGAGCTATATTTTTATTCACCACATGATATGTGTTTTACTTGGAGCGCCTTGTATTATTTGAGTCTTTGCTTGTTAGTTTTCCACAATTATCCTTGCTGGAGACACCTTTTAGAGAGAGTTAAATATGGCCTAGGAATTGATAGAGCACTCTATGTGCTTCACTTATATCTTTGGAGTTGAATAGTTTTTGCTCTAGTGCTTCACTTATATCTTTTAGAGCACGGTGGTAATTATATTTTGTAGAAATTGTTGATCTCTCATGCTTCACTTATATTCTTTTGAGAGTCTATTAAAACAGCATGGTAATGTGCTTTGGCTATAAAACTAGCCTTCACATGATAGACATCCAATATCAATGTAGTAAAAACTTTCACACTAAGTGCATTGAATATGATGAGAAGTTGGATGCTTGATAATTGTTTTGAGATATGAGGATAGTGATATTAGAGTCATGCTAGTGGAGTTATTATGAAATTGAGAAATGCTTGTGTTAAAGTTAGTGATTCCCGTAGCATGCACGTATGGTGAACCGCTATGTGACGAAGTTAGAGCATGAGGTATTTGTAAAGTGGCAACCTTTGTGTGGAGGTCGGGGGCGCGCGATGGTTAACTCCTACCAACCTCCCCCCTTGGAGCATGCGCTGATTGCTTTGTTTTGATGACTCGTAAATTTTTGCAATAAGTATATGAGTTCTTATGACTAATGTTGAGTCCATGGATTATACTCACTCTCACCCTTCCATCATTGCTAGCCTCTCTCATACCGCGCAACTTTCGCCAGTACCATACACCCACTATATACCTTCCTCAAAACAGCCACCATATATCTTCCTCAAAACAGCCACCATACCTACCTATCATGGCATTTCCATAACCATTCCGAGATATATTGCCATGCAACTTTCCACCGTTCCGTTCATATGACACGCTTCATATTGCCATATTGCCATGCATGATCATGTAGTTGACATCGTATTTGTGGCAAAGCCACCATGCATAATTTTTCATACATGTCACTCTTGATTCATTGCACATCCCGGTACACCGTCGAAGGCATTCATATAGGTCATACTTTGTTCTAGTATCAAGTTGTAATCCAATGAAAGTGTGAGGAAAGGCTAAATCAAGAAAGCCCCTCCAAAAAAAGAAAAAAAGGCCAAAGAAAAAAATAAAGGCCCAAAAAAATTAAAAAAAGAAAAAGGGACAATTGCTACTATCTTTTTCCACACTTGTGCTTCAAAGTAGCACCATGTTCTTCATGATAGAGAGTCTCATGTTTAGTCACTTTTATATACTAGTGGGCATTTTCATTATAGAACTTGGCTTGTATATTCCAACGATGGGCTTCCTCAAATGCCCTAGGTCTTCGTGAGCAAGCAAGTTGGATGCACACCCACTTAGTTTCTTTTGTTGAGCTTTCATACATTTTTAGCTCTAGTGCATTCGTTGCATGGCAATCCCTACTCACTCACATTGATATCTATTGATGGGCATCTCCATAGCCCATTGATACGCCTAGTTGATGTGAGACTATCTCCCTCCTTTTGTCTTCTCCACAACCACCCCTCTATTCCACATAGTGCTATGTCCATGGCTCACGCTCATGTATTGCGTGAAAGTTGAAAGGTTTGAAAGAATAGAGTATGAAAACAAGTGTTTGGCTGAAACCGGGGTTGTTCATGATATGAATATTTTGTGTGATGAAGAGGGAGCATAGCCACACTATATGATTTTGTAGGGATAACTTTCTTTAGCCATAGTATTTTGAGAAGACATGATTGCTTTGTTAGTATGCTTGAAGTATTATTAATTCTTATGTCAATATAGACTTTTGTCTTGAATCTTTCAGATACGAACATTCATGCCACAATTAAGAGAATTACATTGAAAAACTATGTTGGTTAGCATTCCACATCAAAAATTCTGTTTTTATCATTTACCTACTCGAGGACGAGCAGGAATTAAGCTTGGGGATGCTTGATACGTCTCCAACGTATCTATAATTGTTCCATGCTATTATTTATGATGTTTTGGATGTTTAATGGGCTTTGTTATACACTTTTATATTATTTTTGGGACTAACCTACTAACCCAAAGGCCCAGTCCAGATTGCTGTTTTGCCTATTTTAGGGTTTTACAGAAAAGGAATATCAAACGGAGTCCAAACGAAATGAAACCTTCGGGAGAGATATTTTTGGAGCAAAATACGCACGGGAGACTTGAGAACCACGGAGTAGGGCTGACGTGGCGTCCACGAGGGTGCCCTCCCCCCTATAGGGCGCGCCCCCTGGCTCGTGGGCACCCCGTCTGGCCCCCGATGCCCTCCTTCCTCCTATATATACCTACGTACCCCGAAACTACCAAAACAACAGAGAAAACCCTAGTTCCACCGCCGCAACCTTCTATTCCCATGAGATCCCATCTTGGGGCCTATTCCGGAGCTCCGCCGGAGAGGGGATCTTCCATGGAGTGCTTCTACATCATCATCATCGCCTCACCATGAGTTGTGAGTAGTTTACCACAGACCTTCGGGTCCATAGCTAGTATCTAGATGTCTTCTTCTCTCTCTTTGGATCTCAATACCAAGTTATCCTCGGTCTTCGAGGAGATCTATTCGATGTAATCTCTTTTTGCGGTGTGTTTGTCGAGATCCGATGAATTGTGGGTTTATGATCAAGATTATCTATGAGAAATATTTGGTTCTTTTCTGAACTCTTTATGTATGATTATAATATCCTTGCAAGTCTCTTCGAATTATTGGTTTGATTTGGCCTACTAGATCTATAGTTCTTGCAATGGGAGAAGTGATTGCCTTTGGGTTCAATCTTGCGGTGTCCTTTCCCAGTGATAGTAGGGGCAGCAAGGCACGTATTGTAGTGTTGCCATCAAGGATAAAAAGATGGGGTTTATATCACTACGTTTGAGTTTATCCCTCTACATCATGTCATCTTGCTTAAGGCGTTACTCTGTTCTTATGAACTTAATACTCTAGGTGCATGCTGGATAGCGGTCGATGTGTGGAGTAATAGTAGTAGATGCAGAATCATTTCGGTCTACTTGTCTCGGACGTGATGCCTATATATAATGATCATGCCTAGATAGTCTCATAATTATTTTCTTTTCTATCAATTGCTCGACAGTAATTTGTTTACCCGTCCTTCTATCGCTATCATGAGAGAAGCCACTAGAGAACACTATGGCCCCCGGGTCTATTCTCAACATATCAATCTACAATCTACTTTACTTTTCCGCTTTTACTTTCTGTTCTTATATCCAAAAATACCAAAAATATCAAACTCTCATCTCTATCAGATCTCACTTTCGTAAGTGACCGTAAAGGGATTGATAACCCCTTATCGCGTTGGCTGCAAAGTTCTTATTTGTTTGTGCAAGTGCGAGGGACTCGCGCGTGGTCTCCTACTGGATTGATACCTTGGTTCTCAAAAACTGAGGGAAATGCTTACGCTACTGTGTTGCATCACCCTTTCCTCTTCGAGGGAATACAACGCAAGCTCGAGAAGTAGCATATTCACACATGCATTACTGTTTCCGGATAATACAATTAAAGCATGAACAATAGACAATTATCATGAACAAGGAAATATAATAATAACCATTTTATTATTGCCTCTAGGGCATATTTCCAACAGTCTCCCACTTGCACTAGAGTCAATAATCTAGTTACAATGTGATGAATCGAACACCCATAGAGTTCTGGTGTTGATCATGTTTTGCTCGTGGAAGAGGTTTAGTCAACGGATATGCGACATTCAGATCCGTATGCACTTTACAAATATCTATGTCTCCATCTTGAATATAATTTTGGATGGAGTTGAAACGGCGCTTGATGTGCTTGGTCTTCTTGTGAAACCTGGGCTCCTTTGCAATGGCAATAGCTCCAGTGTTGTCACAAAAGAGAGTCTGGCCCGATGCACTTGGAACAACTCCTAGGTCGATGATGAACTCCTTCATCCAGACTCCTTCATGTGCTGCTTCGGAAGCAGCTAGGTACTCCGCTTCACATGTAGATACCGCCACGACGCTTTGCTTGCAACTGCACCAGTGTAATGCCCAGGATGGGACTATATCTCCTACGTGTCGAGGCACGACTTAGAGATATAAGCCCATGCTGGAGCGATCGCAAGTTTGGTACCTTTGCACATCTCATGTAAAAATGGGGATGGAAAACTAAAAAGATAGTTGGCTTACACTCGCCATGTCACACAAATACGTTACATGTTCAAACATCATTCAAATGAACATCACAACCCATCTAAGGGTAAAATCCAAATGTCAAGATACCAAACATTACATTAAACCACAGGTCTAGATCGAATCCTAGTAGAAGCTCTACTGATCAGTCGGAAAGTTCACGTAGTAACGGCTACGCTCCTCGTCGTACTCCCAGTCTAGCTCAGTGCCATCACCAGTGTAACTCACCATCATACCTGCATCTGGTGTGTTGAAGTAACTGTGAGCCACAGAGGACTCAGCAATCCCGTTCCCGGGTAACACGACTATTTAAGCCTTGGGTGTGGAACAAGGCTGAAGAAAGAATAAGAGGTTGCAGTAGCACTAGCCTAGCTTACGTAAAAGAGAGCGAGAAGAGAAGGTGCCTCGGTCGAGAGATGATCACGAAGTGATCCTAACTAAAGCCAGTCAAACATAACCCCACCGTGTTCATCTCCCGAATCCCTTTCGGAAAATGACAGTCACGGTACACACGTTGGTAGTGTATTGGAACATGGTGTCAAGTTTTCTACAACCGGATATTAACAAGCTCCCATCTGCCACATAACCGCGGGCACGGCTTTCGAAAGTTCAAACCCTGCAGGGGTGTTCCAACTTGGCCCATGACAAGCCCACGATCCGCGGAGTCGCAACTCCAAGGTGGGAAGACCCGAGTATTCTCGGAATCCCGTGCTCAAGATACTCCGAACTAAGGTAAGGCTAATCCAGCAAATCCTTCCGGCGTGCCGACACCCTGACAATAGCCGCGCGTATCTAGTCTCAGGCCACGACCGGATGAGTCATCCTACAGGTGGATACCAGATACCTCGGGTTTCCCCAAGGCGGCCCCGCAGTCTGCTCATTTCGGACCAACACTCATGTGGAGCACTGGCCCGGGGTTGTTGATTAAGAACTCGGGTTTCCAAGACCCTATGCAAGTTTTATTAGTTATTAGGCGAATAGTACCAATGTTGGGACTTGCTGGAAAAGACTTAGCACTTAGCAGTTTATCGAGGGGGCCCCATAACCCCAACCGTGTGAGGAACGCATAATAAAGGAACATAACACCGGTTTATACGGTTCCTAGCGGCATGAGTGGAACAAAACACCAAGCAAAAGGCTTAGCCTTCCACCCATTGCCAATATATAGATGATTTCATTTAAGCATTTATATAGTGTGATATAACCCAACAAACTTCAACATGAAGCAAGCATCTTCAACTTCACCTGCAACTAGCAATGTTATAAGAGGGGCTAAGCGAAGCCTACGTATAGCCAATCAATGGTTTGCATAGGTAGGGTGGTTAGACAGGATCATGGTTACAATAGGAGGCTGACAGGAAAAACATGGGCATCGAGGCAAAACTATAGATCGAGACTTCTAGCAATAGGCAAAGATAGTAATGGTATCCGGGTTCGGTCATCTTGCCTGAAGAGTTGTCGATGGGATCGTAAGAAAACTCCTCGTTCTCAACCTCGGTAGTAACCTCGTTCGCGTACTTGTACTCAGCTTCCGGCTCTACTCAACACAAACACACAAGGCACAAAATCAACAAGATGCAATGCGCACACAAAACATCTGGATGCATGACTGATGCACTATGGGAGCACACGGAGCATGACAAGATGCGATCAAGCAAAATGCTTCAAAACATGATAAAAATAGGATATTATGAATCTACATGAAAAATCACACAAGTTTCATATAGGACTTTCTGAAAACGAAGCTACGGGCTAAAAGTTACACACAAAACAATAAACATGCGAAAGCTGAAAATTACAGCCACATAGCAATTTCGGGGCAAGAAATAATTAGCTACAGCACTCAAACATCATGGAAAAGAGTATGGACACAAACTAGACATATCCTACAGCAAATAAGTCCATTGGAGCAACTCCAAAGGAGCCATGGATCAATAGCAACAAGATATGACATAATGAACTTGATAACAAAATCCTGACAGCAGTAATTTATTGCAACTTGGGAGCAAAAGTTAAATATGCTACAGCCACTAAAATAAGAATGTGAAAGCATGAATGGATAGCCAACAATATATACTACAAGGAATCATCAAGAGTCACCCCAAAACTATCATGGATTGGCCTAGAACAACAAGCAAACATGGCATCTGGAAATTACAGATTCCAGACTTAGTGAAATTTCACCAAGTGTTAAAACAGCAGTTTCATCATGGCATCTTTGAGAGCAAGTTTAAGTCACCTCAAAGCTAAACATGGCAAGTGGTAAGCACCACAGCAAAGTACACATGATGGTGAATCCAAAACACCTAAGCATGCATCATGGGGACAAACACAACGATAGCAATGAGCTCTTCAAAATGACATCTCATAACAAGTTTAACTACTTAAAAGCCACATAGCACTTTTCAACGGAGATAAACATGGCAAGATTAATTCTATCATGCAAGCCTAAGCAAACATCATGTAGAGCATGACAAGACGAACACGTGGACATATCATTTGCATCATTTGGATAAACATGCAAAAAGTTATCACCTTGCAAAGATGGCATGAAAATATCAACTAACAGCAGTTTATAACAATATGCACTCTTGCAACAGATTTTTAAGCATCTATATGATCTCAAACATGCATGGCAAAATGGAAAGAAAAGTAGTACAAGTCTCCACGAACAATTTGACATATCATTCACTCAAATCGGAGCTACGCACAAAAAGTTATCACCGTTTGAAAATAACATCAGACAACACAATATCGCAGGGACTTAGTGGAATTTGGGACTACCTCCGGGTCAACAGAAAGTCAACGCGGGCTGACGGATCTTCGCGGATCGGGCCGGATCTGATCTGGCCGAAGCGGAGCGGAGCGGGTCCGAAGCGGATCGGGCCGCAGACGGCTAACGGGCCGGGGAACCGGGGCGGATCCAGCCCGCTCGGGCGCTTGGAGGCAGAGGCGAACGGGGAGCCTCGGTCGAGCGACGGTGGCTGCTCCCGAGCGTTGGCCCGGGCTTCGGTCGTCGGGGGAAGGAAGGGACGGCGCGGGCGGCCTGTTCTGCGGGGTCGGCGGTGGGGAGGCTGCGGCCGGTGGCGAGGAGGAGGTGGCGGCGGTGAGGTACTCCGGTGGCGGGGGGAACTCCGGCGAGCTCCTCCGGCGGGGCTCTGGCGAGCTCCGGCCGGAGTGGAGGGAGGAGGCTGGAGGTAGGGGATGAAGGGGGCTAGGGTTTCCTAATTTTGGGGCAAAAATTGGGGAAGGTGGACAAATATATAGGCACAAGGAGCTAGGGTTGTCCAAATGAGGTGTGGTTTTCGGCCACGCGATTAGAATTGGATGGCCTAGATGAAGGGAGGGGTTTGGGCTGGTTTGGTGGCTGTTGGAGGGATGACTTGGGCCTCAAAGTGGAGGCACTTTGAGCCCACGAGAATAACTGTTGGGGTAGCAAACGAACTCCAAACGCGACGAGATTTGACAGGCGGGTTACACACACCAAAACAACAACACACGACAAGTCTCGCGCCAAACCGGTAACGTTACACGGCCAAACACCAAAGTAGGCATCGGGGATGCCACGAACACGTGAGGGAGCTCCGGAACGCGAAACGGACAACGGGAAGGAACGCGTGGAACCGGATGCAAATGACAACACAAATGCAATGCGATGCACATGACTACATGATATGAATGAATGCCACACATGCACACAACAAAACGACGAAAACCCGAAAAGACAAAGAGCCCGGAATGGAATGGAAGAAGCCCGAGATATTATATATTGCCCAAAAGGGAAAGTATTACATCCGGGGCATTACAAACTCTCCTCTACTACAAAAAGATCTCGTCCCGAGATCTAGGACTGGAAAAAGGAAGGGTACTCGGAACGAAGATGATCTTCTCGCTCCCACGTAGCTTCTCGGTCGGTATGGTGTGACCACTTGACTTTCAACAATTTGATGGACTTGTTGCGGGTCTTGCGCTCGGTTTCTTCGAGAATAGCAACTGGGTGCTCTCGGTAAGACAAGTCTTGTTGAAGATCAATCTCTTCAAACGGAATCATGCGTTCAGGAGTCTTGAAGCATTTGCGGAGTTGAGACACATGAAACACATCATGAACATTGGCGAAGTTGGAAGGGAGCTCAAGTTGATAGGCTAGATCGCCTCTTTTGCCAAGGATCTTGAAAGGCCCGACGTATCTAGGAGCAAGCTTTCCTTTGATATCGAATCTTTGGGTTCCTTTCGTCGGAGAAACACGGAGATAGACATGATCACCAATGTTGAAGGCCAAATCACGATGCTTGCCGTCATAGTTACTCTTCTGACGCGGCTGAGTGGCCTTGAGATTCTCACATATGACTTTGCACATTTCTTCGGCTTCAGAGATCAAGTCATTGCCAAGAAGTTGACGTTCACCAGTCTCGGACCAGTTGAGAGGGGTACGGCACTTTCTGCCATAGAGGATTTCAAACGGAGCTTTGCCTGCACTTGCTTGAAAGCTGTTGTTGTAAGAGAACTCGGCAAATGGAAGGCAATCTTCCCATTTCATGCCAAAAGATATGACACAGGCTCTGAGCATGTCTTCTAGAATCTGATTCACTCGCTCGACTTGACCACTAGTCTGAGGGTGAAAAGCAGTGCTGAACCTGATCTTAGTGCCCATGGCAGACTGAAAGGAGTCCCAGAACTTAGAAGTGAACAAACTTCCACGGTCTGAGGAGATGACTTGAGGAATACCATGTAAGGACACAATTCTGGAAGTGTACAACTCTGCCAATTGAGCTGCATTGATTGATTCTTTGACTAGAAGGAAGTGAGCGACTTTGGTAAGCTTGTCAATCACCACAAAGATAGAATCATTTTCTCTCTTGGACTTGGGAAAACCAGTGACGAAATCCATTTCAATGTGGTCGAATTTCCACTCGGGAATAGGAAGAGGTTGGAGAAGACCGGCTGGACGTTGATGCTCTGCCTTCACTCTTCTACAGACATCACATTCATTCACGAATTGGGCAATCTCCCTTTTCATGCGAGTCCACCAGTAAGATTGCTTGAGGTCTTGATACATCTTGGAGCTACCAGGATGAATGGAAAGGAGGGAATCATGTGCTTCTTCCATTATGAGCTTCCTGAGATCACCTTTGGGAACAACAAGTCTGTCCTCAAAGAACAAGGTATCTCTCTCATCAACGCGGTAGCACTTGTATTTAGGAGTACCTTTTGCAATACCATGTTTCACTTTCTGCACCATGGCATCACTGAGTTGGGCCTCACGGACCTGATCTTCCAAGGTAGGAGCAACTTGAAGATTTGCAAGAAAACCTTGTGGAACAACTTGGAGGTTGAGCTTCCTGAATGCTTCACAAAGCTCAGGCTGGAACGGCTTGATAAGAAGGCTGTTGCAATATGCCTTTCTGCTCAAAGCATCTGCAATCACATTCGCCTTGCCAGGAGTGTATTCGGTGCTGGGATCATACTCTTGGATCATTTCGACCCAACGAGTCTGGCGGAGGTTCAGATTCGGCTGTGTGAAGATGTACTTCAAGCTCTTGTGATCGGTGAAGATGTCGACTTTTCTGCCCAGCAGCAGGTGTCTCCACGTAATCAAAGCATGTACCACAGCTACTAGTTCAAGATCATGTGTGGGGTAGTTCTTCTCACTTGGCTTCAGCTGACGAGAAGTGTATGCCACAATTCTCTTGTCCTGCATAAGCACACCACCAAGACCTTGAAGAGAAGCATCACAGAATACTTCGTAGGGCTTGGACTCATCTGGAGGAGTTAGAACTGGAGCAGAGACGAGCTTTTCTTTGAGAGTTTTGAATGCCACTTCATAATCTGGAGACCAGTAGTACTTGACATTCTTCTGTAGCAAGTTGGAGAGAGGCTTGGCAATCTTGGAGTAGTTCTCAACGAACCTTCTGCAATAGCTGGCAAGACCAAGAAAGCTTCGGAGTTGCTTGACGTTCTGAGGAGCTTCCCAGTTGACAATTGCTTCAACTTTCTCGGGGTTTACCGCAATACCGTCAGCAGAGATGATATGGCCCAGATACAAAACCTTATCGAGCCAAAATTCGCACTTGGAGAACTTGGCATAGAACTTATGTTCACGGAGCCTGTCGAGAACGAGACGGAGGTGCTTTTCGTGATCTTCTTCATTCTTGGAAAATACCAAAATGTCATCCAGATACACAAGCACAAACTCGCCGGTGTAGGGGTTGAAAATGTAGTGCATCATTCTCGAGAAGGTAGGTGGAGCATTAGCGAGACCAAAGGACATGACTGTATACTCATATGAGCCGTAGCTCGTTCTGAAGGCAGTCTTGGGGATGTCTTCCTCACGAATGCGAATTTGGTGATAGCCCATTCGGAGATCGAGCTTTGAGAACACTTTAGCTCCTTTGAGCTGCTCGAACAGTTCGTTGATGTTCGGGAGCGGATACTTGTTCTTTATCGTCTTCTTGTTCAATGGCCGGTAATCGATGCAGAGGCGCTCCGTGCCATCCTTCTTCTTGACAAATAAGACACCACAGCCCCAAGGAGATGTACTAGGCCTGATGAGACCCATACGCTCCTGTTCATCAAGCTGCTTCTTCAATTCCTTCAATTCTCCAGGAGAGAGCTTGTACGGACGCCGGCATGCTGGCTCAGTACCCGGCTCGAGTTCAATGACGAATTCCACCTGACAGTGTGGAGGCATGCCTGAAAGTTCTTCAGGAAAGACGTCTTGGTATTCGTTAACCACCGGAATTTGAGAGATGGCATTAATCTCGCCCTTGTCATTGAGAGAGAAAAGCCTGATTGTGTTATCCATGGAGGCAAAGATAATCACATCTTCATCAGGATGAGTAATCTTGACTTCCTTGTTTGCACAATCAATTTGAGCATCATGCTGAGAAAGCCAATCCATCCCGAGGATGAGGTCAATGTCGGAATTGCCGAGAACCACCGGATTAGCCAGAAAGCGATAATCACCCATGCGAATAGATACATTCGGAGCCCTCAAATTGGAAGTCATGCAGTTGCCCGGAGAAATAATTTGCAACTTCTTATCAAGAAATGCCGAAGTGAAATTATGCTTGGTGAAGAATGGCCTTGAAATGAAATTGAGAGAAGCACCAGAATCAAACAATACTTTTGCAGGGATAGAGTTCACTGAAAGGTTACCCAAAATCACATCAGAAGAATTCTCCGCTTGCGCTGCATTCATCAGATTCACCCTTGCAACTTTCGGATCATGCCTGACAATAGCTGAACTGACAGGTGGAGGAGGTGTGGCATAGTGACCCTTCTTGCCACACTTGTTGCAGACCAATTCTGAGAGAGGACGGTAATGAGAACCACTTGACTTGGAACCTTGAGACTGAAACTGATTCTTCGACTGGTTGCTCGGGTTGGGTGGGTGGGAGAAACCACGGCCACTAGAGTTCTTGTTGTTGTTGTAGTTGTTGTAAGGAGCTCGAATCACTAGAGGAGGAGGAAGCCAAAATTTCTGTTGTTTCGCGACGACTTGAGAAGATGAGGAGGAGTGAACGGCATCTCGAATCCTCTTTTTGGAAGCCTCCATCTTGAGCTGGGCTGCCTCTTGCTTGAGCGCCATGTTATAGAATTTGTCGAACTCATCGGGCTCGAACAAGGTGAGAGCAAGTTGAAGTTCATCTTTCAGACCTCCACGGAACTGATAGATCTTGCTCTTGGCATCTGGTATGTCTTGCTTAGCATAGCGGGCGAGGTTTTGGAACTTGACATTATACTGGTAGACAGTGATTGAGCCTTGCTTCAGGTTGTGGAATTGCTCACGCATACCCTCGATGACACTTGTAGGAATGTGGTGAGAGCGAAAATCCTTGCAGAAATCCTCCCAAGAGATCACACGACCTGACCTGGAGTCTTTGTACTGCTGCCACCAGTCAGCTGCTTGGTCCTTGAGTTGGAAGGCTGCAAACTTCACATAGTCCTCTTCCCTTACGTTACTGCACTCAAAATGCTTCTTGATATCAGTTAACCAATCTTCAGCATCAAGAGGGTCGACACAGTAACTGAAAGCTTTTGGTTGATTGGCCAAGAACTGGTTGAGAGTAGCATGGTGTTGTTGGTTGAAGAAACTGCCTTGGTTCCCTGGAACACCCTGATTAGCTTGATTAGCTTGCATCTGCTGCATCATCTGCATCAACATCTGGGTGTTCTGATTTGTAGTCTGCATAATCGCTCTCCAAGCCTCAGACGGAGGAGGAGGGGAAGGAGGACGATCTGGAACCTCTTCACCCTCTGGGTTAGCGTTGGGAACCCGTTTCGGAGCCATCCTGAAAGAGATGACCACGAATCAGCAATTTGATTGAAAGAAGGTATAAGCTGAATCAACGGATTGAAATGCAACATAGTCTTCACAATAATCATTCGAACAAGAGGAACGAATGAAATTCTCAGTTAAATGATAACAACAATCTTCACGAGAAGCCACTGGGAGAGAAAAGGTAAATAAGAAAAACAACAAGGTACAGATGGAAACAAACACAAGATAGGAGCTTCGTTCTGACATCTTTGTGCTGTAAGATTATGAACGTGTTACGAAAGGGTTTTGCAATCCCCGGATCAGCATAGCCAAGGACCCTTTAAGATGCAACTCCCGATCGGAACATCGGCCATAAAACCACTTCACTCAATGTAGAACCCCGAACTCGCTAACCTGCATTCGTTGGAAGAATTCCTACGATCTACTGGATAAACCCACCTATTAATTTCCGAAAGTTTCCAGTTATGCAATCAGGTGTTGGGGATACAGGGGAAGCACCGCGCAATCAACTCTAAACCTACATCCAGTTGTATCCATCCTTCAACACATAACCAGTTGTTCTCGGAAACCGTCTACCTTGGACCTTCGAAAAGCATCCACTATACCAAGCTATGGCAATACTCCCAAACTACCTCCCCAGTACTGGGTGATGTTGGGGTTATCTTGCCACTAACCGTATAGGAGAGATTTTCGATGTCGGCCGTCTTAAGTATTTAGTACTGTCGCGATATGCTTGTGACGACAATACCCCGAAGCTCAACTCCCCGGGACACTACCACAACCCCTAATGTTAGGAGGCATCGAGAACAATATTCTCGTCACAAGAACATCGAAACAATCCCACAATACTCGCGAGATTCCTAAAAAAAATTGGTGCAATTTTTGAAAGTAGAAGAGGCAAGAGTAGTCGTCAGGAGTCCTCACCAGAGAGAAAGGGGATGAGAAGCAAAGAAATCCTACTCTCCGATATAAATATAGGACTCAAAAATATTTTCAGTGTGTGCCTAGACTCGACCGTCAACGATTCGATCAATCAGTGGGGGCTTCTAGGTCGGAGAAGGCTCTGAATACCAACTTGTAATGCCCAGGATGGGACTATATCTCCTACGTGTCGAGGCATGACTTAGAGATATAAGCCCATGCTGGAGCGATCGCAAGTTTGGTACCTTTGCACATCTCATGTAAAAATGGGGATGGAAAACTGAAAAGATAGTTGGCTTACACTCGCCACGTCACACAAATACATTACATGTTCAAACATCATTCAAATGAACATCACAGCCCATCTAAGGGTAAAATCCAAATGTCAAGATACCAAACATTACATTAAACCACAGGTCTAGATCGAATCCTAGTAGAAGCTCTACTGATCAGTCGGAAAGTTCACGTAGTAACGGCTACGCTCCTCGTCATACTCCCAGTCTAGCTCAGTGCCATCACCAGTGTAGCTCACCATCGTACCTGCATCTGGTGTGTTGAAGTAACTGTGAGCCACAGAGTACTCAGCAATCCCGTTCCCGGGTAACACGACTATTTAAGCCTTGGGTGTGGAACAAGGCTGAAGAAAGAATAAGAGGTTGCAGCAGCACTAGCCTAGCTTACGTAAAAGAGAGTGAGAAGAGAAGGTGCCTCGGTCGAGAGATGATCACGAAGTGATCCTAACTAAAGCCAGTCAAACATAACCCCACCGTGTTCATCTCCCGAATCCCTTTCGGAAAATGACAGTCACGGTACACACGCTGGTAGTGTATTGGAACATGGTGTCAAGTTTTCTACAACCGGATATTAACAAGCTCCCATCTGCCACATAACCGCGGGCACGGCTTTCGAAAGTTCAAACCCTGCAGGGGTGTTCCAACTTGGCCCATGACAAGCCCACGATCCGCGGAGTCGCAACTCCAAGGTGGGAAGACCCGAGTATTCTCGGAATCCCGTGATCAAGATACTCCGAACTAAGGTAAGGCTAATCCAGCAAATCCTCCCGGCGTGCCGACACCCTGACAATAGCCGCGCGTATCTAGTCTCAGGCCACGACCGGATGAGTCATCCTATAGGTGGATACCAGATACCTCGGGTTTCCCCAAGGCGGCCCCGCAGTCTGCTCGTTTCGGACCAACACTCATGTGGAGCACTGGCCCGGGGTTGTTGATTAAGAACTCGGGTTTGCAAGACCCTATGCAAGTTTTATTAGTTATTAGGCGAATAGTACCAATGTTGGGACTTACTGGAAAAGACTTAGCACTTAGCGGTTTATCGAGGGGGCCCCATAACCCCAACCGTGTGAGGAACGCATAATCAAGGAACATAACACCGATTTATACGGTTCCTAGCGGCATGAGTGGAACAAAACACCAAGCAAAAGGCTTAGCCTTCCACCCATTGCCAATATATAGATGATTTCATTTAAGCATTTATATAGTGTGATATAACCCAACAAACTTCAACATGAAGCAAGCATCTTCAACTTCACCTGCAACTAGCAATGTTATAAGAGGGGCTGAGCGAAGCCTACGTATAGCCAATCAATGGTTTGCATAGGTAGGGTGGTTAGACGGGATCATGGTTACAATAGGAGGCTGACAGGAAAAACATGGGCATCGAGGCAAAACTATAGATCGAGACTTCTAGCAATAGGCAAAGATAGTAATGGTATCCGGGTTCGGTCATCTTGCCTGAAGAGTTGTCGATGGGATCGTAAGAAAACTCCTCGTTCTCAACCTCGGTAGTAACCTCGTTCGCGTACTCGTACTCAGCTTCCGGCTCTACTCAACACAAACACACAAGGCACGAAATCAACAAGATGCAATGCGCACACAAAACATGCTGGATGCATGACTGATGCACTATGGGAGCACACGGAGCATGACAAGATGCGATCAAGCAAAATGCTTCAAAACATGATAACAATAGGATATTATAAATCTACATGAAAAATCACACAAGTTTCATATAGGACTTGCTGAAAACGGAGCTACGGGCTAAAAGTTACACACAAAACAATAAACATGCGAAAGTTGAAAATTACAGCCACATAGCAATTTCGGGGCAAGAAATAATTAAGCTACAGCACTCAAACATCATGGCAAAGAGTATGGACACAAACTAGACATATCCTACAGCAAATAAGTCCATTGGAGCAACCCCAAAGGAGCCATGGATCAATAGCAACAAGATATGACATAATGAACTTGATAACAAAATCCTGACAACAGTAATTTATTGCAACTTGGGAGCAAAAGTTAAATATGCTACAGCCACTAAAATAAGCATGTGAGAGCATGAATGGATATCCAACAATATATACTACAAGGAATCATCAAGAGTCACCCCACAACTATCATGGATTGGCCTAGAACAACAAGCAAACATGGCATCTGGAAATTACAGATTCCAGACTTAGTGAAATTTCACTAAGTGTTAAAACAGCAGTTTCATCATGGCATCTTTGAGAGCAAGTTTAAGTCACCTCAAAGCTAAACATGGCAAGTGGTAAGCACCACAGCAAAGTACACATGATGGTGAATCCAAAACACCTAAGCATGCATCATGGGGACAAACACAACGATAGCAATGAGCTCCTCAAAATGACATCTCATAACAAGTTTAACTACTTAACAGCCACATAGCACTTTTCAACGGAGATAAACATGGCAAGATTAATTCTATCATGCAAGCCTAAGCAAACATCATGTAGAGCATGACAAGACGAACACGTGGACATATCATTTGCATCATTTGGATAAACATGCAAAAAGTTATCACCTTGCAAAGATGGCATGAAAATATCAACTAACAGCAGTTTATAACAATATGCACTCTTGCAACAGATTTTTAAGCATCTAGATGATCTCAAACATGCATGGCAAAATGGAAAGAAAAGTAGTACAAGTCTCCACGAACAATTTGACATATCATTCACTCAAATCGGAGCTACGCACAAAAAGTTATCACCGTTTGAAAATAACATCAGACAACACAATATCGCAGGGACTTGGTGGAATTTGGGACTACCTCCGGGTCAACAGAAAGTCAACGCGGGCTGACGGATCTTCGCGGATCGGGCCGGATCTGATCTGGCCGAAGCGGAGCGGAGCGGGTCCGAAGCGGATCGGGCCACGGACGGCTAACGGGCAGGGGAACCGGGGCGGATCCAGCCCGCTCGGGCGCCTGGAGGCAGAGGCGGACGGGGAGCCTCGAACGAGCGGCGGTGGCTGCTCCCGAGCGCTGGCCCGGGCTTCGGTTGCCGGGGGAAGGAAGGGACGGCGCGGGCGGCCTGTTCTGTGGGGCCGGCGGCGGGAAGGCTGCGGCCGGTGGCGAGGAGGAGGTGGCGGCGGTGAGGTACTCCGGTGGCGGGGGGAACTCCGGCGAGCTCCTCCGGCGGGGCTCCGGCGAGCTCCGGACGGAGTGGAGGGAGGAGGCTGGAGGTAGGGGATGAAGGGGGCTAGGGCTTCCTTATTTTGGGGCAAAAATTGGGGAAGATGGACAAATATATAGGCACAAGGAGCTAGGGTTGTCCAAATGAGGTGTGGTTTTCGGCCACGCGATTAGAATTGGATGGCCTAGATGAAGGGAGGGGTTTGGGCTGGTTTGGTGGCTGTTGGAGGGATGACTTGGGCCTCAAAGTGGAGGCACTTTGAGCCCACGAGAATAACTGTTGGGGTTGCAAACGAACTCCAAACGCGACGAGATTTGACAGGCGGGTTACACACACCAAAACAACAACACACGACAAGTCTCGCGCCAAACCGATAACGTTACACGGCCAAACACCAAAGTAGGCATCGGGGATGCCACGGACACGTGAGGGAGCTCCGGAACGCGAAACGGACAACGGGAAGGAACGCGTGGAACCGGATGCAAACGACAACACAAATGCAATGCGATGCACATGACTACATGATATGAATGAATGCCACACACGCACACAACAAAACGACGAAAACCCGAAAAGACAAAGAGCCCGGAATGGAATTGAAGAAGCCCGAGATATTATATATTGCCCAAAAGGGAAAGTATTACATCCGGGGCATTACAACCAGCTGACTGTCCCACCATTCAAAATATACATGTATCCGGTTTGTGACTTAGAGTCATCTAGATCTGTGTCGAAGATAGCATCGACGTAACCCTTTACGACGAGCTCTTCATCACCTCCATAAATGACAAACATATCCTTAGTCCTTTTCAGGTACTTCAGGATGTTATTGACCGTTGTCCAGTGTTCCATACCGGGATCACTTTGGTACCTCCCCACCAAACTTATGGCAAGGTTCACATCAGGTCTGGTACACAGCATGGCATACATAATAGAACCTATGGTTGAGGCATAGGGGATGACACTCAACTTTTCTCTATCTTCTGCCGAGGTCGGGCATTGAGCCGTGCTCAATTTCATACCTTGCAATACAGGCAAGAACCCTTTCTTGGACTGATCCATATTGAACTTCTTCAATATCTTGTCAAGGTATGTGCTTTGTGAAAGACCAATGAGGCGTCTCGATCTATCTCTATAGATCTTGATGCCTAATATGTAAGCAGCTTCTCCAAGGTCCTTCATTTAAAAACACTTATTCAAGTAGGCCTTTATGCTTTCCAAGAGTTCTACATCATTTCCCATCAGCAATATGTCATCCACAAATAATATGAGAAATGCTACAGAGCTCCCACTCACTTTCTCGTAAATATAGGCTTCTCCATAAGTCTGTATGAACCCAAATGCTTTGATCACCTCATCAAAACGATTGTTTCAACTCCGAGATGCTTGCACCAGCTCATAGATGGAGCGCTGGAGCTTGCATACCTTGTTAGCATTCTTAGGATCGACAAACCCTTCCGGCTGCATCATATACAGTTCTTCCTTAAGGAAGCCGTTAAGGAATGCTGTTTTACCGTCCATTTGCCATATCTCATAATCATAGAATGCGGCAATTGCTAACATTATTCGGACGGACTTCAGCATCGCTAAGGGAGAGAAAGTCTCGTCGTAGTTAATTCCTTGGACTTATCGATAACCTTTGACGACAAGCCGAGCCTTATAGATGGTCACATTTCCATCCGCGTCAGTCTTCTTCTTAAAGATCCATTTATTTTCTATGGCTCGCCGATCATCGAGCAAGTCAACCGAAGTCCACACTTTGTTATCATACATGGACCCTATCTCGGATATCATGGCTTCAAGCCATTTATTGGAATTCGGGCCCGTCATCACTTCTTCATAGTTCGAAGGTTCACCGTTGTCTAACAACATGATTTCCAGGACAGGGTTGCCGTACCACTTTGGTGCGGAACGTGTCCTCGTGGACCTATGAAGTTCAGCAGTAACTTGATCCGAAGCTTCATGCTCATTATCATTATCTTCCTCTCTAGTCGGTGCAGGCACCACAGAAACATCATCCTACGCTGCGCTACTTTCCGGTTCGAGAGGGGTGACAATCACCTCATCGAGTTCCACTTTCCTCCAACTTACTTCTTTCGAGGGAAACTCTTTCTCCAGAAAGGATCTATTCTTGGCAACAAAGACCTTGCCTTTGGATCTGAGGTATAAAGTATGCCCTATAGTTTCCTTAGGGTATCCTATGAAGACGCATTTTTCCGATTTGGGTTCGAGCTTTTCAGGTTGAAGTTTCTTGACATAAGCATCGCATCCCCAAACTTTTAGAAACGACAACTTAGGTTTCTTCCCAAACCATAGTTCATACGGTGTCGTCTCAACGGATTTACACGGTGCCCTATTTAAAGTGAATGCGGCAGTCTCTAAAGCATAACCCCAAAATGATAGCGGTAGTCGGTAAGAGACATCATAGATCGCACCATGTCCAACAGAGTACGATTACGACATTCGGATACACCGTTACGCTGAGGTGTTCCAGGCGGCGTCAATTGTGAAACAATTCCACATTTCCTTAGGTGTGTGCCAAATTCGTGACTTAAATATTCTCCTCCACGATCCGATCATAAGAACTTTATTTTTCTGTCACGTTGATTCTCAACCTCATTCTGAAATTCCTTGAACTTTTCAAAGGTCTCGGACTTGTGTTTCATCAAGTAGACATACCCATATCTACTTTAAGTCATCAGTGAGGGTGAGAACATAATGATAGCCACCGCGAGCTTCAACACTCGTTGGACCACACACATCAGTATGTATGATTTCCAATAAGTTGGTTGCTCGCTTCATTGTTCCGGAGAACGGAGTCTTTGTCATCTTGCCCAAGAGGCATGGTTCGCACGTGTCAAATGATTCATAATCAAGAGACTCCAAAAGTCCATCTGCATGGAGCTTCTTCATACGTTTGACACCAATATGACCAAGGCGGTAGTGCCACAAGTATGTGGGACTATCATTATCAACCTTACATCTTTAGGCATCCACACTATGAATATGTGTAACATCACGTTCGAGATTCATTAAGAATAAACCATTGACCAACGGGGCATGACCATAAAACATTTCTCTCATATAAATAGAACAACCATTATTCTCATATTTAAATGAGTAGCCATCTCGCATTAAACGAGATCAAGATACAATGTTCATGCTTAAAGCTGGTACTAAATAACAATTATTGAGGTTTAAAACTAATCCCAAAGGTAGATGTAGAGGTAGCGTGCCGACGACGATCACATCGACCTTGGAACCATTCCCGACGTGCATCATCACCTCGTCCTTCGCCAGTCTCCGCTTATTCCGCAACTCCTGCTTTGAGTTACAAATGTGAGCAACTGCATGAAGGAAATATGCCCTAGAGGCAATAATAAAGATGTTATTTGTATTTCCTTATATCATGATAAATGTCTTTTATTCGTGCTAGAATTGTATTAACCGGACACTTGGTACATGTGTGAATACATAGACAAAATAGTATGTCCCTAGTATGCCTCTACTAGACTAGCTCATTGATCAAAGATGGCTATGTTTCCTAGCCATAGACATGAGTTGTCATTTGATCAACGGGATCACATCATTAGGAGAATGATGCGATGGACTAGACCCATCCGTTAGCTTAGCACTATGATCGTTTAGTTTTACTGTTATTGCTTTCTTCATGACTTATACATGTTACTATGACTATGAGATTATGCAACTCCCGAATACCGTAGGAACACCTTGTGTGCTATCAAACGTCACAACGTAACTGGGTGATCATAAATATGCTCTACAGGTGTCTCCGAAAGTATTCGTGGTGTTGGCATAGACCAAGACTAGGATTTGTCACTCCGAGTGTCGGAGAGGTATCTCTGGGCCCTCTCGGTAATGCACATCATAATAAGCCTTGCAAGCAAATGACTAATGAGTTAGTCACGAGATGAGGTATTACAGAACGAGTAAAGAGACTTGCTGGTAACGAGATTGAACTAGGTATTGAGATACCGACGATCGAATCTCGGGCAAGTAACATACCGATGACAAAAGGAACAACGTATGTTGTTATGCGGTTTGACCGATAAAGATCTTCGTAGAATATGTAGGAGCCAATATGAGCATCCAGGTTCCGCTATTGGTTATTGACCGGAGACGAGTCTCGGTCATGTCTACATAGTTCTCGAACCCGTAGGGTCCGCACGCTTAACGTTTGATGACGATCGGTATTATGAGTTTATGAGTTTTGATGTACCGAAGGTAGTTCGGAGTCCCGGATGAGATCACGGACATGGCGAGGAGTCTCGGAATGTCCGAGACGTAAAGATTGATATATTGGACGACTATATTCGGACACCGAAAGTGTTCCGCAAAGTTTCGGAATTAACCGGAGTACCGGGGGGGTTACCGGAACCCCTGGGGAAGCTATGGGCCTTAATGGCCGTAGGAGAAAGAGGGAAGGAGGGCCAGGGCTGGGCCGCGCGCCCCCCACCCCTTGGTCCGAATTGGACAAGGAAGGAGGGGGGGCCGGCGCCCCTTTCCTTCTCCTTCTCCCTCTCCTTCCTTTCCCCCTTCTCCTTTTTGGTAGTTCCTACTAGGAATAGGATTGCAATCCTATTCCTAGTAGGATTGCACCTCCTAGGCGCGCCACTAGGGGCCGGCCGGCCTCCCCCCTTGCTCCTTTATATACGGGGGCAGGGGGCACCCAAAGACACACAAGTTGAATTGTTTTAGCCGTGTGCGGTGCCCCCCTCCACAGAAACACACCTCGGTCATACTGTCGCAGTGCTTAGGCGAAGCCCTGCGCCGGTAACTTCATCATATCCGTCACCACGCCGCCGTGCTGACAAAACTCTCCCGTGAAGCTCAACTGGATCAAGAGCTCGTGGGACGTCATCAAGCTGAACGTGTACTGAACGCGGAGGTGCCGTACGTTCGGTGCTTGATCGGTTGGATCGCGAAGAAGTTTGACTACATCAACCGCGTCACTTGACGCTTTCGCTCCTAGTCTACGAGGGACCGTAGACACACTCTCCCTCTCGTTGCTATGCATCTGGTAGATAGATATTGCGTGATCGTAGGAAAATTTTAAAATACTACGTTCCCCAACACTGCACCGGTATCAAATACCCAGGAGCTACTACGAGCGCTGGTAAGGTACACATCAATAACATGTATATCACATATACCTTTGACGTTGCCGGCCTTCTTATCTGCTATGTATTTGGGGTAGCTCTGCTTCCAGTGACCCATTCCCTTGCAATAAAAGCACTCGGTCTCAGGCTTGGGTCCATTCTTTGGCTTCTTCCCGCCAACTGGCTTACCGGGTGCGGCAACTCCTTTGTCGTCCTTCTTGAAGTTCTTCTTACCCTTGCCTTTCTTGAACTTAGTGGTTTTATTCACCATCAACACTTGATGTTCTTTCTTGATCTCCACCTCCGCTGATTTCAGCATTGAATATACCTCGGGAATGGACTTCTCCATCCCTTGCATGTTGAAGTTCATCACAAAGCTCTTGTAGCTAGGTGGGAGAGACTGAAGGATTCTGTCAACGACCGCGTCATCTGGGAGATTAACTCCCAGCTGAGACAAGCGATTATGTAACCCAGACATTTTGAGTATATGCTCGCTGACAGAACTATTCTCCTCCATCTTACAACTGTAGAACTTGTCGGAGACTTCATATCTCTCGACTCGGGCATGAGCTTGGAAAACCATTTTCAGCTCTTAGAACATCTCATATGCTCCGTGCTGCTCAAAACGCTTTTGGAGCCCCGATTCTAAGCTGTAAAGCATGCCGCACTGAACCAGGGAGTAATCATCACTACGCGACTGCCAGGCGTTCATAACGTCTTGAGTTGCTGGGAAAACGGGTGCATCACCTAGCGGTGCTTCAAGGACATATGCTTTCTTGGCAGCTATGAGGATGATCCTCAAGTAACGAACCCAATCTGTATAGTTGCTACCATCGTCTTTCAGCTTGGTTTTCTCTAGGAGTGTGTTGAAGTTGAGGGCAACATTAGCGTGGGCCATTGGATCTACAAGACATATTGTAAAGATTTTAGACTATGTTCATGACAATTAAGTTCATCTAAACAAATTTAATGAACTCCCACTCACATAGACATCTCTCTAGTCATCTAAGTGATACATGATCCGAATCGACTAGGTCGTGTCCGATCATCATGTGAGACGGACTAGTCATCAACAGTGAACATCTTCATGTTGATCGTATCTTCTATATGACTCATGTTCGGCCTTTCGGTCTTCCGTGTTCCGATGCCATGTCTGTACATGCTAGGCTCGTCAAGTCAACCCTAAGTGTATCGCGTGTGTAAATCTGGCTTACACCCTTTGTATGCCAATGTTAGAACCTATCACACCAGATCATCACGTGGTGCTTCGGAACAACGAACCTTAGCAACGGTGCACAGTTAGGGGGAACACAATTATTGAAATTTTAGTGAGAGATCATCTTATTTACTATCGTCGTTCTAAGCAAATAAGGTGTAAAACATGATAAACATCACATGCAATCAAATAGTGACATGATATGGCCAATATCATTTTGCTCCTTTCGATCTCCATCTTCGGGGCTCCATGATCATCATTGTCACCGGCATGACACCATGATCTCCATCATCATGATCTCCATCATCATGTCTTCATGAAGTTGTCTCACCAAACATTACTTCTACTACTATGGCTAACTGTTAGCAATAAAGTAAAGTAATTACATGGCGTTTCCAATGACACGCAGGTCATACAATAAAATAAGACAACTCCTATGGCTTCTGCCGGTTGTCATACTCATCGACATGCAAGTCGTGATTCCTATTACAAGAACATGATCAATCTCATACATCACATATATATCATTCCTCACATCCTGTTGGCCATATCACATCACACAGCACATGCTGCAAGAACAAGTTAGACGTCCTCTAATTGTTGTTGCAAGTTTTTTACGTGGCTGCAATAGGTTTCTAGCAAGAACGTTTCTTACCTACGCCAAAACCACAACGTGATATGACTATTTCTATTTACCCTTCATAAGGACCCTTTTCATCGAATCCGATCCGACTAAAGTAGGAGAGACAGACACCCGCTAGCCACCTTATGCAACTAGTGCATGTCAGTCGGTGGAACCTGTCTCACGTAAGCGTACGTGTAAGGTCGGTCCGGGCCGCTTCATCCCACAATGCCGCCGAATCAAGATAAGACTAGTAGCGGCAAGTAAATTGACATGATCTACGCCCACAACAACTTGTGTTGTACTCGTGCATAGTAACTACGCATAGACCTAGCTCATGATGCCACTGTTGGGGATCGTTGCATAAAATCAAAAAAAATCCTACGTATCACCAAGATCTATCTATGGAGATTACTAGCAACGAGAGGGGAGTGCATCTTCATACCTCTGAAGATCGCGATGCGGAAGCGTTTCAAGAACGCGGTCGGTGGAGTCGTACACGAAGCGATTCAGATCGCGGCCGAATCTGATCTAAGCACCGAACAACGGTGCCTCCGCGTTCAACAAACGTGCAGCCCGGTGACGTCTCTCGCGCCTTGATCCAGCAAGGAGGGAGGGAGAGGTTGGGGAAGACTCCGTCCAGCAGCAGCACGACGGCGTGGTGGTGTTGGAGGAGCGTGGTACTCCAGCAGGGCTTCGCTGAGCACTGCGAGAGACGAGGAGGGAGAGGGGTAGGGCCGCGCCAAGAGGGAGAGAGACTTGTGTTCTCTGGCAGCCCCAAAAACCCCACTATATATAGGGGGGGAGGGGCTGCGCTCCCATCTAGGGTTCCCTACCTAGTGGGTGCGGCAACGCCGGATTGGATCTGGGGGGCGGCCAGAGGGGGGAGAGAGGGGGCGCACCTAGGGTGGGCCTTAAGGCCCATCTACCCCTAGGGTTTGCCCCCTCCCCTCTTCCCTGCTCCTTGGGCCTTGGTGGGAGGCGCACCAGCCCACCTAGGGGCTAGTCCCTTCCCACTATTGGCCCGCGCAGGCCTCCGGGGCTGGTGGCCCCTCCCGGTGGACCCCCGGAACCCTTCCGGTGGTCCCGGTATGTTACTAGTGATGCCCGGAACACTTCCGGTGGCCAAATCCTCACTTCCTATATATAATTCTTTACCTCCGGACCATTTCGGAACTCCTCGTGACGTCCGGGATCTCATCCAGGACTCCGAAAAACATTTGGTAACCACGTACATCTATTCCCTATAACCCTAGCGTTATCGAACCTTAAGTGTGTGGACCCTACGGGTTCGGGAATCATGCAGACATGACCGAGACATATCTCTGGCCAATAACCAACAGCGGGATTTAAATACCCATGTTGGCTCCCACATCTTCCACGACGATCCCATCAGATGAACCACGATGTCAAGGATTCAATCAATCCCGTATACGATTCCCTTTGTCTACCGGTATAGCACTTGCCCGAGATTCCATCGTCGGTATACCGATACCTTGTTCAATCTCGTTACGGCAAGTCTATTTACTCATTCCGTAACACATCATCCCGTGACCAACCCCTTAGTCACATTGAGCTCATTACGATGATGTCTTACCGAGTGAGCCCAGAGATACCTCTCCGTCTTATGGAGTGACAAATCCCAGTCTCGATTCGTGCCAACCCAACAGATGCTTTCGGGGATACCCGTAGTGTGCCTTTATAGCCACCCAGTTACGTTGTGACGTTTGGCACACCCAAGGTACTCCTACGGTATCCGGGAGTTGCACAATCTCATGGTCTAAGGAAAGGATACTTGACATTGTAAAAGCTTTAGCATACGAACTACACGATCTTGTGCTAGGCTTAGGATTGGGTCTTGTCCATCACATCATTCTCCTAATGATGTGATCCCGTTATCAATGACATCCAATGTCCATGGTTAGGAAACCGTAACCATCTATTGATCAACGAGCTAGTGAACTAGAGGCTCACTAGGGACATGGTGTGGTCTATGTATTCACACATGCATTACTGTTTTCGGATAGTACAATTAAAGCATGAACAATAGACAATTATCATGAACAAGGAAATATAATAATAACCATTTTATTATTGCCTCCAGGGCATATTTCCAACAGGGGCAACTACGAACGGATGCAAGTTTTGGAAAGTATGCAGATGCAATGCACGTGATGACATGGCAAAGTGCAACACGCAAGCAGATGGCATGGCAACGACAGCGAATCAGAGGAAGACACCTGGCGCATCGGTCTTGGGGTGTCATAGTGGCGTCGGGGTATGGGAGAGGCACGCGGTGCTTCCAGTGCCACTCCGCCTGGTGCACTGGCACATTGACGCGCTGCCTCGGCCGGCGAGTTGGCGCCTGCGGAGGTGGGAGGAACTCTGAGGGAAAAGGAATGGCGGGGGACTTGCCGTTGGCCTTGCTGCTACCGGCGCCGGAGAAGAACCCCATCTGGCTTCACTAGGGTGGCTAGGGTTTGCCGACGACAGGGGAGCAGAGTGTGCTAGATGGGGACGAGGGCTGGCTGGAAGCGGATGAGGATGGCTCCGCCGCACGGTCGTCTTAAAAAAGGACGACCGCCGTCGCTGACGCGTGGGCCCGAGGTCATAAATTAAGCTAATCAAGTAGGCAGTGGGCGGTTGGACGACTGCAAGGTTGGACGCAGTGGACACCGAGAAGCGCACGTGGCGTCCGTTCCACCTCCGTGACGACGCATTTGGGGCCCAAATTTGAGCCGCAAATGCGTCGGCGTGGACTCGATTTGGGTTTGGGTCGACGCGTTGGGCCTCCTCTTTTGTCCGCGCCGACCCAAACGGACCACGGTGGAGGAAATGGGTCGCCCCATTGGAGTTGCTCTTATCATCATGTCAAGGTAGGTTCCTTCCTTAATGCCTTCCGCTTGAACAATGGATGAAATACACAACTAGCTTGCACATATTTAAGGTGCACGGTCAGTTTCATTTTGTGTAAAAGACGATCCCTTTGTTTATATAAACACTTTAATATTTTGATACATTTCATCGGTGGATATAGCAGTTCAACTGTCCAAAATATAAAATGAATAGCTTCAGCAGAAAACTGAGGTCATGATAGTAGCCACTTCACTCACACTGGTTAGTTCATCACTTCATCTTTTTTCGTTTGGAAGTATTGTACTATTAAATGACATTTGGAGGTGTAATTTTGTTGTTTGCTATTGGATTTGGAGGCAAACTAATTTAGGCAAGTGTGAATTGTCCTCCATTTTGAAATTTTGAAAGTTTCTTCCGCTCTTACATCAAGCTAAGTGTCTCGCGGAAGTTTTGCTTTTGTTTAGGCTCAAGAAACAAACTATGGCACAGTAGTGTGGATTTGAAATGGTGCTCTTCTCTTCCAAAAAATGCATAGCAGAAGTTCAGGGGCCTGCAGATGATTTCTTGAGTAACAAATTTTAGGAGTTCTGACTAATTTCCCTATGGTAGTTCAGACATGCTGCCAACGAAATTCATCCTCTATAAAAAACTACAAGTTGTTTACTTATGTGTTGTTCCGTGATTAGACTGTATGGTAAGTTTTTAATGCGCCAAGATTCAAGCTTTGGGG
>LR738710.1:427195300-427222095 GCA_902687465.1 Secale cereale | reverse complement strand
TGTACCTTTTTCTTCTACAATTTACAGATATTCTCACTAACAATGGTTAATCTGTCATTCATGTTTTTTTGATAATTGCTTTGGGTATATGTTAATTAGGCATGAATCCATCTTCCCAGATGTTGCATTACTACATATATGTAATCAACTTTTTCTAAGATATCTTTTACGACATCATGGCATTGAACCACGAGTGAAGCAAAAATGCCTACAACTCGGGGGTATAAGCATTTGGCTGCTGGACTAAACATTACATATTTGGTAACTATTTCAAAACATAAAATTTCATGATGAAGAAACCAGCTTGTCCATTTGCTTATATGGCTTCTCTTTTCTATCTTACTGATAATGGAAGTGGTTTTCTTCTTTTTGTGTCGTGACGAAACAAGATCATGTGTGAGACAGGAGAGGCAGCGTATTTGACTCTTCATCACTTTGAAATTGTTGCAGCCATGTGTGATATGTCAATCTCTATGATGGGACGGAGGATAGAATCAAGATGATATGGCTACAAAAAATAGCTTATAACTAATTAGTACGTACTAACATCATATGTTACATAAATTTATTGATCTTGAACTTATTTGCACATCCTTTATTTGTCCGTCATTTAGTCATGCTTTCATCAAAAAAGAACATTAATATCAGTAATAAATGTACAGACGAAAAAATATTTTAATAACTATTTGATGACAATTGAAACGTGCATTGCACGTGCATACTTACTACTGTAGTATGCAAAAGCAAAGAGCTGAACCATGGCGTCAGTTATTGCACACAGATGGCCGGTGGCGTTTGTCGTTACACGCAGCTCGACGGCCACCGTGGCCAGTACTCGACATTTACTCACGTACACTTATTTTTGGCTACATTCAACGGGGCTTTTCTGCTGCAACATAAAAGAGCCCAATAAGCGCCTTCATTTACTAGCGCAAATGGTGCCAAACTTTGCAGATTGAGCTAGACCAAAATGGCATGTTTCAATGCCCAGAGGAGTGCAGCGCACCTCAGAACTTTTAGGGCGTGTTTGGTTCCTTGAGTCGCACCTAGCTCGCATCCCGCATGCAAAATATAGCCTGTTTTGTTTCCTGTGTGGCGTCCCCAGTCTGGACCAATCGATGCAAACAGTGGCCCCTCAGCCAAGCTGAGAGGAACATAGGATTCGGGCGTCTCCCGCGTGCAGGCCAACTGGTGCAAATTTGCTGCACCCACAATACAGGTGTGGCGTGCGATTCTCTCGCGGTCGTGGGGTCAGAGCGTCCCTCACCTCTCGTCCCTCATTTCTTTCTCGTTCCCCACACAAAATCTCACCTCGCCGCTCATCGCCGTCCCCAAATCCGCGACGGAGTTGGTCAAATCCCCATCAATCTCCTCCCTGATGCTAGCCCCGCCGTCCACCGTCAAACTCCGCGGCCAACATTGCCTTGACAACGGTTGTTGTTGTGCCGGATCCAAACCCCATCGACCGGAGCGGGGTGGGTGGCAGTGGGACTCCCGTCGACAACGCCTCCTCCCGGTGCCCCTTGCTCAGCCAGATCTACCATCCCATCTATCGGAGCGGTGTGGATGGGAACCGGAGGCCCTGATCAGGAGGTGCCAATATGTCTGTCCGATATCCCTTCCAAAATGCATCAGCAGCCGCCGCCCAATGTCAACCACGTTCCAGATCTTGTATTTCGTATTTCTAATCCAATCTATGCGTTGTTTTTTCTGTGAATGTTGACGAACAAGAAAATGTTCAGCTACTCACCAGGATAGTCTGAGAATTTAATGTCGACTAGTGATAATCTTTTCATCGGCTGTTTGTTAGCATCTGCAATCGATGTACTAATTGCTAGCTGCTCGTCTTATTTGGTTGTGAATTGCCCTTTAAATGTCATCCACTGGTCATTGTGTCTACTTGAGACCGAAACAGGAGGTCTAATTCATGGAATTAAACTCTAACGCAACTTGTTTTTTGGTTCAAATGTCTTTTACTTCTTTGAAGAATTTCTGATAAATAAAACTAAAGCTTGTTTTTTCAGAATTTCTGGTGCAACCTACCAAACAACTTATGTCTTATACAACACCTCTTGTGCAGCAATATCCTACAGTCCACCAAATATGCATCCCAATTCAACTTTGCATCAGGTCAACCAAGCCAGGCTCAGCCAGAATCCTTCATGCGATGCAGGCTGGAGCTACCCAGGCAACCAAACACGCCCTTAGTAACTAGTAGAATGCACGTGTGTTGCCACGGGCTACGGTGACATAGATCAACTGTAATGCCCCGGATGTAATACTTTCCCTTTTGGGCTTATAATAAATCTCCGGCTTCACCTATTTCCATTTCGGGTTCTTTGTCTTTCGGGCTTTCGTCGTCTTGTTGTGTGAGTGTGTGGCATTCATTCATATCATGTAGACATGTGCATTGCATTGCATCTGTGTTGTGGGTTGTTTCCGGTTCGTGGCGTTTCTTCCCGTTGTCCGTTTCGTGTTCCGGAGCTCCCTCACGTGTCCGTGACGTCCCGTAGGCCTACTTCGTTGTTCGGGCGTTTTTCGTTACCGGTGTGCCGCGAGGTTGTGTTGTGTGTTGTTGTTTTGTTGTGTGCAACCCGCCTCTCAAATCTCGTCTCGTTTGGACTCCGTTGACTTTTCCCTCCGTTGTCCGTGTGGGTCCGAAGTGCCCTTACTTCGTGTCCCGGAAATACCCCTGTTGCTTTCTTTCATCTCCGTCTGGTCCTTTTAAATCATCCCCGCGATCGGATCCGTTGGATCACGATCGGAGGGCTCCTAAACACCCTAGCCTCCAAACCCTAGTCCAAAACTGCTATTTATAGAACCCCCTAGTCTATTTTTGAGCCTCCCTATTCCTTCTTCTTCCTCCCCTCTCCTTTCTCTTTTTTTTTCCTTTTTATCAGATCCCCAAATTTTCCTCTGGTTCCCGAGGGAACCAGATCCTTCGTTCCAGTCGCGCCGACCGAGCCCTCGATCCCATCGGGCGGGGTCAACGCTCGTCGGGCAGCAGCTCTCCGCGCCGAGCCGCTCAGATCGACCGCACCTGGCACGCCATCGCCACTTGGAGGGCCAGATCGGCGAGGGATCCCGCAGGCGCCTCCCGGCCCGTACACCGCTCGATCGGTCCCCACTTGATCGCTCGCCGCCGCCAGGCCCAGGACCAGATCGCCACCGACCGCTCCCGCAACCAGGCCGCTTCCCCGCGCGCGACGGCCCAGCTCGCCTTCTCCGTCCCGCGCCAGCCAGCGCCCCGGCCGGGACTTCCAGGCCGACCGGCCCATCTCCGCCGAGGCGACCCGAGTCGCTTTCGCCAGCGCCCTCTCCGGGCCACGGGCCGCCTCCTCGCCACACGGGCCTCGCCTCCCCCGCGGGCTCCCGCGCCGCGCCAGGCCGCTCCGCGCTGGGCCTCTGCTCCGCCCCGGCCCGGATCGCCACCGCCTCCCAGCCGCGGGCCGCCGCCGCACTGTTCCTCCTACCGGGCCTCGCCACTGTTCACCCGAGGCCCGACACTGTTCATCCGCCAGATCTGATCCGGAGGTTGTTTTTTTTTTCTCTAAGTCCCCAGATCTGTTATCTGAGAATGCATACTTTGACCTGCCATAGCTTTTCACCTGTTGCTCCGTTTTGCGCGTGTAGCATGTCCAGATGTTCGTGGAGATGCCCTCTACGTTTTACCTGTTGTAGTCATGCATGTTAGATGTGATCTTGACACATGTTTTGCTGTTACAAGAGTGCATGATGATATAACCTGCTGTTATGTGTTATTTTCATGCCTCCTTCGACATGTGATAACTTTTAGCTCGTTTGCCCAAACGATGCAAATGACATGTCCACGTGTTCGTCTCGTCACGAACTACGTGTTGTGTGTGATAGGTTGCATGGTAGGTTTATTGTTTCCTTGTTATCATCGTTTCAAGATGCCATGTTCACATGTTGTGTTTTCACTTGTTATGAAATGCCATCTTGTTGAGCTCGTTGTAATCGTTGAGTTTACCTCAATGATGCATGTTTGTGTGTTTCGGGATCACCGTCATATGTATTTTGATGAGGTGCTTACCCTTTGCCATGTTTAGTTCCGAGGTGTCTTAAACATGCTCTTTTTGTTGCTATGATGATGTTGCTGTTTTAGGACTTAGTGAAATTTCACTAAGTCTGAAATCTGTAACGTTCCGATGCCATGTTCGTGTGATGTTGTAGGACAAAGCATGATAGTTTTGGGGTGGATTTTGATTGTTCCATGAAGTATATATTGTTGTCTTTCCATCCATGTCCTCACATGTCCATTTGAGTGGCTGTAGCATGTTTATCTTTTGCTCCAAACTTTCAATAAAATTCTGCTGCCAGAATTTTATTTCAAAGTTCAATATGTCCAAGATCATTGCTATTGATCCGTGACTCCGTTGGGGGTGCACTTTGGACCTAGTTGCTGTACATTATATCTAGTTTGTGTTCAAGTCCTTTGCCATGCTTTTTGGGTGTTGTAGATTAATTATTTTGAGCTCCCAAGATGCTATGTTGCTGTAATTTGCAGTTTTCGCTCAAATCTTGTTTCGGGCATAACTTTTAGCCCGTAACTCCGATTTCAGCGATTTTTATATCAAACTTGGGTGTTTTTCTGTGTAGATTAATAATATCAGCTTGTTATCTTGTTTTGAGGTGTTTTGCTTGAGTGATGTTTTACGTGCTCCATGTGCTTCACTAGTGCATCCATCATGCATACATGTTTTTCGAGTGCGCATTGCATCGTGTTGATTGGTGCTTGGTGTGTTTGTCTTGTTTAGACCCGGAAGTTGAGCACGAGTTTTCCAACGAGGTTGAGCACGAGGTTTCCAACGAGTTTGAGCAAGAGGACCCTTCTTTCGATCCGAACGTCTTCTCTTCAGGCAAGATGACCGAACCCCGATAACTTTACTATCTTTGCCTATTGCTAGTAGTCTCGATCTATAGTTTTGCCTCGATGCCCATGTTCTTCTTGTCAGCCTCCTACTTGTAACCAATTGCCATGTTTAACCAACCCTACCTATGCAAACCGTTGCTTGGCTAAGTACGCTTCGCTCAGCCCTTCTTATAGCGTTGCTAGTTGCAGGTGAAGTGAAGATGCTTGCTCCATGTTGAAGTTTGGTTGGGTTATATCACACTATATAAATGCTTAAACTGAAATCACCTATATATTGGCAAGGGTGGAAGGCTAAGCCTTTTGCTTGGTGTTTTGTTCCACTCATGCCGTTAGGATCCGTATAAGCCGGTTTTATGTTCCTTGATTATGCGTTCCTAACACGGTTGGGGTGTATGGGACCCCCTCGATAAACCTCTATGTGCTAAGTCTTTTCCAGCAAATCCCAACCTTGGTACTATTTGCCTAATAACAAACTAAACATGCATAAGGGAGTAATTAACCCTCTTTCTTAATCAACAACCCCGGGCCAGTGCTCCACATGAGTGTTGGTCCGAAACGGGGGTCCTGCGGGGCCACCTCGAGGAAACTCAAGGTTTGGTAAAAACCCGTAGCATCACCCATCCGGTCGTGTCCTGAGACCTAGATACGCGCGGCTACGATCAGGGTGTCGACACGCCGGGAGGATTTGCTGGATTAGCCTTACCTTAGTTCGGTTTAACTTGAGCACGGGATTCCGAGGATACTCGGGTCTTCCCACTTTGGAGTTGCGACTCCGCGGATCGTGGGCTTGTAATGGGTCAAGTTGGAACACCCCTGCAGGGTTTGAACTTTCGAAAGCCGTGCCCGCGGTTATGTGGCAGATGGGAGCTTGTTAATTCCGGTTGTAGATAACTTGACACAATGATGCTAATACACTACCAGCGTGTGTTCCGTGACTGTCAATTTCCGAATCGGGATTCGGGAGTTGAACACGGAGGGGTTATGCTTGTGAGCTTGTAGCTAGGATCACTTCGTGATCACTTCTCGCGTTGCCTTCTCTTCTCGCTCTCACTTGCGTAAGCTAGATGCTAGTTGCTGCTGCAGACTTGTTCTTTCTTCAGCCTTTCCCTCACCTAAAGGCTTTGATAGTTCTGTTACCCGGGAACGGGATTGCTGAGTCCTCTGTGGCTCACAGTTACTTCACACACCAGATGCAGGTCCAGCCGTGAGCTATCCAGGTGATGGCACCGAGCTGGATTGGGAGTACGACGAGGAGCGTAGTCGGTACTACGTTCGCTACCCGGACGATCAGTAGTGGAGTCTCTTACTAGGATTCGATCCGCCTGTGGTTGTTTATTTATCTGAGTTTGGTACTTTGACATTTGGCTTTTGCCCTTAGAGGGTTGTAGTGATCTTAATGTATGATGTTTGAGACTTGTACTGTTATTCTGTGACGTGGCGATTGTAAGCCAACTATTTTCAGTTTACTATCCCCTCTTTTACATGAGTTGTGCAAAGATTACCAAACTTGAGATCATTCTAGGATGGACTTATGCCTTTAAGTCGTGCCTCGACACGTAGGAGGTATAATTCCATCCTGGGCATTACAAGTTGGTATCAGAGCCTTCTCCGACCTAGGAGCCCCCACTGTTTGATCGAACCGTTGACGGTTGAGTCTAGGCACACACTGAAAACTTTTTTGAGTCCTATATTATATCGGAGAGTAGGATTTCTTTGCTTCTCATCCCCTTTCTCTCTGGTGAGGACTCCTGACGTCTACTCTTGTCTCTCCTATCTTCAAAATTTGCACAAAATTTTTTTTTAGGAATCCCGCGAGTATTCTGGGATTGTTTCGATGTTCTTGTGACAAGGATATTGTTCCTGATGCCTCCTGTTACCGAGGAGTTGAGCTTCGGGGTATCACTGTAACAAGCATATCGCGACAGTACTAAATACTTAAGACGGCCGACATCGAAAATCTCCCCTATACGGCCAGTGGCACGATAACCCCGACATCACCCAGTACTGGGGAGGTAGTTCGGGAGTATTGCCATAGCTTGTTATAGTGGATGCTTTTCGAAGGTCCGAGGTACACAGTTTCCGAGAAAGACTGGTTATGTGTTGAAGGATGGATACACCTGGATGTAGGTTAGAGTTGATTGCGCGGTGCTTCCCGTGTATCCCCAACACCTGATTGCATAACTGGAATCTTTCGGAAAACTATAGGTGGGTTTTATCCAGTAGATCGTAGGCATTCTTCCAACGAATGCAGGTTAGTGAGTTCGGGGTTCGACATTGAGTGAAGGAGTTATATGACCGATGTTACTATCAGGAGTTGCATCTTAAAGGGTCCTTGGCTATGCTGATCCGGGGATTGCAAAACCTTTTCGTAACACGTTCATATGCTTTCAGCACAAAGATGTTAGAACGAAACTCCTCTCTTGTGTTTGTTCCTTTCCGTACCTTGTTGTTTTTATTATTTATCCTTTTGATCCCTATGTGGCTTCTCGTGAAGACTGATGTTATCAATTAACTAAGAAATTCATTCGTTCCTCTTGTTCGGATGATTTCATTCGTTCTTATTGTCGAATGATTATTGTGAAGACTTGTTGCAATTCATTCCATTGATTCAGCTTATTCCTTTTTGTCAATCAATTGCTGATTCGTGGTCATCTCTTACAGGATGGCTCCGAAAAAGGTTCCGAATGCCAACCCAGAGGTGGAAGAGGTCCCAGAGCGTCCTCCTTCTCCTCCTCCTCCGCCTGAGGCTTGGAGAGCAATTATGCAGACTACTGCTCAGAACACTCAGTTGATGATGCAGATGATGCAGCAAATGCAAGCTATGCAAGCTAATCAAGCTAATCAGGGTGTTCCAATGAACCAAGGCAACTTCTTCCAGCAGCACCATGCTACCCTCAACCAGTTCCTGGCTAACAATCCTAAAGCTTTCAGTTACTGTGTCGACCCTCTTGATGCTGAGGATTGGCTGACCGATATCAAGAAGCATTTTGAGTGCAGTAACGTGAAAGAAGATGACTATGTGAAGTTTGCAGCCTTCCAACTGAAAGATCAAGCAGCTGATTGGTGGCAGCAGTACAAAGACTCAAGGCCGGGTCAAGTGATCTCGTGGGAGAACTTCTGCAAGGATTTCCGCTCGCATCACATTCCTACAAGTGTTATCGAGGGTATGCGTGAGCAATTCCGCAACCTCAAGCAGGGCTCCATGTCAGTCTATCAGTATAATGTCAAGTTCCAAAACCTCGCTCGCTATGCAAAGCAAGACATACCTGATGCAAAGAGCAAAATCTATCAGTTCCGTGGAGGTCTCAAAGATGAACTTCAGCTTGCTCTCACTCTGTTCGAGCCAGACGAATTCGATAAGTTCTATAATATGGCTTTGAAACAAGAAGCAGCTCAGCTTAAGATGGAGGCTTCTAAGAAGAGAATTCGAGATGCTGTTCACTCTACCTCATCGTCTCAGTTGGCTGCGAAACAACAGAAATTCTGGCTTCCTCCTCCTCTAATGATTCGAGCTCCATTCAACAACTCCAGCAACTTCAACAACTCCAACAACAAGAACTCTAGTGGCCGTGGTTTCTCCCACCCACCCAACCCAAGCAACCAGTCGAAGAAGCAGTTTCAGTCTCAAGGCTCCAAGTCCAGTGGCTCTCAGTTCCGTCCTCTCTCAGAAGTGACTTGCAACAAATGCACTCAGAAGGGTCACTATGCCAACAGATGTCCGAATCCGAAGCGTCTTCCTCCGCCTCCTCCTGTCGGTACCGCTATGGTCAAGCATGATCCAAAGGCTGCCAGGGTCAATCTGATGAATGCAGCACAAGCAGAGGCTTCTTCTGATGTCATTCTGGGTAACCTTCCAGTGAACTCTTTTCCAGCTAAAGTGTTATTCGATTCGGGTGCATCATGCTCTTTCATGTCTCAACCTTTTGCATCCAAGTATAATGTGGGCATCAAAAGCTTGCCAAGGGAGTTATCAGTTATTTCTCCAGGGAGACGAATGCATTCCAGTATTTATGCTCCGGATGTTTCTATTCGCATGGGCGATTATCGATTTTTGGCTTCACCGGTGATTCTTGGTCATTCTGACATCGACCTCATTCTCGGAATGGATTGGCTTTCTCAGCACGATGCTCACATTGATTGCGCTCAAAAGGAAGTCAAATTGACTCATTCTGATGAAGATGTGATTATCTTCGCCTCCAGGGATAATACTATTCGGCTTTTCTCTCTTAATGATAAGGGTGAAATTAATGCTATAGAGCAAATTCCAGTGGTGAATGAATATCAAGACGTCTTTCCAGAAGAACTTCCAGGCATGCCTCCACACCGTCAGGTGGAGTTTGTCATTGAACTCGAGCCGGGCACCGAACCTGTTTGCAGGCGTCCATACAAGCTCTCTTCAGATGAATTGAAGGAATTGAAGAAACAGTTGGATGAACAGGAGCGTATGGGTCTCATCAGACCGAGTACATCTCCGTGGGGCTGTGGTGTCTTATTTGTCAAGAAGAAAGATGGCACGGAGCGTCTCTGTGTTGACTACCGGCCACTGAACAAGAAGACGATTAAGAACAAGTATCCGCTCCCCAACATCAACGAACTCTTTGAGCAGCTCAAAGGAGCTAAAGTATTCTCTAAGCTTGACCTCCGAATGGGCTATCATCAAATTCGCATTCGCGAGGAAGACATTCCCAAGACGGCCTTCAGAACGAGCTACGGTTCATATGAGTATACCGTCATGTCCTTCGGCCTCGCCAATGCTCCTCCTACCTTCTCAAGGATGATGCATTACATCTTCAACCCCTATACAGGCGAGTTTGTGCTAGTGTATCTGGATGATATTCTGGTGTTTTCCAAGAATGAAGAAGATCACGAAAAGCACTTGCGTCTGGTTCTTGATCGACTCAGAGAGCATAAATTCTATGCCAAGTTCTCAAAGTGCGAGTTTTGGCTCGATAAGGTTTTGTACCTGGGCCACATTATCTCAGCTGACGGTATTGCGGTTAATCCCGAGAAAGTTGAAGCAATTGTCAACTGGGAAGCTCCTCAGAACGTCAAGCAGCTCCGCAGTTTTCTGGGTCTTGCCAGCTATTGCAGAAGGTTTGTGGAGAACTTCTCCAAGATTGCCAAGCCTCTTTCCAACCTCCTCCAGAAGAATGTCAAATACTTTTGGTCTCCCGAGTGTGAAGTGGCTTTCAAAACCCTCAAAGAGAAGCTTGTCTCAGCTCCAGTTCTGATTCCTCCAGATGAATCCAAGCCCTATGAAGTGTTCTGTGACGCTTCTCTTCAAGGTCTTGGTGGTGTGCTTATGCAAGAGAAGAGAATTGTGGCATACACTTCACGTCAGCTAAAGCCAGCTGAGAAGAACTATCCCACACATGATCTCGAGTTAGCAGCTGTGGTACATGCTCTGATTACGTGGAGACATCTGTTGTTGGGCAGAAAGGTCGACATCTTCACTGATCACAAGAGCTTGAAGTACATCTTCACACAGCCGCATCTGAACCTCCGCCAGACTCGTTGGGTCGAGATGATCCAAGAGTACAACCCCAGCATTGAGTACACTCCAGGCAAGGCGAATGTGATTGCAGATGCTTTGAGCAGAAAGGCATATTGCAACAGCCTTCTTATCAAGCCACACCAGCCTGAGCTTTGTGAAGCTTTCAGGAAGCTCAACCTTCAGGTTGTTCCGCAGGGTTTTCTTGCAAATCTCCAAATTGCTCCTACCTTGGAAGATCAAGTCCGTGAGGCCCAGCTCAGTGATACCATGGTGAAGAAGGTGAAACATGGGATTGCAAAGGGCACTCCAAAATATAAGTGCTTCCGTGTTGATGTGAGAGATACCTTGTTCTTCGAGGACAGACTCGTTGTTCCCAAAGGTGATCTCAGGAAGCTCATAATGGAAGAAGCTCATGACTCTCTCCTTTCCATTCATCCTGGCAGTTCCAAGATGTACCAAGACCTCAAGCAATCTTACTGGTGGACACGCATGAAAAGGGAGATTGCCCAATTCGTGAATGAATGTGATGTATGCAGAAGAGTGAAAGCAGAACATCAACGTCCAGCCGGTCTTCTCCAACCTCTTCCTATTCCTGAGTGGAAGTTCGACCACATTGAAATGGACTTCGTCACTGGCTTTCCTAAATCCAAGCGAGGCAATGATGCTATCTTTGTGGTGATTGACAAGCTTACCAAAGTTGCTCACTTTCTTCCAGTCAAGGAATCAATCAATGCAGCTCAACTTGCAGAGCTGTACACTTCCAGAATTGTGTCCCTACATGGCATTCCTCAAGTGATATCCTCAGACCGTGGCAGCTTGTTCACATCAAAGTTCTGGGACTCCTTTCAGTCCGCCATGGGCACGAAGATCAGGTTCAGCACTGCCTTTCACCCTCAGACTAGTGGTCAAGTCGAGCGTGTGAATCAGATCCTTGAAGATATGCTCAGAGCCTGTGTCATCTCCTTCGGCATGAAATGGGAGGACTGTCTTCCATTTGCAGAATTCTCTTACAACAACAGCTTCCAAGCAAGTGCAGGCAAAGCACCGTTTGAAATTCTCTATGGCAGAAAGTGCCGTACCCCTCTCAACTGGTCTGAAACAGGCGAACGCCAACTTCTTGGCAATGATTTGATCTCTGAAGCCGAAGAAATGTGCAAAGTCATACGTGAGAATCTCAAGGCCGCTCAGTCGCGTCAGAAGAGCTACTATGATGGAAAGCATCGTGATTTGGCTTTCGACATCGGTGATCATGTCTATCTCCGAGTTTCTCCGATGAAAGGAACCCAAAGGTTCGGTATCAAAGGAAAACTTGCTCCTAGATACGTCGGTCCTTTCAAAATTCTTGGCAAGAGAGGCGATCTAGCCTATCAGCTCGAGCTCCCTTCCAACTTTGCAAATGTTCATGATGTCTTCCATGTGTCTCAGCTTCGCAAATGCTTCAAGGCACCTGAGCGCATGATTCCGTTTGAGGAGATTGATCTTCAACAAGACCTTTCCTACCGAGAGCATCCAGTTGCAATTCTCGAAGAAACTGAACGCAAGACTCGCAACAAGACCATCAAGTTTCTGAAAGTCAAGTGGTCACATCACACCGACCGAGAGGCTACCTGGGAACGAGAAGATCATCTTCGTTCCGAGTACCCTTCCTTTTTCCAGTCCTAGATCTCGGGACGAGATCTTTTTGTAGTAGAGGAGAGTTTGTAATGCCCCGGATGTAATACTTTCCCTTTTGGGCTTATAATAAATCTCCGGCTTCATCTATTTCCATTTCGGGTTCTTTGTCTTTCGGGCTTTCGTCGTTTTGTTGTGTGAGTGTGTGGCATTCATTCATATCATGTAGACATGTGCATTGCATTGCATCTGTGTTGTGGGTTGTTTCCGGTTCGTGGCGTTTCTTCCCGTTGTCCGTTTCGTGTTCCGGAGCTCCCTCACGTGTCCGTGACGTCCCGTAGGCCTACTTTGTTGTTCGGGCGTTTTTCGTTACCGGTGTGCCGCGAGGTTGTGTTGTGTGTTGTTGTTTTGTTGTGTGCAACCCGCCTCTCAAATCTCGTCTCGTTTGGACTCCGTTGACTTTTCCCTCCGTTGTCCGTGTGGGTCCGAAGTGCCCTTACTTCGTGTCCCGGAAATACCCCTGTTGCTTTCTTTCATCTCCGTCTGGTCCTTTTAAATCATCCCCGCGATCGGATCCGTTGGATCACGATCGGAGGGCTCCTAAACACCCTAGCCTCCAAACCCTAGTCCAAAACTGCTATTTATAGAACCCCCTAGTCTATTTTTGAGCCTCCCTATTCCTTCTTCTTCCTCCCCTCTCCTTTCTCTTTTTTTTCCTTTTTATCAGATCCCCAAATTTTCCTCTGGTTCCCGAGGGAACCAGATCCTTCGTTCCAGTCGCGCCGACCGAGCCCTCGATCCCATCGGGCGGGGTCAATGCTCGTCGGGCAGCAGCTCTCCGCGCCGAGCCGCTCAGATCGACCGCACCTGGCAGGCCATCGCCACTTGGAGGGCCAGATCGGCGAGGGATCCCGCAGGCGCCTCCCGGCCCGTACACCGCTCGATCGGTCCCCACTTGATCGCTCGCCGCCGCCAGGCCCAGGACCAGATCGCCACCGACCGCTCCCGCAACCAGGCCGCTTCCCCGCGCGCGACGGCCCAGCTCGCCTTCTCCGTCCCGCGCCAGCCAGCGCCCCGGCCGGGACTTCCAGGCCGACCGGCCCATCTCCGCCGAGGCGACCCGAGTCGCTTTCGCCAGCGCCCTCTCCGGGCCACGGGCCGCCTCCTCGCCACACGGGCCTCGCCTCCCCCGCGGGCTCCCGCGCCGCGCCAGGCCGCTCCGCGCTGGGCCTCTGCTCCGCCCCGGCCCGGATCGCCACCGCCTCCCAGCCGCGGGCCGCCGCCGCACTGTTCCTCCTACCGGGCCTCGCCACTGTTCACCCGAGGCCCGACACTGTTCATCCGCCAGATCTGATCCGGAGGTTGTTTTTTTTTTCTCTAAGTCCCCAGATCTGTTATCTGAGAATGCATACTTTGACCTGCCATAGCTTTTCACCTGTTGCTCCGTTTTGCGCGTGTAGCATGTCCAGATGTTCGTGGAGATGCCCTCTACGTTTTACCTGTTGTAGTCATGCATGTTAGATGTGATCTTGACACATGTTTTGCTGTTACAAGAGTGCATGATGATATAACCTGCTGTTATGTGTTATTTTCATGCCTCCTTCGACATGTGATAACTTTTAGCTCGTTTGCCCAAACGATGCAAATGACATGTCCACGTGTTCGTCTCGTCACGAACTACGTGTTGTGTGTGATAGGTTGCATGGTAGGTTTATTGTTTCCTTGTTATCATCGTTTCAAGATGCCATGTTCACATGTTGTGTTTTCACTTGTTATGAAATGCCATCTTGTTGAGCTCGTTGTAATCGTTGAGTTTACCTCAATGATGCATGTTTGTGTGTTTCGGGATCACCGTCATATGTATTTTGATGAGGTGCTTACCCTTTGCCATGTTTAGTTCCGAGGTGTCTTAAACATGCTCTTTTTGTTGCTATGATGATGTTGCTGTTTTAGGACTTAGTGAAATTTCACTAAGTCTGAAATCTGTAACGTTCCGATGCCATGTTCGTGTGATGTTGTAGGACAAAGCATGATAGTTTTGGGGTGGATTTTGATTGTTCCATGAAGTATATATTGTTGTCTTTCCATCCATGTCCTCACATGTCCATTTGAGTGGCTGTAGCATGTTTATCTTTTGCTCCAAACTTTCAATAAAATTCTGCTGCCAGAATTTTATTTCAAAGTTCAATATGTCCAAGATCATTGCTATTGATCCGTGACTCCGTTGGGGGTGCACTTTGGACCTAGTTGCTGTACATTATATCTAGTTTGTGTTCAAGTCCTTTTCCATGCTTTTTGGGTGTTGTAGATTAATTATTTTGAGCTCCCAAGATGCTATGTTGCTGTAATTTGCAGTTTTCGCTCAAATCTTGTTTCGGGCATAACTTTTAGCCCGTAACTCCGATTTCAGCGATTTTTATATCAAACTTGGGTGTTTTTCTGTGTAGATTAATAATATCAGCTTGTTATCTTGTTTTGAGGTGTTTTGCTTGAGTGATGTTTTACGTGCTCCATGTGCTTCACTAGTGCATCCATCATGCATACATGTTTTTCGAGTGCGCATTGCATCGTGTTGATTGGTGCTTGGTGTGTTTGTCTTGTTTAGACCCGGAAGTTGAGCACGAGTTTTCCAACGAGGTTGAGCACGAGGTTTCCAACGAGTTTGAGCAAGAGGACCCTTCTTTCGATCCGAACGTCTTCTCTTCAGGCAAGATGACCGAACCCCGATAACTTTACTATCTTTGCCTATTGCTAGTAGTCTCGATCTATAGTTTTGCCTCGATGCCCATGTTCTTCTTGTCAGCCTCCTACTTGTAACCAATTGCCATGTTTAACCAACCCTACCTATGCAAACCGTTGCTTGGCTAAGTACGCTTCGCTCAGCCCTTCTTATAGCGTTGCTAGTTGCAGGTGAAGTGAAGATGCTTGCTCCATGTTGAAGTTTGGTTGGGTTATATCACACTATATAAATGCTTAAACTGAAATCACCTATATATTGGCAAGGGTGGAAGGCTAAGCCTTTTGCTTGGTGTTTTGTTCCACTCATGCCGTTAGGATCCGTATAAGCCGGTTTTATGTTCCTTGATTATGCGTTCCTAACACGGTTGGGGTGTATGGGACCCCCTCGATAAACCGCTAAGTGCTAAGTCTTTTCCAGCAAATCCCAACTTTGGTACTATTTGCCTAATAACAAACTAAACATGCATAGGGAGTAATTAACCCTCTTTCTTAATCAACAACCCCGGGCCAGTGCTCCACATGAGTGTTGGTCCGAAACGGGGAGTCTGCGGGGCCACCTCAAGGAAACTCGAGGTTTGGTAAAAACCTGTAGAATCGCCCATCCGGTCGTGTCCTGAGACTTAGATACGCGCGGCTACTATCAGGGTGTCGACACGCCGGGAGGATTTGCTGGATTAGCCTTACCTTAGCTCGGTATATCTTGAGCACGGGATTCCGAGAATACTCGGGTCTTCCCACTTTGGAGTTGCGACTCCGCGGATCGTGGGCTTGTAATGGGTCAAGTTGGAACACCCCTGCAGGGTTTGAACTTTCGAAAGCCGTGCCCGCGGTTATGTGGCAGATGGGAGCTTGTTAATTCCGGTTGTAGATAACTTGACACAATGATGCTAATACACTACCAGCGTGTGTTCCGTGACTGTCAATTTCCGAATCGGGATTCGGGAGTTGAACACGGAGGGGTTATGCTTGTGAGCTTGTAGCTAGGATCACTTCGTGATCACTTCTCGCGTTGCCTTCTCTTCTCGCTCTCACTTGCGTAAGCTAGATGCTAGTTGCTGCTGCAGACTTGTTCTTTCTTCAGCCTTTCCCTCACCTAAAGGCTTTGATAGTTCTGTTACCCGGGAACGGGATTGCTGAGTCCTCTGTGGCTCACAGTTACTTCACACACCAGATGCAGGTCCAGCCGTGAGCTATCCAGGTGATGGCACCGAGCTGGATTGGGAGTACGACGAGGAGCGTAGTCGGTACTACGTTCGCTACCCGGACGATCAGTAGTGGAGTCTCTTACTAGGATTCGATCCGCCTGTGGTTGTTTATTTATCTGAGTTTGGTACTTTGACATTTGGCTTTTGCCCTTAGAGGGTTGTAGTGATCTTAATGTATGATGTTTGAGACTTGTACTGTTATTCTGTGACGTGGCGATTGTAAGCCAACTATTTTCAGTTTACTATCCCCTCTTTTACATGAGTTGTGCAAAGATTACCAAACTTGAGATCATTCTAGGATGGACTTATGCCTTTAAGTCGTGCCTCGACACGTAGGAGGTATAATTCCATCCTGGGCATTACATCAACTTTATGAGTAGTACTGTTTTCTTCCCTCATTATCCTAGTTTCACTATGGTAACCTGTCGTGCTTGACCATGTGTCGCTCCTATTTTCTCGAACATTGTCTTGGCACTACATAAGTCTCAAATTCTTTTTACTGACAAAAAAATTGGAAACAATTATTCCAACCACAAATTAACATGGTAAAATAAAATCGGCTTGGAGACCTACAATTTAGGATGTTATTCTATGTTCATTTCAATTTACACCTACAATCACATGTTACAAAGCTAGCTTACATGAGCTCAGTCCACACAGATTGGAAAAGATGCGCAAACAAGGGAATTATAAACACTAACATTTCAGAGTACATAAGATGGATGGCTTCCAGCCTTTGCGTGAATACTTCAATATTAGGAAGATAAAAACAGAACATATTTATGATTCTCAGGAACACACAAAAGAACACAAAATGTAAGCATAGAATAAGCAAATACACGTGTTGCAACGAATAATGAAACAACTACATAGGTGACCTTAATTTATTTTTTCGAGAGTACGGTGACCTTAATTTTGTAGACACAAATATACTTCTAGTCATCACATAGCCGACCAAAAAAAATTCCATCTTTTAAGATGACATTCCATACTGAAATGATAATTTTGGTAATGGATTTTGATATTATTTTTGGTGAGTATAGTTAGATGCTTTGGAAATTCTTGATATCTGAAAGTAGTTTTCCCTATTACTATAAAGCACAACATTAGCATTAGTAGGTCAATAGTAAGTTTTACCTATACCATAAAGCACAACATTTCATCAGTATTCAGACTATTCATCGGATTGTATGCATCATAAAGCTAATTAGCATTGCGTCAGCAAACAAAGTGTGCCCACAAAGAAAACTAAGTGCCCCAAATACATTCTAGGGTCTCATCTGTATTAAGAAAAAAACACCCCATGCAATCAGCAAGGCTTTGTAAAACGACCAAAACACATGGGCACACTTTGAACGAAAAACTGAAATGTTGAGTCAGAATTTCAGAACAAGATATCCCAACAGTATTGACAAAAAATTACATGTATACTATTACATCAACAGAAAAGTCAAATGCACGCATGTATATATGTACATAGAAGCGGTAGAGGAGCTAGACAAGTTTCCCTTTTTGTACTCCGTCCAGGTGCATTGGGCGCCTAAGGAGCTGCACTATGAACTAGGTGTGATGAGATTGGCTGTAATATTATATGTAATTAGCACTAAGAGGGTGTTTGTTTCCAGGGACTTATTGGTCTAGGGACTTAAATAAGTCCTTATAAGTCCCATCTAAACCAAACAGGAGGGACTTATAGGGACTTAAAGTGGGCATTTGGGACTTATCAAATAAGACTCTCAAGGAGGGACTTATATGGACTTATAGTTGTAATATGGTCTACTAGTCCATGTTAAGTCCCAGGAACCAAACAGGTAGGGACTTTTTAAGGACTTATGACTTATAAGTTGGGACTAAAAAAAGTCCTAAGACTTATGAACCAAACAGGGCCTAAAACTCTTGTAACTTGAGCTAATTTATTGCAATTCCTTGGCCTTACCAATCAACATTCAGCGGAAAACGCATGCAACCAGAGTTATTGCCCATGAGATTAAAAAGTTGTGCATGGGGGTGGAGCAAACGAGGTACGGGAATGGTACGAGGCTGATTTAATTCCTTGGCGTCTTATTCATTTGAAAATTCTAAAATCGCTAAGATGCCCAATGCACCTGGTCGGAGGGAGTACCTATTTTGATGCATCCATGCCTAATCGACGGGCAGGGAGGAAGGGAGGCACCTGGGGATTGCGGCTCGGGTTGACTCCCCGAGTGGCAGCAGCGACCCATAATTGTTCATCTCCACTCTCCAGGCCGGAAAGAGGGACTTTGGACAGGGAAGGCGCGCAAGACTGGCCATCGGCGGCATGGTGGCATGCACGACGACTATAGCGCCACTTCATGTGCCGACAGGGAGACGCGGGGTGGCTGGAGGCGTGCTGCGATCTTAGCTGGACACGGCGCTCTACTCATTTCTTCTCTATAGGCACGTCCATTTGCAGTTAATCGGTCCGATTGGAGGGGATTGCGACCCGATTTATTTCCTTGGTCAAGATGTGCTTCACTTGGAAGGGGAGATTGCCTATTGATTTCTTTCCTTGGAGGGACATATATGAGAAGGGAGCGACCCATCAAAAATCAAAGAGACTGCATATCGATCCTTTTTTATTGGAAGGAAATCAGATGTGGTGGGCTTACTTTGGAGAAGGATCGGCGGGAGTGGGACGCCCTTCGATTGATCGAGCGACCAACGTAACGAAACAAAACGAAACCAACCATCATGACCGCAGATTTTGTATATGGAATTATTGATAGATTGATTTGTAGTGATCATACGAGATCAGTTTCCGCCCAAACAATTGAGGAAAGCGTTTGAATGTAAATTGATAGATTGATTAGACTAGATAGATACATTAGGAAAGTGTAGGTTTTTTTGTGGTGTTTTTCTCTCCGGTTGGGTGGAGGAATGACGAGACGAAACGACAACAGACTCTTTTCATTAGAAGTAGATTCACCTCCAAGAGCCACTGTAGCTGTTTGCCCGAATTAGTTACTGTGATCAACTGTTGTATGACAAAGGAGCGGCAGCTTTTGATCTGAAAACGACTGAGAAGTCAAAACACTAGCTTGCCATTTCGGGTCTACACTGACTAAAAGATGCATGCAAACCTTACCTCCTGCGTGATAGCGAAATTCAACAATTCTGAAATTTGGAACCTTATCGGGTCAAACATACGGATCTCAAAGAGCAAACGGTTCCGATAACACCCACCCTAGCTAGTGTGGATAGCAAATCCATCCTACACACACTACCATCACTCTTACAAAAAAAAAAATCACACACACTACCATCACTCTTACAAAAAAAATCACCCGCACAGACCATCGAACCATGGCATTTAACGAGCTTAAAATCCAAGGCAAAACATGCTAATAGCATACTTTTGAACCGAGACTTCCCAGCCCTAACTTTCATTTTCAAGGCTGCAAAGACTTCAAATGGTGCAAGCTCAAACTTGAGTCAGGTGCGGTAACAGCCCTGTAGGACAGCTTAGGAGAGTCAGATAATACAAATTTATGAAAAGACGCAGAGCACTATACCATCACTGGAGTTACAGATACCGTGTGACCGTCAACAAGGACTGGACTAGTACAGCTCACAACAATAATATACAGAAAAAGCATCATCAACAACTCTGCATCTAGCAACAACTGCAGAACCAAGCAATCCACTAGCTATTTGACTGTATAGAGCACCTAGTGCAAGAAAAGAAAAACAGCCTCTTATATCTACTAAAAGGTGATGTTCGTTGGGTCATCTCTGCACAAACTTTATATATCCGGGGCAGAGTGCGCGGAAACGCTAGCTTACAGGCTCCGTCATTAACTTGAGCAACCAGCCCTGCCATCATATGGTACACGATTTATTCAAGCCAGCAATTTCAGTTTCAGCCATTTGCTTGGTGGTATTGCATGGCAGGGTGTCGCTCCTGCTTCTCACAACTGTCTAGTTGTAGATCTTTACAGGCCTCTCAAATGAATGGCGGTTCTGCGCACAAAATATGAAATTAGCAAAATTCCAACCAACACGCCTGACATTATTGGCACAAGTTGCAACAATGTGCCGCGAGTACCTGGTTAGCACTATGTGCCTTTCTTGGCGCTGTGTCGGGGTGCTCCAGTCCAAGATACTGCTCCCAAGCTCCATACATGTTTCTCTAAACAAGTTTATACAATTGAAATCAAATTAAGCGCTACAAAAGCTGCTTCAGCAAGTATATAACTAGCATCATAGTACCTGAAATCTCGTAGCAACAGTGTCAGAATCTTCAAAATAGTCTGGGCGACCAAGGGATATGTACGCAAATTTCCACTGTCCAAATAGAACATTTGTTAGCATCGGATAAGTACACTTTAACCAATGTTTGCACTAGGTGTCAGCTCCACATACAAAAAGCAAGATAAACACGCCTCGCAGAAATAATAAGATAGTATGTATCATGTTTAAAGCAGCCCAACAGCTTTAAATGGACAAAGCCTAATTTCCTAGAGATTATTGCCAAGCTTAGACAAATGCAGTCGATTAATTATATGCATTGTGGATGTGTCATGCAGATAAGTAAACTCGTGTCCTAGCCCACAGGGAGTTGTCACCAGCTGGGATGAACCCCCGCTATCTTTCAATAAGTATTAATATCTTTCCAATTAGGTTAACACCAATTTAGAGAAAGCATAATTTAGTTACTTATTTTGGATTGTTAAGCTTTGAAACACAGAGGACCGCTTTGATGAAATTAAGAACCTTCACCATATCCCCCATGACCTAAGCATTCATGAACCAAGGTTTGTGACAGTATGTGTCGGAATATTTAAAGTTCCACATCGAAATATATAGGCGATAAGCCGCTAACAAAAAACCTACCAGAAAACGAAAAAAGCTTATTCATTTCATAATCATTTTATGAGCGTCAACCAAAATTTGATAGTTAAATGTATTAAGCCCCGAGTGAGACCTTGGGCTATAAATGCCACTCAGATATTTGATGTTTGACTGGTGTTAAATATTCAACTAGCAAGCATACACATATCTAAATAACATCACATCTAACGAAAATTGGGCAGCGGAGAAGGATGCACTATGCCGCTATAGCAAAAAAATAAAAATTTATATACATCGGAATATATGCGGCGGAAACCATGGGAAAATCTTCATTACCTTGGAGAAATCCTCATCTGAGACCTTAAGCTTTTTCTGTAAACGTTCTTTAATAGAAGATAAGGGCTCATCCTCACGAATAACCATAAAGAAAGGTTCACCAAAATTCTGAACTTGCTGTGGAGATCAGGATAAATATCAAGCATGTGGTTAACTAGTGATCCAAATATGCTATGAGAAGCAGACCAAGGAAATCTTGCTTAGTAATAATTGCCTTGCCCGCAATGCCATCATTTATGCTGGACGGTGGGCGGAACACAACAATGTCAAATATTTGAGTATTAGAGACACAGCTAAGGCATTTCTTTCAGTGAATGACAAGTAACTTAAAACCAAATGTGGTAGAGTGACTAAAAGTTCGTCCAATTGCATTTGAGGAACTACTCACAACCAGACTGTATTTTTGTGCTTTACAGAACACAAATAAATGCATAGATTGAGTAACTGAGGGCAAGGATTAGCCAAACTTCATTACCGTTTGGTTTTGAGTGTCTTTGGTAAAATGGTATACATGAATCAAGCGATCAAAAGGACCAAGGTTTTTCTCCTCCTCCGGTACCTACAAAGAAAAGATAACATCATCCATTGAACGGATGGTGTGTGTGTGGGGTCTGGTTCTGTAAAGCATGCCATATCATCACATACCTCCTCAGCACGCAGTGTCCAGTACTGATCGTTGATGTTTTCTATCTTTTCACTGGGTGCAAAAATCTGCAGCAAATACATGGTAAATAACATTTGTCTATTGTGTGGAACTAAATGCAACTAAGAGGTGTTAAACTAGCATGTATCACCTTGTATATCTTGTGGTAGAAAACTTCAAGTAATCGAAGTTCAGCATCAGGATGAGACAGGTCAACCTGATTGACAATGACAGAAGGATGCATAGAACAAGAACTAGCATCATATAAGCAACGAAGAGATCTAGTACGTGCCATACAGACCATAAGATAACGGAAACTACAGTTTACCTTTGATTTGATATCACTTAGAACATCACCAACCATGCTATTTTTTGGCAATCTTATACTGTGAACAGACACCTGATAAAACACATTTGAGACAATTGGACAAAATTAATCTACTACAATGCTTTAAAAGTTTCAACCAAATAACCTCATCCTTGGTGGCATGATGATATGTAACTTTCAGTGTCTTCAATGCTTGTAGTTCTGGCAGGGGTATATCCAATACTTCATAGTACAGAATATCAGAAGTCTGATGCATGAAAAGTTATTAGATATGTTATTAAGCAACTAATGATCATGTAATGATTAGTTTGTTACGAACCTGATTGTAGTGAATCAGCATGTCTAGCAAACGTTCAACGCCTCTGTACTTAATGGGTTGAGGCTTAGGCTGTTGAGAGTAACAATTGTGTGATGTAAGACGAATTTTTGATGGGTCATCAACACCAAGCTGTTGAGCGACTTTTTCTACAACTTCATCGTACGTGAAAATCTTTGACCTATACAGGAAGGGTGAAGAGAAGAAAATCAGTAACGATGCAGAATATCAAGATTTGTTAATCACAATATGTCCAAATGTTTACATCTCTAGGCAAAAATCATCCTCCTTGGCCTTCTCCAACGATCGGAAGTGGACAACCTAAACAATGATAACAGCAGTTAATCGTATATAAAAATTGTAAAATATAATATGATGTTCATAACATACACATGCAATATGAGAGCACAGTCCTAAAGAGGTGGTAAAATGAATTTGGGAAATAAGATAGCAAACAAAACTAGATACAATCATAGAAATCTTGTGCAACTGTTCTTTTTCTTAAAAAATGTTGGAAACACTAGTAATCTACTTCCTCCGTAAACTAATATAAGAGTGTTTAGATCACTACTTTAGTAATCTAAATGCTCTTATATTAGTTTACAGAGGGAGTACAAGGCAAGAAAATGTCACAGCAACGAAAATGTGTGTAAATATCAGATAATATACGATTCTGAACTAGCAAGTGGAGTGTTCTTTGGCACCTGTCTGTTACGTATATACACCAGAAATGATGGGACATCAGGGTATCTAAACTGGTCAGCAGTATCCGGCTTTGGGGATTTTTGAAAACAAACAATATCACCATCTTCCAGCTGAGAACACAAAAATAATTTCAGATACGACGATATCAGAGAAACAAGAACGATATCAGTTCAAATATAGAATTATATAGAATTATAGACATCGGATTTTACCTGGCAAGAGCGAAATATAATCCTATTATCAATGTATTCACACATCACATTTGGCTCGAACTTAATTTCCTAAAATTGGTGGAAGATGTAAGATACTGAGCCGAAACAATATGCTCATCACATATGCATCAGGCTAATTAAGCTTCAAGACTCATTACCCTCATAAAGTTCACATAGAGCCTACCAACATACCTCGTAAAGTTCAACATCATCATCTTGCAAAAAACCAGCCATTTTTCTCAATTTTGGCAGAATATCCTGTGGTCTTCCTGAAGCCTTCACAAAGAGCCTACCAACATACCTGAAGAAAGCATTCATCAGACTCTAGTCTAATCACAAATGATCAATGATGCAGAAGGTTAGAAAGTATGAGAAGTACCGCAGCTGTTCCTTTTCAGGATCATAGAGTTTGAAGAAAAGCAAAATATCCTCCCTGGTCTTCTCTGGTAGCGCAAGAGGTTTTAGGTCCTGCATTACCCATAAAAATTGCAAACAAAATTATTTTAGTTGGAAGTAAATGACAATATCAGCACAGCACCGAAACAGACGGGGAAGGAGCTTTTACCAGTCCAAGTTCAACTTCCAAGAACAACTTCAGTTCTGCGTTGTGGGCCTTGTTTGCTGCTTCCTTTAATTGTCCAACCTACATAAAATGCTTACCCTTAGAGTTAGTGTGTTTGCCCATATGCATAACGAGAATACAAATGCTGAAAGAAAGACAAGGAAGTACTCCCTCCGTCCCAAAATTCTTGTCCTAGATTTGTTTAAATATGGATGTATCTAGTCACGTTTTAGTGTTAAATACTTCAGTATCTAGACAAATCTAAGACAAGAATTTTGGGACGGAGTAGTATTATCTTCACAAGAGATCACACCAATAATTAAGTCGGGCTAGATCTTGTTTGACTGCGACTTAAAAAAACAAGAAAACATAGGAGACCCTGGCTGTCATTAGAATCAAGTAAATTATGTCGACAGTTGAATGAACAGGAAAGTTTTGACTGCAAAAAGAGAATGCTTTACATAGTGATTGCACATAAGATGATACTAATGGGTGACATGCAATCACGTGGAAGAAGCAGAGCAGGTGCAACTTGTCCGATAAAAGGTATTTGCAACTAGTAATGTGGTGTTTTCTACTGGTCAAATCTTTTTATCTACAGGTTATATCTTTTATACTTCTACTATCTTACAGACAATAAATTACTGCTAGTCGACTGGAGTGCACAACCATAGACAATTCAACAGAAACTTGCTTAGACGAGTGGTGGCATTCAATACCCAATATTGATTACTAATCAATTAAAAACAAATAATTAACATCCAAAAGAACTACCGCATCGTAATACAAACAGATTTCAATTATGAACACCATAATATCACAAAATAACTAGTTTCTGAAGACAAAGTAATAGCGTACCAAACCGACCATAACATAAAGTATGTGTATGTTCCATTCAGCCCTTGCAAATACTCAAGGAGAACTAGAGACAAGAAAATCATTATCCAATGCAATGTAATGGAAGCATCTTACAGTTAGTGCTTCTTCTTGAGGAGTCAGCGGTCGATTGGGTCGGTAGGTATGGTTTTGCCGCTTGGCCCACAACCAAAATCGTTGAAACTGTGTAGGGATACCCAATTCTTTTGCTACCTCCTCCTGTAAAGCACTTCACAGATGACTGATCAACATGGAATCCATGAAGTTCTACTCTTATTGGCGCTAAGTTTGGTATTCCAAAATAACAGTGCACATAAGCTGTAGCAAGCAAGACATATTCCTCCTTGATATCATACTGGTAAATTAGAAATCCTATCTATGTTTCACAACTATATATAGGCTACTCCTTCAGAATGTTAAGAAACACATAAATGTGCTACTTAAAACCAAAGTATTGTTGCAACATTTTAGGCTTATGATTTTTGAAGAACAAACAGCAACTAGTCCATCTGAGATAGGCCTCGTGTAATTTTTACCAAAAAGTGTCATCTAACAAGATAGGGCCACTCGAGCCCTTGATTCATCGGTTTTGGTTTATGGATACAACCAGTAATAAGCAACAGCCTGATTCGATATTCCTACAGCTGGAATAAGCCAAAAGCAGCATCACAGCAAAAACAGTCTTGCCCCATGTAATTACCTTGAATTGAGTAAAAGGCATCTGCTTTTGAATACGAAAGCTCGGGACTTTATCATGATCAACAAGATCAAAATATATGTCTTTCCCTATCTGAGCAGTCAAGTCGTCATCCCTAGCAACCTATACAGGAAGAAAACATGTAAGAAAACTAAGTGAAAATAACACAAATCTGCTTAAAACAGTTGATGTTCTACACCCAGCAGGTTGACTCAAATACCTTAATGATGGTATATAGGTGGGCCTCAGCTTTCTCCTTTTTCCGGCGCTCCTTCTCTTCACGGTCCTTTTCCAGTCTAATCTGGGAGCACATGGAAATATAAGACTACTAAAATGGAAGCTCTCAATAGACAGATATCTTAGGAGACAGCTTACTCGAAGGTGCTCAGCGATGTCCTTCTCATCCACATTACAAATTATTTTGTCCTTGTCGCTTTCACGAATGTATACAAGCATGTATGCGTTTGAATATTTGGTAAACTTGAACGGAGTGTTGTTTAAGCCAGGATTAGTCTGGGGTAGCTGCAAAAATGTAGGTATCGATTAATTAGCCCAACGTTCAGACACCAAATATAGGAATTGTAACCATGAAGAATTGTAACGAACCTCCTCCTCACCACCATATTGCTCTTCCAATGCCCTCTTTGCATCTTCTTTTGTTACACGCTCATCATCGAACTTGAACCTGGAAATTGTTGCTCAGTGAGTAATTAAACATGAACACAACAACTAGCCAACAAGATAATATTATATTTTGAAAAGCAAAGGTGGCCATCATGCATGCCAACTACTAGTTACAATGGATACATTTGGTTTAAGATACAAATAAATTTCTACAGTAGATGGGCAAAAATAATCAAACATAACATTGTCGAAAACATGCATCGTTGCCAAAACAAAAAATAAACTCTTTGCGAATAATTCCAAATCATCATGAGTTTGATAAGCCAGGTAGGGCCACCACAGGTGCATTTAACAAAATACTGTGAAATTTTATTTACAAGTTAGACAGTCAGCACCATGCTGTCCAGCTGGAAACAGCAACTGGCCAAATCCAGCAAGAGTAAAAAAATGTTGACAAGCCCAGCGCACGGCCAAGATGGTCGCAAGAATCTGCTATTTTCATACGAGGAGCAGAGCCAATCATAAAAACAATCCAGGCAACGTACCACTGATCAGAGAGCGTAGGTCTTATGAAAGCATAGTAATGCCCACCATGAACACCGCCACTATGGACAAGAACACTGCAAGAAATTAACTGTTATGAACTGTATCGGGATAAATATTAACATGTAATTATGAGTTGCAATCATTATTTTAACTTTTAACCTAGACCACCTAAAAGGTTGGGCCATTAGCCCCCCC
>LR738710.1:427134170-427195262 GCA_902687465.1 Secale cereale | reverse complement strand
CACACACACACACAAGCTGTTATACCGTAATTGTGTCTGATCGAGAACCATGCATCAGAAAAGTAAATTTGGGGATTCCCCCATTTGGAAAGCTATTATGAAAGTGAAGGAGGTATATTTGGCAGGAAGAGAAGTGATTTTGAATTCTGGAAATTTGGCCAGAATTTGGAACGACCCAGTCAGCAGAGCCAATCATAAAAAGCGAGACCAATTCCCTGCCTTATTCAGCATATGCAATTATCAGGAGATCATGGTTGCTGAGTTTAAAAAATTCGAGGGCAATGATCTTTTTAGAAGAAACCTACACCCTCCCCTTACGGATCAGTGGAATGATCTTGTTAAGGTGGTGAACTCCTGGCATTTATCTGATGAGTCTGATCAGATTAGCTGGACTTTGGATAAAAAGAGTAAATTCTCGACCAAATCGGTTTACACCTATTTGGAAAGACACCTGGCGGGATGTGATTACAGGTGGATCTGGAAAGCTAAGATTCCTCTTAAAATTCAAATCTTTCTATGGCAACTGTTCCAAGATGCGATCCTGACTAGAGAAGTCATGAAGAGGCAGAATTGGGCGGGCAATCCTAGATGCTCGTTCTGCAGAGATGTTGAAACATCGCAACATCTTTTTTTCACTTGTCCCGTTGCTCGGGTGGTTTGGAGGACGGTCGGGTGTGTGTTGGGCACGTCTCTTTGTCCGAACAACATTTGGCAGTACTTCTCCTGGTGTTATGTTTTCCTTCCTGATGGGGCTAAGTTCTACACCTTTGGTTTGCCAGCCGTGTGCTGGGCAATCTGGAACTGTCGCAACCAGGCTACTTTTGAACAAAAACTGCTTAAAACCCCATTTAATGTGGTTTATGCTGCTTGTTGTTTGTTGACATACTGGGCAGGTTTGATGGCTGGTGATGATCGAGAGACCATGGAGCGTGGAGCCAAGATGCTCAGGACAAACGCGTCGACGATGATGAGGATCTGTGCGGCTCCATCCAACTCAGCGATGGACTGATGCTCTCTTCGACACATGCGGTTTTGCTTTTGCCCTGGACAGTTATCCGCTCCTGCGCGAGCGTCTTCCTGCTTGTTTGTAAGCCTTGTGGATTGTGAACTGCTGCCGGTTTCCTTTGGAGTTTCAGCCTTTCCTGTTAGGTCCTAGTGCTTGCGTGATCAATGGTGTCACTGGGTTTTCGCCCCACAGTGGGCTGCTCGATGACGAGTGCCCATGGTGGGTTTCCCAGTGATGCTTTGGACTCGCCTTTTCCCCTTTCTAGTTTCCTTAAGCCTGTTTGATGTTGGGTCTGTGATTACTGAACTGTGTGTATTTCCGTTATGATTAGTAATGGAAAAGGGGTTAAGGCCCGGTTCAAAAAAAAAGAACCATGCATCTTTACTTGGATTTAGCTTAAGTTAATGGACATAAGAAATATGTCCATACAAAGAAACACTTACATCTCATAGATTAACTATGGTCTGACAGGAGAAATGGCAATATCAGAACATCAAATTCACCTCCAGTATTATTGGCTAATTAACCATGATATGTGACATCTTCAACTATCAAAATCTTACACAAGAAAATATTAGAATATCCAACCGAACCTGTGCAAAGTGTAAAGATTTCGCACATTCCTGTCTGCATCGGGAGATAAATACTTCCCATCATCTCTATCAAGATCCAACTGAAGTGGGAACTCATAACGGTCATTTATCTGCATTTCAGAAAGGAGAGGTAAGTATTCTTCATAGAAGATAGAAGATAAAAAATCAAGAAAGCAAAGGAGACTGAATTTTATGCACTAAGTTAGGATTTGCATTTCGGATAACTAAAATAGTATTGAATGAGGTCATGTTGTTGCCTTGAAAATCATGTATATGATGTCATCTTAGTATATGCAGCTGTGATAGAAATCTAATAATCCACAAAATTTTAAAAAAAAAAGTGACTAAAGAGATATGTTGAGACACTATTCCAACTTTCAAACAGATGGCTAATGTAAACTCCAAATGTATCAGCCTGATACAAGTGTTAGCATTTTGTCCACACTGCACATGGAGTACTCAGTCATCATCACTGAACAGAAGGTTATTACCACCCTAGAAGATATCAGTGTTACTACTATAGTTCCCTGAGATCAGACATATGATAGATAATACTGTACTGCATTTTTTAAATAGGCATTTCTGCGCTTCAAAAGATACTCAGAGAAATGTGTAAGCATTTCTGCGCTTCACATAGGTACTCAGACAAATGTGTAAGCCATGTCAGGTCTAAACTTTCCCCTGCCACAAAGCCATCATCTTCAAATTACCGGAATGCGAAAACAGAGGCGGATAAGTAATAAGTTGGCGGCGCTGATACAAACCTTCACCATTGTGTCACGCATGAAATCATATTCAAAACGTTTTAGCTGAAGTTGTAGAACAGGAGGGAAGTCGATAAAGAGAACACCTTTCTTTGCATCCTGAAACAACAATATGTCTAATTAAGAAACCCATGCAATAAATCGATTTACTTTGTTCCGGTAACTGGTGACCACAGCTCACTATATTCTTTTAGTCGGCGTGGGGTTAGGGTGTGTGGTGGGGGTGGTGTAGCCTTATGTAGATTAAGTTCAAGGAACACAAGAAAATCAAACCATGTTGTTGCTACTATTTTTTTAGGACAGGAATACGCGTGCGCCCACGGGCATGGGTCTGCACGCACAAGGAGATGGGCGCATGGGTGAGGTTGAGAGGGTGCATGCGTTGCTTGAGCTGCCACAAAAGCTCCAGAGGAGTAACCTGCAATCCATGCTGTTCCGCATGATACTTGTTATCACCTTCCAGGCGCTCCACCTCCACATACTTGTCGAATGAAGCATAGACGTCCTGACAACCTTTGACATCAAGCTGTAGGTCTGCAGAAGCACACTACAATTAGGTCAAACACAAGGGTGCAAGGTTTAAACTTTGTTAGCCATTTTCAGTAACAGCGTCACTTGCCATAGAAGGATTCCTTCCTTGTTGATTTAAAGTCCACATTGATACACTCGATATAGTTCATGTGATGCCCTTCAAATAATTGTTGTATTGTGCCCTCCACAACGGTTCCCTTGAATCAACATTGTACAGGTATAATACAGTCAGAGATATATGATTCAATAAACAACACTAGAGGATATAAAAAGAAAGAGCTTACAGATGTCAAACCTTCATCTTATCTTCCAACTTCTCAGAAAGAACTCTATTTAGTTCTTGCACATCATGTTGCATAAATGAATCATGCATGTCCCACCCAAAAGATTTTGTTAGCTCCTTTGTGGAAACACTGCTGTCATTATACTGCAACTTATAAAAGAGACTTTGAAGAGCTAATGGAATGCTTCCTGAGGGCATATCATTCTCAGTAGTGGGCATATGATAAACCGCCTAGCAAGCAATATACCAAGTTACCACAATCCAGATAGGTTGAGCAGAAAAAGGAAATAATCTATGAATAAGGAGTCAGTACCTTTCTGAAATATGGAATATGATAGAGAGTCTGAAGGAGAGAGTTCATATAGCAAGTGGCACCTTGGTTTTTGAGGCCAACATAGCCAGTCTCCTTTTTAGAGTCATAACTCCAATAATCAACAACCTTACACACAGCAACCTCTGCTTCTATTACACAAGTATCATTTACAAGATAACCTCTACTGGGATTGTAGAGTTCACTCAAAGGCATAAATGAAGTGAAACCCCAATCGCTTTCTCGAGCAGAAAACTGATGTTGTGTTTCTGCAAGCATTTCAATTCACTTGTTATAGAAGCCGTTACACCTCAGATCAAAATATTGTCTCTATTGTTTAAAAGATGGCCATTGTACATGCAACTTCCAGTTACAAAGAGGTTGATTTTTTAATAGAAAAATTCCCTAAACAGAAGTTCCCAGTTCCAAGTGTAGGGAAACTAGAAGATGGTCAGAGAACTTTATGTAAAATGCATAAATTGCAAACCAATGTATCATAAGCATTCTTCTTCGCCAGCAGATTATTACACACAGAAGGGGCAAAAAAGTACCTTTTCTTATTGTAAACTTGTTGTGAATTTGGTTAACCACTGAGAGGCTGAACTGTGCATATCTAGTCCATCCATAGGGCAACACTGCTGAATCGGCAACATCCAAATACATAGACAAGAATTCAACATTATTTCCCCTTGGGAAAATTAAAACTCGCCTGAAAACAAAAAGGATTTGATAAAGAACAATACCAGACATTCTCGGAGACCAGAGCTAATCAAATATACTATTTCGGAGAAAAAGAGCAGTAGGAACCTACCACTTGTAGCCACCAACAACAAAAGTTTCAGAGTAGAGCTTCTTCGTATTCACTCTTGATAGGTTATCAATGGTCCAAGTAAATCTCGAGATTGGTGCATCCTCTGTTGGCTGGTTTTCGACGGTAGCAGCTGGCTCAGCAGGCACAACTGGAGTGACAATACAGAGTCAGCATGAATACGGCTTAAACTTACATGGCAATCACATATAATAACAAAAACAACACTTAATAGCACACCAGTTCCAACTGGATCCTGTATTTACCAGGAAGCACAAACAAAGGGCACAATTAAATGCATTTACTAAACATACTGCGTAGAGAGACCAAAAATGCAACCCAGAAAGAAAACAAATAAAAGAAGTTTCTGTGTCAACGCAATTACACAAAAGCGCAATTACAACAACCATAACAATTACTACAGAACCACATTGGCATAAAAATATCACAAGGAGATCAATAACCCAGCGTGGGGCAAGGAAAGGACGTTGCAAGCAAGCTTTTTTGTTAACTGGGAGCAGTGATTGGCATTATATCTAACAAAACTACACAGAACCATGATAGCTCTGAGTATAGAGCAACTAACAAATCAAGCAAATGATGAATCACCATTCTGCACAACAAATATGATAAACAATAGCAATCCTGCGTAAGGCAAAAGGTAAAAAACCTTGCAATCAATCAAATAACGAATCATCATTCTACACAATAAGGCAGCAAAATACTCCCACCAAAGGGAAAGAAAAATATGACAGCAACATGCAACCTACAGGGTAGCTAATCAGTTCGACACAACACGTCTGAGAGCGTCAACAGGCAATAAAATAAAATGACAAGCCGTAGCAGAAAAGCGAGGTGACGGAAAAGAACCTTCCATTGGCTGCGTCCCGTTGGGTAGCTCCTGGTGCGGCACGAGCACCTCCTCTTCCTCCTGCTGCGGCTGCGGCTGCGCAAAATTAACGTCATATCAGATCCATCCCAACAAACCTCATCAAAGCGGCTAAAAAACCCCAAACCCTAGAATCCATTCCGCCCACGCGGGATGCACACCCTGGCTGAGGGCACCAACGCCAGAACCCCCACCCAACGCCAGAAGCCTAGGGCAACGGACACCGGGGCATCCGGAGGCAACGATGCGTGCGGCATCGCGGCTGCCCAAAGCGACGGACAGGGCCCGCGCGAGGAGGAAGGCAAAGAGGGAGAAAGGGGATGCTGCGGGGAGAGGGCCGCCTCGGCCAGCCCGCGCAAACTTACCTCTGCGGGCGCCGGGGGCGGTGTGGAGATCGTCATAGCGACGGGAGAGGGGACCAGGGGTGGCCGGCGGCGATGTGGGGCCCGCCCCGGGAGTGGGTTGCGAGAGGCGTGGAGATCGCGAGGTGGGGGTGGGGGTGGGGAAGGGGGAGGTGGAGGAGAGAGAAAGCGGGGAGGTTTTGGGGGTCGTGGAAAGTTCCAGGGTCTTATGCGGAGGCTTGCGGAGCAAGGACGGTGGGGGAATGGACGGGGGATAAGGGAGAATTATTGAGGAGTGGACGGCTCAGATTTCATGGGCGCAATGCGGGGCGCGTGGACTCTGCTAGACACATGAGTTCGGTAACTTTGTTTGCTTCGCTTCTCCAATCTCAACTTGCTTCCCCTCCGTCGCCTCGAGCCGCGCGGCGCAGTCTTCACCAACCGCCACGACGGCGAGCTCGATCTCCTCCTCGCGGAGTCCTTTGGTGGTGGGCCAAAGCGCCTTTCTGGTTCCGGCCGCAGGAGAGGGCGCCACGCTCTTTTGCCTGCTTTGAGCGTCACGGCTCTTGACAGCGGGCCGACTAATGCTGTGTTTGGATGTCTCTATTGGAGGCCTTCGTTTTGAATTGATTTCAATTACAAATCAACAAGGAAAATGTAATGGACATGAATACCAATTCGCTTGTTTGGATGCTCATTGTATTGACTCGTGGAATCTCAGTGAGGTTTCAATACCAAATCATGTTTGGATGGCAAACTATGGAATTGCATAGTACTTTGTTCTATATGCATCAAATCACGATTTGTAAAACGTGTGACTATAAATTAAATGATTATATAGCGATAGTTCAAATAGGTAAGTCGAATTTCTCAACAGCACAAATTTTCCCTCAAATAAAAAGCTTCACAACCATACTTTCCGGCTTGGGACTTTCAACGATAGCTGTACCTAGATAACATTTCACTGTATTGCTGCCTGACGGGATTTCTCAAGAATAGATGCACGCTCAGCTTCAGCCTGATCTTTCATTGCACCAGGATTACATTGGCCAACATGATCATTGTACTGTGTACACAGATTGCACCAACTGAAGAAAAACCACACGTAGCTAACTGAAGAAGGAGAGAGCAGAAGAGGGGATCTGGTGGCAGAGCACATGTGGAAGGAGCAGATGAGATGGGGGAACCGGCGACACAGGAGGAGGGGGTCTGGTGGCATGGGAGGATGACAGAGCAGAGGTAGAGGATGAGGAGCGGCGGTGGACAACTAGGTCCCGGCTGTGGCGGAGGACGTGGAGCGGCACAGGAGACCTGATGGCAGAGGAGATGGAACTCCATGGGACTAAGGGGAACGAGGTGTGGCAGCGGGGTTGCCGGTACCGGCGTAGGAGGAGGAGGAGGAACGGCGAGAGGAGCTTACCTGGGCACCGCCGCCGGTGTGCTGCCCTTGGGTGCGGCTCCTCCAGACCCTGGCCACGCGTGGGGGAGAAGAGACGGGTCTCCCACAGGGGCGTAGATCCAGTCGTTTTCTTTTGCGGGGGTAGATCGATTCGACCGAAATCAGAGCGGTGGAGCTCCGTAATGCGGGAGGCCTCCGTGCGTGAGAGCTAATTCGCTTCTGTACTGGGACTCAATTCAGCCTGGCATTTCATGCGCATCCAAACAGCTGAATTGGCAGACAGGCAATACGAAATCCAATTCGGAGGCTCAATACGGACATCCAAACGTGGCGTAAAGTTGTTGGCCTCCGTATCGCTCCAGGCCTTCTTGTGCGACAGTGACCCGCCGCGGGCGCATGGCCCCACGCATGTGACCTTCGGCGGACATTGATTTGCTCTATAAAAGTGCGTGCGCGCGAGAATTGGTCACCGGAGTAAGGGGTTTGGCGCCGAAATAGTGGGAATTGCGAAGAAGGCGGGTGGGGGATGTCGGATTCGTGGGTTCCGACAAACCCTTGAGGTTCGAACACTAGGGTGCACACGAAGATCTCTCCTTTCCGTTCTAGTTCGCTCTCGCACCGATTCCTAGGCCTAGCTCGACGAACCCGAAGAACAAGAGACACGAGGGTTTATACTGGTCCGGGCCATCGTTATGGTGTTATACCCTAATCCAGTGTGGTGTGGTGGATTGCCTTGTAGATTGAGGAAGAACTAGTACACGGGAAGAACAGACTCCTGAGGAGAAGTGTTCTTCTACTCGGTGGGTGTAAGGGTGGACTGAATGATCCTCCGTCTAAGGTTGGGTCAGCTCAAGATCAGATGAGATCCAGATCCTCCCCCTCTATGGTGGTGGCTAGTCCTATTTATAGTGGCTCGGGTCCTCTTACCAAATATTGAGCAGGAAGGGATCCCACGACGGCCAAGTTTGAAGGGGGACAGCTAGTACAAGCTATCCTGACAAAAGGTGGTCTTCGTGTAACGCCCCGGACACACCCGCCGGTGGTCGTTACTCCTGACAGGATCTAGACTGGCCTCACATATCAATACTAGTCTTTTCTGCGCACTTTGTCCTCACTCGTGCGCACCCGGGAGCAACTTCCCGATCGGTCACCCATCCTGAAACTACTCCAAGCTGAGCACGCTTAACTTTGGAGTTCTATCCGAATGGGCTCCCGGAAAAGAAGGAATTCCTTATTGATATGAGTAGTCTATCATTCCTAATAAGCCAGGCCATCACATACACCCTCACTCAGAGGAACCGACGTCCTCGTCGGGCCACAGGAACGTTCCCTCTTGGCACAACCGTCTGTGCTTCCAGGACAGCACATGTGCCATGCCGTGTGCCACGACGGGTCACAAACGTCATGCACAACATGACTGCAAACTGTCTGCAAACATCCGTGTAACTGCGAGGGTCGGCTCTGATACCAACTTGTAATGCCCAGGATGAAACTATACCTCCTACGTGTCGAGGCACGACTTAAAGGCATAAGTCCATCCTAGAATGATCTCAAGTTTGGTAATCTTTGCACATCTCATGTAAAAGAGGGGAATTGTAAACATAAATAGTTGGCTTACACTCGCCACGTCACACAAATACAATACAAGTCTCAAACATCATACATTAAGAATATCACAACCCTCTAAGGGCAAAACCAAATGTCAAGATACCAAACTTAAATAACATCCACAGGTCGGATCGAATCCTAGTAGAAGTCTCCACTACTGGTCATCCGGATAACGAACATAGTACCGACTACGCTCCTCGTCGTACTCCCAGTCAAGCTCGGTGCCATCACCTGGATAGCTCACAACTGGACCTGCATCTGGTGTGGTGAAGTAACTGTGAGCCACAGAGGACTCAGCAATCCCGTTCCCGGGTAACAAGACTATTTAAGCCTTGGGAGAGGATAAGGCTGAAGAAAAGAATAAGTGTCTGCAGCAGCAACTAGCAACTAGCTTACGTGAAAGAGAGCGAGAAGAGGAAGCCTCGGTCGAGAGATGATCACGAAGTGATCCTAGCTAAAGCTCAACAAACATAACCCCACCGTGTTCAACTCCCGAATCCCTATTCGGAAATTGACAGACATGGTACACACGCTGGTAGTGTGTTAGAAACATTGTGTCAAGTTATCTACAACCGGATATTAACAAGCTCCCATCTGCCACATAACCGCGGGCACGGCTTTCGAAAGTTCTTAACCCTGTAGGGGTGTTCCAACTTGACCCATTACAAGCCCACGATCCGCGGAGTCGCAACTCCAAAGTGGGAAGACCCGAGTATTCTCGAAATCCGGTGCTCAAGATACTCCGAACTAAGGTAAGGCTAATCCAGCAAATCCTCCCGGCGTGTCGACACCCTGATAGTAGCCGCGCGTATCTAAGTCTCAGGACACGACCGGATGGGTGAAGCTACGGGTTTTTACCAGCCCTTGAGTTTCCTCGAGGTGGCCCCGCAGGCTCCCCGTTTCGGACCAACACTCATGTGGAGCACTGGCTCGGGGATGTTGATTAAAAAAAAAGGTTTATTACTCCCTATGCAAGTTTAGTTTGTTATTAGGCAAATAGTACCAATGTTGGGACTTGCTGGAAAAGACTTAGCACTTGGCGGTTTATCGAGGGGGTCCCATACACCCCAACCGTGTTAGGAACGCATAATCAAGGAACATAACACCGGTTTATACGGTTCCTAACGGCATGAGTGGAACAAATCACCAAGCAAAAGGCTTAGCCTTCCACCCTTGCCAATATATAGATGATTTCATTTTTAAGCATTTATATAGTGTGATATAACCCAACAAAACTTCAACATGAAGCAAGCATCTTCAATCTTCACCTGCAACTAGCAATGCTATAAGAAGGGCTGAGCGAAGCGTACTTAGCCAAGCAACGGTTTGCATAGGTAGGTTGGTTAAACATGGCAATGGTTACAAATAGGAGGCTGACAGGAAGAACATGGGCATCGAGGCAAAACTATAGAGCGGAACTGCTAGCAATAGGCAAAGATAGTAATGTTATCGGGGTTCGGTCATATTGCCTGAAGAGAAGTCGTTCGGATCGTAAGAAGGGTCCTCGTGCTCAACCTCGTTGGTAACCTCGTGCTCGTACTCGTACTCGGTCTCAGCTTCCGTCTCTAAACAATACAATCACACCAAGCACAAATCAACAAGATGCAATGCGCACTCGAAAAAGATGGATGCATGATGGATGCACTAAGGATGCACACGGAGCATGGAAAATAGCACTCAAGCAATTCACCTCAAAACATGATAACAATAAGATATTATGAATCTACACAGAAAATCAAACAAGTTTCATATAAGACTCGCTGAAATCGGAGTTATGGGCTAAAAGTTATGCCCGAAACAAGAAATGAGCGAAAGCTGAAAATTACAGCAACATAGCAACTTCGGAGCACAAAATAATTAAGCTACAGCACTCAAACATCATGGCAAAGGACATGAACATAAACTAGACATATCCTACAGCAAATAAGTCCAAAGGTGCACCCCCAAAGGAGCCACGGATCAATAGCAATAAGCTTGGACATATTGAACTTGACAATAAAATTCTGACAGCAGAATTTTATTGAAACTTCGGAGCAAAAGATAAACATGCTACAGCCACTTGAATAAGCATGTGAGAATATGAATGGAAAGCCAACAATATATACTACAAGGAACAATCAAGATCCATCCCAAAACTATCATGGTTTGTCCTAGAGCAGCAAGCAAACATGGCATCGGAACGTTACAGATTTCAGACTTAGTGAAAAACCACTAAGTCCTAAAACAGCAGTTTCATCATGGCATCTAAACGAGCAAGTTTAAGTCACCTCGAAACTAAACATGGCAAGTGGTAAGCACCACATCAAAGTACACATGATGGTGATTCCGAAACATACAAACATACTTCATGCAGATAAACACAACGATTGCAACGAGCTCAACAAGATGGCATTTCATAACAAGTGAAACAACATCACAGCCACATGGCACTTTGCAACGATGATAAACATGGCAAGAATAAATCTATCATGCAACCTATCACATACAACATGTAGAGCATGGCAAGACGAACACGTGGACATGTCATTTGCATCATTCGGACAAACGAGCTAAAAGTTATCACATGGCAAAGATGGCATAAAAACATCACATAGCAGCAGTTTTATCACGATGCACTCTTGCAACAGGAAAACAAGCATCTAGATTCTATCATGCATGACACCAAAAGATAAAATGTAGTGCTAATCACCACGAACGTCTGGACATGCTATTTGCGCGAAACGGACAAACACACTAAAAGTTAGAGCAGTTATAAGAATGCATCAGACAATAAAATTACTGGGACTTAGAAGAAAAAGAGGGGGAGTTCAACCTCAGATCTGCTGAAAAAAACAAACGGGTCAAAGGGCCCGGGCGGATCCGGCCCGATCTGGAGGCGGCGGCGAACGGCGGCTCGGGAAGGAGCTGAGCTGGGCCTCGGGCGGCTTCGGCCCGCTGAGGAGGGAGCGGCGGCCCGCGGTGGCACGCGCCTGGAGGCGGGGGAACGCGGCTCGGTGGCTTGGGCCTGGATCCGGAAGAGCCCAGCCGGCGATGTGGTCGGGCGGTCGAGGCGCCTGGCGTCGAGGCGGCGAAGTGGTCCCGCGGGAGACCGAAGGGGAAAGGCCCAGCTGGCTCGATCTCGGGCCTGGAGGCGAGATCCGGTCGGTGGAGGATTGAATCGGGGAGGCGAAGCGGAGAGGCTCGGGCGGGACGTTGACCCGCCGATCGATGGATCTGGTCGGCGCCCGATCCCAAGCGAGGGAATCGGCGGCTGCTGGATCGATCGAAGGGACGGGCGCCGGTGGCTGTCGGCTGGTCGAGGGAAGGAGCCTAGAGGTTTTTTTTGGATCTGAGAAGAGCACAAAAATTTGAGGAGATTTAGGGAGAAAAGTAGGGATCCCCAAAATAGACTAGGGGGTCTATTATAAAGCAGATTTTTAGGGTTAGGGGGGATTTAGGGGTGTTAGGAGCCCTCCGATCGCGATCCGACGGATCCGATCGCGGGGGTAGTTTAGATGGGCCTAGGAGAGGGTAGTGGACTGCAGTAGGGGTGTTTCGGGCCACAAAGCGAATGCACTTTGGACCCACACGAATAACTGTTGGGATAGCAAACGGAGTCCAAACGTGACGAGATTTGAGAGGCGGGTTACACACAACAAAACAACAACGCACGACAAGTCTCGCGGCACACCGGTAACGTTACACGCCCAAACACCAAAGTAGGCCTACGGGACGTCACGGACACGTGAGGGAGCTCCGGAACGCGAAACGGACAACGGGAAGGAACACGTGGAACCGAATGCAACCGACAACACAAATGCAATGCGATGCACGTGTCTACATGATATGAATGAATGCCACCACTCACACAACAAACGACGAAAAACCCGAAGACAAAGAACCCGGAATGGAAATAGATGAAGCCGGAGATATATTATATACCCAAAAGGGAAAGTATTACATCCGGGGAATTTTGGTTAACCGACATAAAGAAGCATTTTGAGTGCAGTAACGTAAGAGAAGAGGATTATGTGAAGTTTGCAGCCTTCCAACTCAAAGATCAAGCAGCTGACTGGTGGCAGCAGTACAAAGACTCCAGGCCAGGTCAAGTGATCTCTTGGGAGAATTTCTGCAAGGACTTTCGCTCTCACCACATTCCTACAAGTGTCATCGAGGGTATGCGTGAGCAATTCCGCAACCTGAAGCAGGGCTCTATGACAGTCTATCAGTATAATGTCAAGTTCCAAAACCTCGCCCGCTATGCTAAGCAAGACATTCCTGATGCTAAGAGCAAAATCTACCAGTTCCGTGGAGGTCTCAAAGATGAACTTCAGCTTGCTCTCACCTTGTTCGAGCCCGATGAATTCGACAAGTTCTATAACATGGCTTTGAAACAAGAGGCAGCTCAGCTTAAGATGGAGGCTTCTAATAAGAGAATCCGAGATGTCGTTCATTCTTCCTCATCGTCTCAGTTGGCTGCGAAACAACAGAAATTCTGGCTTCCTCCTCCTCCAGTGTTTCGAGCTCCTTACAACAACTCCAACAACTCCAACTACAAGAACTCTGGTGGACGTGGTTTCTCCCACCCACCCAACCCGAGCATCAAGTCGAAGAACCAGTTTCAGTCTCAAGGCTCCAAGTCAAGTGGTTCTCATTTCCGTCCTCTTTCAGAAGTGGTCTGCAACAAATGCACTCAGAAAGGTCACTATGCCAACAGATGTCCGAATCCGAAGCGTCTTCCTCCTCCTCCGCCTGTGAGTTCAGCTATTGTCAAGCATGATCCAAAGGCTGCAAGGGTCAATCTGATGAGTGCAGCGCAAGCGGAGAATTCTTCTGATGTCATTTTGGGTAACCTTTCAGTTAACTCTTTTCCAGCTAAAGTGTTGTTTGATTCGGGTGCTTCATGTTCTTTCATGTCCCAACCATTCGCATCCAAGCATAATGTTGACATCCAAAGTCTGCCTCAGAAGTTGCAAGTCATTTCTCCGGGGAGACGCATGACTTCCAACATATTTGCTCCGGATGTTTCTATTCTGTGGGGACCCCGACTTAGAAGTCGAGATCACCGAATGCACGTGTACAGTGATCCCAGAGATCAATGCTCATTGAACACACAGAAGCTGAAATAACGAGAGTCTTACATCCATACAAATAGTCTTACACGAATTAAGGCCATTATGGCCAAGTCTTACATAGATAGAGCCTCACGGGCTGAATAGCAAATAAATCAAGTAGCGGAAGTCTTCGATAACGGGTAGAACCCATGCCATCTGCCTTAACCCTACAGGCATTCTGACTGGGATAGCGTCCTAGTTCGCATGATCGTCTCCAAAGAACTCTTCCTCATAATCCTGTTCTTCCATGCCTGGCCAATTAAATAACCAGTGGCAAGCCAATGAGTACTTTGAATGTACTCGCAAGCAACCCATGATGTGGTACAAAGTAACAGTGCAATTGAATAATAATGATCAATCTAGCAAGGCTAGAACAAATATTCTACCATCAAGTTTATGCATCAATAACCTCGCGTAACCTCGAAGACAGGTTACCGATATCAACATGAATATGATTCAACTCATCGAGTCAAGGCACCATCCTTGACTTATCACACACATACTATCACCGATGAAGTAAAATTCTGGACATAGTTTAAGTAGCACCACCCAACTGTCCATGACCGTGGACACGGCTATTCGAATAGTTTTACACTCTGCAGAGGTTGCGCACTTTACCCACAAGATCCGGGGAACTTCCGTGTCATCCACGACCCGCGGTACCTCAAGTACCCGGGGTAAGCACCCGGTCATTACCTTTCCTTAGACGACACTAACATAGAGTCCACTCGTTGGTACACGGCCCTCGGGTACAAACAATAGATCACGGGACTTGCCCTAACTTTCAATGTCACGCGTACCCGAAGGGACCAACGGTGTGTCCGGTGCCCTGTGAAAACAGTCATGGTCGTCTATCCAAGCACGACCCCGTCCCGGGAAAGACCTCAAGTCTTCCCGTCACTAGTAATGCGGGCACCATGCTAGTATCGACCTAAGTAATCAATAAAGCCCCGTCCCATAAGGGGTAGTGTGGTTGCACATGTTTGGTTGGGACGGTAGTCACACATAAATCTAATCCATCATTCCACCATGCACATGATATTACCGGCACATCACTTCTTTCTCAAGTGATGACCTAACACATCATCCCCCTCGGGCATTAGGGGCACCCGATGGGTTCATGCAAATGATTTCAACTATGAAGGTTCATATCACACATGCATCATATAAGCATCATGACCAACTATTTGCATGTCATCTAGCACTTAGCAAGATCAAGATCAAGCATGCATCATGTGGTGGAATCAACTAGGTTACCATCGTAACCCTAATATCATGCATCGGAAACAAACGGGTTCCGAGGAACAAGTGTATCATGGTCAAAGGGCTGCTTGCCTGGATTGGCTTGGTCTTCAAAGTCTTCAAATCCTTCTCCTTCTTCTTCCACAGCAACTTCGTCAAATACGGGATCTATACGTCGCATAATAACCACAGAAAAATAAGAATACAAACAAAACAGAAAAATCAAAGTGCTCGGAAAAATGTCAACTTATTTTTGTAAAATACTAGAGGGATTTCTAAGGTGGGGAAAAATCTTAGTTGGAGTTTTGGAGTAACAGAATGGAATCTACTGATTTTTGAACAAGAGTATTACTGCCCAAATTTGAATTTAAATTTGAACAGAACAGAAAAGTTTCATGGATTTGAATGAAAGTGGTACCATTAAATAGGTTGGAATATTACAAGATTTTAGGAGTTGGAATTATTTAATTTGGACCATTATTCTTTTCTGTAGAAATGTTTAAAACATTTACAGAAAAGAAAAAGAAAAATGTGACCTGTGCACTGGGCCAGAGAAGGCCACAGTGCACGGCCCAGGGCGGTCCAGCCCAGCCGCACGGGAGCCTGCGCGCGCACGTCAGGTTTTTAAACCTGACGGGCGGGACCCGTGGGTCAGTGACAGAGAGGAGGGGGAGAGAGGTGTGGGGATGACAGGCGGGGCCCGCCTGTCATCTCCAACCTTGCGGCCACGGCGACGGCGAGCTCACCGGCGAGTTTTCCGGCCACGGCGACGGCAACGGAGGGCAGGGATGGACTCAGTGTTGTGTCGCGGATGCAGGGGTGGTGGTGCGGCACGCCGGGGAGGTCCGGTTCGCCGGCGACGAGGTGGGACGGCGGAAGCTCGTCGGGAGGTGGTGGCTTTGGTCGTTTCCGACTGCAAACGGAGGGGGAAACAAGGGGGAAAGGGTCAGTGGAGTACGGCGGTTCCGAATCAGGTGAAAGGAGGGGCAGGGAAGGCCCGTACCACGAGATCACCGGCGGCCCGACGCGGCGGCGCTCCGGTCGATCCCGAGTACTGGGACCTCTTGGGGTCGAACTGAAGGTGCTGGGGGGCTCAGTGGAGTGGAGTGAGGCTGGTGGTGCTGCTGGAGAGGCTCGGGAGGGGCTATATATAGGAGTTCGACGGAGGCCCGTGGTCCAGTGCGCCGGCGAGCTCCGGCTCGAGGCTACAGCGCACGGGAGGCCAAGGGAATGAGTCCGTGGAGTTCCTGGACGATCTCCACGTCCAGCAGAAGTGAGAGGAGGAGCGGGGGAGCGTCTGGAGCGTGCGCGCGTGTGAAGCAGCATAGTGGCCGTCGCGGGCGGCCAGAGCGCGTGCGACGACGACCACTGGAGGGCACAGGAGGAGGGGGTACAGCGCCGGGGAGGTTGCGGACGTCGAGATGCCTCGACTGGCGCGAGGGGGAGGCCCGAGGCTGTCAGGGTCAGCGATTGGCCGGAGCCACAGTGCTTGTCTGCACTGTTGCGTGCTCCAGAGCGCGCGTTTGGCTGGCATCGCCGCGCTCTTGCCGTCCTGGTCAAAACTAGCGTGTCCAGGAGCGTCTAGAAGGTCAGGGGGAGAGTAAAGAATTGGCCTAAGGCCTTGGATGCCCTGGAGATGCTGAGAGAGAGTGAGAGTGCTGGTGAATGGGTGAAAACTTGCTGTCCAGCAAGGTAAAACGGGGCTTTCACCCCTCAATCATGGAGCTGGGGTGCTGGGGAAGTTACTGGTGGTAGCTAGTAACTCAATGATCATGTGGTAAGAAGTATAGGCCATGGAGAAGAGTAAAAGTGATCAAGTTGGAGGTTTTAGTAAAAAGCCAGAAGGTGTTTGATCAGTGTTTGGTCAAGTAAATGGCCTCCACTTGACATGGCACTTAACAGGGTTGAAAGACATGAGGAAATAGGGTGCTTCACCAAATTTGGGCTCATTTGAAGAAACTAGCCAATGTAACTTTGGTGAACCCTAGAAATCAACAGAAACAGTTTCATCTTGTTTGAGTCAAGCTAATCATCTCCCCTTGATGCACCACTTGGTGTAGCATCATCATTTGGGGTATTGATCATGCCCACAAAGTTTGAAGCTCCAGATAAAAAGTTGGTAATGTAAAGTTGTTCAAATTTGCATTTGAACAGAAAGGGTTTTGAGGTGATCAGATCAAGTTGCTCTATTCAAATTCTTGTGCCATTTGGTCTAGATGCCTTATTAGGTCATTCTAGCATGTGCACTAAGTTTGAGAGCATTTGGACAAGTTTGGCAATGTAAAGTTGCTCAAACTTCAAATATGGACAGAATGGTTATGAAGGGGTTTGAGGATGCTTTCTTGCTTCCCAAGGCATGGGACTTGGCAAGATCATCAAATATGTCATATATGACATGATGGAATTTCCCTGGAATTGTTGGAGAATATTTCCTTTGTAAATATTTCAAAAGCTTGAAATATCCAGAAAGGGTTATAGAGGGTTTAACCCATTATTTTGAACATGACCAAGTGTTGAAACTCTTATATATGGACAATATATGTCCTCTGAGTCTCTCTGAATTTTGGCAAATATTTTTGAAACAGTTAAATAATTTTCCCCTATTAAAGACCATTTCTGGCCTTAAGAAAAAGCTTTTAAATAAAATAGGAAAATAACTTTTAAAATTATACCTTTGTGGTTTCTGGGAGTCCTATGACTACTAGGTCTCAAATAAACCTTTTGAAATAATTTTCTCACCCTAAATCAAGTACTTGCAGTGCAAATCTCAATTCAGGGGTTTTTGGAAAACTAAATTTATAAAATACTTTTTGGCCAAATTAATTTTGTAAGAAAATACTATACTGTTATATAACACTTGGCATGATCATTGGGCAGAAGTTTTGGCTATGGAGATGAATTCTACAAGAGGTCATAGTTGACTTTAATGAGCACAAGAAAAAGCACATGAAGAAAACTCAATTCCAAATAAAAGCCAAATGATGCTAAAAAAATTTGCTGGTCCAAATTTTCATGCTTCAAAGATACAAATAACATGTTACAAAATGCAGGGTGTGACATATTCGCATGGGAGATTATCGCTTTCTGGCTAAACCGGTGGTTCTTGGTAATTCTGACATTGACCTCATCCTCGGAATGGATTGGCTTTCTCAGCACGATGCTCACATTGATTGTGCACAGAAGGAAGTCAAGATGACTCATCCTGATGAAGATGTGATCATCTTCGCCTCCAGGGATAACACTATCAGGCTTTTCTCTCTCAATGATAAGGGCGAAATTAATGCCATATCTCAAATTCCGGTGGTGAATGAATATCAAGACGTCTTTCCTGAAGAACTTCCAGGCATGCCTCCACACCGTCAGGTGGAATTCGTTATTGAACTCGAGCCGGGTACTGAGCCAGCATGCCGGCGTCCGTACAAGCTCTCTCCAGATGAATTGAAGGAATTGAAGAAGCAGCTTGATAAACAGGAGAGTATGGGTCTCATCAGGCCTAGTACGTCTCCTTGGGGCTGTGGTGTCTTATTTGTCAAGAAGAAAGATGGCACGGAGCGTCTCTGTGTTGATTACCGGCCATTGAACAAGAAGACAATAAAGAACAAATATCCGCTCCCCAACATCAACGAACTCTTTGAGTAGCTCAAAGGAGCTAAAGTGTTCTCTAAGCTTGACCTCCGAATGGGCTATCATCAAATTCGCATTCGCGAGGAAGACATTCCCAAGACGGCCTTCGAAACGAGCTACGGTTCATACGAGTATACCGTCATGTCTTTTGGTCTCGCCAATGCTCCTCCTACCTTTTCGAGGATGATGCACTACATCTTCAACCCCTATACTGGCGAGTTTGTGCTTGTGTATCTGGATGATATTCTGGTGTTTTCCAAGAATGAAGAAGATCACGAAAAGCACTTACGTCTGGTTCTTGATCGACTCCGAGAGCATAAATTCTATGCCAAGTTCTCCAAGTGCGAATTTTGGCTCGATAAGGTTTTGTACCTGGGCCATATCATCTCAGCTGACGGCATTGCGGTTAATCCCGAGAAAGTTGAAGCAATTGTCAACTGGGAAGCTCCTCAGAACGTCAAGCAACTCCGCAGTTTTCTGGGTCTTGCCAGCTATTGCAGAAGGTTCGTTGAGAACTTCTCCAAGATTGCCAAGCCTCTTTCCAACTTGCTTCAGAAGAATGTCAAATACTTTTGGTCTCCAGAGTGTGAAGTGGCATTCAAAACTCTCAAAGAAAAGCTTGTCTCTGCTCCAGTTCTGACTCCTCCAGATGAGTCCAAGCCCTATGAAGTATTCTGTGATGCTTCTCTTCAAGGTCTTGGTGGTGTGCTTATGCAAGATAAGAGAATTGTGGCATATACTTCTCGGCAGCTCAAGCCAAGTGAGAAGAACTATCCCACACATGATCTCGAGCTAGCAGCTGTGGTACATGCTTTGATTACGTGGAGACATCTGTTGTTGGGCAGAAAGGTCGACATCTTCACTGATCACAAGAGCTTGAAGTACATCTTCACACAACCGCATCTGAACCTCCGCCAGACTCGTTGGGTTGAAATGATCCAAGAGTATAATCCCAGCATTGAATACACTCCTGGCAAGGAGAATGTGATTGCAGATGCTTTGAGCAGAAAGGCATATTGCAACAGCCTTCTTATCAAGCCGTGCCAGCCTGAGCTTTGTGAAGCTTTCAGGAAACTCAACCTCCAAGTTGTTCCGCAGGGTTTTCTTGCAAATCTTCAAATTGCTCCTACCTTGGAAGATCAGGTCCGTGAGGCCCAACTCAGTGATACCATGGTGAAGAAGGTGAAACATGCTATTGCTAAGGGCATTCCGAAATACAAGTGCTTTCGTGTTGATGAGAGAGATACCTTGTTCTTCGAGGACAGACTCGTTGTTCCCAAAGGTGATCTCAGGAAGCTCATAATGGAAGAAGCACATGATTCTCTCCTTTCCATTCATCCTGGCAGTTCCAAGATGTACCAAGATCTCAAGCAGTCTTACTGGTGGACACGCATGAAAAGGGAAATTGCCCAATTCATGAATGAATGCGATGTTTGCAGAAGAGTGAAAGCAGAACATCAACGTCCAGCCGGTCTTCTCCAACCTCTTCCTATTCCCGAGTGGAAGTTCAACCACATTTAAATGGACTTCGTCACTGGCTTTCCTAAATCCAAGTGAGGAAATGATTCTATCTTCGTGGTGATTGACAAGCTTACCAAAGTCGCTCACTTTCTTCCACTCAAAGAATCAATCAATGCAGCTCAACTTGCAGAGTTGTACACTTCCAGAATTGTGTCCTTACATGGCATTACTCAAGTTATATCCTCAGACCGTGGAAGTTTGTTCACTTCCAGGTTCTGGGACTCCTTTCAGTCCGCCATGGGCACTAAGATCAGGTTCAACACTGCTTTTCACCCTCAGACTAGTGGTCAAGTCGAGCGAGTGAATCAGATTCTAGAAGACATGCTCAGAGCCTGTGTCATATCCTTTGGCATGAAATGGGAAGACTGCCTTCCATTTGCCGAGTTCTCTTACAACAACAGCTTTCAAGCAAGTGCAGGCAAAGCTCCGTTTGAAATCCTCTATGGCAGAAAGTGCCGTACCCCTCTCAACTGGTCTGAAACAGGCGAACGTCAACTTCTTGGCAATGACTTGATCTCAGAAGCCGAAGAGATGTGCAAAGTCATACGTGAGAATCTCAAGGCCGCTCAGTCACGTCAGAAGAGCTACTATGACGGCAAGCATCGTGATTTGGCTTTCAACATTGATGATCATGTTTATCTCCGTGTGTCTCCGATGAAAGGCACCCAGAGATTCGGTATCAAAGGAAAGCTTGCTCCTAGATACGTCGGGCTTTCAAGATTCTTGGCAAAAGAGGCGATCTAGCCTATCAACTTGAGCTCCCTCCCAACTTCGCCAATGTTCATGATGTGTTCCATGTGTCTCAACTTCGCAAATGCTTCAAGGCACCTGAGCGCATGATTCCGTTTGAAGAGATTGATCTTCAACAAGACCTGTCCTACCGAGAGCATCCAGTTGCTATTCTCGAAGAAACCGAACGCAAGACCCGCAACAAGTCCATCAAATTCTTGAAAGTCAAGTGGTCACATCACACCGACTGAGAAGCTACGTGGGAACGAGAAGATCATCTTCGTTCCGAGTACCCTTCCTTTTTCTAGTCCTAGATCTCGGGACGAGATCCTTTTGTAGTAGAGGAGAGTTTGTAATGCCCCGGATGTAATACTTTCCCTTTTGGGTATATAATATATCTCCGGCTTCATCTATTTCCATTCCGGGTTCTTTTTCTTTCGGGTTTTTCGTCGTTTTGTTGTGTGAGTGGTGGCATTCATTCATATCATGTAGACATGTGCATCGCATTGCATTTGTGTTGTCGGTTGCATTCGGTTCCACATGTTCCTTCCCGTTGTCCGTTTCGCGTTCCGGAGCTCCCTCACGTGTCCGTGACGTCCCGTAGGCCTACTTTGGGTTTGGGCGTGTAACGTTACCGGTGTGCCGCGAGACTTGTCGTGCGTTGTTGTTTTGTTGTGTGTAACCCGCCTCTCAAATCTCGTCGCGTTTGGACTCCGTTTGCTATCCCAACAGTTATTCGTGTGGGTCCAAAGTGCCTTCGCTTTGTGGCCCGAAACACCCCTACTGCAGTCCACTACCCTCTCCTAGGCCCATCTAAACTACCCCCGCGATCGGATCCGTCGGATCGCGATCGGAGGGCTCCTAACACCCCTAAATCCCCCCTAACCCTAAAAATCTGCTTTATAATAGACCCCCTAGTCTATTTTGGGGATCCCTAGTTTTCTCCCTAAATCTCCTCAAATTTTTGTGCTCTTCTCAGATCCAAAAAAAACCTCTTGGCTCCTTCCCTCGACCAGCCGACGGCGCCCGTCCCTTCGATCGATCCAGCAGCCGCCGATTCCCTCGCCTGGGATCGGGCGCCGACCAGATCCATCGATCGGCGGGTCAACGTCCCGCCCGAGCCTCTCCGCTTCGCCTCCCCGATTCAATCCTCCACCGACCGGATCTCGCCTCCAGGCCCGAGATCGAGCCAGCTGGGCCTTTCCCCTTCGGTCTCCCGCGGGACCACTTCGCCGCCTCGACGCCAGGCGCCTCGACCGCCCGACCACATCGCCGGCTGGGCTCTTCCGGATCCAGGCCCAAGCCACCGAGCCGCGTTCCCCCGCCTCCAGGTGCGCGCCACCGCGGGCCGCCGCTCCCTCCTCAGCAGGGCCGAAGCCGCCCGAGGCCCAGCTCAGCTCCTTCCCGAGCCGCCGTTCGCCGCCGCCTCCAGATCGGTCCGGATCCGCCCGGGCCCTTTGACCCGTTTGTTTTTTTCAGCAGATCTGAGGTTGAACTCCCCCTCTTTTTCTTCTAAGTCCCAGTAATTTTATTGTCTGATGCATTCTTATAACTGCTCTAACTTTTAGTGTGTTTGTCCGTTTCGCGCAAATAGCATGTCCAGACGTTCGTGGTGATTAGCACTACGTTTTATCTTTTGGTGTCATGCATGATAGAAGTCATCTAGATGCTTGTTTTCCTGTTGCAAGAGTGCATCGTGATAAAACTGCTGCTATGTGATGTTTTTATGCCATCTTTGCCATGTGATAACTTTTAGCTCGTTTGTCCGAATGATGCAAATGACATGTCCACGTGTTCGTCTTGCCATGCTCTACATGTTGTATGTGATAGGTTGCATGATAGATTTATTCTTGCCATGTTTATCATCGTTGCAAAGTGCCATGTGGCTGTGATGTTGTTTCACTTGTTATGAAATGCCATCTTGTTGAGCTCGTTGCAATCGTTGTGTTTATCTCCATGAAGTATGTTTGTATGTTTCGGAATCACCATCATGTGTACTTTGATGTGGTGCTTACCACTTGCCATGTTTAGTTTCGAGGTGACTTAAACTTGCTCGTTTAGATGCCATGATGAAACTGCTATTTTAGGACTTAGTGGTTTTTCACTAAGTCTGAAATCTGTAACGTTCCGATGCCATGTTTGCTTGCTGCTCTAGGACAAACCATGATAGTTTTGGGGTGGATCTTGATTGTTCCTTGTAGTATATATTGTTGGCTTTCCATTTATATTCTCACATGCTTATTCAAGTGGCTGTAGCATGTTTATCTTTTGCTCCAAAGTTTCAATAAAATTCTGTTGTCAGAATTTTATTGTCAAGTTCAATATGTCCAAGCTTATTGCTATTGATCCGTGGCTCCTTTGGGGGTGCACCTTTGGACTTATTTGCTGTAGGATATGTCTAGTTTATGTTCATGTCCTTTGCCATGATGTTTGAGTGCTGTAGCTTAATTATTTTGTGCTCCGAAGTTGCTATGTTGCTGTAATTTTCAGCTTTCGCTCATTTCTTGTTTCGGGCATAACTTTTAGCCTGTAACTCCGATTTCAGCGAGTCTTATATGAAACTTGTTTGATTTTCTGTGTAGATTCATAATATCTTATTGTTATCATGTTTTGAGGTGAATTGCTTGAGTGCTATTTTCCGTGCTCCGTGTGCATCCTTAGTGCATCCATCATGCATCCATCTTTTTCGAGTGCGCATTGCATCTTGTTGATTTGTGCTTGGTGTGATTGTATTGTTTAGAGCCGGAAGCTGAGACCGAGTACGAGTACGAGCACGAGGTTACCAACGAGGTTGAGCACGAGGACCCTTCTTACGATCCGAACGACTTCTCTTCAGGCAAGATGACCGAACCCCGATAACATTACTATCTTTGCCTATTGCTAGCAGTTCCGCTCTATAGTTTTGCCTCGATGCCCATGTTCTTCCTGTCAGCCTCCTATTTGTAACCATTGCCATGTTTAACCACCCTACCTATGCAAACCGTTGCTTGGCTAAGTACGCTTCGCTCAGCCCTTCTTATAGCATTGCTAGTTGCAGGTGAAGATTGAAGATGCTTGCTTCATGTTGAAGTTTTGTTGGGTTATATCACACTATATAAATGCTTAAAAATGAAATCATCTATATATTGGCAATGGTGGAAGGCTAAGCCTTTTGCTTGGTGATTTGTTCCACTCATGCCGTTAGGAACCGTATAAACCGGTTTTATGTTCCTTGATTATGCGTTCCTAACACGGTTGGGGTGTATGGGACCCCCTCGATAAACCGCTAAGTGCTAAGTTTTTTCCAGCAAGTCCCAACATTGGTACTATTTGCCTAATAACAAACTAAACTTGCATAGGGAGTTATAAACCCTTTTTCTTAATCAACATCCCCAGGCCAGTGCTCCATATGAGTGTTGGTCCGGAACGGGGAGCCTGCGGGGCCACTTCGAGGAAACTCAAGGGCTGGTAAAAACCCGTAGCTTCACCCATCCGGTCATGTCCTGAGACTTAGATACGCGCGGCTACTATCAGGGTGTCGACACGCCGGGAGGATTTGCTGGATTAGCCTTACCTTAGTTCGGAGTATCTTGAGCACGGGATTCCGAGAATACTCGGGTCTTCCCACTTTGGAGTTGCGACTCCGCGGATCGTGGGCTTGTAATGGGTCAAGTTGGAACACCCCTGCAGGGTTAAGAACTTTCGAAAGCCGTGCCCGCGGTTATGTGGTAGATGGGAGCTTGTTAATATCCGGTTGTAGATAACTTGACACAATGTTTCTAACACACTACCAGCGTGTGTACCGTGACTGTCAATTTCCGAATAGGGATTCGGGAGTTGAACACGGTGGGGTTATGTTTGTTGAGCTTTAGCTAGGATCACTTCGTGATCATCTCTCGACCGAGGCTTCCTCTTCTCGCTCTCTTTCACGTAAGCTAGTTGCTAGTTGCTGCTGCAGACACTTATTCTTTTCTTCAGCCTTATCCTCTCCCAAGGCTTAAATAGTCTTGTTACCCGGGAACGGGATTGCTGAGTCCTCTGTGGCTCACAGTTACTTCACCACACCAGATGCAGGTCCAGTTGTGAGCTATCCAGGTGATGGCACCGAGCTTGACTGGGAGTACGACGAGGAGCGTAGTCGGTACTATGTTCGTTATCCGGATGATCAGTAGTGGAGACTTCTACTAGGATTCGATCCGACCTGTGGATGTTATTTAAGTTTGGTATCTTGACATTTGGTTTTGCCCTTAGAGGGTTGTGATATTCTTAATGTATGATGTTTGAGACTTGTATTGTATTTGTGTTACGTGGCGAGTGTAAGCCAACTATTTATGTTTACAATTCCCCTCTTTTACATGAGATGTGCAAAGATTACCAAACTTGAGATCATTCTAGGATGGACTTATGCCTTTAAGTCGTGCCTCGACACGTAGGAGGTATAGTTCCATCCTGGGCATTACACTTCGTCTGCCAAAGGCTCTGGTGGTGACGTCGTCGTGGGCTCCGTGGTGACCTTCGCCCTGTCGTCCTGCTGGTCTTGGTCTTGTTGTATCGATATGAAAACCTTTGTCTGACGCCTCGGGACTCCTCGCCTACGCTTGCCCCTTTAGCACCAAAGAGGAAACTGGCTCCCTGCGCCTGTTGGCGCGTGCCTGGCCTTGGTCATCATGGCTCACGTCACGCAGATCTCGCGAGGTGTCCCTTGCCTTGATATCTCTGCTCCTCAAGAGCCAGCCTAGTGAGGCCGCCCCAGGGGAGGTCTTGCGTTGTCCGCCTCGCGAGGCTTGGCCCTCGCGAGGGTCTTGAGTGGTTGCTTATGAAGATGGGTCGTACTAGGCCGCTGGATGAGCCATGCTCTGGGCCGCAGTCAGGCAAGTATGTGTACCTCTGTTCCCAGAACGTCGACAGTAGACCCCGGGCCCAAGGCGCGCTTGAACTTGGATTCGTAGCGAAGCCAAGGGTCAAGTGTGGAGCGCCGCGGGCCCCAAAAGCCTGCGACCTTGATTGACGTGTGGCGACTGACGGGACTTGGGCGTCTCCGCTTCCCCACGCCGCCTTGGCAACCGCATGACTGACAAAAGGCAGGTGCTCGCTGCAGTGCCTTCATTGCTCGCCTTCGCCTTGCTCCAGATCCCCTTTCTTGCTCCTCTCCCCCAAAGACCGCAAATATGCGTCGTCTCCCCTCCGAGCTCGCAACCGATGGTGTCTGGTAAGGCAAAGGCCGCCGCTCCGCCTGCCTGGTATGAGTCGGCCATGTGCATGCCCAGCGTCTCGAAGGACCTTGCAGTCGTGCTCCTGATGACGACGGAGGACACCAATGAGAAGGGAAAGACCGCGCTCCGAGCCGCCTCCGCCGAGCCGGAGGACTCAAAGAGCACCTTCTATCCCCTCTTCATGAGCAGTGTTGTCGCGGGGCTGGTTCCCCTTGTCTCCGATTTTTTCTACGCCGTTCTTAGCCACTACAAGCTGCATGCCCTTCATCTTCATCCCAATTTCGTCCTCCCCCCGTCGATCTTCGCCTTCTATTGTGAGGCATTTATTGGGGTGATGTTTTCCATGGCACTGCTTTGCCACTTCTTCTACCTCCGGAATAAGGGCAAGCTTTGTTCAGGGTGTGCCAACTTCGTCGCGGCCAACGGGACCAACGCGATCGCGAAAGCCGGGAAGAAGGCCGAGAATTTCAGGAGCAAGTGGGTCCTGTGGATGCCAAGTGATGTGGAGCATCCCAAGGTCATCCCCATGGACCCTCCTTCACCTCCTCAAGTGCCTCAAGGACCAATGACTCGTGCTCGTGCTAGAGCTCTCGAGACCGAGGTGACGTCACTCCTAGCCCTACTTCCATACGAATCTTGCGAGACATGGTTGCTACCTCAAACGGATGTGCTTTGTGTGCTCAGGTGTGAAGAAGACCACATTGGAGAAGGGCGTGAAGATGGACAAGTGCCCAAGTTCACGGACGAGGTGATGCATCAAGAAGGGCAGAAGGAAGCTCCAGGCCCCGGACATCCGGCCTCCTGGCCCGGACATCCGGCCCCTGGACGATCAACTCCAGAAAGCCCTGCAGCAGAAGCTACAGGGCCCGAACATCCGGCCAGGGCCCGGACATCCGGCCTCGGGCCCGGAAATCCGGCGCCTCTGTCCAGAGAGCACCCGAGACCAGACCGCTCCAGCCCGGACATCCGGCTCCTCACCCCGGACATCCGGCGCCCCGCGAAGCCCCGGACATCCGGCCTGACGCCCGGACGTCCGGCCCCTGATATGCCTGCGTGCATCCCCTGGGCCGAGGCCCGTGTACCCATTCGCCCCGTATACTATATATACTTCCTTTCCCATTCTGTTTAGGGTTAGCTGTTGGATAGCTCATTTCTCAGACTTGTGTGGATTCTCTCCCACGAGACCGTGTGCCTCTACGGAGAAGATCCACTACGGATTCAAGGCCTCCACATCGGGGAAGATCCTACGGGATAATCAAGACCTCCTCACGGAGAAGACTACCCTTGTACCACCGACGTTGACTTTGGATCGTGTAGCTCGACTTTGTATCGCGAATCTAGCGCTTGTGTGATCATCTTCGTGTTGATTTGTGTGTTTTCTCTCGTGTTTTCCCCGTTTTCCTCCTTGTGTTCTCCGTGTTCATCGTGGGACACTCTCCAAACGTGAAAGATCCGCTGATTAGGGTTCCACCCTACATCATCTTGGTATCAAGAGCAAGGTTGATCACAATTTTGGAGCCCCACACCCTGTCTTCTATCTTGTTTTTGTTGTGTTCTTCCCAATTTCGAAAAATTCCCCACAAAAAGAGCCCCAATTTTTTTTTGTGATCTGTTGATTTGACAAGATTTTGTTGACTTTGTTCCATGGATTTGCTGTGCCACGTGTGGATCTAGCTTTTCCTCCACTTTTCCCCAATTTTCATCCGCAAAATCCGACGAATTTTGGCCCCAAAACCACCGATTGCAAGGAGTTCTTCGTGGCCTCGGGCACCCCGGACATCCGGCCCGTGCCCCGGACATCCGGCCCGGCCTGGACATCCGGCCCCTGGCCCGGACATCCGGCCCCCCGCAGCCACTTTTCCACCACCACACCCCACCTTGCACTCCTCCACCGCCATTTTCGTTCGGTAACCCACCATCCTTCCGCATACCACCACCACTTCCTCAACCACCATCGCTTACCCGCTCCGAGTTTGAAAAGTTTGTCTCCATTTGCCTTGGATACTTGAGTTGTGGTTTCACCGTTTCCTTGGATGTTTAGGCTACCTTGGAACGGCAAGACATCGACAACACCACCCCTCAACTTCGGCAAGGACGGTAACATCGACGACACTTTGTTCATTCTACCTTGCAATTGCATTGTCACCCTATGAACCATCTTTGCGTAGCTTTCCCATTGAGACTAGCCACGACACTTGTGCACATTAGTGATAGTCATAGATATTGCATACTACATCATCATATCTCCGTGTGACACAAGAGTGTCCCGCATACACAATAGCTACCTTGATCCGCGAAGCATGCATAAGTACCCAAAGAAAGAGCTCACAAGCTTCTAAGCAAACGAGCCAACCAAAGCAAAAGACAATAGCATCATACGCCTTGCATCAAAAGAGATCATACATCATAGCAACTTCATCTTGTGCTCAAGCATCGGCACATCATACACTCATAGCATACTTGTGATAGATAGTCGTTACGTTTTGCCTCTTATAGGTCGTGCACAAGTGCGTATCCGCCTATTAAGCAATCGGTTAGCGTCTCTCTAGTGTTGTGCAACACGAGCATTTTCCGTGGTTTTTCCACATTTTCGCTCACCCTTGGTTGCACAACCACATTTATCTATCCGTGCGTGTGTTCCGTGTGCTACTCTTTGCTAGTGATCTACTTGTTGCATGAGCAAATTGTGAACCATTTTCAACATCATTGAGTCAATTTGACGATTGCATTGAATGTGTGCCACATCCTAACCAAGCTACTCTCAAAGCTTTACTTGTGTAGGTGTGAGAATCGACACGAAGTGATACCAATAGTGCTGTTTCCGGGTTACATTATCGGGTGATCATTGATCCATTTTCAACCTTGGTTAAGGTACATTGATATTGTCTTCTCCTTTCTCCCACTCACATACTTGCTTGTGATGATGGATAGGCCAAGTACATCTTCCAACCCGATCTTCGACGATCCTCAAGAAGCGAACAACTACGTCACCAAACTACATCTTTTCGGTGTCCAACGAGCTCTACATCAAGAGAGTGAAGCTATGCGTGAGTACATTGGTCAAGTCGCCGAGGACGCGCGCCAATTTGAAGCAAGGACAAAAGAACAATTCGACACCATCAACACCAACATGACTACCCAATACAACGAGCTCCGGACATTGATAATCAACCGGCGTTCTTCCTCAACATCTTCTCAAAGACGAAGCCGCTCAAGTCGACACTCCGACTCCACGCAAGACTCAAGTACACCTACGTCTAACACTCTTCGTCAAGCCGCACGTCAAGCTCGACATGACAACCGGCAGCCTCTTCATGACAAGAGTTCACAAGAGATATTCGACGAGCAAGAAAGCCTACGTCGTCAAAACCAAGCTACACTTGAGCAAGCACAAGAACGGCAACGACTACGCCAACAACAACAAGAGCGAGCACGTCAATATCAAGAAGAACAAGACGCCGAGGCTAACCGCCAAGCACAACAACGTCGAGAAGCTCAAGCTATGGAGGCGCAACGTGCTTTACAAGATGCACATCGCAATGTGGCAGCCCGCACTCGACACACTCGTCAAGAAGAGGATTTCCTTCGCGATGAGATGCAGGAGACGCGACATCAAGCAAGAATGCAAGAAGAAGCTCCTCCTCAAGCGCGGCAAGAGCAACAACCCCAACAAGAACATCTACATCAACAAGAGCAACAAGATATGGCAAACTGCCAAAATCGAGACCGCCCTCCCAATAGGCAAGGAAACAACGAGGAGCATCGCTATTGCAAGCTCAAGTTCACCATGCCAAAGTTCTCCGGAAGCATTGATCCCGAAGACTATCTCTCATGGGCATTGAAAGTTGACAAGATCTTTCGCCTTCACAACTTCGATGAAGAGAAGAAGATCGCAATGGCATCCCTTGAGTTCCAAGACTATGTTCTCATATGGTGGGAGCAAATTATAGAGAGAAGAGAAGCAAAAGGCGAACCTCCTATCACCACTTGGGCTCAAATGAAGGAAGTCATGAGAGCACGCTTTGTGCCTACCCACTACAACCGCGACTTGTTCAAGAAGCTACAACTCCTCAAGCAAGGTACCAAGTCCGTTGAAGAGTACTACAAGAAGATGGAGATTGCTATGATACGAGCAAACATCACGGAAGATGAAGAGCGAACCATGGCGAGATTCTTGAATGGACTCAACTATCCTATCAAGAAGATTGCGGACTTCCAACCATACAACAATCTCCTCGAGCTAGTACATCAAGCAACCAAAGCGGAGCGACAAGTTCAAGAGGACTACAAGTATTCCAAGTTCAACTCCAAGAACTTCGACTCCTATAATCAAGCTTCAATGACTTCGGCTACTCTTCCTACCTCTACCAAGCCATCTACAAACGTAGGCGACAAGTCAAGCTACAAGAATGCGACTACATCGAGTCGTCCACCTTCTACCAACAACTTCAAGCCAAGAGCTTCCTCAACTACAACTCCAACCGAAGACAATAACAAGACGAGCTCCATCAAATGCTTCAAGTGCCAAGGACGAGGCCACAAGTCATTTGAGTGCAAGACCGTTCGCACCATGATCATCAACGACGACAGATCTTATGACTCCATGAGCGATGATGAGATGGAAGCACTTGAGCATGTCGCTATGCATCGCCAAGTGAATGAAGAAGAAGACCATCAAGTGTTTTGCGACAATGACTCAAGCCCCAACCTTGTTGTCTCCAAAGTCTTGACACTCCAACATCAACAAGATGACGACCAACGATGTCACATTTTCCATACAAAGGCCGGCATCAATGGACGCTCCGTCAAGGTTATCATCGATGAGGAAGTTGCCACAACTTGGCAAGCAAAGAGCTATGCGACAAGCTTCATTTGGTCAAGACGAAGCATCCTCACCCCTACAAGGTCCAGTGGCTCAACGACGCCGGAATTCTTCGAGTCTAGCACACCGTGCAGGTCTCTTTCAAGATTGGCGCCTACGAGGACACTCTCGAATGTGATGTGATACCCATGTCCGTGTGCCACCTTATTCTTGGACGTCCATGGCAATATGATCGTGGAGTCACACACAATGGACGGACAAATCACTATCATTTCAAGATGAAGGGCAAGGAATTCGTGCTTCGACCAATGTCTCCAAGTCAAGTAGCCGCCGACAAGCTTTTACCCACCAACCATCATGGAGAGAATGGTGAGAGAGCGAGCCACCAAAAAGAGAGCGAGAGCCACAAGCCAAATATGAGAGCCTCCATGATGAGCGACAAGAAGCAACTAGTCCTATTTGCCACCAAACGTGAGATGAGAGAAGTGTGTGAGAACCCATCGAGCGTCTTCCACCTTGTGCTTCTATGCAAAGGGGAAGCCAAACCTACTAACACTTCACCACCTCCACCTTTTGTGTTGTCTCAATTGTTGCAGGAATTCTCGGACGTCTTTCCCGATGAACTACCTCCGGGTCTACCTCCACTTCGCGGAATCGAACACCGCATCGACCTCGTACCCGGTGCTCCACTTCCAAACAAGGCTCCCTACCGCGTCAACCCCGAGGAAACAAAGGAGATACAACGGCAAGTGCAAAAACTCATCGACAAAGGTCATGTACGTGAAAGCTTAAACCCTTGTGTCGTTCCCGTTATTCTCGTGCCTAAGAAAGATGGAAGTTTTCACATGTGTTCCGATTGTCGTCCGATAAATGCTATCACCGTTAGATACCGTCACCCTATTCCACGCTTAGACGACATGCTTGATGAATTATGTGGCGCCACCATCTTTTCAAAAATTGTTCTTAAGAGTGGTTACTACCAAATTCGCATTCAAGAGGGTGATGAGTGGAAAACAGCTTTCAAAACCAAGTTCGGGTTATACGAGTGGCTTGTTATGCCAATGGGCTTATCGGAAGCACCCGGCACATTCGTGCGTCTTGTGCACTTTGTTCTCCGACCCTATATAGGCGTCTTTGTAGTGGTTTACTTTGATGACATTCTAGTCTTTAACAAGTCGCTTGAGGAACATGTTGACCATGTCCAACTGGTTTTGCAAGCCCTTCGCAAACAACAATTATACGCTAATATGGAGAAATGCACTTTTGGCGTTGACAAGGTTGTCTTTCTAGGATTTGTCGTTTCTTCTCAAGGTGTTCACGTTGACGAAACTAAAATTGAAGCAATTAAAACTTGGCCTCAACCAAAGAATCTCATGCAAGTGCGTAGTTTCCTTGGTCTAGCCGGTTTCTATCGACGTTTTGTGAAGGACTTTAGCACCATTGCTATGCCTCTACACGCTTTGAGCAAGAAGAACGCACCCTTCATTTGGGGTCCTTCGCAAGACACCGCGTTCAATGAGCTTAAGAGCTTGCTCACGCACGCACCACTTCTAGCCCTACCAAACTTTGACAAACCGTTTGAGATTCATTGCGATGCTAGTGGTACCGGCATAGGTGGCGTGCTAATGCAAGAAAAGCGCCCAATTGCGTACTTTAGCGAGAAGCTATCGGGAGCGCAACTTAACTATCCCATCTATGATAAAGAGCTTTATGCCTTGGTGAGAGTTTTACGTGTTTGGGAACACTATCTTAGACCTCATGAATTCATTCTTCATACGGACCATGAGACACTCAAGTATCTCAAAGGTCAAACTAAGTTGAACAAGCGTCATGCTAAATGGAGTGAGTTCATTGAGTCTTTTCCCTATGTCATCAAATACATCAAGGGCAAAGAAAATGTTGTGGCGGACGCGCTTTCCCGCAAATGCATGCTTGTAACACAACTTGAGTTGAATGTGATTGGCTTTGAGCATAATAAAGATTTATATGAGCATGACCCTTTCTTTGCAAATGCTTATGCTAAGTGCTTGACTCACACTTCTTGGGAACATTACTACATCAAGGATGGATATCTTATGAGAGCTAACAAACTTTGCATTCCCGAGTCTTCGCTTCGTTTGCTTCTTTTGCAGGAATCTCATGGAGGAGGACTCATGGGACACTTTGGACGCGATAAGACGTTTGCTACCCTCTCTAAGAACTATTTTTGGCCCAAGATGCTTCGTGACGTCTCACGCCTCACCAACCGATGTTCGACATGCCGCAAAGCTAAGTCCAAAGCTCAATCTCATGGTCTTTACATGCCTCTTCCTATTCCATATCATCCATGGGAAGACATAAGCATGGATTTCATACTTGGCTTGCCTAGGACACAAAATGGCAAAGATTCCGTGCTTGTCGTGGTAGATAGATTCTCTAAAATGGCTCATTTCATTTCTTGTAACAAGATCGACGATGCTTCACATGTTGCAACTCTCTTTTGTAGGGAGATACTTCGTCTACACGGCGTGCCCAAAACGATCGTGTCGGACCGGGACGTCAAGTTCTTGAGTTACTTTTGGAAAACACTATGTGCCAAGCTCGGAATCAAGCTACTCTTTTCTTCGGCGTACCATCCACAAACGGACGGCCAGACGGAGGTGACGAACCGCATGCTTTCCACTCTTCTTCGTGTGTTGATCAAGAGGAACATCCGGGAATGGGAGCATTGCTTGCCCATCGCCGAGTACGCCTACAACCGCGCAAGACATTCGACCACCGGCAAGTCGCCATTCGAGGTTGTCTACGGCTTCAACCCGTTGTCACCTTTGGACATTCTACCTCTACCACTACAAGAGCGCATCAACATGGACGCAAGTACACGTGCGAGCTATCTCAAGAAGGTGCACGAAGATACAAGGGAAATGATCGAGCGACAAGTCCAACGTCTCGCCACCAAGCTCAACGTCAACAAGGCACCAATGGTGTTCCAACCGGGAGATCTTGTTTGGCTTCATCTTCGCAAGGACCGCTTCCCACACGAGCGCAAGTCCAAACTTCTACCTCGCGCCGACGGACCCTTCAAGGTGCTAGCTCGCTACAACGACAATGCCTACAAGATCGACATCCCGCGAGACAAGTACTCCGTGAGCGACACCTTCAATGTCAAGGATCTCTCTCCTTTCCATGGTGATGAAGATTTCGATCCGAGGTCGGATCTTTCCCAAGGGAGGGGAGATGATGCGGAGCATCCCAAGGTCATCCCCATGGACCCTCCTTCACCTCCTCAAGTGCCTCAAGGACCAATGACTCGTGCTCGTGCTAGAGCTCTCGAGACCGAGGTGACGTCACTCCTAGCCCTACTTCCATACGAATCTTGCGAGACATGGTTGCTACCTCAAACGGATGTGCTTTGCGTGCTCAGGTGTGAAGAAGACCACATTGGAGAAGGGCGTGAAGATGGACAAGTCCCCAAGTTCACGGACGAGGTGATGCGTCAAGAAGGGCAGAAGGAAGCTCCAGGTCCCGGACATCCGGCCCCCTGGCCCGGACATCCGGCCCCTGGACGATCAACTCCAGAAAGCCACCTGCAGCAGAAGCTACAGGGCCCGGACATCCGGCCAAGCATGGCCCGGACATCCGGCCTCGGGCCCGGAAATCCGGCGCCTCTGTCCAGAGAGCACCCGAGACCAGACCGCTCCAGCCCGGACATCCGGCTCCTCACCCCGGACATCCGGCGCCCCGCGAAGCCCCGGACATCCGGCCCGACGCCCGGACGTCTGGCCCCTGATATGCATGCGTGCATCCCCTGGGCCGAGGCCCGTATACCCATTCGCCCCGTATACTATATATACTTCCTTTCCCATTCCGTTTAGGGTTAGCTGTTGGATAGCTCATTTCTCAGACTTGTGTGGATTCTCTCCCACGAGACCGTGTGCCTCTACGGAGAAGATCCACTACGGATTCAAGGCCTCCACATCGGGGAAGATCCTACGGGATAATCAAGACCTCCTCACGGAGAAGACTACCCTTGTACCACCGACCTTGACTTTGGATCGTGTAGCTCGACTTTGTATCGCGAATCTAGCGCTTGTGTGATCATCTTCGTGTTGATTTGTGTGTTTTCTCTCGTGTTTTCCCCGTTTTCCTCCTTGTGTTCTCCGTGTTCATCGTGGGACACTCTCCAAACGTGAAAGATCCGCTGATTAGGGTTCCACCCTACATCACCAAGTGCTCTCACCCTCGGTTGAGGCTGCCGACGGAGATGCCTGCGCCTAGCGACAGGTGGTTCAGCGCAAAGCTCACTGACCCTCGGGCGGAGCAGGTGCTGGAGAAGATGACCGCCGACTTAAAGCCCAACGATCCAAAAGCGGCGAAGTTGATGGTGGCGATGATCGTCAAGGAATTCCTGGTGCGCTGCATAGCTCCACTTCAAGCGCACTCGCGCCCCTTGTGGAGGCTCGAGGACGAGGTAGACAACCTCCGTCTGCGCCCCGACGCCCTGTCCGACGAGGAGCTGGGAGTAGCCCTCCGCCTCCTGGTTGGGAATGACCAGGGGTATCCGCCCGATACCCACGCCCCCTGTACCTACGCCTGGATGGGGTGAAGGTGGCGGCCTCCATGCCCACCTTCGACGGACGCGGGCTCGTGCCGCCAACGCCCTCCGAGGCCCAGGTGGCGACGGTTCCGGTGGAGCTGTTGTAATGCCCCAGATGTAATACTTTCCCTTTTGGGTATATAATATATCTCCGGCTTCATCTATTTCCATTCCGGGTTCTTTGTCTTTCGGGTTTTCGTCGTTTTGTTGTGTGTGTGAGTGTGGCATTCATTCATATCATGTAGACATGTGCATCGCATTGCTTTTGTGTTGTCGGTTGCATCCGGTTCCGCGTGTTTTCTTCCCGTTGTCCGTTTCGCGTTCCGGAGCTCCCTCACGCGTCCGTGACGTCCCGTAGGCCTACTTTGTTGTTCGGGCGTATAACGTTACCGGTGTGCCGCGAGGTTGTTGTCTGTGTTGTTGTTTTGTTGTGTGCAACCCGCCTCTCAAATCTCGTCTCGTTTGGACTCCGTTGACTATCCCATCCGTTGTACGTGTGGGTCCAAAGTGCCTCCACTTCGTGTCCCGGAAACACCCTACTGCAGTCTTTTATCGTCTCCTAGGCCCTTTTAATCTACCCCGCGATCGGATCCGTCGGATCGCGATCGGAGGGCTCCTAGCACCCCTAAATCCCCCTAACCCTAGAAAAACTGCTATATATAGACTCCTCTAGGTCTATTTTGGCATCCCCTATTTTTTTTCTCAGATCCATTCCCTCTCCTCTCCACTGGAAAAAAAAACCATTCCTTCCCTCGAAGCCGCCGCCGGCAGCCGCGTTTTCCTCCAGCTCCTTCGATCCGGCGGGTCAACGGGGGCCTCGGCCTCCCCCAGCGCTGACTCCCACGCGCCAGGGAGCTACCGCCTCGAGGCCTGGCCTTCGCCCCTTCGGCCGACCGAGCCGCCGTCGCGCCAGGCCAGGACCACATCCCCGACCGGCCCACTCCCTCCTTCCCGCCCGTCTCCACAAGGCCAGGTCGCCACCGTCGCATCGCCTCCCTGGGCCTCTCCTCCCGGCCCGTACCGCGGTCCCCTCGGGTCCCCACTTCGCCGCGCCAGGGCCTCGGGCTCCCCTCCGCCCGAGCAGGCCGCCGCGCCGCAGCTCCAACCGGGCCGCCCAGCCGCCGGATCGGGCCAGATCCGCCTGGGCCCGTGGTTGTTTTTTTTTCATATCCAGATCTGTTTTGAGGTTGACCCCTTTTTCCCACTAAGCCCCTGTTCTGTTGATCTGAGATGCAATGTTTGACCTGCTCTAACTTTTTGTCTGTTGCTCCGATTCGCGCGTGTAGCATGTCCAGACGTTCGTGCAGACTTGCTCTACGTTTTATCTGTTGTTGTCATGCATGTTAGAGATCAACTAGGTGCTTGTTTTGCTGTTGCAAGAGTGCATCATGTTATAAACTGCTGTTATGTGTTATTTTTATGCCACCTTTGCCATGTGATATCTTTTAGCTCGTTTGTCCGAATGATGCAAATGACATGTCCACGTGTTCGTCTTGCCATGCTCTACATGTTGTATGTGCTAGGTTGCATGATAGAATTATTATTGCCTTGTTATCATCGTTGCAAAGTGCCATGTGGCTATAATGTGTTTTCACTTGTTATGAAATGCCATCTTGTTGAACTCGTTGCCATCGTTGTGTTTACCTACATGGAGCATGCTTGTGTGTTTCGGGATCACCTTCATGTGTACTTTGATGAGGTGCTTACCCTTTGCCATGTTTAGTTTCGAGGTGACTTAAACATGCTCTTTTATATGCTATGATGTTATTGCTGTTTTAGGACTTAGTGGTTTTTCACTAAGTCTGAAATCTGTAACGTTCCGATGCCATGTTCGTGTGCTGTTCTAGGACAAAGCATGATAGTTTTGGAGTTGATTTTGATTGTTCCTTGTAGTATATATTGTTGTCTTTCCATCCATGTCCTCACATGTCCATTTAAGTGGCTGTAGCATGTTTATCTTTTGCTCCAAAGTTTCAATAAAATTCTGCTGCCAGAATTTTATTGTCAAGTTCAATATGTCCAAGATCATTGCTATTGATCCGTGACTCCGTTGGGGTGCACCTTTGGACTTAGTTGCTGTACTATATGTCTAGTTTGTGTTCATGTCCTTTGCCATGTTGTTTGGGTGCTGTAGCTCAATTATTTTGAGCTCCGAAGTTGCTATGTTGCTGTAATTTTCAGCTTTCGCTCAAATCTTGTTTCGGGCATAACTTTTAGCCCGTAACTCTGATTTCAGCGAATCTTATATCAAACTTGATTGTTTTTCTGTGTAGATTAATAATATCAGATTGTTATCATGTATTGAGGTGATTTGCTTGAGTGATATTTTCCGTGCTCCGTGTGCATCCTTAGTGCATCCATCATGCATTCATCTTTTTCGAGTGCGCATTGCATCTTGTTGATTGTTGCTTGGTGTGATTGTTTTGTTTAGAGCCGGAAGCTGAGACCGAGTACGAGGTTGAGCACGAGGTTTCCAACGAGGTTGAGCACGAGGACCCTTCTTACGATCCGAACGACTTCTCTTCAGGCAAGATGACCGAACCCCGATAACATTACTATCTTTGCCTATTGCTAGTAGTCTCGATCTATAGTTTTGCCTCGATGCCCATGATCTTCTTGTCAGCCTCCTATTTGTAACCAATTGCCATGTTTAACCAATCTACCTATGCAAACCGTTGCTTGGCTAAGTACACTTCGCTCAGCCCTTCTTATAGCGTTGCTAGTTGCAGGTGAAGTGAAGATGCTTGCTCCATGTTGAAGTTTGGTTGGGTTATATCACACTATATAATTTCTTAAAATGAAATCATCTATATATTGGCAAGGGTGGAAGGCTAAGCCTTTTGCTTGGTGATTTGTTCCACTCATGCCGTTAGGAACCGTATAAACCGGTGTTATGTTCCTTGGTTATGCGTTCCTAACACGGTTGGGGTGTATGGGACCCCCTCGATAAACCGCTAAGTGCTAAGTCTTTTCCAGCAAGTCCCAACATTGGTACTATTTGCCTAATAACAAACTAAACTTGCATAGAGAGTAATTAACCCTCTTTCTTAATCAACAACCCCGGGCCAGTACTCCACATGAGTGTTGGTCCGAAACGGGGGTCCTGCAGGGCCGCCTTGGGGCAACCCGAGGTATCTGGCATACACCTGTAGCATCACCCATCCGGTCGTGTCCTGAGACTTAGATACACGCGGCTACTATCAGGGTGTCGACACGCCGGGAGGATTTGCTGGATTAGCCTTACCTTAGCTCGGTATATCTTGAGCACGGGATTCCGAGGATACTCGGGTCTTCCCACTTTGGAGTTGCGACTCCGCGGATCGTGGGCTTGTAATGGGTCAAGTTGGAACACCCCTGCAGGGTTTGAACTTTCGAAAGCCGTGCCCGCGGTTATGTGGCAGATGGGAGCTTGTTAATTCTGGTTGTAGATAACTTGACACAATGTTACTAATACACTACCAGCGTGTGTTCCGTGACTATCAATTTCTGAATAGGGATTCGGGAGTTGAACACGGAGGGGTTATGCTTGTTGAGCTTGTAGCTAGGATCGCTTCGTGATCACTTCTCGCCGAGGCCTTCTCTTCTCGCTCTCACTTACGTAAGCTAGATGCTAGTTGCTGCTGCAGACACTTATTCTTTTCTTCAGCCTTTTCCTCACCCAAAGGCTTTGATAGTCTTGTTACCCGGAGACGGGATTGCTGAGTCATCTGTGGCTCACAGTTACTTCACACACCAGATGCAGGTCCAGCTGTGAGCTATCCAGGTGATGGCACCGAGCTGGATTGGGAGTACGACGAGGAGCGTAGTCGGTACTATGTGCGATACCCGGATGATCAGTAGTGGAGACTCTTACTAGGATTCGATCCGCCTGTGGTTTATTTATCTAAGTTTGGTACTTTGACTTTTGGCTTTTGCCCTTAGAGGGTTGTGATGTTCTTAATGTATGATGTTTGATACTTGAATTGTAATTCTGTGACGTGGCGAGTGTAAGCCAACTATTTTCTGTTTACTATCCCCTCTTTTACATGAGTTGTGCAAAGATTACCGAACTTGAGATCATTCTAGGATGGATTTATGCCTTTAAGTCGTGCCTCGACACGTAGGAGGTATAACTCCATCCTGGGCATTACAGCTGTCTTCAGGTCACTCTGGTGGGGAGGAGGACTCAGAGGCGGCCGTGGAGGAGGCCGGGGAGACCTCCCCCCACACAAGGCCGATCTCCTCTGTGCCTTGCCCGATGACGCCGACGCCGACGACCACCCGGTGAAGGAGGCCACGCCCCCTGTCGGGGTCACCACGAGGTCTAAGGTATCCCCCTCGATGATAGAGGCAAAGGTGTCCCGTCTTTCGATGAGATGGTGGCTATCGTTTTCGGTGGAGTAGACTTTGACGATCCGACTACGAACGTGCGAGGACGTTGCGCCTTAGCAATCGCTAAACCAACTCCGAGAGGTTATTGACCACGCCGGAGCACGATCAACCTGACCACGAGGGTCTATTTCCTGCAAGCAAACAAAGAACAAGCAAGAAACTAAGATTGCAATCTGGATATTGCGAATATAAGAGGAAAGCTTTATTGATCAAGGTGGGGTTCTGTGACGTCTTTGTTTGGTCGTTGAACACAAACGAAGTACGCGAAGTTGCAGCTATGGTGAACTTTAATCTAAACAAAACCCAAAGTCTAAACGACACCTTAAGGGCTGTATATATGGGGGAAGAGGGGGAATTTCGTGGCCCTTGGAGGAGGGGTCCGAAACCATCCCTAACTCTTGTTTCTCCACACATACGGACTCTAAAAACAACCTATACTCAAGTATTTAGAAATTACATGGGACTGGCCCAATAATAAGGTGACGCAACACCTATAATAGCCTCTGGACGAAATTTATGAAGTGGCATCTTGTATATTTCGTCCAAGGCTTCACGCACTCATTATGGTGTCTTCAAAGTCCTGAAATCATCACTTGTACCTCCGTTCTTGTTCCCCTTGCGCATGCCATCATCTCCATGTTTGATCTTGCTCCAATGTTCATCCTTCTTGTCCAAGCTAGGCCCTTCATTTGTAAGCAAAACAAATGTATCCAATTTAGGCAGCATCATATTCTCATGAACATTAGAATCATTACCAAGAAACAAAAGTACGTGGTAATTTAATAGGCGTGCGCGAGCTCTAGTAATTGGTCATGTATATGTGTCAGTTGAGGCTGTGGGTGTAACCTTGTTAGTGATGTCATCATCATCCTCCCCTTCTTGAATTGAAGTCGTCCTCGACGGAAGCTCATCTTCCTCGCCCAAGTAAGGCTTTAAATCTCCAATGCTAAATGTGGGACTAACCCCAAAATCTGCAAGCAACTCAAATTTATACGCATTATCATTTATTTTCTCTAACACCTTGAAAGGACCATCAGCACGTGGCATTAGCTTTGACTTGCGCAAATTAGGAAACCTATCCTTACGCAAATGTTACCAAACAAGATCTTCAGGTGCAAAGACAACACGTTTTCTACCCTTATCTCCAACAAGTTTATATTTAGCATTCATGCGCTCAATATTTTTCTTAGTTAACTCATGCATTTTTCAGATCAATTCAACACGTTGTTTAGCATCAAAATTAACCTTCTCCGAAGATGGAAGAGGCAACAAATCAATAGGTGCATGAGGTAGGAAACCATAGACAATTTCAAAAGGGCACATCTTAGTAGTAGAATGCAACGAACGATTATAAGAAAATTCAATATGAGGCAAGCATTCTTCCCGCATTTTCTTGTTATTCTTCAAAACAACCCTAACATAGTAGACAAAGTTCTATTGACTAGTTCAGTTTGTCCATCAATTTGGGAGTGACAAGTAGTTCTAAAAGCAGTTTAGTCCCCTACTTAGCCCATAAACATCTCCAAAAATGGCTAAGAAATTTAGTATCACGATATGAAGCAATAGTTGGCACACCATGCAAGCGAATAATTTAATGAAAGAACAAATCAGCAACATTAGCAGCATCATCGCTTTTATGACATGGTATAAAGTGTGCCATCTTCAAGAACCTATCCACGACAACAAAAATGCTATCCCTCCCCTTCTTTGTTCGAGGTAAACCCAAAACAAAGTCCATAGATATATCTTCCCAATGAACACTAGGGACAGGCAAATGCATATATAAACCACGAGGATTGAGTCGTGACTTAGCTTTTTGACATGTAGTGCAGCGAGCAACAAAACGCTCAACATCCCGTCTCATCTTTGGCCAAAAGAAATGTGTAGCAAGTACGTCCTCCGTCTTCTTCACGCCAAAGTGTCCCATTAATCCTCCTCCATGCGCCTCCAGCAACAACAAAAGACGAACAGAGCTAGCTGGAATGCATAGCTTGTTAGCACCAAACACAAATCCATCATTAACGACGAACTTGTTCCATGTTCTCCCTTCTTTACAATTATGCAATACATCTTTAAATTCAGCATCATGCACATATTGATTTTTGATGGTCTCCAAACCAAATATTTTAAAGTCAAGTTGTGAAAGCATAGTATAACGATGAGACAATGCATCAGCAATAACATTTTCTTTTCCCTTCTTGTGTTTAATAACATAAGGGAAAGTCTCTATGAATTCAAGCCATTTAGCATGTCTATGGTTCAGTTTTGCTTGACTTTTAATGTGCTTCAAAGATTCATGATCAGAATGTATAACAAATTCTTTGGGCCATAAATAATGTTGCCATGTTTCCAAAGTCCGAACAAGAACATATAATTCCTTATCATAAGTAGAATAAGCCCACGCAAATATTCAGAAAAGTATGCAACAGGTTTACCATCTTGTAATAACACACCTCCTAACCCAATTCCACTAGCATCACATTCAAGCTCAAAAGTCTTATTAAAATCAGAAGTTGGAGTAAAGGAGCATGTGTCAACTTATCTTTCAATACCGTGAATGCTTCTTCATGTGCAGTACCCCAAACAAAAGGCACATCCTTCTTTGTAAGCTCATTGAGAGGTGCAGCAATGGTGCTGAAATCTCTCACAAAACGCCGATAGAATCCAGCGAGGCCAAGGAAACTCCTCACGTGTGTGACCGTTTTGGGCTGCGGCCAACTCTCAATAGCTTCAATCTTGGCTTTATCAACCCCAATTCCCTGTGGAGTAACAACATAGCCAAGAAAAGATACTCGGTCGGTGCGAAAGGTGCACTTTCCAAGGTTACCAAACAAATGTGCATCACGTAGAGCAATAAAAACAGCACGTAAATGTTCCAAATGTTCCTCCAAAGATCTGCTATAAATCAATATATCATTAAAGTATACTACCACAAACCGTCCAATGAAAGCACGTAAAACTTCATTTATTAATCTCATGAAAGTACTAGGTGCATTAGTTAACCCAAAAGGCATGACTAACCACTCATATAATCCAAACTTAGTTTTAAATGATGTTTTCCATTCATCTCCCAATTTCATACGAATTTGATGGTATCCACTACGCAAATCAACTTTGGAGAATATTGTAGAGCCACTCAATTCATCAAGCATATCATCTAGCCTAGGAATATGATGACGATAACGAATAGTAATATTATTAATGCCTCTACAATCAACACATACGCGATGTACCATCCTTCTTCGGCACTAGAATAATAGGAACATCACAAGGACTAAGGGAGTCGCGTATATAACCTTTGTCGAGTAGCTCCTGTACTTGACGCATAATCTCCTTCGTCTCCTCTGGATTGGTACGGTATGGTGCGTGGTTGGGTAGCGATGCACCGGAAATTAAGTCAATCTGATGCTCAATCCCTCGAATAGGACTCCTGCAAAATGTTAGTGACAACAGGAGGCAAAGAGGAAGGCAGGTCCTCGAATGAAAATAATGCCTCTTTGCACACAAAAGCATAGCAAACAGATTTTCTTAAATCTAGCTCATCAATATCAGATTTGGTGGCAACATCCACTTTTTAATTTAATTTCAGATGCAACATGAGATGATGGTGTGTTATTAGGCTTCATTTGTTGCTCAAATTCTTTTGCCACAATCTGATTTTCACTCTTATGTTGCTCCTGTTTTGCTTTATTAGCTCTATTAATATCATCTTTCAAAATGGAATCAGGAGACATAGGAAGCAAAGTAATATGTTTATCCTTATGAACAAGAGTATACTGATTGTTTCTACCATGGTGTACATAATTTTTATCAAATTGCCATGGTCTACCAAGTAATAAGGAACATGCTTGCATGGGTACCACATCACAATCAAAATAATCAGCATATGTGGAGATACTAAAATGCACACGAATAGTACGTGTTACCTTAACCTTGCCGCTGTTGTTGAACCATTGGATGTAGTAAAGATGTGGATGTGGTCTTGTGGTGAGAGATAATTTCTCCACCATCTCCATGCTAGCCAAGTTTTGCAGCTCCCTCCATCTATGATGACGCGAACAGAACGTTCCTTCACAACTCCCTTTGTACGGAACAAATTATGCCTCTGATTTTGCTCCGCTTGTGTGACCTGCACACTCAAAACATGTTGAGCAACTAAACATTCATACCTGTCAGCGTCTTCAGGAGCTATGTATTGCGTCTCAATTTCAGAATCATCTCCACCATGTTCTTCACGTGTAATAAGAGCCGAAATCTCCTCATCATAGTCACTAGCGGACTCATAACCACCATCCTCAGTAGCAATCATGACACGCTGCGATGGGCATTTGCTCGCATAGTGACCATGACCAGTGCAACGACGACATATAACATCATGTGTTGGCCCATTGGATGCCATGGATGAAGAAGAGCTCTGCGCAGGACCGGAAGGTGTACTCCTGGTTGATGGTGGTGGTGCATGTTTGCTTTTATCATGGCTAGAAGTGACGGATAAAGTAGGCGGTGGTGCAGCCGGACGTGTCGAAGTAGATGATGCACGCGGTGTCCATGGTGAAGGTCGACATGCAGAAAAATTAGCTCGTGCCCAGGCCAGTCGATCCTGCACTTCACGTTTAGCTTTGGAATCAAGATGGAATAAACGAGTGATATTAGTATACTCTAGAATTGTGTGAATCTCTCTATTTAAGCCACCCATAAAACGTGCAAGCACAGCCTCATTATCCTCAACAATACCACATCTAATCAGGCCAGTTTGTAATTCCTGATAATATTCCTCTACATAATTTTTTTCCTTGTCTTAAACGATGCAATTTCTGAAGTAATTTGCATTGATAATATGGTGGAACCCAACGAGTACACATAGCAGTTTTCAAAGCAGCCCAAGTAGTTGGAATATTATCCGGATGTAATCTACAATATTCAGACCACCACACACAAGCAAAACTAGTGAAAGCACAAAGAGCAGCAGCAACACGTCTCTCTTCGAGATATTTTAAACATGTAAAACATTGTTCGGTTTCTAACTACCAAGTAAGATATATATCAGGAACATATCTACCCTCAAATGGTGGAATATTCAATTTTAGTTTAGGGAGATGGTCATGATCGCGTACCTGAGGGTGTGGTGCAGCCCTACCATTGCGATTATTTGCATGTGGACGACCTGGTGGTTGTGGTGCTGGTCATTGCACGTAGTTCTGATTTTGATCAACCTCATCCTCGTAATCCCCCGCATAATCGTCCTCCTCCTCGACAGCAGCAGGAGCCACAAAAGTATCAACAGCAGCACCAACAGTTTGGCTAGGCTGAAGAGTGACACGGCTCGCTTTGCGGAGGGCGGTTTCGTGACGTGAAGGTGGTTGTTGTTGTTGTTGCAATGGTGCAGCAGGTGGAGGTAGACGCGCAAGCACTTCAGCAAATTTGGCATCCAACTTGGTGTCAATTGACTTCTCAATGCCATCCAATCCTCGCTAGTGCGTTGTCAAAACTGGTCATCACATCTTCTACCTGTTGACCCATCATTTGTTGAAATTTATAATGCAACTCCTTATTCGTCATGTTCTCCCAGTCAGTCTCGTCGACTTGTGATCCTGGCATGGTTAGCAGCAATAGAAACACACAAAAATATGATCCTACAGACTACTAGAAGATGGTGGTGGTGGGGCGTCACAAATCCGTCAAGCAAATCTTAAATTCTTACCAGTTCTTACCCAGTAGTAGGTGGTGATCGACAACCGTGGTAGTCAAAACTCTCAAAGCTTGGATAAAGCGATTATTAGGGAGAGTCAAACGCACGACGTAGATATATGTGGAGCTGGGAAGGCTTATAAGATGGTAGCAAAAAGGGTCAGCAATAATCAATTCAGAGATGCAAAGTTGAATAAACGCTTAACGATAGTACTGTGCTCGTCCTAGGCTAGACCGTACTAGAGACGCGAGCCTAGAACACTAACAAAATCACGGCGCTGCACGTAAACAAGGGAAAATCACACTCTGATTTTTTTTCACCTCTTTTTTTGCGCTCCCTTTTTTTTGCCGAAAATCACTATAATGGCGAGTGTCTCAAAACTCTTCCCAAGTCAAACTAAGATGATAGGCACAAAAAAATTTGACGATTTTTTTTTTGGAATCAGGGCAGCGACGACGAAAAAGTATGGTAAAAAAACAGTATGATGGCACGTGTCTCAAAAGACTCAGAAAAGCCTAAAAATATGATAGGGAAAAAATGTTTTCACCTGTCGAAAATTTGGCCTAAAAACTCCCGGGGGTCTCCAGACTCTTCTTTTTTTAGACCTACTCAGGCAAGGAAACACGAAACCGAAACTAGATGGATCTCGAAAGCCAATATAAAACGAAAAGAACTCGGATTGGTGGTGGGTATATGGTGGTAGAATATGGCAGCGGTGGTGGTATATGGTAGCGGTGGTGGTATATGGATACAGATTGGTGGTGGTATATGGATACGGATTGGTGGTGGTATATGGATACGGATCGGTGGTGGTATGTGGCTGTAGCGATGAAGATGTTGCGGCGGCGGCGTGACAACTTATGACGAGAACTCGAAACTCTAAAAGACTAGACGCTAAGACCAGCGACTTGACACGACGATGCAACCGCAAATTCAACAAAGCAAAATACTGAAAAGACTATGCGAAGGCTCAAACTGGTTCGGATATGAGGAACTAACCCTAATTTTTTTGCCTTTTTCGTGGACTGTAGGTATGAAGAACATACTCGATCTAATCTACGAAAAAATGTAAAATCTCACCGAGCAACCTGGAAATCTGATACCACTTGATAGAGGCAAAGGTGTCCCGTCTTTCGATGAGATGGTGGCTATCGTTTTCGGTGGAGTCGACTTTGGCGATCCGGCTACGAACGTGCGAGGACGTCGCGCCTTAGCAATCGCTACACCAACTCCGAGAGGTTATTGACCACGCCGGAGCACGATCAACCTGACCATGAGGGTCTATTTCCTGCAAGCAAACGAAGAACAAGCAAGAAACTAAGATTGCAATCTGGATAATGCGAATATAAGAGGAAAGCTTTATTGATCAAGGTGGAGTTCTGTGATGTCTTTGTCCGGTCGTTGAACACAAACGAAGTACGCGAAGTTGCAGGTATGGCAAACTTTAATCTAAACAAAACCCAAAGTCTAAACGACGCCCTAAAGGCTGTATATATGGGGGAAGAGGGGAGAATTTCATGGCCCTTGGAGGAGGGGTCCGAAACCAACCCTAACTCTTGTTTCCCCACACATACGGACTCTAAAAACAGCCTATACTCAAGTATTTCGAAATTACATGGGCCTGGCCCAATAATAAGGTGACGCAGCACCTATGATAGCCTCTGGACGAAATTTATGAAGTGGCATCTTGTATATTTCGTCCAAGGCTTCACACACTCATTATGGTGGCTTCAAAGTCCTGAAATCATCACTTGTAACTCTGTTCTTGTTCCCCTTGCGCATGCCATCATCTCCATGCTTGATCTTGCTCCAATGTTCATCCTTCTTGTCCAAGCTGGGCCCTTCATTTGTAAGCAAGACAAATGTTTCCAATTTAGGCAGCATCATATTCTCATGAACATTAGAATCGTTACCAAGAAACGAAAGTACCTGGTAATTTAATAGGTGTGCGCGAGCTCTAATAATTGATCCTGTATATTTGTCAGTTGGGGCTGTGGGTGTAACCTTGTTAGTGATGTCCTCAACACTCAAAGAAGCCACCAATTGGGGTCTGATGTCTACGCACGCTTCTACTCTTGTAGACTATGTTGGGCCTCCAAGCGCATAGGTTTGTAGGACAGTAGCAATTTCCCTCAAGTGGATGACCTAAGGTTTATCGAACTCAGGGAAGTAGAGGTTGAAGATGGTCTCTCTCAAGCAACCCTGCAACTAAGATACAAGAAGTCTCTTGTGTCCCCGACACACCTAATACACTTGTCAGATGTATAGGTGCACTAGTTCGGCGAAGAGATGTTAAATGGCAAGTGATATGGATGGCAAAACAAGGTAATACAAATATGTAATAAAAAGTGCAGCAAGCAAACAAGTAGTAAACGTGAGCACAAACGGTATTGCAATGGTGGAAACAAGGCCTAAGGTTCATACTTTCACTAGTGGCAACTCCCAACAACATTAACATAATCGAATCACATGATATTTCCCATAAAACATGCAAAGGGGACACACTCGGAGATCATTCCTTCGTGGTCAAGAGAGGACGAGAATTATGTAGGGCTACAAAAGCACACCTCAAAGTTCGTAGTTCTCGATCTAAGGATTTCCCAATGTCACCGCGGCCATCCAAAGAGAGTCCCACAATCACCACAACATATCTAAAGGATAGTCAAAGACAAGCACAAAGAGACTCTCAATCTTCAATCAACACACAAGAGAGGAAATCACTCATGAAAATATTGTTCTAATCCATGTCCAATAGACCGCTGTCACCTTGGTCTCGGGGATTATACTAGATAAAGACAAGTGAGTACATCAATCCAATACATAGAGGAAGGGGAAATATCATGGGATCACCCTAGATTAACATAGCCTATGATCACAATGAAGATCACATCATGGGAGAGAGAATTGACCACATAGCTACTGGTAAGAACCTCAGCCCCGAGGAGGAACTACTCCCACACCATGGAGGGAGGAAGCAACGTCGATGGAGATGAATCCGGGGGCACTTCCCCGTCCCGGCAGGGTGCCGGTGCAGGAATTCTGGTCCCCCGAAGCTTGATGGAGATGGCGGCGGAGATCGGAATCGCGTCTGGAGAAAAGGGGTCCGGAATCAGGGTTTCCTCGACACGCTTTAAATATATGCCAAAGGGGGGCATCGGAGGTGCCCCGGGGGGCCCAGGCGCCCCCTCGGTGCGGCCCAGGGGGGGCGCGCCCACAGGGCGCCTGGAGCCCCTGTGGGTCCCCCCCGGCTGTACTTTGGCCGCACGGTAGCTCCTGGAACGCTGATTTTTTATATATTTTTTCTGGATTTTTCCTGGCAGTTCTCGTAATGTGAAAACCTGAAATACAAAATCAACCGAAAACAGAAACTGGCACCGGGGTGCACTGGATTAGTAGGTTAGTCCAAATATGATCAAAAGTGTATGGAAGTGTATGAATATCATAGCAATATCACCCAAAAGTGGCATGGAGCAAGCAGAAATTATAGATACGTTTTGGACGTATCAACATCCCCAAGCTTAATTCCTGCTCGTCCTCGAGTAGGTAAATGATAACAAGAATAATTTCTCTGGTGACATGCTATTAACCATATAGGACCTTTTATAGTCATATGACAAAAGCTTACTGAGACAATGAATCTGTAGTAATTAAGTTGCCTCATGAGAAAATCACAAAGAACTGAAAGTTTTACAATATGATACTGAAACATCAAATAGATTTGCAATGAACATGATGTGCAAATATGATAAAGTGATATCTAGCTTGCCCCCTTTAGTGAAGCAAAACATAAATGCAGGGGCACCTTCAAGGTCTAAGTGATGACTAGATACAATGATTTAAGAATAAACGATATCACAATCATGCAAAGGACAATGCTACTTTGGGACAATGCACATTACACTCAGAATGACAATCATGCTCTCAGTAGTTGGTGCTTTAAAAGAAGGTGGAGACTCAACATAAAAGTAAAAGAATGGCCCTTCGCAGAGGGAAGCAGGGATTACTCATGTGCTAGAGTTTTTTTTTATTTTGAAAACATAGAAGCAATTTTGTCAACGGTAGTAATACTTCATATGTGTTATGCATAAGACATCCTATAAGTTGCAAGCCTCATGCATCGAATACCAATAGTGCTCGCACCTTGTCCTAATTAGCTCGGATTTCCATGGGTTATCATTGCATTACATATGTTTCAACCAAGTGTCACAAAGGGGTACCTCTATGCCACCTGTACAAAGGTCCAAGGAGATAAATCGCATTTGATTTCTCGTTTTTGATAGATCTCAACTTGAGGACATCCATACCGGGACAACATAGAAAATAGATAATGGACTCCTCTTTAATGCTTAAGCATTCATAAGAGGTTGATGATTAATGTCCAAGCTAAAACTTCCACCATGATACATGGCTTTGGTTGGCGGCCCAATGTTCTTCTCTAACAATATGCATACTCAAACCATTCAACTCATGGCAAATCACCCTTACTTCGGACAAGACGAACATGCATAGCAACTCACATGATATTCAACAAAAGTGTAAGAGTTGATGGCGTCCCCAGAAACATGGATACCGCTCAGCGAGCAACTTATAAGAAATAAGATACATAAGCGACATATTCTTTACCACAATAGTTTTTAGGCTACTTTCCCATGAGCTATATATTGCAAAGATTGGTTTTAAAGGTAGCACATGTAAATTACTTGGAGTGGCGGTGAAATACCACGTATAGGTAGGTATGGTGGACTCGTATGGCATAACTGGTTAAAAAGGATGTGGATGCACCTGCAGTAATTCCGCTTAGTACAGGTGAAGGTTAGCAAAAGACTGGGAGCGACCAACTAAGAGAGCAATGACGGTCATAATCATGCAGAGCGACAAAGCAATATTGAATCAGGCATGGTAGTTATATCGCTACTCAGAAATAAAAGATCATCAAGGCTTGACAGACTTTCTTTACAATCTTAAATATGCGTGAGCATACGCCAAGTCAATCAAAATAAATTATCGAAGGAAGATATTACTAAACCATACCACATCATAGGCAAACAAATCATGTTGGTACTCCAATAACACATTGGGAATCCCCCAGCTATTTGAGACTAACCATAAGAAAACCTGAACTACTAAGCGCCATCATGCACGTAGCATCTTTATCATAGACATATTAACCAATGCAACGGAAGCAAACTCTCTTAATAAGGTGAGCATGATAATTAAAGAGAGTTCAAGCAACCAACTAAACAAAAGCTCTTTGAAAAGATAAGCATGAATACTAAGAGCAGAACATGATAGTAGCTATTTAAAAGACAAAGAACACACACAACAAAGATAGACATGAAAATTCTATGTTATGTTCTAGGTAGAAGTGGAGCGTGTTTCTCTCCCACATAAAGGAATGCTGAGTTCCGACTCGTTATGAAAAACTAAAAAGAAAACTAAAAGCAAGACGCTCCAAGCATAGCACATAACACATGAAGTGATAAAAATATAGCGAAACGAAAGACGAACTGATAATGTTGATGGAGAAGGGGATGCACAAGGGCATCCCCAAGCTTATACGCTTGAGTTTCCTTGAATATTTCTTGGGGGTGCATGGGGGCATCCCCAAGCTTGATCGCTTGACACTCCTGAATCTTTTTATCATCTTCCCTCGCACACTTGAAAACTCCCTTCATACATAACTCATCATAATCTGATTAGCGAGGTTAGTATCCTTAATAAAATAATTGTACCTTGCTGGAAATAAAGATATTATTGAAGTTCTACTGTTTCTCAAGATTGCCAAAAGGTTTTTGCAAATAAAAAGCAAGCTCTTGATTTGCAAAATGAAGGAAAGGCAAAATAGGACATAATCTGTGAAAAACAGAACAACAGGTAGTAATTGATCTGTTCGGGATACTTCTGCAACTCAAATCAAAAAACTCAGAACAGACGCACGAAAGACAATTATATAGAGAATGCTTTCGAAAAAATTCAGACCAAAAAGATGATCTGGAGATTTTATACGAATTTTTCTATCCAAGGACAGAATCTGTTTCCTGGACAGCACCTCACAACTTTTGAACTTTCTTGCAATCAGAGGCTACACTTGGCACAAATATGAAAAGAAAAGATACAATGATGATGCTACAGTAGTAAACAACATCAAGACACAACAAAAGAAAAATATAAAAATTTATTCATGTGGGCTGCCTCCCAAAAGCGCTTTCTTTTATGCCTTTAAGCTAGGCATAGGACTTTAATGATGCTCTCGTACGAATAAGAGCTGAAGAACAAAAGAGGGCATCAAGAAGCAAATGCCAAATACATTTAAGCCTAACATGCTTCCTATACATAGGAATATTGCAATAGAATAATTCATTGAAGCATGAAAGCAACTAGCATAGGAAGGCAAAACAAGCATAACTTCAAAATATTCACCATAAAGAGAGGAAGCTTCTTATTATTAAGATATTTAGAACCAAGCCTCCCTCTCTCATTATAAATTTCAGTGGCATCATGGATGAACTCAACAATATAAGCATTACATAAAGCATTGTTACCATGATCCACATGCAAAAAGGTACTCTCACTCCCCACATAAGCATAATTTTTCTCATTGGTAATAGTGGGAGTAGGACTATCATAAACAACTTGAACACTATAGATTGGAGTTATAACATCATCATGGTAGAGAAGAGCATTATCATTGCTAGCAACTATATTTGTAAACATGTTGTCTTTATTCTTACTAGCAAGAGAATTATCAACTATCACATCACTAGTGGGTAAAGGATTTGCAATCCTATCATCCCCAAGCTTAGAGCTTCCCATATCATCATTTTCAGAGTTGGTAACAAAAAGATTTTCAAGATCATAAGTAGCATTATCATCATTTTCCCAATCACAATAAGTAACATGCATATCATAATCAAAATCATCTTCAATAGTACCTACGGACATACCATCAAGATGATAATTAAGGCAATAAACTTCACCTTCTTCTTTAAACTTACAACTGTTAGGATAAAAGTTGATGGGATGAATATGCTCAGGCCAGGTTGATACCCATTCTTCTTCCTTCTTGCTCCTCTTCCTCCTCCTATTCTTTTTCTTCTTCTTCACCTTAGGAGGGAGTGGTTGGAGACGAAGCTTCTCCACATATCCTGGTTTATCATTAGAAACAATAGGGGAAACTTGGGAGAAACTCTCCTTTTTATTAGCAGAAATATAAGAGACATTTTTATACTTTGGTAAAGTTCCCTCCTTTCTAATCTTACTTATGTAATGATTTTCATGGCAATTAACAACACAATAGAGATGGCAATTTTGAATAGTGTTTTTTATTCCTATGGCATTATCATCCAGCCAAGAAGTCTTTTCTGATAACTCTTCACACATCAAAAATAACATAAGCTCATCATAAAGACCAGAGGTGATCATGTCATCACACAACCGGTTAACAGTTATGTTTTGAAAGTTCATGCATTGAAAATTAAAGTGACCCTCTATACGGCAAAGTTCACAAGTAAAAGGATAAAGGCCACACAATTCTCTAGCAATTTCATTTAAATCTCTGACCCAAGTGATTGTTCTTTCATGCTTATGTTGCTTACAATACTTCTCTTCTTCAATCATAGGCCTTTCACAAGGTCTCTCCACTCCACAAAAATTAACATGCTTATATAAAACTTCATTTTTAGGAATTGGATCATGCATGTTGAAATCATCATGAACAATTTCATTTTCTTTGCAAGTCTCTTTAAAAGGTTTATGATACTTGATCCAATCTTCCTTAGGCATATTAAGATGTGAAGCAAAAGATTTGAGGAAATCAACAAGGAGTTGAGAATCAAGCCCAAACTTAGCACTAAACTTATTAAAACTTATAGTTTCAACAAAGGACTTAATGCAATCATACTCATAAATTATACCTGACTCTTTACCTTTGTCGATCTCCCAATCTTCAGTGTTGCGTTGAATTCTTTCAAGGAGTTCCCATTTAGCATCAATCTTTTTGTTTGTGAAAGAACCCATAGAGGAAGCATCGAGCAAATCTTTATCCTGTCGAGAGAGCCTCGCATAGAAGTTAGTAATAATAATATCTTTGGGGAGCCCATGGTTAGGACATTTTAGCATTAACGTTTTCAGTCTCCCTCAAGCTTGAGCTATGCTCTCTCCGTCATGAGGATAAAAATTATAAACATAATTCCTATTCTTATGGACTTCATGAAGAGGATAAAACTTGGAGTAAAAGAGAGACTGGATCTCTTCCCACTCCAGCAGGTGAGAGTCATTTAGTAGCCTATACCATTCCAATGCATTTCCTTTCAGTGACATGGCAAATAATTTCCTCATGACAAACTCCCTCGATACACCTGCAAGCTTAAATAATGAACATAGTTGTGACAGATATAGCAAAGTGTTCATCGGGATGTCTTTCTCCTGCATAACGATTAGCCAAAACATAATCGATAATACCAGCTGGTATTTCATAGGGCACAATTTCAGTAGGGGGAGGAGCAACCACCACCGGTGTGGGGCGTCTTCCCGCAAGCAACGATCCAATAACAGGGTTGTCCATAAGCATAACTAGTGAAATAAAAACAAGAAACAAAAAGATTTAATTGCAAGATCTAAAGATATACCTTCGAGCGCTCACCTCCCCGGCAACGGCACCAGAAATAGCTTGATGTCTACGCACGCTTCTACTCTTGTAGACTATGTTGGGCCTCCAAGCGCAGAGGTTTGTAGTACAGTAGCAATTTCCCTCAAGTGGATGACCTAAGGTTTATCGAACTCAGGGAAGTAGAGGTTGAAGATGGTCTCTCTCAAGCAACCCTGCACCTAAGATACAAGAAGTCTCTTGTGTCCCCAACACACCTAATACACTTGTCAAATGTATAGGTGCACTAGTTCGACGAAGAGATGTTAAATGGCAAGTGATATGGATGGCAAAACAAGGTAATACAAATATGTAATAAAAAGTGCAGCAAGCAAACAAGTAGTAAACGTGAGCACAAACGGTATTGCAATGGTGGAAACAAGGCGTAAGGTTCATACTTTCACTAGTGGCAACTCCCAACAACATTAACATAATCGAATCACATGATATTTCCCATAAAACATGCAAAGGGGACACACTCAGAGATCATTCCTTCGTGGTCAAGAGAGGACGAGAATTATGTAGGGCTACAAAAGCACACCTCAAAGTTCGTAGTTCTCGATCTAAGGATTTCCCAATGTCACCGCGGCCATCCAAAGAGAGTCCCACAATCACCACAACATATCTAAAGGATAGTCAAAGACAAGCACCAAGAGACTTTCAATCTTCAATCAACACACAAGAGAGGAAATCACTCATGAAAATATTGTTCTAATCCATGTCCAATAGACCGCTGTCACCTTGGTCTCGGGGATTATACTAGATAAAGACAAGTGAGTACATCAATCCAATACATAGAGGAAGGGGAAATATCATGGGATCACCCTAGATTAACATAGCCTATGATCACAACGAAGATCACATCATGGGAGAGAGAATTGACCACATAGCTACTGGTAAGAACCTCAGCCCCGAGGAGGAACTACTCCCGCACCATGGAGGGAGGAAGCAACGTCGATGGAGATGAATCCGGGGGCACTTCCCCGTCCCGGCAGGGTGCCGGCGCAGGAATTCTGGTCCCCCGATGCTTGATGGAGATGGCGGCGGAGATCGGAATCGCGTCTGGAGAAAAGGGGTCCGGAATCAGGGTTTCCTCAACACGCTTTAAATATATGCCAAAGGGGGGCATCGGAGGTCCCTCGGGGGGCCCAGGCACCCCCCCCGGCGCAGCCCAGGGGGGGGGGGCGCCCACAGGGCGCCTGGAGCCCCTGTGGGTCCCCCCCGGCTGTACTTTGGCCGCACGGTAGCTCCTAGAACGCTGATTTTTTATATATTTTTTCTGGATTTTTCCTGGCAGTTCTCGTAATGTGAAAACCTGAAATACAAAATCAGCCGAAAATAGAAACTGGCACCGGGGTGCACTGGATTAGTAGGTTAGTCCAAATATGATCAAAAGTGTATGGAAGTGTATGAATATCATAGCAATATCACCCAAAAGTGGCATGGAGCAAGCAGAAATTATAGATACGTTTTGGACGTATCAGGGTCCCGACAAAGAGCAGGTCGGCGCTGATCTCCCGAGGCGACGCTCCAGCTCTGACGTCGCCTAGTGCCGTCGCTGGGCCACATGTCGTGGCCTCATTTGTTCTGGAGGCTCGCGCCCCTGCACCGCAGGCTGTGAGGCCCCTGGGCTCCGTGCTTCTGAAGCGGCCGCGAGGTTACGCCGCCGTGGGCCAGTAAGTACCTTGATCCGATTTTGTCTTCGCTCTTGATTTCGTTGCTGATTCCTGATGTTTTCCCCTTGCACTGCGAGGCCAGCACTATCGGCGAAGAAGAAGAAGGGGAGCAACCGCATAAGAGGCCCACCAGCCTGGCCTGTCTACACCTTCTCCAACGCAGACGGGAGGCGCCCCTACTTCTCCTGCTCGGTCGTCCTCGCGAGGCCAAGTGGACCAACCTCAGGAGAGGATGACCTCCTTGTGTAGGATCGAAAGTAAGTCTAGAGGGGGGGTGATTAGACTACTTGACAAAATAAAAAATCTGCCTTTAGATCATGCAATGTTTTTGGCAGTTTCACAATTAAGATCAATTCAAGTAACACCCTACACATGCAATTCTAGAGTATATGCAGCGGAAAGTAAATTGCACATGTAAAAGAGAGGTGGAGAAGATCAAACGCAGTTTGGTGACACGGAGATTTTTGTCGTGGTTCCGATAGGTGGTGCTATCGTACATCCACGTTGATGGAGACTTCAACCCACGGAGGGTAACGGCTGCGCGAGTCCACGGAGGGCTCCACCCACGAAGGGTCCACGAAGAAGCAACCTTGTCTATTCCATCACGGCCTACGCCCACGGAGGACTAGCCTTACTCGGGGTAGATCTTCACGAAGTAGGCGATCTCCTTGCCCTTACAAACTTCTTGGTTCAACTCCACATCATCAAGACGGAGGCTCCCAAGCGACACCTAACCAATCTAGGAGGCATCACCCCCCAAAAGGTAATAGACGGTGTTGATGGTGATGAACTCCTTGCTCTTGTGCTTCAAGTGATAAACTCCCCAACACTCAACTCTCCTCACTGATATGGCTGTGGTGGAAGAAAGATTTGAGTGGAAAGCAACTTGGGAAGGCTAGAGATCAAGTTTCATATGGTAGGAATGGAATGACTTGATCTCAACACAAGGGTAGGTGGTTCACTTCTCAGAAAGTGTATGGTAGAAGTGGTGGTACTTTCTGATGGCTCTCCTCACGAATGAGGAGGGGGTGGAGGGGTATATATAGCCTCCACACAAAATCCAACCGTTACACACACATTTGACCAATCTCGGTCAGACCGAAGTGAAAACTCGGTTAGACCGAAAGTTCAAATATAGTGAACGTTGGGATTTTCGGTGGGACCGAAAATACCATCTCGGTGAGACCGAAGTGAGTCAAAGGTTAGGGTTTGCCATCTCGGTGAGACCAAAAATATAAACTCGGATATTCCGAATTTATGTCAACTGACCACAGAAGGTTGGCAGCCCTTTTTCGGTGGGACCGAAACTCAGAATCGGTTTGACCGAGAAGCTAGGGTTTGGAGAAACAACTGAAGTGGTTCATCTCGGTGGGACTGAGTTGGAGAAATCGGTGTGACCGAGATGTTAGGGTTTGTAGAAATAACTTCATCTCGGTGGGACTGAGTTGGATTGACCGAGATTACTTATGGGTGTGTGTTAAGTAGTGAATAGTGCTGATAGTTGAGGGAGTTAGATCACCAAGCACTTGAGCAACAAGAACATTAACACAACCTCATCCCCTTTTAATAGTATTGGCTTTTCCTATGGACTCAATGTGATCTTTGATCACTAAACCACAAATATAGTCTTGAGCTTTTGCCAATGCTTGTCTTAGCATTTTGAGGGGTCCACTTCTTCAGACATTTCCATACCCACATCATCGAGCTTTTCTGAAATGATTCTCAAGAGAATATTAGTTCAATGATATATATGTTGTTATTAATTACCAAAACCACCCGGGGATTAGTTGCACTTTCAATCTCCCCCTTTTTGGTAATTGATGACAACATATAGATCAAAGCTTCGACAAAAAATATAATCAATGAATAATATCGTCGCTTTGAGAAGTATGTGATAAACAAGAGCTCCCCCTAAATTTGTGCATTATTTAAAATTTGCGTTTGAATGCAAATGCACAATCAATTAGGATTATGGGTCACTCTTCCATGTCACATACATCTTGGTGGAGCGCACAAAATGATAAGAATGAATAACATGCACTTAATCACCAAGACAAAAGTAAATAGCCATACAATAAGGAATAGCACATGATAAGCAATAAGCACACATTAAAGCATAGTATGACTAAGCACTCATTAAGGTAGCATCAAACGTAGTAGCAAGCACACTTAAAGTATCTGGAACCAAAAGAAACCAAAGTATCTCAAGGAAAACCGGCAAAAGAACGAAAAGACGAAAGAGCACTCTCTCTCTCGAAGCCCTATGATCTATAACAATTTCTCCCCCTTTGGCAACAAGTTACCAAAAAGTTCGAAAAGGTATAGAGCTAAACGTCACTGCGGGCTCGGCTGGCGGCTCCCGTCTGGGTCGATGTCGGTGTAGAGATGGCTGCATCTGCGAAGACTTCTGCTGATGTCTGCGCTGGAGGAGTGGATGCTGGAGCTGAAGGAACTGCTGGAGCTGTAGCTGGTGCTGAAGTGGTAGCCCTGGAGTCTGTCACTGGGATAGCTGCAGACCTGGATCCTCTGGGAACCGGAGCAGTCTGGCGATGAGAGTCCTGGACTAGATCATCCTGCATAAGCTCTGCTCTCTCCTGCCTAGTCTCCTCCATGTCTGCCTCAAGCTTGTTGACAGACGCCTGAATCTCAGTCAGCTTCACGTCCAGAGCGTGGATCTTGTCCTCGACAATCCTCTCAAGGCTCTCCTGAGATTGCTCAATGCTGGCTAGGCGTTGTTCAATTCTCCGGGTTGCTTCAAGAATCTGATCTCCGAAGCTCTTTGGCTTAGCTGCTGCTGCTGCTGCCTCTTTGTCAGCTTTGGCTTTCTTCGCAGCTTCAATCTTGGCTTGCCCTTCAACTGAGGTGGGATCCTCTTCATCCATCACAACTACGTTGTCCTCATGCTCTGGCTGCAGTGGCAAGTGCTTCCTATCCAACATGAATTTGCCCGTGCCAAACTTGGCGTTGATAAGCATCTGTATCTGCGGTGCAAACCCACACGACCTCTTCTGGTCAGCTGCAGTCCTCTTGATGGTCTCTACCATCAAGTCCATCACCTTAAAAGGTGCCTTCTCATCGAGAATGTGCAGCATGTTGATAGAATAGCCTCGTATCATCCGGTGGTCACCTGACTTAGGCATCAAAGTATGCCTCAGGATAGTGTTAGTGGTGGTCAGACCTGCCTGGAGATAATACACTGAGCCGAGTTTCCATCCCTCCAAATCAGCAGCTGGGATCTCCTTGTACATATTCTTCATGGAATCATGACTCTTCTTAGGAATCCCATAGACATCAATGTCGTCCTCTCTCTGCACTGGAGCGTTCAGAAGTTCTGCCCATTCTGCAACAGTTGAAGAAAACCTTTGACCTTCAGTCATCCAGGTGATCTTGCCATCAGGATAGAAGTGGGCTGTGGCGTAGAACTGCATGATCATCTCGTCATTCCAGGCTGTCAGTTCTTGACCCACAAAGTCAGCAACTCCACATGCAGTAAAGCTCTCATGCACATGGGGAAAGAAGTCCCGATGCTCTCTGCTGTCAATATACTTCCAGTCGACATACCTGGTGTCAGCAACAATGGGCTTCTTATCCATTAGCACGGTCTCATAGAAATCCTGCTGCTCTCTGGTGTGGAATCTGGGGTCCACAGCAGTCCTTCTTCTTACGGCATATGGATCAGATTGTCTCCATAGCCTGAGACCTTTGTCCTTTCTTGCCTTCATATCCTCAGCTTGAGGATGAGCATCATTGTGGAGTGGCAACTTGGGACGGAGCTTGAGCAACACATGCTCTTCATCTGACTCAGAAGGTGGCATCTCACCTTTGTTCTTCTCAGAAGCTGGAATGCTTCTGGTTGTTCTCTTGGGCTTGGCTGGAGCTGTCTTAGCTTGAGCAGGCTTCTTGGGCTTGGAGGAGGCTTGAGCCCGAATAGCATCACCCATGAACTTAGCTTTCTGAGGAGGAGGCTGGGGTGCATCTTCTTCTTCTTCTTCTTCAGCAACTTCTTGAGGTTCAGCATATACAACTCTCTTCCTTTTGGAAGTCTTCTTCACCTTGCTTGGAGCTGGCTCTTCCAAGTTGAGCTTCTTAGCAACTGCAGACTGCTTCACTTTGCTTGTGCCTTTCTTTGGCTGCTGCCCTTGGAGCTCTTTGGCAACCACTTGCCTCTTTGGCTTGGAGGTAACTTCCTCAGCAACAAAGTCGGAATCCTCATCATCAGACGTTCTCTTCTTCCTGGTTCTCGTAGCAGCAGGAGGCAGACCACTAGGGGTACTCCTCTCACCATCATCACTAGAGCTGCTAGCCTCAGGACTTGTACCTGCCTCTGGAATCTCAGCAAACGGTGATTCGGACCTGTTCTGGCTGTCACTGACATCTGACATGGCTGAAAGACCTGTGAATAGATAAGGTGTAGGCAGAGTAGAAGAGTTATCACAACTGCAGAAGTTTTTTCAAAAAAATGAGTTCAAAAACTTAGTTTTGAGTTTTCACAGAATGTATTTCGGTCAAACCGATTTCAAGTTTCGGTGTAACCGAAGTGTTCAACAGAACCTACACACCACTTTCGGTCAGACCGAAATGGGTTTCGGTCCTACCGAAAACTTAGGGTTTCACAGAAACTTTAATTCGGACATTCCGATTTTCACAACTCGGTCAGACCGAACTATGTAGTGCAATGGTCAGAGACCAAATCGGTCAGTCCGAGTTTCAGGAATCGGCTTCACCGAGATGCATTCCGTGGAAACCTAAACCTAAGAATTTTCCTCGAAACTAAACGATCTGAACAATGTATTGGGATCATATCAAACGTGGATTGAATCAGGGCAGTCCTATCATGCAAGAATCAGAAGTGGAGCATGAAAGGGATCGGGACACACCCTAACTTGGTGGTGTCCCTCTACGGCGGCAACGGCGGAGAAGATTACCGTTGACGGCGGCGGAGACCTGTGGCGAGGGCGCACAGGCGACGAAGGCGACGATCCTTAGATCAGGGCGACGGCAGCAGGGGTCTTGGAGGGCGAACGGTTTGAAAGGAATAGATCGCGCGCAGCCCTCAGTATATATAACCCCGTGCTGTCGGTGGGACCGAGTTGAAAAACTCGGTGTCACCGAGATGCATAATTGCAGTGCAGTTACGCATATCGGTCAGACCGAGATTTTGAACTCGGTTTCACCGAGATGAAACCTAGATCAATCTAAGTGTTTCGGTTGGACCGAGATTGAGAAACCGGTCAGACCGAAATGGACTTAGAAGGTTTTGGAAGTCAGCCTTAGACGAATCGGTGGTTCCGAGTGCTCCTCACTCGGACTGTCCGAAAAAGACTTGTTCAAAGTTGTGATATGAGCATGAAAAGAATTTTTGAGACAAGAAAGCATAGATA
>LR738710.1:427122126-427134160 GCA_902687465.1 Secale cereale | reverse complement strand
AGAAGTTCTGCCCATTCTGCAACAGTTGAAGAAAACCTTTGACCTTCAGTCATCCAGGTGATCTTGCCATCAGGATAGAAATGGGCTGTGGCATAGAACTGCATGATCATCTCGTCATTCCAGGCTGTCAGTTCTTGACCCACAAAGTCAGCAACTCCACATGCAGTAAAGCTCTCATGCACATGGGGAAAGAAGTCCCGATGCTCTCTGCTGTCAATATACTTCCAGTCGACATACCTGGTGTCAGCAACAATGGGCTTCTTATCCATTAGCACGGTCTCATAGAAATCCTGCTGCTCTCTGGTGTGGAATCTGGGGTCCACAGCAGTCCTTCTTCTTACGGCATATGGATCAGATTGTCTCCATAGCCTGAGACCTTTGTCCTTTCTTGCCTTCATATCCTCAGCTTGAGGATGAGCATCATTGTGGAGTGGCAACTTGGGACGGAGTTTGAGCAACACATGCTCTTCATCTGACTCAGAAGGTGGCATCTCACCTTTGTTCTTCTCAGAAGCTGGAATGCTTCTGGTTGTTCTCTTGGGCTTGGCTGGAGCTGCCTTAGCTTGAGCAGGCTTCTTGGGCTTGGAGGAGGCTTGTGCCCGAATAGCATCACCCATGAACTTAGCTTTCTGAGGAGGAGGCTGGGGTGCATCTTCTTCTTCTTCTTCTTCAGCAACCTCTTGAGGTTCAGCATATACAACTCTCTTCCTTTTGGAAGTCTTCTTCACCTTGCTTGGAGCTGGCTCTTCCAAGTTGAGCTTCTTAGCAACTGCAGACTGCTTCACTTTGCTTGTGCCTTTCTTTGGCTGCTGCCCTTGGAGCTCTTTGGCAACCACTTGCCTCTTTGGCTTGGAGGTAACTTCCTCAGCAACAAAGTCGGAATCCTCATCATCAGACGTTCTCTTCTTCCTGGTTCTCGTAGCAGCAGGAGGCAGACCACTAGGGGTACTCCTCTCACCATCATCACTAGAGCTGCTAGCCTCAGGACTTGTACCTGCCTCTGGAATCTCAGCAAACGGTGATTCGGACCTGTTCTGGCTGTCACTGACATCTGACATGGCTGAAAGACCTGTGAATAGATAAGGTGTAGGCAGAGTAGAAGAGTTATCACAACTGCAGAAGTTTTTGAAAGAAAAATGAGTTCAAAAACTTAGTTTTGAGTTTTCACAGAATGTATTTCGGTCAAACCGATTTCAAGTTTCGGTGTAACCGAAGTGTTCAACAGAACCTACACACCACTTTCGGTCAGACCGAAATGGGTTTCGGTCCTACCGAAAACTTAGGGTTTCACAGAAACTTTAATTCGGACATTCCGATTTTCACAACTCGGTCAGACCGAACTATGTAGTGCAATGGTCAGAGACCAAATCGGTCAGTCCGAGTTTCAGGAATCGGCTTCACCGAGATGCATTCCGTGGAAACCTAAACCTAAGAATTTTCCTCGAAACTAAACGATCTGAACAATGTATTGGGATCATATCAAACGTGGATTGAATCAGGGCAGTCCTATCATGCAAGAATCAGAAGTGGAGCATGAAAGGGATCGGGACACACCCTAACTTGGTGGTGTCCCTCTACGGCGGCAACGGCGGAGAAGATTACCGTTGACGGCGGCGGAGACCTGCGGCAAGGGCGCACAGGCGACGAAGGCGACGATCCTTAGATCAGGGCGACGGCAGCAGGGGTCTTGGAGGGCGAACGGTTTGAAAGGAATAGATCGCGCGCAGCCCTCAGTATATATAACCCCGTGCTGTCGGTGGGACCGAGTTGAAAAACTCGGTGTCACCGAGATGCATAATTGCAGTGCAGTTACGCATATCGGTCAGACCGAGATTTTGAACTCGGTTTCACCGAGATGAAACCTAGATCAATCTAAGTGTTTCGGTTGGACCGAGATTGAGAAACCGGTCAGACCGAAATGGACTTAGAAGGTTTTGGAAGTCAGCCTTAGACGAATCGGTGGTTCCGAGTGCTCCTCACTCGGACTGTCCGAAAAAGACTTGTTCAAAGTTGTGATATGAGCATGAAAAGAATTTTTGAGACAAGAAAGCATAGATAGCTAGGGAAGGTGCTTAGGCATTCTTGTCCATCCATTTGGCCAGAAGAAGAAACCAAAACAACCAAAACCACAAATGGATGTCCTTGAATGGATAAAATCATGCATTCAACATGCTCACACAATAAGATAGCAAATGAAATATGTGTCAAACATGCACAACCAATCACTCTAGCTACTAGCACACAATTTGTCGATGACTAGGTCATCTATATATGAGTATGTTGACTTAGGAGTCAAATGAGAACATTTGATCATAGGTCATACTCATCGTTTAAGCACAAGTGGGGTTACCACTTTTACATAAAGCATTTATGTGTTCACATCATTAGAAGATGCTTTAGCTCATTTTTTAGAGCAAAGCTCCCCCTAGATGTGAGAACCCCTTTTAAAGGGTCAAACTAACCTTGGGTTGTCGTAGAAGACTTCATGTAGATGTTGAAGACGTGGATGCTCAATGTTGATGTAGATCATCATGAGTTAGGAGCAATCCTTTGAATTAGGGCACTTTCAATACCTACATGGGTTAGTCCCACAAGGAACAAACAAGAATATCCATAGACATAGAGTGAAGTACACAAAAGATGATGTCCATGAAAGCAATGATTACCTTGTCCCTTGACTTACCAACAAGAGGGTTTGTGACTCCATGAACTAGTGCATGATGTGGAAGTTGATTGCACAAGTTCTTGCCAAAATGAATATGAGTGAAGTATGTTGGCGGAGTCACCCTCAAGAACCTTCTAGTTCTTCTTCTTTGGGATCCACATCATCTTGATGGGAATCCTTGGTGTTGTAGTTGAGCTTGACGAAGTAGAACTTGATGTGTCCTTGGGAACCCACTTGACCATGGCTTGAGGTGCTTCAATGAATGCATCAATCTCCTCTTGAAGCTTGTCCTTGGCCTTTAGCTTGTGGTCTTGTGGTGGAAGGTCATCTTGAGCTTGTTCCACATTGGAAGAAGTAGGATCATACTTATCCTTTTGTGAAACAAACTGTGGAGTAGGGTATTGACCTTCTTCCCACTCAACACCTTCGGCGTTGAACTTTCGCTCAAAACCAATCCCTTGATTCTTCCGGTGTCTTCCTTGTTTGCGAACAATCTCCTCAAAGTTCTTGCTTCCGGCAAGACTCTTGTAGACACCTTTCTCTATGATTTCCTTCAATAAGCTATTTTCTTGCTCAAGTGTAACTTGGCTTGAAACATTGTTAGTGGAATCAAGAGAACTACTAGAAGCAACAATATTGGATTTAACATTGTTATTGTTACTACTAGATGAAGAATTTTTCTTATGCTTGTCATGCTTAGTCTTAATAGGTGGCAAGAAATTAGACAAGAGAAGTCGTTTGGCAAGATATGAAGAACTCTTCTTTCGAAGATCGTCATTGATCGCTTTTAGAAACTCATGTTCTTGCTCTAGAGTGAGCTTCTCGAAGCGTAGCTTCTCATGAGATCTTAGGAGCTCTCTATGATCTTCTTGAGTTGTTTCATGAGCTAACTTAAGAGTGTTTAGTTCTTTAGTTAGACGCTCAATCTCCTTCATAGCATTGTCATTCGACTCTTCTCGACTATACAGACTACTAGCATTTTCATCATTACTAAGCTCACTAGATTTATCATGCAAGAGCTCATCTTCACCAAGCAAGTCATCCTCATCACTATCAAAGTCAATGAATTCAGGGTGTGTTACCTTGGGGCCTTTAGCCATGAAGCATCTTCCAATTCCCTCATTTGGTGAATCAAATAAGTCGTAGGAGTTGGAGTTGGAGGATACGAGTGCAAGTCCGGCAACACCTTCATCTTGACTATAGTCGGAGTCGGAGTGATAGCTTTCATCGGATTGATTGTCGGAGTCGGAGCCGGAGACCCATTCACCTACATGAGCTTGATGTCTTCTTCTTGTGTAGCTCCTTGATGACTTGTCTTTCCTCTCCGAATCCTTGCTTCTCCGAGAGGGTCTTCGTTCATAACGATCATCTCTACTCCTTCTCTCTCTCCGAGGTGACTCATCTCTTGCTCTTCTTCTTGGAGATTCTTCTCTTCTCTTGTGGGGAGCCGTACACTCATTTGAGAAGTGTCCGGGTCGTCCACAATTGTAGCAGTTTCGATCACGACTAGAAGATCTCTTTCCATCATATGATCTAGACTTTGAGCTTCTTTCTTTGCCTCTATTCTTGTAGAACTTGTTGAAGTTCTTGACCATTAGGCTTATGTCTTCATTGGAAATTTGCTTGTCACTTGAGGTAGTAGGAGCATCACTTGTAGCTTTGTAAGCACCACTTGACTTGTTGTGAAGCTCTTCCTTATCCTTAAGTGGCATCTCATGAGCAACAATCCTTCCAATGACTTCAGTTGGCTTGAGAGTCTTGTAGTTTGGCATCATTTGGATCAAAGTGCACACGGTGTCATACTTTCCATCCAAAGCTCTGAGAATCTTCTTAATGATGAATCGGTCGGTCATTTCTTCGCTTCCTAAGCCTGCAATCTCATTTGTGATGAGAGCAAGCCTAGAGTACATTTCAGCGACTCCTTCACCATCCTTCATCTTGAACTTGTCAAGTTGACCTTGAAGAATATCTAGCTTTGATTCCTTAACAGATTCAGTACCCTCGTGCATTTCAACCAAAGTATCCCAAATCTCTTTAGCATTCTCAAGACGGCTGATTTTGTTGAACTCTTCGGGACACAAGGCATTGAAGAGAATGTCACAAGCTTGAGCATTGTTTTGCAACATCTTCAATTCTTCGGGTGTAGCTTCGCGATCCGGAACTTTTCCATCTTCAAAGAAGTCACCTTGCATACCAACACAAATAATGCCCCATGCGGCTGGGTTATGACCAAGAATATGCATTTTCATTTTATGCTTCCAACTAGCAAAATTTGTACCATCAAAGTAAGGACCTCTACGATAATTACCCTCACTAGACGCCATACTCTCCTAGGTTGTGAAACCAAGCTTATGGAATCCAATGCAATGGAAACCAAGGCAATGGAGACCAAAGCTCTGATACCACTTGTAGGATCGAAAGTAAGTCTAGAGGGGGGGTGATTAGACTACTTGACAAAATAAAAATCTGCCTTTGGATCATGCAATGTTTTTGGCAGTTTCACAAGTAAGATCAATTCAAGTAACACCCTACACATGCAATTCTAGAGTATATGCAGCGGAAAGTAAATTGCACATGTAAAAGAGAGGTGGAGAAGATCAAACGCAGTTTGGTGACACGGAGATTTTTGTCGTGGTTCCGATAGGTGGTGCTATCGTACATCCACGTTGATGGAGACTTCAACCCACGGAGGGTAACGGCTGCGCGAGTCCACGGAGGGCTCCACCCACGAAGGGTCCACGAAGAAGCAACCTTGTCTATTCCATCACGGCCTACGCCCACGGAGGACTAGCCTTACTCGGGGTAGATCTTCACGAAGTAGGCGATCTCCTTGCCCTTACAAACTTCTTGGTTCAACTCCACATCATCAAGACGGAGGCTCCCAAGCGACACCTAACCAATCTAGGAGGCACCACCCCCCAAAAGGTAATAGACGGTGTTGATGATGATGAACTCCTTGCTCTTGTGCTTCAGATGATAAACTCCCCAACACTCAACTCTCCTCACTGATATGGCTGTGGTGGAAGAAAGATTTGAGTGGAAAGCAACTTGGGAAGGCTAGAGATCAAGTTTCATATGGTAGGAATGGAATGACTTGATCTCAACACAAGGGTAGGTGGTTCACTTCTTAGAAAGTGTATGGTAGAAGTGGTGGTACTTTCTGATGGCTCTCCTCACGAATGAGGAGGGGGTGGAGGGGTATATATAGCCTCCACACAAAATCCAACCGTTACACACACATTTGACCAATCTCGGTCAGACCGAAGTGAAAACTCGGTTAGACCGAAAGTTCAAATATAGTGAACGTTGGGATTTTCGGTGGGACCGAAAATACCATCTCGGTGAGACCGAAGTGAGTCAAAGGTTAGGGTTTGCCATCTCGGTGAGACCGAAAATATAAACTCGGATATTCCGAATTTATGTCAACTGACCACAGAAGGTTGGCAGCCCTTTTTCGGTGGGACCGAAACTCAGAATCGGTTTGACCGAGAAGCTAGGGTTTGGAGAAACAACTGAAGTGGTTCATCTCGGTGGGACTGAGTTGGAGAAATCGGTGTGACCGAGATGTTAGGGTTTGTAGAAATAACTTCATCTCGGTGGGACTGAGTTGGAGTGACCGAGATTACTTATGGGTGTGTGTTAAGTAGTGAATAGTGCTGATAGTTGAGGGAGTTAGATCACCAAGCACTTGAGCAACAAGAACATTAACACAACCTCATCCCCTTTTAATAGTATTGGCTTTTCCTATGGACTCAATGTGATCTTTGATCACTAAACCACAAATAGAGTCTTGAGCTTTTGCCAATGCTTGTCTTAGCATTTTGAGGGGTCCACTTCTTCAGACATTTCCATACCCACATCATCGAACTTTTCTGAAATGATTCTCAAGAGAATATTAGTTCAATGATATATATGTTGTTATTAATTACCAAAACCACCCGGGGATTAGTTGCACTTTCACCTTGGTCAAACTGGCTCCGGAGGCGCCCATCTCCAGCTCGCCTGCAGGTGTCGCCAGGGCTCACGAGGTCTTGAAGACGCCACAACCTCCTTCTCTGGTCGCGCCGCTAGCTCTCGACCCTTCCGCCTCATTCGACGCCCTGGTGGAGGCTCATTCCACTCTGACGCGGCTCCGGAGTGACCTCCAAGGCGCTGACCGTCGTCGGGTGGCAGGGCGCTTGGAGTTGGTCTCAGGTGTTGGGGAACGTAGTATTTCAAAAAAAAATCCTACGATCACGCAAGATCTATCTACTAGATGCATAGCAACGAGAGGGGAGAGTGTGTCCACGTACCCTCGTAGACCGGGAGAGGAAGCGTCTAGTGACGCAGTTGATGTAGTCGAACTTTCTTCGCGATCCAACCGATCAAGCACCGAACGTACGGAGCCTCCGCGTTCAGCACACGTTCAGCTTGATGACGTCCCACGAGCTCTTGATCCAGTAGAACTTCGTGGGAGAGTTTCGTCAGCACGACGGCATGGCGATGGAGATGATGAAGCTACTGGCGCAGGGCTTCGCCTAAGCACTGCAACGATATGACCGAGGTGTGTTTCTGTGGAGGAGGGCACCCCACACGGTTGGAAGAGATCAACTTGTGTGTCTAGAGGTGCCCCCTGCCCCCGTATATAAAGTTGCAAGGGAGGAGGCCGACCGGCCCCTATGGCGCGCCCTAGGAGAGCCACTCCTACTAGGAATAGGAATCCTATTCCTAGTAGGAGTCCATCAAGAGGGAGAGGGGGGAGGAAGGAGAGGGAGAGGGAGAGGGTAAGAGGGGGCGCCCCCCCTCCCCTAGTCCAATTCGGACTCCCCTTGGGAGGGGGTATGCCACCTCCTGGGCTGCTGCCCTCTCTCTCCCCAAAAGCCCACTAGGGCCCAATACTTTCCCCGAGCACTCCTGTTTAATCCGAAACTTTTCCGGAACACTTCCGGTGTCCGAATATAGTCGTCTAATATATCAATATTTACGTCTCGGACATTCCGAGACTCCTCATTATTTCCATTATCTCATCCAGGACTCCGAACTACCTTCGGCACATCAAAACTCATAAACTCATAATACCGATCGTCATCAAACGTTAAGCGTGCGGACCCTACGGGTTCGAGAACTATGTAGACATGACTGAGAGTCATCTCTGGTCAATAACCAATAGTGGAACCTGGATGCTCATATTGGCTCCTACATATTCTACGAAGATCTTTTATCGGTCAAACCGCATAACAACATACGTTGTTCCTTTTGTCATCGGTATGTTACTTGCCCGAGATTCGATCGTCGGTATCTCAATACCTAGTTCAATCTCATTACAGGCAAGTCTCTTTACTCATTCTGTAATACATCATCTTGTGACTAACTCATTAGTCATTTGCTTGCAAGGCTTATTATGATGTGTATTACCGAGAGGGCCCAGAGATACCTCTCCGACACTCGGAGTGACAAATCCTATTCTTGATCTATGCCAACACCACGAACACTTTCGGAGACACCTGTAGAGCATCTTTATAATCACCCAGTTACATTGTGACGTTTGATAGCACACAAGGTGTTCCTCCGGTATTCGGGAGTTGCATAATCTCATAGTCATAGGAACATGTATAAGTCATGAAGAAAGCAATAGCAGTAAAACTAAACGATCATAGTGCTAAGCTAACAGATGGGTCTTGTCCATCACATCATTCTCCTAATGATGTGATCTCGTTGATCAAATGACAACTCATGTCTATGGCTAGTAAACATAACCATCTTTGATCAATGAGCTAGTCTAGTAGAGGCATACTAGGGACATATTGTTTTGTCTATGTATTCACACATGTACTAAGTTTCCGGTTAATACAATTCTAGCATGAATAAAAGACATTTATCATGATATAAGGAAATACAAATAACATCTTTATTATTGCCTCTAGGGCATATTTCCTTCAGTCTCCCACTTGAACTAGAGTCAATAATCTAGATTACAAAGTAATGATTCTAACACCCATGGAGTCTTGGTGCTGATCATGTTTTGCCCGTGGAAGAGGCTTAGTGAACGGGTCTGCGACATTCAGATCCGTATGTATCTTGCAAATTTCTATATCTCCCTCCTTGACTTGATCGCTGATGGAATTGAAGCGTCTTTTAATGTGCTTTGTTCTCTTGTGAAACCTGGATTCCTTCGCCAGGGCTATAGCTCCAGTGTTGTCACAAAAGATTTTCATTGGACCCGATGCACTAGGTGTCACACCTAGATCGGATATGAACTCCTTCATCCAGACTCCTTCATTTGCTGTTTCCGAAGCAGCTATGTATTCCGCTTCACAAGTAGATCCCGCCACGACGCTTTGCTTGGAACTGCACCAACTAACAGCTCCACCGTTTAATAAAAATACATACCCGGTTTGTGACTTAGAGTCATCCGGATTAGTGTCAAAGCTTGAATCGACGTAACCGTTTACGACGAGCTCTTTGTCACCTCCATATACGAGAAACATATCCTTTGTCCTTTTCAGGTACTTCGGAATGTTCTTGACCACTGTCCAGTGATCCACTCATGGATTACTTTGGTACCTCCCTGCTAAACTTATAGTAAGGCACACATCAGGTCTGGTACACAACATTGCATACATGATAGATCCTATGGCTGAGGCATAGGGAATGACTTTCATTTTCTCTCTATCTTCTGCAGTGGTCGGGCATTGAGTCTTAATCAACTTCACACCTTGTAACACAGGCAAGAACCCTTTCTTTGACTGATCCATTTTGAACTTCTTCAAAACTTTATCAAGGTATGTGCTTTGTGAAAGTCCAATTAAGCGTCTTGATCTATCTCTATAGATCTTGATGCCTAATATGTAAGCAGCTTCACCGAGGTCTTTCATTGAAAAATTCTTATTCAAGTATCCTTTTATGCTATCCAGAAATTCTATATCATTTACAATCAACAATATGTCATCCACATATAATATCAGAAATGCTACAGAGCTCCCACTCACTTTCTTGTAAATACAGGCTTCTCCAAAAGTCTGTATAAAGCCATATGCTTTGATCACCTCATCAAAGCGTATATTCCAACTCCGGGATGCTTGCACCAGTCCATGGATGGATCGCTGGAGCTTGCACACTTTGTTAGCACCTTTAGGATAGACAAAACCTTCTGGTTGCATCATATACAACAAGATCCAGATATAATGTTCATGCTTAACGCTGGCACCAAATAACAATTATTGAGGTCTAAAACTAATCCCGAAGGTAGATGTAGAGGTAGCGTGCCGACGGCGATCACATCGACTTTGGAACCATTTCCCACGCGCATCGTCACCTCGTCCTTAACCAATCTTCGTTTAATACGTAGTCCCTATTTCGAGTTACAAATATTAGCAACCGAACCGGTATCAAATACCCAGGTACTACTACGAGCATTAGTAAGGTACACATCAATAACATGTATATCACATATACCTTTGTTCACCTTGCCATCCTTCTTATCCACCAAATACTTGGGGCAGTTCCGCTTTGTAGTAGAAGCACCCAGTTTCAGGCTTGGCTCCAGACTTGGGTTTCTTCATGGGAGTAGCAACTATCTTGCTATTCTTCTTGAAGTTCCCCTTCTTTCCCTTGCCATTTTTCTTGAAACTTGTGGTATTGTTAACCATAAACACTTGATGCTCCTTTTTGATTTCTACCTCCGCAGCCTTGAGCATAGCGAAGAACTCGGGAATTGTTTTCTGCATCCCTTGCATGTTATAGTTCATCACGAAGCCTTTATAGCTTGGTGGCAGTGATTGAAGAACTCTATCAATAATACTATCTTTGTCAACTTTGCATCCAAATTGAGTCATATGATTGTAGTAGCCATACATTCCGAGCAAGTGTTCACTGATAGAACTATTCTCCTCCATCTTGCAGCTGTAGAACTTATTGGAAATCTCATATTTCTCAATCCGGGCATTTGCTTGAAATATTAACTTCAACTCCTGGAACATCTCATATGCTCCATAACGTTCAAAACGTCGTTGAAGTCCCGGTTCTAAGCCGTAAAGCATGGCACACTGAACTATCGTGTAGTCATCAGACCGCGTCTGCCAGACGTTCAAAGCATCTACATTAGTGGGAGGGGGCTTGTCACCTAGCGGTGCTTGCTACTTCTCGAGCTTGCATTGTATTCCCTCGAAGAGGAAAGGGTGATGCAACACAGTAGCGTAAGTATTTCCCTCAGTTTTTGAGAACCAAGGTATCAATCCAGTAGGAGACCACGCGCGAGTCCCTCGCACTTGCATAAACAAATAAGAACTTCGCAGCCAACGCGATAAGGGGTTGTCAATCCCTTAACGATCACTTACGAAAGTGAGATTTGATAGAGATGATAGTTTGATATTTTTGGTATTTTTGGTTATAAGAACATAAAGTAAAAGCGGAAAGGTAAAGTAAATCGTAGATTGATATGTTGAGAATAGACCCGCGGGCCATAGTGTTCTCTAGTGGCTTCTCTCATGATAGTGATATTCTACGGCGGGTAAACAAATTATTGTCGAGCAATTAATAGAAGAGCGAATAATTACGAGACTATCTAGGCATGATCATTATATATAGGCATCACGTCCGAGACAAGTAGACCGAAACGATTCTGCATCTACTACTATTACTCCACACATCGACCGCTATCCAGCATGCATCTAGTGTATTGAGTTCATAAGAACAGAGTAACGCCTTAAGCAAGATGACATGATGTAGAGGGATAAACTCAAACTTAGTGATATAAACCCCATCTTTTTATCCTCGATGGCAACAATACAATACGTGCCTTGCTGCCCCTACTGTCCCTCGGAAAGGATACCGCAAGATTGAGCCCAAAGCCAAGCACTTCTCCCATTGCAAGAACTATAGATCTAGTAGGCCAAACCAAATTAATAATTCGAAGAAACTTGCAAGGATATTATAATCATACATAAAGAGTTCAGATAAGAACCAAATATTTCTCATAGATAATCATGATCATAAACCCACAATTCATCGGATCTCGACAAGCACACCGCAAAAAGAGATTACATCGAATAGATCTCCTCGAAGACTGAGGAGAACTTTGTATTGAGATCCAAAGAGAGAGAAGAAGCCATCTATATACAAGCTATGTACCCGAAGGTCTGTGGTAAACTACTCACAACTCATGGTGAGGCGGTGATGATGAAGCACTCCGTGGTAGATCCCCCCTCCGGCGGAGCTCCGGAATAGGCCCCAAGATGGGATCTCACGGGAGCAGAAGGTTACGGCGGTGGAACTAGGGTTTTCTATGTTGTTTTGATGGTTTCGGGGTACGTAGGTATATATGGGAGGAAGGAGGGCACCGAGGGCCAAACGTGGGGCCCACGAGGCAGGGTGGCGCGCCCTATGGGGGGG
>LR738710.1:426930328-427122104 GCA_902687465.1 Secale cereale | reverse complement strand
GGGGGCGCCCCCACTCCCGTGGCCACCACGTATGCCCTACTCCGTGGTTCTCAAGTCTCCCGTGCGTGATTTTCTCCAAAAATATCTCTCCCTAAGGTTTCATTCTGTTTGGACTCCGTTTGATATCCCTTTTCTGTAAAACCCTGAAACAAGCAAAAAACAACAATCTGGATTGGGCCTTTGGGTTAGTAGGTTAGTCCCAAAAATAGTATAAAAGTGTATGACAAAGCCCATTAAACATCCAAAACTTCATAAATACTAGCATGGAACAACAAAAAATTATAGATACGTTGGAGACGTATCAAGCATCCCCAAACTTAATTCCTGCTCGTCCTCGAGTAGGTAAATGATAAAAACAGAATTTTTGATGTGGAATGCTAACCAACATAGTTTTTCAATGTAAGTCTCTTAATTGTGGCATGAATGTTCAGATCTGAAAGATTCAAGACAAAAGTATATATTGACATAAGAAATAATAATACTTCAAGCATACTAACAAAGCAATCATGTCTTCTCAAAATACTATGGCTAAAGAAAGTTATCCCTACAAAATCATATAGTCTGGCTATGCTCCCTCTTCATCACACAAAATATTCATATCATGCACAACCTCGATTTCAGCCAAGCACTTGTTTTCATACTCTATTCTTTCAAACCTTTCAACTTTCACGCAATACATGAGCGTGAGCCATGGACATAGCACTATGGGTGGAATAGAGAGGTGGTTGTGGAGAAGACAAAAAGAAGGGAGATAGTCTCACATCAACTAGGCGTATCAACGGGCTATGGAGATGCCCATCAATAGATATCAATGTGAGTGAGTAGGGATTGCCATGCAACAGATGCACTAGAGCTAAAAAAATGTATGAAAGCTGAACAAAAGAAACTAGTGGGTGTGCATCCAACTTGCTTGCTTATGAAGACCTAGGGCATTTGAGGAAGCCCATCGTTGGAATATATAAGCCAAGTTCAATCGACAATTTCCACTAGTATATGAAAGTGACTAAACATGAGACTCTCTATCATGAAGAACATGGTGCTACATTGAAGCACAAGTGTGGAAAAAGATAGTAGCAATTGTCCCTTTTTCTTTTTCTTTTTTTTCTTTTTCTTTTTTGGGCCTTTTTTTATTTGGCCTTTTTTTTTTCTTTTTTTGGAGGGGCTTTATTGATTTAGCCTTTCCTCACATGGGACAATGCTCTAATAATGATGATCATCACACTTTCATTGAATTACAACTCGATGCTAGAACAAAGTATGACTCTATATGAATGCCTCCGGCGGTGTATCGGGATGTGCAATGAATCAAGAGTGACATGTATGAAAAGTTATGCATGATGGCCTTGCCACAAATACGATGTCAACTGCATGATCATGCATGGCAATATGACAATATGAAGCGTGTCATATGAACGGAACGATGGAAAGTTGCATGGCAATATATCTCGGAATGGCTATGGAAATGCCATGATAGGTAGGTATGGTGGATGTTTTGAGGAATATATGGTGGCTGTTTTGAGGAAGGATATATAGTGGGTATATGGTACCGACGAAAGTTGCGCGATACAAGAGAGGCTAGCAATGGTGGAAGGGTGAGAGTGCGTATAATCCATGGACTCAACATTAGTCATAAAGAACTCATATACTTATTGCAAAAATCTACGAGTCATCAAAACAAAGCAATCAACGCATGCTCCTAGGGGGGAGGTTGGTAGGAGTTGAAGGAAATATGCCCTAGAGGCAATAATAAAGATGTTATTTGTATTTCCTTATATCATGATAAATGTCTTTTATTCATGCTAGAATTGTATTAACCGGAAACTTGGTACATGTGTGAATACATAGACAAAATAGTATGTCCCTAGTATGCCTCTACTAGACTAGCTCATTGATCAAAGATGGCTATGTTTCCTAGCCATAGACATGAGTTGTCATTTGATCAACGGGATCACATCATTAGGAGAATGATGTGATGGACTAGGCCCATCTGTTAGCTTAGCACTATGATCGTTTAGTTTTATTGCTATTGCTTTCTTCATGACTTATACATGTTCCTATGACTATGATATTATGCAACTCCCGAATACCGTAGGAACACCTTGTGTGCTATCAAATGTCACAACGTAACTGGGTGATCATAAAGATGCTCTACATGTGTCTCCGAAAGTATTCGTGGTGTTGGCATAGACCAAGACTAGGATTTGTCACTCCGAGTGTCAGAGAGGTATCTCTGGGCCCTCTCGGTAATGCACATCATAATAATCCTTGCAAGCAAATGACTAATGAGTTAGTCACGAGATGAGGTATTACAGAACGAGAAAAGAGACTTGCCGGTAACGAGATTGAACTAGGTATTGAGATACCGACGATCGAATCTTGGGCAAGTAACATACCGATGACAAAAGGAACAACGTATGTTGTTATGCGGTTTGACCGATAAAGATCTTCGTAGAATATGTATGAGCCAATATGAGCATCCAGGTTCCGCTATTGGTTATTGACCGGAGACGAGTCTCGGTCATGTCTACATAGTTCTCGAACCCGTAGGGTCCGCACGCTTAACGTTTGATGACAATCGGTATTATGAGTTTATGAGTTTTGATGTACCGAAGGTAGTTCGGAGTCCCGGATGAGATCACGGATATGGCGAGGAGTCTCGGAGTGTCCGAGACGTAAAGATTGATATATTGGACGACTATATTCGGACACCGGAAGTGTTCCGCAAAGTTTCGGAATTAACCGGAGTACCGGGGGGGTTACCAGAACCTGTGGGGAAGCTATGGGCCTTAATGGGCCGTAGGAGAAAGAGGGAAGGAGGGCCAGGGCTGGGCCGCGCGCCCCCCACCCCTTGGTCCGAATTGTACAAGGAAGGAGGGGGGGCCGGTGCCCCTTTCCTTCTCCTTCTCCCTCTCCTTCCTTCCCCCCTTCTCCCTTTTGGTAGTTCCTACTAGGAATAGGATTGCAATCCTATTCCTAGTAGGATTGCACCTCCTAGGCGCGCCACTAGGGGCCGGACGGCCTCCCCCCTTGCTCCTTTATATACGGGGGCAGGGGGCACCCAAAGACACACAAGTTGAATTGTTTTAGCCGTGTGCGGTGCCCCCCTCCACAGAAACACACCTCGGTCATACTTTCGCAGTGCTTAGGCGAAGTCCTGCGCCGGTAACTTCATCATATCCGTCACCACGCCGCCGTGTTGACGAAACTCTCCCGTGAAGCTCAACTGGATCAAGAGCTCATGGGACGTCATCAAGCTGAACGTGTACTGAACGCGGAGGTACCGTACGTTCGGTGCTTGATCGGTTGGATCGCGAAGAAGTTTGACTACATCAACCGCGTCACTTGACGCTTCCGCTCCCGGTCTACGAGGGACCGTAGACACACTCTCCCTCTCGTTGCTATGCATCCGGTAGATAGATCTTGCGTGATCGTAGGAAAATTTTAAAATACTATGTTCCCCAACATTGGCATCATGAGCCAGGTCTATGCATAGATGATATGCACGAGTAGAACATAATGAGTTGTGGGCGATACTAGTCATACTGCTTACCAGCATGTCATACTTTGCTTCGGCAGTATTGTGAGATGAAGCGGCCCGGACCGACATTACGCGTACGCTTACGCGAGACTGGTTTCACCGTTATGAGCACTCGTTGCTTAAAGGTGACTGGCGGGTGTCTGTCTCTCTCACTTTAGCTGAATCAAGTGTGGCTACGCCCGGTCCTTGTGAAGGTTAAAACAACACATACTTGATGAAACATCATTGTGGTTTTTGTATGCGTAGGTAAGAACGGTTCTTGCTAAGCCCGTAGCAGCCACGTAAAACTTGCAACAACAAAGTAGAGGACGTCTAACTTGTTTTTGCAGGGCATGTTGTGATGTGATATGGTCAAGACATGATGAGTTATACGGTTTTGTATGAGATGATCATGTTTTGTAAAGTTATCGGCAACTAGCAGGAGCCATATGGTTGTCGCTTTATTGTATGAAATGCAATCGCATGTAATTGCTTTACTTTATCACTAAGCGGTAGCGATAGTCGTAGAAGCAATAGTTGGCGAGACGACAACGATACTACGATGGAGATCAAGGTGTCGCGCCGGTGACGAAGGTGATCATGACGGTGCTTTGGGGATGGAGATCAAAAGCACAAGATGATGATGGCCATATCATGTCACATATTTTGATTACATGTGATGTTTATCTTATTATGCTTCTTATTTTGCTTAGAACGACGGTAGGATTATAAGATGATCCCTTACTAAATTTCAAGGTATAAGTGTTCTCCCTGAGTATGCACCGTTGCGAAAGTTCGTCGTGCCGAGACACCACGTGATGATCAGGTGTGATAAGCTCTACGTTCAAATACAACGGGTGTAAGCCAGTTTTGCACACGCAGAATACTCGGGTTAAAATTGACGAGCCTAGCATATGCAGATATGGCCTCGGAACACCGGAGACCGAAAGGTCGAGCGTGAATCATATAGTAGATATGATCAACATAAGATGTTCACCACTGAAACTACTCCATCTCACGTGATGATCGGACATGGTTTAGTTGATTTGGATCACGTGATCATTTAGATGACCAAAGGGATGTCTATCTAAGTGGGAGTTCTTTAAGTAATATGATTAATTGAACTTTAATTTATCATGAACTTAGTCCTGATAGTTTTTGCATATCTATGTTGTTGTAGATCTATGGCCTGTGCTACCGTTCCTTTGAATTTTAATGCATTCCTAGAGAAAGCTAAGTTGAAGGATGATGGTAGCAATTACACGTATTGGGTCCGTAACTTGAGGATTATCCTTATTGCTGCACAGAAGAATTATGTCCTTGAAGCACCGCTAGGTGAGAAGCCCCCTCCCGCCAATGTAGACGCTTTGAACGTCTGGCAGACGCGGTCTGATGACTACACGATAGTTCAGTGTGCCATGCTTTACGGCTTAGAACCGGGACTTCAACGACGTTTTGATCGTCATGGACCATATGATATGTTCCAGGAGTTGAAGTTAATATTTCAAGCAAATGCCCGGATTGAGAAATATGAGATTTCCAATAAGTTCTATAGCTGCAACATGGAGGAGAATAGTCTTATCAGTGAACACTTGCTCAGAATGTCCGGGTACTACAATCATATGACTCAACTTGGTTGCAAAGTTGACGAGGATAGTGTTATTGATAGAGTTCTTCAATCACTGCCACCAAGCTATAAAGGCTTCGTGATGAACTATAATATGCAAAGGATGCAGAAAACAATTCCCGACCTCTTCGCTATGCTCAAAGCTGCGGAGGTAGAAATCAAAAAGGAGCATCAAGTGTTGATGGTTAACAAGACCACTAGTTTCAAGAAAAGGGCAAGGGAAAGAAGGGGAACTTCAAGAATATAGCAAATAAGTTGCTACTCCCGCGAAGAAACCAAATTCTGGAGACAAGCCTGAAACTAAGTGCTTCTACTGCAAAGGGACTGGACACTGGAAGCGGAACTGCCCCAAGTATTTGGCGGATAAGAAGGATGGCAAGGTGAACAAAGGTATATGTGATATACATGTTATTGATGTGTACCTTACTAATGCTCGTAGTAGTACCTGGGTATTTGATACCGGTTCGGTTGCTAATATTTGTAACTCGAAACAGGGACTACAGATTAAATGAAGATTAGCTAAGGACGAGGTGACGATGCACATGGGAAATGGTTCCAAAGTCGATGTGATCGCCGTCGGCACGCTACCTCTACAGCTACCTTCGAGATTAGTTTTAGACCTAAATAATTGTTATTTGGTGCCAGCGTTGAGGATGAATATTATATCTGGATCTTATTTGTTGCGAGACGGTTATTCATTTAAATCAGAGAATAATGGCTGTTCTATTTTTATGAATAATATCTTTTATGGTCATGCACCCTTGAAGAGTGGTCTATTCTTATTGGATCTCGATTGTAGTGATACACATATTCATAATATTGAAACCAAAAGATGCAAGGTTAATAATGATAGTGCAACTTATTTGTGGCACTGCCATTTAGGTCATATTGGTGTAAAGCGCATGAAGGAACTCCATAGTGATGGACTTTTGGAATCACTTGATTATGAATCACTTGATTATGAATCACTTGGTGCTTGCGAACCATGCCTCATGGGCAAGATGACTAAAACTTCGTTCTCCGGAACTATGGAGCGAGCAACAGATTTGTTGGAAATCATACATACTGATGTATGCGGACCAATGAGTGTCGAAGCTCGCGGCGGGTATTGTTATTTTCTGACCTTCACTGATGATTTGAGCAGATATGGGTATATCTAGTTAATGAAGCACAAGTCTGAAACATTTGAAAAGTTCAAAGAATTTCAGAGTGAAGTAGAGAATCATCGTAACAAGAAAATAAAGTTTCTACGATCTGATCGTGGAGGAGAATATTTGAGTTACGAGTTTGGTCTTCATTTGAAACAATGTGGAATAGTTTCACAACTCACGCCACCCGGAACACCACAACGTAATGGTGTGTCCGAACGTCGTAACCGTAGTTTATTGGATATGGTGCGATCTATGATGTCTCTTACCGATTTACCACTATCGTTTTGGGAATATGCTTTAGAGACAGCTGCATTCACGTTTAATAGGGCACCATCTAAATCCGTTGAGACGACGCCTTATGAACTATGGTTTGGCAAGAAACCAAAGTTGTCGTTTCTTAAAGTTTGGGACTGCGATGCTTATGTGAAAAAGCTTCAACCTGATAAGCTCGAACCCAAGTCGGAGAAATGTGTCTTTATAGGATACCCAAAAGAGACTGTTGAGTACACCTTCTATCACAGATCCGAAGGCAAGATATTCGTTGCTAAGAATGGATCCTTTCTAGAGAAGGAGTTTCTCTCGAAAGAAGCGAGTGAGAGGACAGTAGAACGTGATGAGGTAATTGTACCTTCTCCTGAATTGGAAAGTAGTACATCACAGAAAATTGTTCCAGTGATTCCTACACCAATTAGTGAGGAAGCTATTGATGATGATCATGAAACTTCAGATCAAGTTTCTGCTGAACGTCGTAGATCAACCAGAGTACGTTCCGCACCAGAGTGGTACGGCAACCCAGTTCAGGAAGTCATATTACTAGACCATGATGAACCTACGAACTATGAGGAAGCGATGATGAGCCCAGATTTCGCAAAATGGCTTGAGGCCATGAAATCTGAGATGGGATCCATGTATGAGAACAAAGTGTGGACTTTGGTTGACTTGCCCGATGATCGGCAAGCCATCGAAAATAATTGGATCTTCAAGAGGAAGACCGACGCAGACGGTAATGTTAATGTTTACAAAGCTCGACTTGTTGCGAAAGGGTTTCGACAAGTTCAAGGAGTTGACTACAATGAGACTTTCTCACCTGTAGCGATGCTTAAGTCTGTCCGAATCATGTTAGCAATTGCCGCATTTTATGATTATGAAATCTGGCAAATGGATGTCAAAACTGCATTCCTGAATGGATATCTCCAAGAAGAGTTGTATATGATGCAACCAGAAGGTTTTGTCGATCCAAAAGGTGCTTACAAAGTATGCAAGCTCCAGCGATCCATCTATGGACTGGTGCAAGCATCTTGGAGTTGGAATATACGCTTTGATGAGGTGATCAAAGCATATGGTTTTATACAGACTTTTGGAGAAGCCTGTATTTACAAGAAAGTGAGTGGGAGCTCTGTAGCATTTCTGATATTATATGTGGATGACATATTGCTGATTGGAAATGATAGAGAATTTCTGGATAGCATAAAAGGATACTTGAATAAAAGTTTTTCAATGAAAGACCTCGGTGAAGCTGCTTATATATTAGGCATCAAGATCTATAGAGGTAGACCAAGAAGCTTAATTGGACTTTCACAAAGCACATACCTTGATAAAGTTTTGTAGAAGTTCAAAATGGATCAGTCAAAGAAAGGGTTCTTGCCTGTGTTACAAGGTATGAAGTTGAGTAAGACTCAATGCCCGACCACTGCAGAAGATAGAGAGAAAATGAAAGTCATTCCATATGCCTCAACCATAGGATCTATCATGTGTGCAATGCTGTGTACCAGACCTGATGTGTGCCTAGCTATAAGTCTAGCAAGGAGGTACCAAAGTAATCCAGGAGTGGATCACTGGACAGCGGTCAAGAACATCCTGAAATACCTGAAAAGGACAAAGGATATGTTTCTCGTCTATGGAGGTGACAAAGAGCTCGTCGTAAACGGTTACGTCGATTCTAGCTTTGACACTAATCCGGATGACTCTAAGTCACAAACCAGATATGTATTTTTATTGAACGGTGGAGCTGTCAGTTGGTGCAGTTCCAAGCAGAGCGTCGTGGCGGGATCTACGTGTGAAGCGGAATACATAGCTGCTTCGGAAGCAGCAAATGAAGGAGTCTGGATGAAGGAGTTCATATTCGATCTAGGTGTAATACCTAGTGCATCGGGTCCAATGAAAATCTTTTGTGACAACACTGGAGCAATAGCCTTGGCGAAAGAATCCAGGTTTCACAAGAGAACAAAGCACATCAAAAGACGCTTCAATTCCATCCGTGATCTAGTCAAGGAGGGAGACATAGAGATTTGCAAGATACATATGGATCTGAATGTTGCAGACCCGTTGACTAAGCCTCTTCCACGGGCAAAACATGATTAGCACCAGGACTCCATGGGTGTGAGGATCATTACTTTGTAATCAAGATTATTGACTCTAGTTCAAGTGGGAGACTGAAGGAAATATGCCCTAGAGGCAATAATGAAGATGTTATTTGTATTTCCTTATAACATGATAAATGTCTTTTATTCATGCTAGAATTGTATTAACCGGAAACTTGGTACATGTGTGAATACATAGACAAAATAGTATGTCCCTAGTATGCCTCTACTAGACTAGCTCATTGATCAAAGATGGCTATGTTTCCTAGCCATAGACATGAGTTGTCATTTGATCAACGGGATCACATCATTAGGAGAATGATGTGATGGACTAGACCCATCCGTTAGCTTAGCACTATGATCGTTTAGTTCCTTGTGTGCTATCAAACATCACAACGTAACTAGGTGATCATAAAGATGCTCTACAGGTGTCTCCGAAAGTATTCATGGTGTTGGCATAGACCAAGACTAGGATTTGTCACTCCGAGTGTCGGAGAGGTATCTCTGGGCCCTCTCGGTAATGCACATCATAATAAGCCTTGCAAGCAAATGACTAATGAGTTAGTCACGAGATGATGTATTACGGAATGAGTAAAGAGACTTGCCGGTAACAAGATTGAACTAGGTATTGAGATACCGACGATCGAATCTCGGGCAAGTAACATACCGATGACAAAAGGAACAACGTATGTTGTTATGCGGTTTGACCGATAAATATCTTCGTAGAATATGTAGGAGCCAATATGAGCATCCAGGTTCCGCTATTGGTTATTGACCGGAGATGAGTCTCGGTCATGTCTACATAGTTCCCGAACCCGTAGGGTCCGCACGCTTAACGTTTGATGACGATCGGTATTATGAGTTTTGATGTACCGAAGGTAGTTCGGAGTCCCGGATGAGATCACGGACATGACGAGGAGTCTCGGAATGTCCGAGACGTAAAGATTGATATATTGGACGACTCTATTCGGACACCGGAAGTGCTCCGTAAAGTTTCAAAATTAACCGGAGTACCGGGGGGGTTACCGGAACTCGTGGGGAAGCTATGGGCCTTAATGGGCCGTAGGAGAAAGAGGGAAGGAGGGCCGGGGCTGGGCCGCACGCCCCCACCCCATGGTCTGAATTGGACAAGGAAGGAGGGGGGTCCGGCGCCCCTTTCCTTCTCCTTCTCCCTCTCCTTCCTTTCCCCCTTCTCCCTTTTGGTAGTTCCTACTAGGAATAGGATTGCAATCCTATTCCTAGTAGGATTGCACCTCCTAGGTGCGCCACTAGGGGCCGGCCGGCCTCCCCCTTGCTCACTTATATACGGGGGCGGGGGGGGGGGCACCCAAAGACACACAAGTTGAATTGTTTTAGCCGTGTGCGGTGCCCCCCTCCACAGAAACACACCTCGGTCATACTATCGCAGTGCTTAGGCGAAGCCCTGCGCCGGCAACTTCATCATATCCGTCACCACGCCGTCGTGCCGACGAAACTCTCCCGTGAAGCTAAACTAGATCAAGAGCTCGTGGGACGTCATCAAGCTGAACGTGTGCTGAACGCAGAGGTGCCGTACGTTCGGTGCTTGATTGGTTGGATCGCGAAGAAGTTCGACTACATCAACCGCGTCACTTGACGCTTCCGCTCTCGGTCTAGGAGGGTACGTAGACACACTCTCCCTCTCGTTGCTATGCATCTGGTAGATAGATCTTGCGTGATCGTAGGAAAATTTTAAAATACTACGTTCCCCAACAGGAGTTAACCATTGCCCGCCCCTGACCTCCACACAAAGGTTGACACTTTACAAATACCTCATGCTCTAACTTCGTCACATAGCGGTTCACCATATGTGCATGCTACGGGAATCACTAACCTTAACACAAGTATTTCCCAATTTCATAATAACTCCACTAGCATGACTCTAATATCACTATCCTCACATCTCAAAACAATTATCAAGCATCCAACTTCTCATCATATTCAATGCACTAAGTGTGAAAGTTTTTACTACATTGATATTGGATGTCTATCATGTGAAGACTAGTTTTATAGCCTAAGCACATTACCATGCTGTTTTAATAGACTCTCAAAAGGATATAAGTGAAGCATGAGAGTTCATAAATTTCTTCAAAATATTATCACCACCGTGCTCTAAAAGATACAAGTGAAGCACTAGAGCAAAAACTATTAAACTCAAAAGATATAAGTGAAGCACATAGAGTGTTCTAGCAATTCCTAGCCCATATTTAACTCTCTCAAATAGGTGTGTCCAGCAAGGATAATTGTGGCAAACTAATAAGCAAAGACTCAAATTATACAAGATGCTCCAAGTAAAACACATATCATGTGGTGAATAAAAATATAGCTCCGAGTATAGTTACCGATGGATGAAGACGAAAGAGGGGATGCCTTCCCGGGGCATCCCCGAGCTTAGGCTCTTGGTTCTCCTTGAATTTTACCTTGGGGTTCCATGGGCATCCCCAAGCTTAGGCTATTGCCACTCTTTGTTCCGTAGTCCATCAAAGCAATACTCAAAACTTGAAAACTTCACAACACAAAACTTAGACAAAAATCTCGTGAGCTCCGTTAGTATAAGAAAGCAAACCACTATTCAAAGGTACTGCAATGAATTCATTCTTTGTTTATACTGGTGTTAAACCTACTTTATTCCAACTTCTCTATGATTCATACTTCCCAATACTACTCATATATGCATTGAAATAAGCAAACAACACACGAAAAACAGAATCTGTCAAAAACATAATAGTCTGTAGTAATCTGCAGGTTTCACATACTTCTGTAACTCCAAAAAATTCAAACTAAATTGGTAAACGTGAGGAATTTTTATATTAATCATATGCAAAAAGAATCAGCTAAATAACATGCTCTAGTAAAATCTGGTGATCATTCTAGCGAGCGCTAACGATTCTGTTTTTCATAGCAAGATCATATAAACTTCACACAAGTCTTCCCAAAGGTTCTACTTGGCACAAACACTAATTAAAACACAAAACCACATCTAAATAGAAGCTAGATGCAATATTTATTGCTAAACAGAAGCAAAGACAAAAAAATATATATAATTGGGTTGCCTCCCAACAAGCGCTATCGTTTAATGCCCCTAGCTAGGCATTGATAGTTCAATGATGCTCAAAAGATAAGAATTGAAGGACAAAGAGAGCATCATAAAGTATGTGACAAAAACATCTAAGTATAACATGCTTCCTATGCATAGGCATTTTATAGGAGAACAAATTAGCAAGACAAGCAAGATCTAGCATATGCAAGGAAGAAGAAAGAAACAAGATCAATTTCAACATGAAGAGAGGTAATTTAGTAACATGAAAATTTCTATAACCATATTTTCCTCTCTCATAATAATTGCATGTAGGATCATAAGAAAATTCAACAATATAGCTATCACATAACATATTCTCAACACGATCCACATGCATGCGAAGTTGACACTCTTCCAAAATAGTGAGATCAACATTAACTAAAGTCATGACCTCTCCAAACCCAATTTTATCAAAAATTTCATAAGATTGAACATTCTCCAAATATGTGGGATATAAAGTTGACACTCTTCCAAACCCACTTTCAGTAATATTGAAAACATTATTGTCAGTCTCATATTCATCATGGGGCTTAAATAAATTTTCAAGGTCACAAGAAGAATCACCCCAATCATGATCATTGCAACAAGTAGTGGGCATAGCAAAATAAGCATCCCCAAGCTTAGGGTTTTGCATATCATTAGCACAATTGACATCAATAGAATTTATAGTAGCATCATTGCAATCATGCTTTTCATTCAAGGAGCTATCATGAATCACTTTTTGTGTTAACAATTCCTCACAATTTCCAGATTCATAAATTTCAAGCAAAACCACATAAAGATAGTCTAGTGCACTCAACTCACAAGCAATAGGTTCAACATAATTGGATCTTTTAAAAAGATTAGCCAGTGGATGACGATCCATAATTTAGCAAGCGAAGATGCAAGCTAATAGAGGGCACATAGCAACACAAGCAAACAAGAGGCAAGCGAACGGTAAACACACGACAAAAGAAGGGCAAATAAAACGGCAATGGTGAAGTGGGGGAGAGGAAAACGAGAGGCAAAAATGTAATGCGAAGGATAAGGGTTTGTGATAGGTACTTGGTATATGACTTTTGCGTAAGCCTCCCCGGCAATGGCGCCAGAAATTCTTCTTGCTACTTCTCGAGCTTGCGTTGTATTCCCTCGAAGAGGAAAGGGTGATGCAACACAGTAGCATAAGTATTTCCCTCAGTTTTTGAGAACCAAGGTATCAATCCAGTAGGAGACAATGCGCGAGTCCCTCGCACCTGCACAAACAAATAAGAACTTCGCAACCAACGCGATAAGGGGTTGTCAATCCCTTTACAGTCACTTACGAAAGTGAGATCTGATAGAGATGATAGTTTGATATTTTTGGTTATAAGAACAGAAAGTAAAAGCTGAAAGGTAAAGTAAATCATAGATTGATATGTTGAGAATAGACCCGGTGGGCATAGTGGTCTCTAGTGGCTTCTCTCATGATAGCGATATTCTACGGCGGGTAAACAAATTACCGTCGAGCAATTGATAGAAGAGCGAATAATTATGAGACTATCTAGGCATGATCATTATATATAGGCATCACGTCCGAGACAAGTAGACCGAAACGATTCTGCATCTACTACTATTACTCCACACATCGACCACTATCCAGCATGCATCTAGTGTATTGAGTTCATAAGAACAGAGTAACGCCTTAAGCAAGATGACATGATGTAGAGGGATAAACTCAAACTTAGTGATATAAACCCCATCTTTTTATCCTCGATGGCAACAATACAATACATGCCTTGCTGCCCCTACTGTCACTGGGAAAGGACACCGCAAGATTGAACCCAAAGCCAAGCACTTCTCCCATTGCAAGAACAATAGATCTAGTAGGCTAAACCAAACCAATAATTCGAAGAGACTTGCAAGGATATTATAATCATACATAAAGAGTTCAGAGAAGAACCAAATATTTCTCATAGATAATCTTGATCATAAACCCACAATTCATCGGATCTCGACAAACACACCGCAAAAAGAGATTACATCGAATAGATCTCCTAGAAGACCGAGGAGAACTTTGTATTGAGATCCAAAGAGAGAGAAGAAGCCATCTAGATACTTGCTATGGACCCGAAGGTCTGTGCTAAACTACTCACAACTCATGGTGAGGCGATGATGATGATGTAGAAGCACTCCGTGGTAGATCCCCCCTCCGGCGGAGCTCCGGAACAGGCCCCAAGATGGGATCTCACGGGAACAGAAGGTTACGGCAGTGGAACTAGGGTTTTCTCTATTGTTCTGATGGTTTCGGGGTACATAGGTATATATAGGAGGAAGGAGGGCACCGAGGCCAAACGTGGGGCCCACGAGGCAGGGGGGCGTGCCCTATAGGGGGGGGCGCCCCCACCCTCGTGGGCACCACGTATGCCCTACTCCGTGGTTCTCAAGTCTCCCGTGCGTGATTTTCTCCAAAAATATCTCTCTCGAAGGTTTCATTCCGTTTGGACTCCGTTTGATATCCCATTTCTTTAAAACCCTGAAACAGGCAAAAAACAGCAATCTGGACTGGGCCTTTGGGTTAGTAGGTTAGTCCCAAAACTAATTTAAAAGTGTATGACAAAGCCCATTAAACATCCAAAACATCATAAATAATAGCATGGAACAATAAAAAAATTATATATACGTTGGAGACGTATGAGTGCTTCAAGGACATAATTCTTCTGTGCAGCAATGAGGATAATCCTCAAGTTACGGACCCAGTCCGTGTAATTGCTACCATCATCTTTCAACTTAGCTTTCTCTAGGAATGCATTAAAATTCAAAGGAACGGTAGCACGGGCCATTAATCTACAACAACATAGATATGCAAAAACTATCAGGACTAAGTTCATGATAAATTAAAGTTCAATTAATCATATTACTAAAGAACTCCCACTTAGATAGACATCCCTCTAGTCATCTAAATGATCACGTGATCCAAATCAACTAAACAATGTCCGATCATCACGTGAGATGGAGTAGTTTTCAATGGTGAACATCTTATGTTGATCATATCTACTATATGATTCACGCTCGACCTTTCGGTGTCCAGTGTTCCGAGGCCATGTCTGTACATGCTAGGCTCGTCAAGTTTAACCCGAGTATTCTGCGTGTGCAAAACTGGCTTGCACCCGTTGTATGTGAACGTAGAGCTTATCAGACCCGTCCATCACGTGGTGTCTCGGCACGATGAACTTTCTCAACGGTGCATACTCAGGGAGAACACTTGTACCTTGAAATTTTGTAAGGGATCATCTTATAATGCTACCGTCGTACTAAGCAAAATAAGAAGAATAATAAGATAAACATCACATGCAATCAAAATATGTGACATGATATGGCCATCATCTTGTGCTTTTAATCTCCATCTCCAAGGCACCCTCATGATCACCATCGTCACCGGCGCGATACCTTGATCTCCATCGTAGTATCGTTGTCGTCTTGCCAACTATTGCTTCCACGACTATCGCTACCGCTTAGTGATAAAGTAAAGCAATTACATGATGATTGTATTTCATACAATAAAGCGACAACCATATGGCTCCTGCCAGTTGTCGATAACTTTACAAAACATGATCATCTCATACAATAACGTATAACTCATCATGTCTTGACCATATCACATCACAACATGCCCTGCAAAAACAAGTAAGACGTCCTCTACTTTGTTCTTGCAAGTTTTACGTGGCTGTTACGGGCTTAGCAAGAACCGTTCTTACCTACGCATACAAAACCACAACAATTTTTAGTCAAGTATGTGTTGTTTTAACCATCACAAGGACCGGGCGTAGCCACACTCGATTCAACTAAAGTGAGAGAGACAGACACCCGCCAGTCACCTTTAAGCAACAAGTGCTCATAACGGTGAAACCAGTCTCGCGTAAGCGTACGCGTAATGTCGGTCCGGGCCGCTTCATCTCACAATACCGCTGAACCAAAGTATGACATGCTGGTAAGCAGTATGACTATTATCGCCCACAACTCACTTGTGTTCTACCCGTGCATATCATCTACGCATAGACCTGGCTCATGACGCCACTGTTGGGGAACATAGTATTTCAAAAAAAAAAAAATCCTACAATCACGCAAGATCTATCTACTAGATGCATTGAAACGAGAGGGGAGAGTGTGTCCACGTACCCTCGTAGACCGGGAGCGGAAGCGTCTACTGACGCGGTTGATGTAGTCGAACTTTGTTCGCGATCCAACCGATCAAGCACCAAACGTACGGAGCCTCTGTGTTCAGCACACGTTCAGTTTGATGACGTCCCATGAGCTCTTGATCCAGTAGAACTTCGTGGGAGAGTTTCGTTAGCACGACGGTGTGGTGACGGAGATGATGAAGCTACCGGCGCAGGGCTCCGCCTAAGCACTGCAACGATATGACAGAGGTGTGTTTCTGTGGAGGGGGCACCGCACACGGTTGGAAGAAATCAACTTGATCAACTTGTGTGTCTAGAGGTGCCCCCTGCCCTCGTATATAAAGGAGCAAGGGGGAAGGCCGGCCGGCCCCTATGGCGCGCCCTAGGAGAGCCACTCCTACTAGGAATAGGAATCCTATTCCTTGCAGGAGTCCACCAAGAGGGAGATGGGAAGGAAGGAGAAGGAGAGGGAGAGGGAAAGAGGGGGCGCGCCCCCTCCCCTAATCCAATTCGGACTCCCCTTGCGAGGGGGCGCGCCACCTCCTGGGCTGCTGCCCTCTCTTTGTCCTAAAGCCCACTCTGGCCCAATACTTTCCCCGGGAGGTACCGGTACCCCTCCAGCACTTCGGTTTAATCCGAAACTTTTCCGAAACACTTCCGGTGTCCGAATATAGTCGTCCAATGTATCAATCTTTACGTCTCAGACATTCCGAGACTCCTCGTCATGTCCGTGATCTCATCCGGGACTCCAAACTACCTTCAGCACATCAAAACTCATAAACTCATAATACCAACCGTCATCAAACGTTAAGCATGCAGACCCTACAGGTTCTAGAACTATGTAGACATGACCGAGACTCGTCTCCGGTCAATAACCAATAGCGGAACCTGGGTGCTCATATTGGCTCCTACATATTCTACGAAGATCTTTTATCGGTCAAACCGCATAACAACATATGTTGTTCCTTTTGTTATCGGTATGTTACTTGCCCGAGATTTGATCGTCGGTATCTCAATACCTAATTCAATCTCGTTACCGGCAAGTCTCTTTACTCGTTCTGTAATACATCATCTCATGACCAACTCATTAGTCATTTGCTTGCAAGGCTTATTATGATGTGTATTACTGAGAGGGCCCAGAGATACCTCTCCGACACTCGGATTGACAAATCCTATTCTTGATCTATGCCAACACCACAGACACTTTCGGAGACACCTATAGAGCATCTTTATAATCACCCAGTTACGTTGTGACGTTTGATAGCACACAAGGTGTTCCTCCGGTATTCGGGAGTTGCATAATCTCATAGTCATAGGAACATGTAAAAGTCATGAAGAAAGCAATAGTAGTAAAACTAAATGATCATAGTGCTAAGCTAACGGACGGGTCTTGTCCATCACATCATTCTCCTAATGATGTGATCTCGTTGATCAAATGACAACTCATGTCTATGGCTAGGAAACATAACCATCTTTGATCAATGTGCTAGTCTAGTAGAGGCATACTAGGGACATACTGTTTTGTCTATGTATTCACACATGTACTAAGTTTTCGGTTAATACAATTCTAGTATGAATAAAAGACATTTATCATGATATAAGGAAATACAAATAACATCTTTATTATTCCCTCTAGGGCATATTTCCTTCATCAGGCTGGCTAAACTCCGATGCGTCCGTCAGGGTAGCGCTGAGCCGGGCCATGGCGGCTTCCGAGGAGGACAAGCGGGCCGCCGGCCAAGCCGCAACCACTCGAGAGGTGGCGCTGAAGGACGCAAAGGGCGCCAAGGAGCGCTGTCGGTTGGTGGAGACCGAGCTGGAGACCATGCGCAACAAGTGCGCGGTAGAGGAGGAGAAGATGAAAGCCCGAGAAGACGCCGTAGCCAGTCATGACACCGAGTTGGAGCAGTCGGCGAGGGCGCAGGCTACAGAGTGCAGCTGCTTGGAGAAGCTGAAGCGGGAGGTGGAAGAAGAGAAGGCCCAGCTAAGAACCAAGGTGAAGGTTTTGGCCGAGGATCGCGCGGCCTTCAAGTCCCCAGAGGAGAGGTCCCGCCAAGTGTTGGGGGCACTCTACGAGAAGGGTTTGGAGAAACTGCTGGCGATGGATGACGAAGGCCCCGCCCAACCGCTTCCTTATCTTGTTATGGCGCTCGAGGGTGTCGTCAACGAGATCGGCCCCATGGTGGAGGGGGAAGCTCGCGCAGTTTCCTCCTCAGCCCTGACGCGCGTCTTCAGCCACCTGCATCTTCGTTATCCCAACGCCGACCTTGGTACACAGCTCGAGCCTGTGGATGAAGAGCGCTGCGAGGCTGCCGCTGAAGTCGTGCAGGGCCAGGTGGAGGCCTTGTTGAAGAAGTTCCTCGCCATCGACCCCGCACCTCTAGCCGACGGCATCGCCGATCCCATGGCCAAGGCCAACGACGCAGGCCATGGCAATGCCGCCGATGGAAAGGCGCTTCCTGACGACGGCGCCTAAGGCCGAAGAAGGGGCCTGCTGGTGGACGATGGTGCTCCTCCCTATTTTTACTTTCCTATGAACTTGCCTGCGACATGCGACGTGCCTGGTGGATGCGTTAAAACTTCTGTTTGGTGTTTGAAGAACAATTTGGCTTGTAATAATCGCTAGATATTCACTGTTCCTTCCTATTTGCTTTGTTGTTCTACGTCGACAAAGCCCGGTCATGCGCATACCTCAGCAGCCGCTGTCTCATCCGGATCGCCAGGACGAGGTCAGGGGGTGAGGGGCTACGTGGCCAGTTAGGCTCCTGAGTCGCGATGCTCAGGAGTCCTCCTTGACGTGCAAACAACCTCTAGGAAGGAAACGCAAAACCAGGCTTTAGCGTTCTATGTCAGCAGGGCCCGACCCCGCGCGTACCTCAGCCACCGCTGACTCGTCCGGATCACCAGGACGAGGCCAGGGGTGAGGGGCTATGTGGCCATTTAGGCTCCTGAGTCGCGATGCTCAGGAGTCCCCCTTGACATACGAACAACCTTTGGGAAGGAAATGCAAGAGCATGCCTTAGTGTTTTGCGTCGGCAGGGCCCGGCCCCGCGCGTACCTCAGCCGCCGTTGGGTCGTCCAGATCACCAGGACGAGACCAAGGGGTGAGGGGCTACATGACTAGTTAGGCCCTTGGATCACGATGCCTAAGGGTCCCCCTTGACGTACGAATAACCTTTGGGAAGGAAATGCAAGAGCAGGCCTTAGTGTTCTGCATCAGCAGGGCCCGGCCCCGCGCATACCTCAGCCGTCGTTGGGTCGTCCGGATCTCCAGAATGAGACCAAGGGGTGAGGGGCTACGTGACCTCATACCTATCCTCGCCGGGCTTTCGCTCCAGAGGGTTGCACGACGACCAGGTCCCCTGGGCATACGTCAGGCATGACCTGAGCGTAGCCCCCTTGCCCAACCCCCTCGTGCTACTCTCCAGAGGGGAAAGCAGCGCTGTGAGGCTAGTCACTGAGCCTGGTGGCTCCCTGAGGTTAAAGCAGCCGTGAGGCCACCCCCAGTTATTTATCACTAGCGCGGAGCATGGCGCTACCGTTCTTGCACATGCATAGCCGCTCCTCGACCGTGTCGACTATCAGCGCGGAGCATGGTGCTTCCACTGGCACGTGGGAGGGGACTCCCTACTGCGGAGAGCCCCCGGGGCGTGTACAACCCCGCCCTGACACGTGGCTTGCATGACAGGGCTAGACGAGGTGTATCTGGGCACCCGTGAGCCAGCACGGGACTCACGGGGCCCTACCTTAAGGTGGGTTGCGCCTGGTCATGATTGAGAGCGCCTGAGATGATCTTGCGAGATGGTTAGGCAACCTGCGCCGAGTGAATCCTCGAGGTTTCCACATGAGAAGGCCAGACACCAATGACCCTAGGAGGTGACGTAAACAGGGCCGAACCGCCAGACAGAGCTCAGCAGTTGGGGTTTATCGACGCTGCAGGGACGGACCCTAGCACAAACGCCGTGCCTAGTCTTCTCATGCGGATATCCTAAGGAAAGACAATTGGCGTGCGGCTCCCGTAGCGATGAGGCACCATGTCGTGCGCCCTTACCCACCTGTCCACACCCAGCTCATGCAAGGGCGAGGCACCAAGGACCATCGGAGGTGACGTACACGGGGCTGGCCCGCGAGCCAGAGCTCAGTCGCTTGGATTTGGCGACGCTGCAGGGACGGACCTGAGCATAGACGTCGTGTCTGTCCTTAATCGTGAGGCGGGTGCAGGCAGGTTAGTGAGGGTGTACAACGTTCATGGCAACGAAGTGCCGGTCCGGCAGGTAAATAATTTTAAAGCTACTAATGGGAAAGGTAATGCTAGTTCACGTAAAATGCAAGAACGACACATGCCACAGGGACGGACCCGGGCGGCCTAGGGATGATGCAGCCTGAGGGGCGCCCCCAACGAGGTAAGCTGAAGATGCAAGAAAGATACACGTTGTAGGGACAAGCCCATGCGACCTGGGAATAATGCAGCCCGAGGGGCGCTCCCAGTTGAACAAAACTGGAAAATGTCACCTAGCACAGTTGCTGAAGTGGTGCTGATGTAGCTGAAGACGCTCGATGCAGATGTCGTTTCTCATGAGCCGCCTGACTCCGGGGCCTCGTGAGGCTCCGGAGGTTACCAGAGCTCGCGAAGAACCAAGGACACCTCCACCAAGATCTCCTTATCCTGGCCTCGCGAGCCGCCAGGACTTCCCGCATGTGGCGATGGTGCAGGGCTGCCTGGTTCGGCAAGCCGAAGGGCATGCAAACGTAGCTATGAGGGGGACCCTCGCATCGGCCCACCTGAGATGGCCAGTAAAGCTCTTGAGACACGATCATGTTGAGTCTTGGGACGTTGATGCAGAGGCGCAGCCCGTCGCCCGAGCCTTGGGCGACGGCTGCACTCCGAGGTGTTGGGCGACGCTCGCCCCGCATTGCCCTTGGCACATGCAAGTCTTCGATGGTCTGGTTGATGAACTCCTGAGCGCTTGGTGCATCACGCCTTGAGGCCTCCGGAGGGAAATTTTTGGTGAAGCACGCCTCCACATGGTGCCCGAGCGCCTCCCTCGAGACATTGGCTAGGTCGGAGGCCCTCCAAAGGAGGGCCCCCGAGCCCAGCCCGAGGGGAGCACGGGCACGCCTTCCTATGCGAGGGAGGGAGGCGCCCCATCTCCGGGCGCAGGTCCTGAGGTGGTGACACTGCTCTCCTGAGGCCCCTGGTGCAGCAACTGCTTCTTCTTCTTGGGGACGGCCTCATGAGGGTAGATGGCACCATCATTGTATGGATCCTCGACCGCTGCAGCTTGGTAAGCGCGCTCAAGTGAGCACACCGCATCCTTTTCTTTGCAAGCGACGGTGATGTCACCGCCGCTTCCTGGCATCTTGAGAACGTTGTAGCTGTGGTGAGTCACCGCCATGAACTTGGCCAGGGCTGGGTACCCGAGGATGGCGTTGTACGGAAGATGAATGTGGGCGACATCGAAGTTGATGAGCTCGGTGTGGTAGTTGTCACGCCTGCCAAAGGTGACAGGTAGGCGAACCTGCTCTATCGGGGTGGTGGAGCCGCCAGTCACTCCTGAGAAGGGCTGGGTAGGCTATAGCTGATCGTATGGCACTTGGATGCTGTCGAACGTCTCGACGGACAAGACATTGAGCCCTGCACCGCCGTCGATGAGGGTCTTGGTGACTTGAACGTTGCTGATGATGGGTGAGCAGAGCAACGGGAGGGCGCCGGAAGTCGCCGCACACTTGAGCCGGTCTGCTGAGCTGGAGGTGATGGCGCACTTGGACCACCTGAGTGGGTGCATTTCTTCGAGCTTGGGGAGAGCCGCGTTTACTTCTCGGGCGAACTGCTTGAAGAAGCGCTGAGGGGCTGGGGCCTGCGCACCGCCCATGATGCAGGCGATGGCGCGAGGCTCCTGGAAGTCCCCTGCCCCCTCGTCCTGGTCGTCGTTCCTCCTTGGTGGTGGCAGCGGAGGGAGGCCGGCCTTGCCTTGAGGACGGTCCTCGCGAGGCTGGTCCCTCCAGGCACCCTCACGAGGCTGGTCCCCCCAGGCACCCTCGTGAGGCTGATCGTGCCAGCAGTCCTCATGAGGCTGATCACACCACTCTTGACTGGGGCCACGGTCGTCCCAGTGCCCCCCGGTCCGGCTTCCTCCACGGTCATAGCCCCGGTTGCTGTGCTCGGGGCATTGGCCGATGTGCCCTTCGTGGATGGCCTGAGCTCTTCACAGTCATTGGTGTTGTGGTTGTGCATGTTGTGGAAGGCGCAGAACGGACAACTACTCTTGGACGACTCCGGGTGGTCGCGGCCACGCTTCATCTCTGGTTCGGCCGCGAGCAAGTCCGCCCCTTTGCGCTTCACGTCCTTGCCCTTGGCCTTCTTGTCTTCAGGTTCAACGATGGGGAGCTCGACGAGGGAGAGGCGCCCCTCCTCAGCTCTGGCACACTTGGTCGTGAGGTTGAATAGCTCCATGGTCGTGCACAGATCTTCGTGGATGGCGAGCTCCTCCTTCATATTGACATCACAGATGCCATCTGAGAACGCTGAGATGATGGCCTCGTCCGTGACCTTGGGGATCTTGACGCGGACGCTGTTGAAGCGTTGGAGAACTTTTGCATAGTTTCTCCTGGTTGTTGCTTGATGCACCGCAGGTCACCTGGGGCCGGGGGGCGGTCGCGGGTGCCCTGGAAATTGGCGATGAACCGCTCACGTATCTCACCCCAGGAGGAGATCGATCCCGCGGGCAGGTTCAGGAGCCACGAGCGCGCGCCGTCCTTGAAAGCCATAGTGAACCAGTTCGCCATGACCTTCTCTCACCGCCGGACACCTCGATGCTTAGCTGATAGAGTTGCAAGAACTCAGCAGGGTCGGGGGTGCCGTCGTAGCGTGGAGGTAGGTCGGGATTGAACTTCCCGAGCCAGTTGACGTTGCGCAGCTCCGGGGCGAGGGCCTTGCAGCCTGCTGTTGATACCAGAGCTTGTCGCTGAGGTGGAGCTTGATCTTGGTTCCCGCGCGCCACCATGGCAGGGGGCGTACAGTTTTGACGCGGTGGTGGAGGGAGTGCTGGTGCTCCTCCTCGAGGCCGCTAGATCTCTTGGCAGCTTCGTTCTTCATGCACGGGCGCCCCGCGCGGTGGGTCGCGCCGCGGGGCCACGTGCCTTGGGTCGTGGATGACACCTTGATGCGGATGTGGTGGAGGTGCTTCATGGGCTACGTCACCTGCAGAGGGAGGCGGGTGAGGTAGCGAGAGGGATGTGCAGGAGAGCCCCTAGTGGCACAGACGAGCTCGGCGATGCGGTCGAGCCAGTCTTCATAGTGTTCGTCGACGGGGCGGTAATGCAGGAGCTCGCATGACATAAGCAACGCAGCCTGCGGGTCCGCGGGTCCACGACGAGCGTGGGACAACGAGCCTGCCAGAGTCAGCGACGAGGTGGCGGTGCGTCCGTCCTGTCGCATGGATGGGTGCAGGGACGAGGCTTGTTGCTCGTGCCTTGCCGGGCCGGCGGCGGTGTTGGCAGCTGGCGATGGCGAGCGGCAGGGAGGTTCGCCGGATGGAGCCGTCTGGGCAACGCGGGCAGCAAGGGTGGCCCGACGCTCAACACGGGCTTGGCGAGCGTCGGCCATGGAACCGGCGGGACGACAGAGCATGGATCAACGGAAGGGAAGCTTCGGCACACCCCTACCTGGCGCGCCAAATGTTGGATTCGTGGGTTTCGACAAACCCTTGAGGTTCGAACACTGGGGTGCGCACGACGATCTCTCCTTTCCATTCTAGTTCGCTCTCGCGTCAATTCCTAGGCCTAGCTCGACGAACCCGAAGAACAAGAGACACAAGGGTTTATACTGGTTCGGGCCACCGCTGTGGTGTAATACCCTAATCGAGTGTGGTGTGGTGGATTGCCTTGTAGGCTAAGGAAGAACTAGTACACGGGAAGAACAGTCTCCTAAGGATAGGTGTTCTTCTACTCGGTGGGTGTAAGGGTGGACTAAATGATCCTCCGTCTAAGGTTGGGTCAGCTCAAGATCAGATGTGATCCAGATCCTCCCCCTCTATGGTGGTGGCTAGTCCTATTTATAGTGGCCTGGGTCCTCTTCCCAAATATTGAGCGGGAAGGGATCCCACAACGGCCAAGTTTGAAGGCGGACAGCTAGTACAAGCTATCCTGACAAAAGGTGGTCTTCGCCTGCAAAAGGCTCTGGTGGTGACGTCGTCGTGGGCCCCGTGGTGACCTTCGCCCTGCCGTCTTGCTGGTCTTGGTCTTGCTGCACCAATATGGAAACCTTTGCCTGACGCCTCAGGACTCCTCGCCTGTGCTTGCCCCTTTAGCACCAAAGAGGAAATTGGCTCCCTGCACCTGGTGGCGCCCGCTGTCCTTGGTCGTCATGGCTCATGTCACGCAGATCTCGCGAGGTGTCCCTTGCGTTGATATCTCCGCTCCTCGGGAGCCAGCCTAGTGAGGCCGCCCCGGGGAAGGTCTTGCATTGTCCGCTTTGCGAGGCTTGGACCCTCGCAAGAGTCTTGAGTGGTTGCTGATGAAGATGGGCCGTACCAGGCCGCTAGATGAGCCACACTCTAGGACGCACGCAGACAAGTCTGGGTACCCTCGTTCCCAGAACGCCGACAGGAGAAATGTCGGATATGAACCCTAAATCGATCTCTATCCGGTAAATATAGCGGCAGAGGGGAGAATATACGGGCCGCTTCTAAAACATTGCGAGCTAGGCCTTTTTTACCAGATTTGTTCGGGCCAAAAAATGAGCGGATCCTATAAACTGTCGGGAGTTATAAGGACCGGTGAGTTTTTCTGACACAGTACAAACGCAAACATTCATACATACACACATACAATCATCTCTATGAATGCACGCACACACACTCTTGAGATTGACGAAGTCGCCACAGACGCCTTCGTAGTCACCGGGAACGCCTCCTCCCACTGAACGCACACCAATGTCAAGTATGGGACTTGAACTATCTGGGCAGGGGATACCATTTTCCTCGTGATAATCCAACCACAAGTTGGTTCACAGGTCCGGCGAGGTTTTACAATATCTGCTAGAGTTTCTCTAAGAGTGTCTTTGATCTTTTCTCTACCACACATTTGAACTTTGACCACTTTAATGGCCATACTTGATACAAGGGTAGAAGCAAACAAAAAAGCAGCGATTGATTTGTCTGTTGACACCAGATTTTGACATGACAAAAAATATCAAGATGATTGGTATCCGCTACGCAACTTTTATTCTTGTAGACATTGTTGAGCCTCCAAGTACAGAGTTTTGTAGGACAGCAACAAATTTCCCTTAAGTGGATGACCTAAGATTTATCAATCCGTGAGAGGCGTATGATGAAGATGGTCTCTGTGAAACAACCCTGCAATCAAATATAAGAAATCTCTTGTGTCCCCAACACACTCAATACAATGGCAAATTGTATAGGTGCGCTGGTTCAGCAAAGAGATGGTGATGCAAGTGTAGTGTGGATAGTAGATATAGGTTTTTATAATATGAAAATATGAAAATGGCAATGTAGCAAGTAACAAAACGGAGTACAAAGGGTATTGCAATGCTTGGAAACAAGGTCTAGGGTTCATACTTTCACTAGTGCAATCTCTCAACAGTGTTAACATAATTGAATCATATAACAATCCATCAACGTGCGACAAAGAATCACTCCAAATTTCTGTCGGGGAACGTAAGACAAAAATATGTATCAACCCCTATGCATAGATTACCCCAATGTCACCACGGGAATCCGCAAGTTGATTACCAAAACATACATCAAGTGACTCAATAGAATACCTGATTGTCACCACGGGTATCCACATGCAAAACATACATCAAGCAATCTCAAATCCAATATTCAATCCAGCATAAGAAAGCATCAAAAAGAGCAAGACTCAATTTGTCACAACAAGATAGAGAGGGAAGAACACCATATGATCCAACTATACTAACAAAGGCCATGGTTACTTCAAGATCGTGTCGGGTCAAGAACGAGAGAGAGAGAGAGAGAGAGAGAGAGAGAGAGAGAGAGAGAGAGAGAGAGAGATCAAACACATAACTACTGGTACATACCCTGAGCCACGAGGGCGAACTACTCCCTCCTCATCATGGAGACCACCAAGATGATGAAGATGGCCTCAAGTTATGATTTCCTCCTCCGGCGGGGTGCTGGAACAGGGCTTTGGTTGAGATCACTTTAGAACAGAGGCTTGCAGCAGCGCCCTGCAAGTTCTATGTTTCTTTCTGGGGTTTTCTATATTTACATGATTTTTACATCGATTTCACATCAGAGGGCCCACGAGGAAGCGACAAGCCCGGTAGGTGTGCCATAGGGAGCCCCTTGAGCTTGTCGTGTCCTCGTGGCTTTTCTCATGCTTCCTCGAAGCTTCGGGGGTCTCCTTTTGTCCATAAAAAAGACCTTAAATTTTTAGCCTAGTCCTAGAACTTTTATTTCTGCACAAAGAAACAAAACCACGTTGGTTCTACTGAAACAACGTCAGTTCGGGTTAGTTCCATTCAAATCATATAAAAGTGCACCAAAACCATATAAAATTGTTGTAAATATGGCATGAATGCTTCGTAAATTATAGATACGTTGGAGACATATCAATAGTCTCAAATGAAAAGATTTCATGAAATGTGTTTGTAGCGCGAAACTAAGGATTTTGATATTTGTGTCATATATTCATCAGAGATCGTATACAGTCTCGGCGGTCCAAACGAGGTGTCACAACAGCGGGCCTTCAGGATGATCAAACGTCTGACCCATGCCGAACGAAAGGTCAGACAAAAGGTTAGGGAGCACTGTGTCTCATTTAAAGTCGAGCAGTTGGCTACTCGGACATCCGCACAATGGTACGACTAAATTTCATGTTTCTACTGCTGAAGTTAGAAAAATATGCCAAAACACCCTCAAGATGTCTCCAAACCGAAAAATGTTCAACATGTAAGTTGTTCAACTCGCCTAAATGGATAATATTTCTTTTCGGATCATCTCGAACACAGGTCTTATAGAATTTTACAGCCCGAAAATGACACTGTTGTGTGGAGAAAACGGGCATGGTGTCCAGCCACGTCCCGTCGATGCTCGGTCCCGGTTAGGTTAAAATTTGATGATTTGGATGGAAATCCAAGCCTTTCTCTTACATGGGAAGTCCATTTGCCTCAGATATAGATGACTGGTGGCGGTCGATTGAATTACACATGATCTATCAAATTATCTACCACTTTTTTATCTTTTACCTTGAATTATTTTCTCCTTGTTTTTCTTCTTTTGTTCTTCGTTATTCATTGTTTTCCAGGGCAGCGAACCTCAAGGCCATAGGGGGTGATGGAGTTGACCTAGGGCAACCCATAGCCGTCGTGCGCCATAATGAGGTCCCTCCTAGGCGTGTGGGGTTTCAGGTTCTCAAAAGACCTCGTTAGAGTTTCTTGCATATCGTGCTCTCGGTGAGGCTCCTCCAGCAATGTGTCCTGCGTATTGCGCTCGACGCCAGTGGTACACAGTGACATGTTCGTGTGCGAACATTTTTTTGCGATTCCGCTAGGGATGAAGCTTTGATTGATCCATCGTGGTCGCTCTTGCTACGAGATCATCATCAAGTGGTTGCAATCTATGGAGGTATGTCAAAGTGCATCTAATCGCTAAGGTGGATTTTGGTAATTCATGTTGTCGATCTCGTTAAGACAGTCAAGCGCGGGCCTGATACGTCTCCAACATATCTATAACGTTTGATTGTTTCATGTTGTTATATTATCATTCTTGGATATTTTGCAATCATTTTATAGCAACTTTATATCATTTTTGGGACTAACCTATTGACATAGTGCCAAGTGTTAGTTGCTGTTTTTTGCTTGTTTTTTTACTTCACAGAATACCCCTATCAAACAGAGTCCAAATGCAACAAAGCTTTTTGGAGATGTTTTTGGACCAGAAGACAACTTGGGAGCCAAGGAAGCACCGAGGGGAAGCCCATGGGGCCCATGAGACACCAGGGCGCGCTAGGGGCCCAGAAGTGTCTCCACCACCGCCTTTTCTCTCTAGAAATCCTCATTGATGCCTCTTCGATAATGCGTGAGTAGTCCACCATAGACCTACGGGTCTGTAGGCAGTAGTTAGATGGATTCTTCTCTCTTTTGGATTCTCAATACAATGGTCTCTTGGAGATATATTTTTTACACATAATTGATATACAGATTGCCCACGTTTTCTTAATTGTTAAAAAAATTAGAGTTACAGAAGTATGACTAAAAAATACGTCTTTACAGACCATTCTGTTTTTGACACATTCTATTTTTGTTGCATTATGTGCTTATTTTGATGAATCTATGGATTGTATCGGGGGGTATAAGCCATGGTAAAGTTAGAATACGGTAGATATAATGTAATGACAAAAATTGAATGGATTTTCTATAGTACTTATAGTAAATAATGTTTTTATTATACTAAGGATCTCACGAGGTTTTGTTAAGTTTTGTGTGATTGAAGTTTTCAAGTTTTGGGTGAGATCGCGATGGATGAAGGAATAAGAAGTGAAAAGAGCCTAAGCTTGGGGATACCCATGGCACCCAAGATAATATTCAAGAAGTATCAAGCAACTAAGCTTGGGGATGCGTCGGAAGGCACCCCTCCTTTTTCTAATGACCATCGGTATTTTACTTGGAGATATTTTTTTATTCGTCACATGTCATGAGTTTTGCTTGGAGCGTCTTGTATCATATGAGTCTTTGCTTGTTTTGCTTTTTATTTTGTCACAAGTATCCTTGCTGGACACACCTATTATCACTTGTCATTGCACGAGAGTGTGGCGGTAATAGGGATGCCCAATCTTGAAATGCAAAAAGTACTACAAATAAATTCCTTTGTATGTGCTGTTATGGAAGGCACCTGTGAATTCGGCTAGCCAAATAATGGTGGAAAGGAAATAAACTTTATTTTATGTTTGGGAACCGCCTATGATTTACTTAGCATGGAAGATATTGGGAACTCTTAGTCGTTCTCGTTGATGATAAAAGCATGCCACCCAAAATAATTTTATCTCTCAATTTAAGCTTTGAGCTCTAGCACTTCTACAAATCCCTACTTCCCTGCGCGAAGGGCCTATCTATTTACTTTATGCAATTTTTATTTTATTTGAGCCATCTTATCTTATGAAGCACCAACTACGGAACACTATTATCACACTTGAGCATTGGATGTAGCTAATATTTGGACGCGCTGCATGAATGGATCAATTATTGAGCATAATAGACTAGGGATAACTTTCTTTAGCGTTGATATTTTGAAAGACATGGTTGCTTGTTGATATGCTTGAGTATTGAAATCTTCATGTCAAAACTAGACTATTGCTCTGAATCATCTAAAAGTCCAATTGTCGATGCTACAAAAGAAAAGAATATGTGATGAACATGTTAGGCAACATTCCACATCAAAAATTCTGTTTTTATAATTTACCCACTCGAGGACGAGTAGGAATTAAGATTGGGGATGCTGATACGTCTCCAACGTTAATCATTTTATAGCAACTTTATAACATTTTTGGGACTAACCTATTGACAAAGTGACAAGTGTGAGTTGCTATTTTTTCCTTGTTTTTTGCTTCGCAGAATATCCCTATCAAACGGAGTCCAAGTGCAAGGAAACTTTTTGGAGATGTTTTTGGACCAAAAGACAACTTGGGAGTCAAGGAAGCACCTGGGGGAGGTCCGTGGGCCCACAAGACACTAGGGTGCGCCAGAGGCCCGTGGGCCTGATACGTCTCCATCGTATCTATAATTTTTTTATTGTTCCATGCCAATATTCTACAACTTTCATATACTTTTGGCAACTTTCTATATTATTTTTTGGACTAACATATTGATCCAGTGCCCAGAGCCAGTTCCTGTTGCATGTTTTATGTTTCGCAGAAAACCTAAATCGAACGGAGTCCAAACGGGATAAAAACGGACGGAGAATATTTTTGGAATATTTGTGACATATGGTAAGAAGAATCAACGTGAGACGGTGCCCGAGGGGGCCACGAGGCAGGGGGGCGCCCCTGACCCTCGTAGGCACCCTGTAAGGCGGTTGTTGCTCTTCTTTGGCCGCAAAAAAGCTAATGTTTGGGAAAAAAAATCTGGGCGAAGGTTTCAGTCCAATCGGAGTTACGGATCTTCACATATATATGAAACGGTGAAAGGGCAGAATCGGAGAACGCAGAAACAGAGAGAGACAAAGAGACATATCCAATCTCGGAGGGTCTCTCGCCCCTCCCACGCCATGGAGACCATGGACCAGATGGGAAACCCTTCTCCCATATAGGGAGAAGGACAAGGAAGAAGAAGAAGGAGGGGGGCTCCCTCCCCCTCGCTTCCGGTGGCACCAGAGTGCCGTCGGGGCCATCATCGTCACGGCAATCTACACCAACAACTTCACCGCCATCATCACCAACTCTTCCCCCCACTATGCAGCATTGTAATCCCTCTTCTACGTGCTGTAATCTCTACTTAAACATGGTGCTCAACGCTATATATTATTTCGCAATGATGTATGGCTATCCTATGATGTTTGAGTAGATCTGTTTTGTCCTATGGGTTAATTGATGATCGTGATTGGTTTGAGTTGCATGTTTTATTATTGGTGCTGTCCTATGGTGCTCTCCGTGTCATGCAAGCGTGAGGGATCCCCGTTGTAGGGTTTGCAATATGTTCATGATTTGCTTATGGTGGGTGGCGTGAGTGACAGAAGCACAGACCCGAGTAAGTAGGTTGTTTGCGTATGGGAATAAAGAGGACTTGATACTTTAATGCTATGGTTGGGTTTTACCTTAATGATCTTTAGTAGTTGCGAATGCTTGCTAGAGTTCCAATCATAAGTGCATATGATCCAAGAAGAGAAAGTATGTTAGCTTATGCCTCTCCCTCAAATAAAATTGCAATAGTGATTACCGGTCTAGTTATCGATTGCCTAGGGACAAATAACTTTCTCGTGACAAAAAGCACTCTACTAAAACTAATTTAGTTGTGCCTTTATCTTAACAGCCCCTAGTTTTATTAACGCGCTCTTTATATTCTTGCAAAACTATCCCACAAAAACCACAAAGAATATAAAGAGTGTATCTAAGAGGGCTTGATATCCAAGAGTACTTTGAATATCCAACTAGTTCATACCAATCCTTAGAGGAGTCGAGGGCTTGATATCCAAGAGTATCTACCCTATAAGGGGTCTTGAATCCACCAGGGGATCTTCTCACATGGAGGCCTTCATCTCCATGGGAGAGCTAGTGGGATGAGCAAAACTCAATCTCTAGATGTGAGCTATCACTTTGCTAACTTTGGTTCGTCCAGCTGAAGGGGTATATATAGTCTAGGGGAGAGAGAGGGGGATACATGGGTCAAAACCTGAGTAGCTATGCACAGGCAGGTTTCAGACGTTCAGATGTTATCGGTCGTCCGGTGTCTCACGAGGGACCGAACGTCGGTGCGGGTCGGACTTCCAATGTTTTGGCTCAGGTGAAGCGATGCCAGATTTCTGGAGGATGTCGGAGGTCCGGAGGCTAGGTCGTCTGGAGGGTGTTGATTTTCTGGCGTTGGGGTACTAGACACCGTGTGTCGGATTTCTCGAGGGAAATGGTCGTCCGGCTGCTCGGGAGTGTCAGATGTCCGGTACTTGTCGGTCGTTCGGTCGTTGTAGCGTTCCTCGGCTGGCCCTACTGGTTGGCTGATCTGCAATGCACCAGACGTTTAGTGTTTGGCGGTCATCTCGTGCCTGTAGCTTGCTGATAGCTCCCTCTCTGGCTTCTCACGCTTGGTTTCCTCATCGTCTTGCCCATTGTGTGTAGCTGCTCCATGACCTTCCTCCGAGTACCTAATCACGTATAGTGTGTCCGCTTGAGGTAGTAGCCATGTCTCACATGTGGAATGTGTAAGTTCGAAGAGGTGCGAGTTCAGCTCAGTTTCAATAGGCCTTGAACGAGCACTGGTCATTTGTCCACTTGGTGTCTTGGGAGACGAAGGTACGTCCATGGGGATGACCGTCAGATGCTCCGCATCCTCCCTTGGAAAGATCCGACCTCGGATCAATAACCTCATCACCATGGAAGGGAGATAGGTCCATAACGTTAAAGATATCGCTCACGTTTTACGTGTCACGTGGGATGCCAATCTTGTAGGCATTGTTGGTGTAGCGTGCTAGCACCTTGAAAGGTCCATCATCTCGAGGTAGAAGCTTTGACTTGCGCTCGTTGGGGAAGCGTTCTTTGCGTAGGTGTAGTCACACAAGATCTCCGGGGTTGAACACCATGGGGCGCTTGTTGATGTTGAACTTGTTAGCGAGGCGTTGTACTTGGCGCTCGATCGTGTGCCTTGTATCTTCCTGCACCTTCTTGAGATAACTTCCTCTTGCGGTTGCGTCCATGTTGGTTATCTATTGTAGCGGTAGCGGGAGAATGTCCAATGGTGACAATGGGTTGAAACCATAGACGTCCTCGAAGGGGGGCTTGCCGATTGTAGAGTGTCATTCTTGGTTGTAGGTGTACTCGGTGATGGGCAAGCATTCCTCCCACTCCTTGATGTTTTTCTTGATCAAAACACGAAGAAGGGTAGAGAGTGTCTGCATGGTGACCTTTGTTTGGTATTTGTTTTGTGGATGGTATGACGAAGAGAAGAGTAGCTTGATTCTGAGCTTGGCGCATAGTGTCTTCCAAAAGTAGCTTAGGAACTTGGCATCGCGGTCCGATACGATAGTCTTGGGCACTCCATGCAGATGCAAGATTTCCCTACAAAAGAGATTTGCAACATGTGAAGCATCATCTATATTGTTGCAAGGAATAAAATGTGCCATCTTAGAGAAACGGACTACAACGACAGATACCGAATCTTTGCAATTTTTAGTTCTAGGCAAACCAAGCACAAAGTCCATACTAATATCTTCCCATGGGTGGTTCGGAATAGGAAGTGCCATATGTAGGCCACGAGATTGAGCTTGTGACTTAGCTTTGCGGCATGTGATGCACCGGTTGGTGTAGCGTGCACCCATGAGCCTTGCTACTTCTCAAGCTTGCATTGTATTCCCTCGAAGAGGAAAGGGTGATGCAGCACAGTAGCGTAAGTATTTCCCTCAGTTTTTGAGAAAAAAGGAACCAATCTAGTAGGAGAACACACGCGAGTCCCTCACACCTGCACAAACAAATAAGAACTTCGCAGCCAACGCGATAAGGGGTTGTCAATCCCTTTACGGTCACTTACGAAAGTGAGATCTGATAGATAGGATAGTTTGATATTTTTGGATATAAGAACAGAAAGTAAAAGCGGAAAAGTAAAGTAGATTGTAGATTGATATGTTGAGAATAGACCCGGGGCCCATAGTTTTCTCTAGTGGCTTCTCTCATGATAGCGGTATTCTACGGTGAGTAAACAAATTACAGTCGAGCAATTGATAGAAAAGCAAATACTTATGAGACTATCTAGGCATGATCATTATATATAGGCATCATGTCCGAGACAAGTAGACCGAAACGATTCTGCATCTACTACTATTACTCCACACATCGACCGCTATCTAGCATGCATCTAGAGTATTAAGTTCATAAGAACAGAGTAACGCCTTAAGCAAGATGACATGATGTAGATGGATAAACTCAAATAACATGATATAAACCCCATATTTTTATCCTCGATGGCAACAATACAATACGTGTCTTGCTGCCCCTACTGTCACTGGGAAAGGATACAGCAAGATTGAACCCAAAGCCAAGCACTTCTCCCATTGCAAGAACTATAGATCTAGTAGGCCAAACCAAACCAATAATTCGAAGAGACTTGCAAGGATATTATAATCACACCTAAAGATTTTAGAAAAGAACCAAATATTTCTCATAGATAATCTTGATCATAAACCGACAATTCATCGGATCTCGATAAACACACCGCAAAAAGAGATTACATTGAATAGATGTCCTCAAAGACCGAGGAGAACTTGGTATTGAGATCCAAAGAGAGAGAAGAAGCCATCTAGATACTAGCTATGGACCCGAAGGTCTGTGGTAAACTACTCACAACTCATGGTGAGGCGATGATGATGATGTAGAAGCACTCCATGGTAGATCCCCCCTCCGGCGGGGCTCCAGAACAGGCCCCAAGATGGGATCTCACGGGAACAGAAGGTTGCGGTGGTGGAACTAGGGTTTTTTCTTCTCTCCTGATGGTTTCGGGCTACGTAGGTATATATAGGAGGAAGGAGGGCACCGGGGGCCAAACGTGGGGCCCACGAGGCAGGGGGCGCGCCCTATAGGGGGGGCGCGCCCCCACCGTTGTGGACGCCACGTGTTCCCTACTCCGTGGTTCTCAAATCTCCCGTGCATATTTCGCTCCAAAAATATCTCTCCCGAAGTTTCATCCCGTTTGGACTCTGTTTGATATTCCTTTTCTGTAAAACCCCGAAATAGGAAAAAACAACAATTTGAACTGGGCCTTTGGGTTAATAGGTTAGTCCCAAAAGCAATATAAAAGTGTATAACAAAGCCCATTAAATATCCAAAACATCATAAATAATAGCATGGAACAATAAAAAAATTATAGATACGTTGGAGACGAATCAAGCATCCCCAAGCTTAATTCCTTCTCGTCCTCGAGTAGGTAAATGATAAAAACAGAAATTTTGATGTGGAATGCTAACCAACATAGTTTTCAATGTAATTCTCTTAATTGTCGTATGAATGTTCAGATCTGAAAGATTCAAGACAAAAGTCTATTGACATAAGAAATAATAATACTTCAAGCATACTAACAAAGCAATCATGTCTTCTCAAAATACTATGGCTAAAGAATATTATCCCTACAAAATCATATAGTCTGGCTATGCTCCCTCTTCATCACACAAAATATTCGTATCATGCACAACCCCGGTTTCAGCCAAGCACTTGTTTTCATACTCTATTCTTTCAAACCTTTCAACTTTCACGCAATACATGAGCGTGAGCCATGGATATAGCACTGTGTGGAATAGAGTGGTGGTTGTGGAGAAGACAAAAATGAGGGAGATAGTTTCACATCGACTAGGCGTATCAACATGCTATGGAGATGCCCATCAATAGATAGCAATGTGAGTGAGTAGGGATTGCCATGCAACGGATGCACTAGAGCTAAATATGTATGAAAGCTCAACAAAAGAAGCTAAGTGGGTGTGCATCCAACTTGCTTGCTCACGAAGACCTAGGGCATTTGAGGAAGCCCATCGTTGGAATATACAAGCCAAGTTCTATAATAAAAATTCCCACTAGTATATGAAAGTGACTAAACATGAGACTCTCTATCATGAAGAACATGGTGCTACTTTGAAGCACAAGTGTGGAGAAAGATAATAGCAATTGTCCCTTCTCTCTTTTCTTTTATTTTTTTTGGAGGGGCTTTCTCCCTTTTTTATTTTTTATTTAGCCCTATCTATTTTTTTTGGGCCATCTCCTCTTTTTTTATTTGGCCTTTACTCACATGGGACAATGCTCTAATAATGATAATCATCACACTTTTATTGATTTACAACTCGATATTACAACTCGATACTAGAACAAAGTATGACTCTATATGAATGCCTCCGGCGGTGTACCGGGATGTGCAATGAATCAAGAGTGACATGTATGAAAAGTTATGCATGGTGGCTTTGCCACAAATACGATGTCAACTACATGATCATGCATGACAATATGACAATATGAAGCGTGTCATATGAACGGAACGGTGGAAAGTTGCATGGCAATATATCTCTGAAGGGATATGGAAATGCCATGATAGGTAGGTATGATGGCTGTTTTGAGGAAGATATATGGTGGCTGTTTTGAGGAAGGATATATAGTGGGTGTATGGTACCGGCGAAAGTTGCGCTGTACAAGAGAGGCTAGCAATGGTGGAAGGGTGATAGTGCGTATAATCCATGGACTCAACATTAGTCATAAGAAATCATATACTTTTTGCAAACATTTACGAGTCATCAAAACAAAGCAATCAACGTATGCTCCTAGGGGGAGGTTGGTAGGAGTTAACCATCGCGCGCCTCCAACCTCCACACAAAGGATGACACTCTACAAATACCTCATGCTCTAACTTCGTGACATAGCGGTTTACCATACGTGCATGCTACGGGAATCACTAACTTTAACAGAAGTATTTCTCAATTTCATAATAACTCAACTAGCATGACTCTAATATTACTATCCTCATATCTCAAAACAATTATCAAGCATCCAACTTCTCTGCATATTCAATGCCCTTAATGTGAAAGTTTTTACTACATTTATCTTGGATGCCTATCATGTGAAGGCTAGTTTTATAGCCAAAGCACATTACCATGCTGTTTTAATGGACTCTCAAATAGATATAAGTGAGGCATGAGAGATCAACAATTTATACAAAATATAATTACCACCGTGCTCTAAAAGATATAAGTGAAGCACTAGAGCAAAAACTATTCGACTCAAAAGATATAAGTGAAGCACATAGAGTGTTCTAACAATTCCTAGGTCATATTTCTCTCTCTCAAAAAGGTGTGTCCAGCAAGGATAATTGTGTCAAACTAACAAGCAAAGACTCAAATGATACATGACGCTCCAAGTAAAAACTCATATCATGTGTGAATAAAAATATAGCTCCGAGTATAGTTACCGATAGATGAAGACGAAAGAGGGGATGCCTTCCCGGGGCATCCTCAAGCTTAGGCTTTTGGTTGTCCTTGAATTTTACCTTGGGGTGCCTTGGGCATCCCCAAGCTTAGGCTCTTGCCACTCTTTGTTCCATAGTCCATCAAAGCAATACTCAAAACTTGAAAACTTCACAACACAAAACTTAGACAAAAATCTCGTGAGCTCCGTTAGTATAAGAAAACAAACCACTACTCAAAGGTACTGCAATGAACTCATTCTTTGCTTATATTGGTGTTAAACCTATTGTATTCCAACTTATCTATGATTCATATCCTCCAATACTACTCATAGATTCAGCAAAATAAGCAAACAACACACGAAAAACAAAATCTGTCAAAAACAGAACAGTCTGTAGTAATTTGTAAGTTTCTCATACTTCTGTAACTCCAAAAAATTGAAATAAATTGGTAAACGTGAGGAATTTGTCTATTAATTATCTGCAAAAAGAATCAACTAAATAGCACACTCCAGCAAAATCTGGTGACCATTCTAGCGAGCGCCAACGATTCTGTTTTTCACAGCAAGATCATATAAACTTCACACAAGTCTTCCCAAAGGTTCTACTTGGCACAAACACTAATTGAAACACAAAACCACATCTAAACAGAAGCTAGATGCAATATTCATTCCTAAACAGAAGCAAAAGCAAATAAAATAAAATTGGGTTGCCTCCCAACAAGCTCTTTCTTTATAGCCATTAAGATAGGCTTGAGAATTCAATGATGCTTACATGAAAGATAAGAATTGAAGCACAAAGAGAGCATCATGTAGCATGTGAAAATCACATCTAGGTCTAACATACTTCCTATGCATTGGCATTTTATAGGAAAACAAATTACCTAGACAAGCAGGATCTAGCATATGCAAGGAAGAAGAAAGAAACAAGATCAATCTCAACATGAAGAGAGGTAATTTAGTGACATGAAGATTTCTACAACCATATTTTCCTATCTCGTAATAATTGCATGTAGGATCATAAGCAAATTCAACAATATAGCTATCACATAACATATTGTCCACATGATCCATATGCATGCAAAGTTGACACTCTTCCAAAATAGTGGGATTAACATTAACTAAAGTCATGACCTCTCCAAACCCACTTTTATCAAAGATTTCATAAGATTGAACATTCTCCAAATATGTGGGATCTAAAGTTGACACTTTTCCAAAGCCACTTTCAATATTATTGCAAACATTATCAATCTCAGATTCATCATGGGGGTTAAATAAATTTTCAAGATCATAAGAAGCATCACCCCAATCATGATCATTGCAACAAGAAGTGGACATAGCAATACTAGCATCCCCAAGCTTAGGGTTTTGCATATCATTAACACAATTTACATCAATAGAATTTATAATAACATCATTGCAATCATGCTTTTTTATTTAAGGAGCTATCATGAATCACTTTTTCTTTTAATAATTCCTCACAATTTTCAGATTCATGAATTTCAAGCAAAACCTCATAAAGATAATCCAGTGCATGCATCTCACTAGCAATTTGTTCAACATAATTGGATCTATTAATGAGATTAGCAAGCAGATGAGGATCCATAATTTAGCAAGCGAAGATGCAAGCTAATAGAGGGCACATGGCAACACAAGCAAACAAAAGGCAAGCGAACAGTAAACACACGGAAAAGAAGGGCGAATAAAACGGCAAGGGTGAAGTGGGGGAGAGGAAAACGAGAGGCAAATAAATGTAATGCGAAGGATAAGGGTTTGTGATAGGTACTTGGTATATGACTTTTGCGTAAGCCTCCCCGGCAATGGCGCCAGAAATTCTTCTTTCTACTTCTCGAGCTTGCGTTGTATTCCCTCGAAGAGGAAAGGGTGATGCAGCACAGTAGCATAAGTATTTCCCTCAGTTTTTGAGAACCAAGGTATCAATCCAGCACAAGACCACGCGCGAGTCCCTCGCACCTACACAAACAAATAAGAACTTCGCAGCCAACGCGATAAGGGGTTGTCAATCCCTTTACGGCCACTTACGAAAGTGAGATCTGATAGAGATGATAGTTTGATATTTTTGGTTATAATAACTGAAAGTAAAAGCGGAAAGGTAAAGTAAATCGTAGATTGATATGTTGACAGTAGACCCGGGGGCCATAGTGTTCTCTAGTGGCTTCCCTCATGATAGCGCTATTCTACGGCGGGTAAACAAATTACTGTCGAGCAATTGATAGAAGAGCGAATAATTATGAGACTATCTAGGCATGATCATTATATATAGGCATCACGTCCGAGACAAGTAGACCGAAACGATTCTGCATCTACTACTATTACTCCACACATCGACCGCTATCCAGCATGCATCTAGAGTATTAAGTTTATAAGAACCGAGTAACACCTTAAGCAAGATGACATGATGTAGAGGGATAAACTCAAATAACATGATATAAACCCCATCTTTTTATCCTCGATGGCAACAATACAATATATGTCTTGCTGCCCCTACTTTCACTGGGAAAGGACATCGCAAGATTGAACCCAAAGCCAAGCACTTCTCCCATTGCAAGAACTATATATCTAGTAGGCCATACCAAACCAATAATTCGAAGAGACCTGCAAGGATATTATAATCATACATAAAGAGTTCAGAAAAGAACCAAATATTTCTCATAGATAATCTTGATCATAAACCCACAATTCATCAGATCTCGACAAACACACCGCAAAAAGAGATTACATCGAATAGATGTCCTGGAAGACCGAGGAGAACTTGGTATTGAGATCCAAAGAGAGAGAAGAAGCCATCTAGATACTAGCTATGGTCCCGGAGGTATGTGGTAAACTACTCACAACTCATGGTGAGGCAATGATGATGATGTAGAAGCACTCCGTGGTAGATCCCCCCTCTGACGGAGCTCCGGAATAGGCCCGAAGATGGGATCTCACGGGAACAGAAGGTTGCGACGGTGGAACTAGGTTTTTCTTCTTCTCTCCTGATGGTTTCGGGGTACGTAGGTATATATAGGAGGAAGGAGGGCACCGAGGGCCAAATGTGGGGCCCACGAGGTAGGGGTGCGCCCTATGGGGGGGGCACCCTCGTGGACGTCACGTGTGCCCTACTCCGTGGTTCTCAAGTCTCCTGTGCGTATTTTGCTCCAAAAATATCTCTCCTGAAGTTTCATTCCGGTTGGACTCCGTTTGATACTCCTTTTCTGTAAAACCCTGAAATAGGCAAAAAACAACAATTTGGACTGGGCCTTTGGGTTAATAGGTTAGTCCCAAAAATAATATAAAAGTGTATAACAAAGCCCATTAAACATCCAAAACATCATAAATAATAGCATGGAACAATAAAAAATTATAGATACGTTGGAGACGTATCAAGCGTGCGATGTCACAAAACATCTTTGTCTAGTATTAGTTGTTGGAGAACGTGGCGAAGGTATTGTCGCAGCCGAAATGTCCCATAAGTCCTCTATCATGAGCTTCTTGCAAAGGCAAAAAATGAAGAGAAGACTCGGGTGCACAAAGTTTGTTAACCCACATAAGATGGCCATCCTGAAGATAATATCTCTACCAATAAGTGTTAGATTGACATTTGGCAAAAGGAATCACAAATGAAGTGGCATGCACATGCAAGTCTTTAATGTGCTCAAATCCAATAACATTCAATTGAAGTTGAGTTACTAACAAGCATTTGTGGGAAAGAGCGGCTCTCACTATATTTTTGAAAGTGTGGGTTTAACCTCAAACGGGGGAGGGGTGAATGGGAGATTTTTAGAAATTCATCAAATTTAGATGAATTTGACGAAGATAGAGTGAAGAAATGGAAACAGAGGCGAGACCAATTCATCACATGAAAGTAAAACATGCATACAAGATAGATGCAGGTGAAGAACATGCGATCATACAAGTATTCATGCGTAGACAAGATGAACTGAAGAAATGAAAGGCAACATGATGAAAGTCTTCAGTTCAAATTCTTCAAAATGTAGATCATAGATTCTTTAGCAACGGAAATACAGAAAGTAAAGGGTTGAGGAATTTGAAATCAGGTTGGCTCGATGATGACATAATGATTTGGTAAGACTAGTTCCAGTTGTTGTATCGACTGTATGTCTTGTTGAGGCGGCTTGAGATTGAACTTCTAAGACACTTAGTCTTCACCATATTCCTCTTAGGCTAAGGACACAGTAGACCTCGCCTAGTCACGCGTGGTAAGTCTTCAAGGTAGACTTCCAAAACCTTCAGAGACTTGTTCACCGGCACACCACAATTACTCTTGGGAACTCAGAACTTGACACCTAACCACATGGAAGAATGTCAATATTCAAAGGTAACAGGTGTCGGATCACACAAATCGATCTCTTCAGTGATGCTCAATCACTTTGGCTCTGGTTGGGTTTTTCCTCACTTAGGTTTCTCACAATGTCGTTAGAGGACGGTTGCTCTCAAATGACAAGTGTCAATCTCACTCTAGAGCAGCCAACCAACAAGTGGTTGTTGGGGGCCGCTATTTATAGCCAGGGGAACCCGACATGAATTGTCATAAACGCCCCTACTGACATGACCATTGCCAGGATAAGGATCCACTCGACAGTTGGCACTCATCGCAACAACCGTTGGAAATTTGGACTCTCACGGTAGGCAGATCGGTGAAATCCCAACTCCTCACTCTGACCAATTTCATCAACGACCAGAAGAACTTCCTCTCCGTCGCTAGCAAATTCGTCAGCACTGCCAGAGACTTCCAAAATCTTCACCTCGAAGAAGTAGGTCTTGAATAGGTTTTCAGGATCACTTCAGAAATACGATTATGTATCACATATACCCCTTTAACAATATGGTGTTTCCTATGAATCAAATAAGAAGAAATAAACTATGAAAACAAAAGTGTTCAAACTTCCAATTCTTCACTTCAATTTCTTCAAATGCCGCACCAAATTCTTCACTTAAAGAAATATATTTTTAGCGGTCATCTTTTATCGATTAAACCAAATCTTCATGGACTATAACTTATGTGTACACTCACAAACACATTAGTCCCTTAACCCATTTGTCTTCAATACTCCAAAACCACTAAGGCCTTGTTTGGTTAAACCTCTCCTGGAGAGGTTTGGAGGGGATGGAGGGGGATTTTGACTTGTAGGGGGTCCAATCCTCCCCCAATCCACTCCAATCCCCTTCGAATCCCCTCCAACCGAACAAGCCCTAAGGGGCACTAGATGCACTTACAATCCCCCTTTTTTGGTGACTGATGACAAATTGGTTAAGTTTTCAATGGGGGTAAATAATAGAAGTGTAAGGACAAAGTATGAAGAATTTGATTACATGATATAGAGGAATCCCCCTGAAGATGTGCATATGATGAATCTGCTTTGGATTGCAAATGAACATGACATGATGAAATTGTGGAGATCTCCCCATATATCTTGGAATCTAATCACGCATCAATCATATGATATGAAGAAATTGAAATGCATGATGAAAATGGGTGTTTGATGAAATACAATATGCATGCACACACATATATCATTGAAGTAAAAGCATGCAATAAGGAGTTCAAAAATGTCAGACCACCAACAGACTTAAGTTACAACTCATCGTAGAAACACGCCAGAAGAACCAAGAGTTGCAACTTAAACAAAAACAACCAATATAAGATAGACCCGCTTGTAGACTAACTCAAATCCCCCCATTGTCATCAAAATGACCAAAAGGAGACAAAATCGAGAACTAACACCCCTAAAGAATATCATCTCAAATAGGTGGAGGAGCACCAGCATCGGTGTCAGCATCACATGAAGCAGAGGGGCCTATTCCAGTGTCTTCAATGTTCTCATTTTCATCAGTTGAGCGCGATGGACGCACAAGCGGAGGAACTTGGACTTTCTTGAACTTCCTCTTGGGTGGAGACGACCAATTGAAGTTTTGTTCGAATCCCATCCCTTCAAATTCTTCAGTTGTCTTTAGATGTGAAAGTATGGCCCAACTATCGTCGAAGATCTCATGGCCATAGTAGTGATTTTTTCGCACTGAGTTCTGCATCACTGTCATATTAGCAAGAATCATAGCATGCTAATGCATGACCCAATCGTGGTTCCTATCCACGTTTTGATGTAAACCGATAAGGAGCTCATGGCCAGTCATCACACGAGGTGCTTCACTCTGAGGAAATTGATGTGAAGCATTTGCTGCAGTGTCATGGCTTGCAGTTTCTTCACCCGTCGATCGTGATGCAGGTTGGTGGAATTTTCAATTAAGGGAATGTGTTCCTTCATTAATGGAGCCTTGCCTTTTCCAGGGACTGATGAAATTGTGTTTTGAAGAATTTCGATAGCCGACAAGAAGCTGAGATGGTTTTGACAGTAAGCCTTGTAGTTGATTGAAGTCCGGGATCTGATGAATCTCATAATCCATGGTGCGTATGATGAGGCACGACCTCGGATGTGCCGCTGATTAGGTCCAATCTTTTACAATACAATATCTTTCTAGATCCACCGATAAAACACACTCCCAATTACACGAGCAATACGCATAACCCGAAGCAGGGGCGACGACGACCAACGAACAATCCCTCAACACACGAGGAACCTGCCGCCGAAGTAGACATAACCAACACGCAACCCATCGAGAACGATGAACCTCGAGCCAAGTGCAACTTTCATGCAGAAAAATCGCAAAAAATAAATATGAACGACACCCAAAGAGGGCCGCTTAATGATACGTCTCCAACATATCTACTTTTCCAAACATTTTTGCCCTTGTTTTGGACTCTAACTTGCATGATTTGAATGGAACTAACCCGAACTGACACTGTTTTCCGCAGAATTGCCATGGTGTTATTTTTGTGCAGAAATAAAAGTTCTCGGAATGACCTGAAAATCTATGGAGAATATTTTTGGAATATATAAAAAATACTGGCGAAAGAATCAAGACCAGGGGGCCCACACCCTGTCCACGAGGTTGGGGGGCGCGCCCACCCCCCTGGGCGCGCCCCTGTCTTGTGGCCCCCCTGAGGCTCCACCGACCCAGACTCCACTCCATATATTCACTTTTGGGGAGAAAAATATCAAAGAGAAGGATTCATCGCGTTTTACGATACGGAGCCGCCGCCAAGCCCTAAACTCTCCCGGGAGGGCTGATCTGGAGTCCGTTCGGGGCTCCGGAGAGTGGAGATCGTCGTCATCATCATCATCAACCTTCCTCCATCACCAATTCCATGATGCTCACCGCCGTGCGTGAGTAATCCCATCGTAGGCTTGCTGGACGGTGATGAGTTGGATGAGATTTACCATGTAATCGAGTTAGTTTTGTTAGGGTTTGATCCCTAGTATCCATTATGTTCTAAGATTGATGTTGCTATGACTTTGCCATGCTTAATGCTTGTCACTAGGGCCCAAGTGCCATGATTCAAGATATGAACCTATTATGTTTTCATGAATATATGTGAGTTCTTGATCCTATCTTTCAAGTTAATAGTCACCTACTATGTGTTATGATTTGGCAACCCCGAAGTGACAACAATCGGGACCACTCCTGGTGATGACCGTAGTTTGAGGAGTTCATGTATTCACTAAGTGTTAATGCTTTGGTCCGGTACTCTATTAAAAGGAGGCCTTAATATGCCTTAGTTTCCAATAGGACCCCGCTGCCACGGGAGGGTAGGACAAAAGATGTCATGCAAGTTCTTTTCCATAAGCACGTATGACTATATTCGGAATACATGCCTACATTATATTGATGAACTGGAGCTAGTTTTGTGTCACCCTATGTTATAACCATTGCATGAGGAATCGCATCTGACATAATTATCCATCACTGATCCAATGCCTATGAGCTTTTCACATATTGATCCTTGCTTAGTTACTTTACCGCTGCTACTGTTACAATCACTACAAAACTGCTACTGTTACTTTTGCCACCGTTACCGTTACTTCCATACTACTTTCCTACTAAGTAATTTGCTGCAGATATTAAGTCTTCCAGGTGTGGTTGAATTAACAACTCAACTACTAATACTTGAGAGTATTGTTTGGATCCCCTTGTGTCGAATCAATAAATTTGGGTTGAATGCTCTACCCTCGAAAACTATTGCGATCCCCTATACTTGTGGGTTATCAAGACTATTTTCTGGTGCCGTTGCTGGGGAGCATAGCTATATTCTTTGAGTCACTTGGGATTTATATCTGTTGATCACTATGAAGAACTTGCGAGATGAAAAAACCAAGATCTTTCCCTCAACTACGAGGGGAGGTAAGGAACCGCCATCTAGCTCTGCACTTGACTCACCCTCTGTTATGAGTAAATTTGCGACACCTACACCTGCTATTGAATCTGATATGTTGCATGTTCTTGATGATGCCACTTCTGCTATGCATGATACTTATGAGGAGACCACTTCTATGCTTGATAATACCGTGCCATTAGGTGAATTTTTTGATGAACAAATTGCTAGGGCTAGAGAGAATGAAATTATTGAAACTGATAATATTGATGAAAGTGATGATGATGATTCTCCCCCTAGATATGAATTTCCTGTTGTGCCTGAGGGTTATATTATGGATGAAGAAACTGCTAGAGATCTTTTAGCTTGCAATGATAGGTATGATCTTAAGAAACTATTAGCTAAGCTGAAAGAAAAGTCTTTGAATACTAGAATGAAATATGACCCTGCTTTTGCTACTTCACCTATCTGTATTTCCGATAAGGATTATGATTTCTTTGTCAATCCTGAGTTAATTACTTTGGTTGAATCTGATCCTTTCCATGGCTATGAATCTGAAACTGTTGTGATCTTACTAAGTTGAATGATATAGCCACCCTATTCACCAATGAGGAAAAAATTCGTTACTACTATATCCTTAAGTTATTTCCGTTCTCCTTAAAGGGTGATGCTAAAACATGGTTTAATTCTTTTGATCCTGGTTGTGTGCATAGTCCCCAGGATATGATTTATTACTTCTCTGCTAAATATTTTCCCGCTCATAAGAAACAAGCTGCCTTAATGGAAATATATAATTTTGTGCAAATTGAAGAAGAGAGTCTCCCACAAGCTTGGGGGAGGCTTCTCCGATTACTCAATGCTTTGCCAGATCATCCTCTTAAGAAAAATGAAATACTTGATATCTTTTATAATGCACTAACCGATGCTTCCAGAGACCACCTGGATAGTTGTGCTGGTTGTGTTTTCAGGGAAAGAACTGTCGATCAAGCTGAATTGCTATTGAATAATATGTTGATTAATGAGTATAATTGGACACTTCCTGAACCAACTCCTAAGCCAACTCCGAAGAAAAGGGGTATTCTATTTCTCAGTCCTGAAGATATGCAAGAGGCAAATAAATCTATGAAAGAAAAAGGTATTAAAGCCGAAGATGTTAAGAATTTACCACCTATTGAAGAAATACATGGTCTTGATAGCCCGACATAGGTAGTAAAGGTAAATTCTCTCTATATATTTGATGAAGGTGATATTCCTCGTTATAAGTCTGCTAGCCAATGCTTAGATGAGTTTGACAATCTTATTGTGAAATAAGAAAACTTCGATGCTTATGTTGGTAGACAATTAAAATCTAATGCTTATATGATTGAACACTTGAGTGATTATATGTCTAGAGTTAAAGGTGAACTTAAACTCATTATTAAACATGCTTCTATGGTTACCACTCAAGTAGAACAAGTACTTAAAGCACTAAATGATTTGCTCAATGAATTAAATAGTAAGAATAATGATAATGTTGTTAGAGTTGCCACTAGAGGGGGTAGAATGACCCATGAACCTCTGTATCCTGAGGGCCACCCTAAGAGAATTGACCAAGATTCTCAGAGAACTAATGTTGATGCACCTAGTCCTTCTAAGAAGAATAAAAAGAAAAAATGATAGGACTTTGCATGCTTCTAGTGAACCTGTTGTTGACACACCTGAGAATCACAATGATATTTCTATCTCTGATGCTGAAACACAATCTGGTAATGAACATGAACCTAATGATAATGTTAATGATGATGTTCATGATGATTCTCAACCTAGCAATAACAATGATGTAGAGATTGAACCTGCTGTTGATCTTGATAAACCACAATCAAAGAATCAACGTTATGATAAAAGAGACTTTGTTGCTAGGAAGCACGGTGAGGAAAGAGAACCATGGGTTCAGAAGCCCATGCCTTTTCCTCCTAAACCATCCAAGAAACAGGAGGATTTGGATTTTGAGCACTTTGCTGAAATGATTAGACCTATCTTTTTGCGTATGCGTTCGACTGATATGCTTAAAACAAATCCGTATGCCAAGTATATGAAAGATATTATTACAAATAAAAGAAAGATACCAGAAGTTGAAATTTCCACCATGCTTGCCAATTATACTTTTAAAGGTGGAATACCAAAGAAACTAGGAGATACAGGAGTACCAACTATACCATGCTCCATTAAAAGAAACTATGTTAAAACTGCTTTATGTGATCTTCAAGCCGGTGTTAGTGTTATGCCCCTCTCTTTATATCGTAGACTTGATTTGAATAAGTTGACACCTACTGAAATATCTCTGCAAAATGGCCGATAAATCAACTGCTATACCTGTCGGTATTTGTGAGGATGTGCCTGTTGTGCTTGCAAACATTACTATTCTAACAGACTTTGTTATCTTTGATATTCCCGAGGACGATAGTATGTCTATTATCCTTGGTAGACCCTTTTTGAATACTGCAGGGGCTGTTATTGATTGCAACAAAGGCAATATCATTTTTCATGTTAATGGTAATGAGCACACGGTACACTTTCCAAGGAAACAACCTCAAGTCCACAGTATCAATTCTATTGGAAAAATTTCAACGATCACTATTGGAGGTTTTGAATTTCCTCTTCCTACTGTCAAGAAGAAATATGATATTCTTATTGTTGGGGACATACATATCCCCGTTGAGGTAACCTAGTGTCATTCTAAATTTCTTCAGTTTCATGTTATTCGGAAAGAGTTTGTTAACAAGACTCGATCAACCTTGTTAGTCGATTCCTTTCGATGAGCATGAGATGGATGAAGTTAGAAAGCACAACTCTCTGTACCCTCTTTTTTACTTTCTGTTATTTAGATTAAATAAAGCAAAAATAGTATTTTTCTATATGTTTTCTGAATTATCCTTGCAATAAAAAATATCCCAAAAATAAAAGTTCTCCAAATGTCCCGAAAATGAAATATGATTTCTTGTAGAATATTTAAGAATATCTGGCACTGAGAATACATCAGGGGGTCACACCACCTGGCCACGAGGGTCCAGGGCGCGCCCACCCCCTGGACGTGCCCCCTGCCTCGTGGGCCCCACGTGGCCCCCTCCACCCAGCACCCACACACTTCTTCTACCTCTAGAAAAAATCCTCACATAGCTCAAACTCGTGTTCCAGCTCATCTTGCTGCCATTTTTGATCTCCTTGCTCAAATATTCATTCACAAAACTGTTTGGGGAGATTGTTCTTCGGTATGTGACTCCTCCAATGGTCCAATTAGTTTTTGTTCTAGTGCTTTATTTATTGCAAATTTTTGCTGCTAAGGTGACCCTGTTCTTGAGCTTGCATGTCAAATTTATGTGGTCAAAAGTAGTTCTAATGCATGATATAGTCTCTAGGCACTTGTGGGAGTAGTTGCTATCAATCTTGTTGAGCTTGGTTCACTTTTATTTTGAGTCACAAAAAATTTCAGGAATTTTTCAAAAAAAATGCATAGGAAAATCTACCAAGGTGGTTCCTCAAAGAACCAAGTACCAAGGCCCGTGATACGTGAGCCGGATGATGAACCATCGAGGGAAGCTCAAGTGCGGCCTTGTGAATGGCCGTCGGAGGAGTTTATGGTCCAGGAAGGCATCAAGGAAGAATTTGACACGTATGTGCATAATGCTGATCTTGAGGACTTCGTGTGAGATAAGTGCCCACAGTACCACTACTTAACTGACTCCTTTGTGAGAAGGTTTAAATTTACATCCTCACGCAATTCTCACACTGTCTTATTTGGTCTTTATGATAAATCATATACCATGGACTTAGAAGATTTTAATGATGCATGTAAACTTCCGTAGTGGGGAAATGTTAGTGAACCTCGCAAATCTGAATATGAAGACTTTCTTGCTAGTATCACTGTGGGGGAATCTAGAGAAATCACACAAGCTACCATAGGGAGCATTCATTTCCCTTCCATACATTATTTTGCTCTCTTCGTTGGTAGATGCATTAGCGGTGAAGATGAGGCTTGCCACATGTGCATTCCAGATCTTTGTGTCCTCAAGAGTGCGGTATTAGGTGATAAACAATATAACTTGGGGGCCATTGTTGCACAAAGGTTACATCTTAATGGTTTAAGTGGAGATTTGTTTGGTGGAATTTATGCAACTTGTGTGGCTAATTATCTTGATGTACCCATACATGAAAATGATATGAAGTTGCCTCTTACTTATCTAGACTATAATGCTATGGTTCGCCATTAGTTTGTTGAGAGGAATGAACAATTCCTTCAGTACCGACTAATCTTTGAGAGACGTCGTACTGTCCATATTGCTCTCCCTACTCCTACTTTCTTTGACTTTCAGGCAAAAAGGAGATATGTCATAACCAGGGAGGAGGCTAATGAGTACGAGGAGAGGACGGAGGCAGCTCGTCTCCAAGTTGTAGCTCATCAGGCAATAGCCGCCGCATCGCAGTACAACCCCAACTATGACTTTGGACATCCGTCAGGCTAGTACTGGCCATAGACCAACTTAGGCCAAAAGCCTAAGCTTGGGGGAGTACGTATTTCTCACCGACATTACATTCATGTTCACACACTCATTCCAGTAGTCGGTGCTCATACTTTTCATTGTACTATCCATGCTAGTTTAATTTCTTTTCTTAGTCCTTTTTTTGTGTGTCAGAAAATCGAAAATATATATTAGTAGTAGCTTTTTAGCCAGCTTACTTTCCATGCCTGTAGTAGTAGTAATTAAAATAAAACCCAAAAATATTTCCCGTTCTTCTTTTGCTTGTTGGGAGTTTTCCTGTGTAAATAGTTTTATTTCTTTTCTTTGGGGGTCAAGAGGAGAAGACCATGATGAAAATGTTTAGTGGCTCTCATATGCATTATTGTTGATTTAACCAAGAGCCACATTACCTTGTCTTCTCCCTTGTTTTAAGTGCTTGCAGATTCCAGCTTAGTCCAATGCATGTGCACTATTATTATTATCCACACCATTCGATCGTGCGAGTGAAAGGCAATAATGATGATATATGTTGAACTGATTGAGATGAGAGAAGCTGGTATGAACTCGACCTATCTTGTTTTTGTAAATAGGAATAGTTCATTGTTCCTGATTCAGCCTATTATGAATGAAACATGCTTGCAATAACAATTAGAGATTATAGTTGCTCATGCCATGCTTAATTAGCTAGGAGTTTATAATGGTTGACCTTGCGTGCCGACATGATATTAAGATGGTTGTGATGTGGTATGATAGGGTGGTATCCTCCTTTGAACGATTCAAGTGGTTTGACTTGGCACATGTTCACGCATGTAGTTAAAACAAAATCAACATAGCCTCCACGATATTTATGTTCATGGTGATTTATATCCTACTTATGCTTGCACTCATTGCTGATTAATTTTAATGCATGTTTATGACTGTTGTCGCTCTCTAGCTGGTCGCTTCCCAGTCTCTTTCTAGCCTTCACTTGAACTAAGCGGGAATACTGCTTGTGCATCCACTTCCATAAACCCCAAAGTTATTCCATATGAGTCCACCATACCTTCCTATATGCGGTACTTACTTGCCGTTCCAAGTAAATTTGTATGTGCCAAACTCTAAACCTTCAAATGAAATTCTGTTTTGTATGCTCGAACAGCTCATGTATCAACTAGGGCTGTCTATATCTTCCATGCTAGGTGGGTTATTCTCACGATGAGTGGACTCCGCTCATCATTCACGAGAAAATGGACGGTAACCGGGATGCCCAGTCCCATGCTCAAATCAAAATAATTAAACAAAACTCCCCCAGGGCTGTTGTTGGTATGGACGGTACCAGATGTTTCGGGTCAGCCATGGAGTGTGCTTGTTGGTGGTGGGGGAGTATAAACTTTACCATTCTGTTTGTGAACCGCCTATAATGTGTGTAGCATGGAAGATATCGAGAACTCTTGGTTGTTATGTTGACAATGAAAGTATGCCATTCAAAATATTATTTATCTCTATTTCAAAACTCGAGCTCTGGCACCTCTGCAAATCCCTGCTTCCCTCTGCGAAGGGCCTATATATTTACTTTTATGTTGAGTCATCATCCTCTTATTAAAAATCACCAGTTGGAGAGCACCGCTGTCATTTGCATGCATTGCTATTAATTTACATTGAGTATGACTATGACTGGATCTCTTTTACCATGAATTACAATGTCTATTCAGTCCTTGATCTTCAGAGGTGCTCTGCATTTATGTTTTGCGGTCTCAGAAAGGGCTAGCGAGATACCATCTTGTTATATCATATTATGATTGTTTTGAGAAAGTGTTGTCATCCGAGGTTTATTATTATTGCTCGCTAGTTGATTATGCCATTGATATGAGTAAACATGAGACCTGAAAGTTATTGTGAATGTGGTTAGTTCATAATCTTGGCTGAAAACTTGATTGCTGGCTTCACATATTTGCAACAAAAAGAGCAAACAGAGTTTGTAAAAGTTTTTCTTTATCACTTTCAGTTTGTCAACTGAATTGCTTGAGGACAAGCAAAGGTTTAAGCTTGGGGGAGTTGATACGTCTCCAACGTATCTACTTTTCCAAACACTTTTGCCCTTGTTTTGGACTCTAACTTGCATGATTTGAATGGAACTAACCCGGACTGATGCTGTTTTCAGCAGAATTCCCATGGTGTTATTTTTGTGCAGAAATAAAAGTTCTCGGAATGACCAGAAAATCAATGGAGAATATTTTTGGAATATATAAAAAATACTGGCGAAAGAATCAAGACTAGGGGCCCACCCCCTGGGCGCGTCCCTTGTCTTGTGGGCCTCCTGAGGCTCCACCGATCCTGACTCCAACTCCATATATTCACTTTCGGGGAGAAAAAAAATCAGAGAGAATGATTCATTGCGGTTTACGATAAGGAGCCGCCGCCAAGCCCTAAACTCTCTCGGGAGGGCTGATTTGTAGTCCGTTCGGGGCTCCAGAGAGTGGAGATCGTTGCCATCGTCATCATCAACCTTCCTCCATCACCAATTCCATGATGCTGACCGCCGTGCATGAGTTATCCCATCGTAGGCTTGCTGGACAGTGATGGGTTGGATGAGATTTACCATGTAATCGAGTTAGTTTTGTCAGGGTTTGATCCCTAGTATTCATTATGTTCTAAGATTGATGTTGCCATGACTTTGACATGCTTAATGCTTGTCACTAGGGCCCGAGTGTCATGATTTCAGATATGAACCTATTATGTTTTCATGAATATATGTGAGTTCTTGATCTTATCTTGCAAGTCAATAGTCACCTACTATGTGTTATGATCCGGCAACCCCGAAGTGACAACAATCGGGACCACTCCCGGTGATGATCGTAGTTTGAGGAGTTCATGTATTCACTAAGTATTAATGCTTTGGTCCGGTACTCTATTAAAAGAAGGCCTTAATATCCCTTAGTTTCTAATAGGACCCCGCTGCCATGGGAGGGTAGGACAAAACATGTCATGCAAGTTCTTTTCCATAAGCACGTATGACTATATTCGGAATACATGCCTACATTACATTGATAAATTGGAGCTAGTTCTGTGTCACTCTATGTTATAACCGTTGCATGAGGAATCACATCCAACATAATTATCCATCACTGATCCAATGCCTACGAGCTTTTCACATATTGATCCTTGCTTAGTTACTTTACCGCTGCTACTGTTACAATCACTACAAAACTACTAGTGTTACTTTTGCCACCGTTACCGTTACTTCCATACTACTTTGCTACTAAATACTTTGCTGTAGATATTAAGTCTTCCAGGTGTGGTTGAGTTGACAACTCAACTTCTAATACTTGAGATTATTCTTTGGCTCCCCTTGTGTCGAATCAATAAATTTGGGTTGAATACTTTACCCTCGAAAACTGTTGCGATCCCCTATACTTGTGGGTTATCACTTAATATTCGATACACATGTTATCTAACTTGTTGAAAATATATCCTCCGCTAATACTCACATAAACTGCATATATAAAGACAACGATACAAACCGCCATCAAAATGAGGACGGTTAGAATCACCCATACAGGCCCGCCTGACGTACACGTACACGTGAAAAATCTCCTATTTCCTTCAAATCCAACTACTTGTTCCAACACGTCATCTCTCTCTTTGTCCTAGTACTGTTTAACTAAGGAAAGCTAATTAATCTCTCTGGCCACGTTGAACACATACCTTATTATATTAAATAAAATAAAAGGACATTTTTTTGTACGCCTAGTTTCTATATGGATCACCAATAGGGAGAAACATCTACATGAATCAATTTTGGAGGAGTCATGAATTGTGGATTCACCATAGCTTACTTCGGTTCAACTGATTGAACCTCAATGCAAAATGAACCAATTTGTAACACATGTTGAATATTATATCTTGAAGCATCCAATACACTTGGACCAATATATGTGATTGAGCCTGTCTTCTCAGTATGTGGAGCCGCATCAAATAAACATGTAGTACTTTGCACTCGAAAAATAATACCGATGTTGGCGGGCACATCATCCACTCCCTATTGAAATGCAGTCGTCCTTGGTTTTGTGGTATCTTCAGAGACCTTCTTTACTGAAAGAATATCATTGTCCGCCATTGGAAGAGAAACCGTCTTCTGTTTCATGTTGTTCTTGGGAGCCCTCTTCTTTTGCATTGTCAATATCATATCTGATCAAATTAATTTCTCATTCATCGATTTAAGTGTCATTTGCTTCCCATTATGAATAAAAGTGTATGTGCTGGTCCTTCCAACATATTGCACAGTGCGGTCATACTGCCAAGGTCGGCCTAGTAACAAACCATAGACTTCCATTGGTAAAACATCGCATTCCACCTCATCGACATACCGCCCAACAGAAAATGTTACACGTGCCTTATGTGTAATTTCGACCTACCCACAATTGTTCAACCACTCGAAATGATATGGTTCATCATATCGCCATTTTGACAAACCAAGCTTCTCCACTAACATCTTGCTGATGCCATTAGTGCAACTACCGCCATCAATTATAAACTTGCACAATGTACCCTTGATATCACACTGAGTCTGAAATAAACTCGTGCGTTGACCTCCGCTCACTGTCATGTTATCTTCGCCATCTACCTTCTTAAGTTGTACATTCAACCCACTTGTTGGTAGTACCACCTTCTTTGTTTTCTCCTCACATGCATTTTTTAGTGACAATGGCACCATCCTCAGCCTTTTACTTTCCGACAACACCATCTTCTCTTGTTGTTTCTTTGTATCAATTGCACCCTGTGCACGGTCTCGCGTCTTACGATCCTCCAAATATTGTTTGGAAGAGTATGCTTCAAAATAAGTTCACTAACGTTGAGAAACAAACTTAAATTTCCTCCAAGAAAATTGCCAGATTTATCAATCTGTAGCCCCCTCTTTTTTATCCAAGAGTTTCCAAGTATCAAGCTACGCACATACATATGATATGGAAGAACATCACACAAAACTGAACCGGTAAATCTAGAAAATCCAAAAGGCACCACTACTTGATGTCTTATTGTCACAATTTCCTCTTCCCATGTGAGGTTATATGGTTCTGGATGCTCTATTACCGCTAGCGTCAATGCATTAACCAAGGTTTGACTCACCAAATTTATAAATGAAGAACGATCAAACATTGTAGCACAAGTAGTTGGCCCCACCTCCACTCTTGTATAGATTTGAAACCATGAAAGGGCTCATGACTGCTCCTTCTCACATTGGGACATCTCACCATCAAAATAATATTTCGTCCTCATCGCAATTACAGAATCTGTACGAACAAAATATAGAGAAAAATTGCACTGTAATAAACCCAGTGCTCTGATACCAACTGATGAGGCACGACCTCGGATGTGCCACTGATTTGGTCCAATCTTTTACTATGCAATATATTTCTAGATCCACCGATAAAAAATACTCCCAGTTACACGAGCAATACGCATAACCTGAAGCAGGGGCGACAACGACCAATGAACAATCCCTCAACACACTAGGAACCTCCCTCCGAAGTAGACGTAACCAACAGGCAACCTATCAGGAACGACGGACCTCGAGCCAAGTGCAACTTTCATGCAAAAACATGGCACAAAATAAATAGGAAGGACACCCGAAGAGGGCTACTTAATATTCGATACACATGTTGTGTAACTTGTTGAATATATATCCTCCGCTAATACTCATATATACTGCATATATAAAGATAACGTTACAAACCGCCATAAAAAAGAGGACGGCCAGAATCAGGCACGCAGGCCCACCTCACGTACACGTATACATGAAGATCTCCTATTTCCTTCATATCAAACTACTTGTCCCAACACATCATCTCTCTCCTGGTCCTAGTACTGTTTAATTAAGGAAAGCTAATTAATCTCTCCGGCCACTTTGATCACATACCTTATTATATAAAATAAAATAAAATGACATTTTTTGTACACCTAGTTTCTATATGGATCACCAATAGGGAGAAACGCCTACATGAATCAATTTTAGAGGAGTCCTAAAATGTGGATTCACCATAGCTTTCTTCGGTCCAATTGGTGGAACCTCAATGCAAAATGAACCAATTTGTAATAGATGTTGAAGCATCCAATACACTTGGACCAATATATGTGATTGAGCATGTCTTCTCGGTATGTGGATCCGCATCAAATAAACATGTAGTACTTTGCGCTGGAAAAATAAAACCGACGTTGGCGGGCACATCATCCACTCCTCTTGAAATGAAGTCGTCCTGGGCTTCATGGTATCTTTAGAGACCTTCTTTACTGAAAGAATATTATCCTCTGCCACTGGAAGAGAAACCGTCTTCGATTTCATGTTGTTCTTGGGAGCCCTCTTGTTTTGCACTATCAATATCACATCTGAGCGAATTAATTTCTCATTCATCGATTAAAGTGTCATTTGCTTCCCATTATGAATAAACATGTATGTGTTGGTCCTTCCAACATATTGCACAGTGCGGTCTTACTACCACGGTTGACCGAGTAACAAATCGCAGACTTCCATTGGTAAAACATCGCATTCCACCTCATCGACATACTGCCCAACAGAAAATGTTACACGTGCCTTATGTGTAATTTCGAGCTGCCCACAATTGTTCAACCACTCCAAATGATATGGTTCATCATATCGCCATGTCGACAACCAAGCTTCTCCACCGACATCTTGCTGATGCCATTAGTGCAACTACCGCCATCAATTATAAACTTGCACAATGTACCCTTGATGTCACACTGAGTCCGAAATAAACTCGTGCGTTGACCTCCGCTCACTGTCATGTTATGTCCGCCATCTACCCTCTCCTTTTTACTTTCTGACAACACCATCTTCTCTTGTTGTTTCTTTGTATCAATTTCACCATGTGCACGGTCTCGCCTCTTACAATCCTCCAAATATTGTTTGGAAGAGTATGCTTCAAAATAAGTCCACTAACCTTGAGAAACAAACTTAAATTCCCTCCAAGAAAAATTGTCAGATTTATCAATCTGTAGCCCCCACTTTCTTATCCAAGAGTTGCCAAGTATCAAGCTACGCACATACATATGATATGGAAGAACATCACACAAAACTGAACCGGTAAATCCAGTAAATCCAAAAGGCACCACTACTTAATGTCTTATTGTCACAATTTCCCCCTGCCATGTGTGGTTATATGGTTCTCGATGCTCTATTACCGCTAGATTCAATGCATTAACAAAGGTTTGACTCACCAAATTTATATCTGAAGAACGATCAAACATTGCAGCACAAGTAGTTGCCCCCACCTCCACTCTTGTATATATTTGAAACCATGAAAGGGCTCATGACGGATCCTTCTCACATTGGGACATCTCACCATGAGAATAATATTCCGTCCTCATCGCAATTACATAATCTGTACGAACAAAATATAAAGATCATTTTCACTGTAATAAACCCAGTGCTCTGATACCAACTGATGAGGCACGACCTCGGATGTGCTGCTGATTTGGTCTAATCTTTTACTATGCAATATCTTTCTAGATCCACCAATAAAAAATACTGCCAGTTACACGAGCAATACGCATAACCTGAAGCAGGGGCGACAACGACTAACGAACAATCCCTCAACACACGAGGAAGCTCCCGCCGAAGTAGACGTAACCAACACGCAACCCATCGGGAACGACGGACCTCGAGCCAAGTGCAACTTTCATGCAGAAAAATCGCACAAATTAAAGATGAATGACACCCAAAGAGGGCCCTTTAATATTCGATAGACATGTTGTCTAACTTGTCGGAAATATGTCCTCCGCTAATACTCATGTATACTGCATATGTAAAAGCAGCGATACAAACCGCCATCAAAAAGAGGACGGCCAGAATCAGGCATGTAATCCCACCTCACGTACACGTATGCGTGAAGTCTCCTATTTCCTTCATATCAAACTACTTGTTCCAACATGTCATCTCTCTCATAGTCCTAGTAATGTTTAATTAAGGAAAGATATAATCTTTCCGGCCACGTTGATCACATACCTTATTATATAAAATAAAAATAAAATGACATTTTTTGTACGCCTAGTTTCTATATGGATCACCAATAGGGAGAAATGCCTACACGAATCAATTTTGGAGGAGTCATGAATTGTGGATTCACCATAGCTTTCTTCGGTTCAATTGGTGGAACCTCAATGCAAAATGAACCAATTTGTAACACATGTTGAATATTATATCTTGAAGCATCCAATACACTAGGACCAATATATGTGATTGAGCATGTCTTCTCAGTATGTGGAGCCACATCAAATAAACATGTAGTACTTTGCACTCGAAAAATAATACCGACGTTGGCGGGCACACCATCCACTCCCTCTTGAAATGAAGTCGTTGTCGGGGAAACTGATCCACGAACACCTATGGGACCGGCGGGCCGGGTCCCTTTCGGTTTGGCGGGGGCGGAGATCGCACGAAGAGCAGATCGAGGCGAGGCACACAAGCAGTTTACCCAGGTTCGGGCCGCACGGATGCGTAAAACCCTACTCCTGCTTTGTGGTTTGTATTGAGTTCTTGCTCGGGAGCGCTGAATGCTACAGTACACACCCGCAGCTAGCGAGACCGAGCGTGGGAGTGTTCGAACCCCCTTCTACGTTGCGCATGGGCCTCCTTTTATAGGCTCAAGGGGTCACCGACAGGTGGCAACGCAGATGAGGGTAAAAATGGAAAAGGTGCTGCGGTTGGTACAGCTACCTGTATAGTGTATCATACCTAACCCTGACGGCAGGGGACAAGGGCATTAAATGCCCGTCTGTGTCACCCAAACAGTGCAAAAAGGGGCCGTCAGGGACGCCACCGTTCGCCACGGCGGCGAACTTGTCAGCGCCGCTTGCCACCGCTCACCGCTAGCTGCACAGCCTCCCGCCACGTACGCCTGGAAGGATCCCAGAGCGACACGTTGGTGGATGCGCTGGAGCGCTGGTACAGGATGGTAGCTTACCGCGGCAAGCGCCTTGCCGCGGTCATTGTCTTGTCGCGTCCGGGAGCTTGCTGCTCACCGGGCCTTGTCGGGATGCGTGGCGCGTCGCGGCAAGTTCCTTGAGATGCCTTGGTTGGCCTTCCCGGCAAGCTCCTCTTGCCAGGGTCTTGTCTCCTTGGCTTGAATACTTTGTTCTTGAATGGCTCCAAAGGAACCACGGAGGACCTTGGCGGCCACCCGGTAAGCCTTGCCGCGGAGTGCTGCGACTGCCCGTGCACAAGTTCAGGATACTAGGGTACCCCTACTCTAGTACACCGACAGGAGCCCCCGGGCCTGGGCCATACACGGTGCCGAGCGCTGTTGGGCCAGGCCCAAAACAGTGCACGGGCACGTGCGGCCTGGGTCACGCCGTATCTTACTCCGTATCCACCGCGCCCTCCCTTAACGACACGCGTTAACTGCTGCGTCGTGGGAGAGATCGTAGGCGGTTTCTTTATTCGGAAATGCGGAACGTCCGCCCCTCCCTCCTTATAAGCAGGGGGAACGGGGGCAGTTCGTCCATTCGCCCGTTGTTGCTCCAACCTCGAAAGCTTCCGCCGCTCCCCTTCTTCCCAAAGCTGAAAGAGAGCAGCGCTCCCCCCCATCGCCACCAGCACCACCAACGCCATCGACCTCCCTCACCACTTCCGCCATGGCTCCGAAAGCCGAGAAGGGGAAGGGCGCGAAGTCGGCCGAGGCGCAGCGGCTCGCGGCGCTGCGAAAGGCGCGGGCTGTCTCCCCCCCAAGCTTGCCGCGAGGGAGCTGAGGGAGAACTACTACCTCTTTTGGTCGGGGAAGACGCGGGCGCACCCGCGCACGAAGGTACTCCCAGCCGCTGCTTGTAAAATGGCTCCGAATGGATACGCGTTCTTCGCCTTGTTCTTCTACTATGGGCTCTGCCCGCCTTTCTCTGAATTCTTCTGCGACCTTATGAACACCTACGGGTTCCACCTCCTTGACTTCACCCTCAATGCCGTTCTGACCATGGCAGTTTTCGCACATCTCTGCGAAAAATTTGTCGGAGTCCATCCCAATGTAGCCCTTTTCCGCCACTTCTTTACGCCCCGAGTTGAGAGAGGAGAGCCTTTATCCGGCGGAGTCTCCTGGATCTCTAGAGCCCACAAGAAGGAAGCTTATCTGGAGGGAGAGCTCCACAGCAAATGGGAGGAATGGAGAGCACGGTGGTGCTGGATTGTCGAGGAGAACCCGCAGCCATTCACCGCCCGGCGCCAAGCCCCTGTAGTACGCGGCAATGATTGGAGCGACTTGGCCCCGGAGGACGGTAGGCTGAAGATCGTCGTCACCCGGATCCAACGCCTCAGGCTTGCCGGGCTCACTGTAGGCGCAGTTGGCGCAGATTTCTTTCGCCGCCGCATCGCCCCCCTGCAGGAGAGGAAGAGACCCGCCTAGGAGTTCGAGAATGCGGCGGACATCATGAGGCTGCGCCCGGGCCTCAACTTCAACTTCACTGTCCTGGAGCTCAACGCGATGCTCCAGGAGCTGTTCAAGTATGACCCCGATCATCCCGAAGTGTTCAGGTTGCCGAGGGGCGTCGTTCCGCTGTGCAACAACTCCGCGCTCAACCGCATCCGCGCAATGATGCCGCTGTGCGACTCGCATGGGATTGACCCAACTTAGCAAGAGCCTGCAGATGATGCCGTGCAGGCTTTCTTCGACAGCTTGGAAGAAGTGCTGATTCGTTCCGACGAGAAGAAAGGCCTCACCCGCGACACCACTGATAAGGAGATATCGTACATCGCCACTAGGCTGGAAGAGGCGGCGGCAGCCACAGCCGCGGGCGAGTTCGGATTCACCGTGGAGGAGGTAGAGGCAGCAAAGGCGGCAAGCCTTGCCGAGCGAGAGGACTTTGCCGGCGAGGGAGAGCTTGCCGGGCATGACGCTGAGTCGAGCGAGCCCGCCGGGAAGGGCGTCGAGTCGAGTGAGGCTGCCGAGGACACGAGCGGCTCATTGGAGATCGACTCCTCTTCCTCCTCATCTTCAGGCAGCTCTCCGCTAGCAGATCCCCCAGCTCCACCAAGAAGGCGTCTCCGCAAGGCCGAGGACGTAACGGAGCGGCAGACGAGTCGACAGCAGCCGCGCCGCGCGACACGCTCCACCGCGGCAAGCACTGTTGCCGCGGGGGCACCTCGCGCTGTTGCAGCAACTGGAGCGGGGTCCTCCCGGACCACCGCTTCTGCTCCTGCCGCTCCTCACGCCACGGCGGCAGCCGGAGCGGGGTCGTCTCAGACCACCACCACTGCTTCCGCCAAGTGGCCAAGGGAGCCTACTCCTCCACCTCCTCGCGCCGGGCGTGAGCCGGACTTCGACTTCTCCGCGCTCAGCTCCGACGAGGAAGAAGAAGAGTAAGATCCTTGTTGTTCTTGTATTTCTTCAATTCTTGCTGTTTTGTCTTGTATCTCATTTGCCTTACTCTGAACTTGTTCCTTTTTAGAACTCTGGCCCAGAGGGCGGCAAAGAGATCCAAGGTCTCGGTGATTGTCATCGAGGACGAGCCCACCGTGACAGCAGGGGGTGCGCCTGAGACAAACTTGCCGGACCCGACAACTGATCTTCAGAGCAGCCCCCAGCGCAGCCCCCAGCGTAAGTATATGGTTCACTTTCCGCTGTTAGGCGCGCGTGGGTGTTCTTTCTTTGCTGATATTTGTTTGTTGATTTGTGTAGGAGCAGAGCAGCCACACCAGGAGCGCCCGGAGACCGCCCCCGACGTGCCATCTGCTTCGACCACGCCGCCAAGGGGGAGTTCTCCGGCAAGGGGAAGTCCTCCGGCGAGGGAGAGCTCTCCGGCAAGGGGGAGCTCTCCGGCGAGGGACAGCACCAGCGGCCCTCCGCCGGCGGAGACCACGACTGCGCCGCCAAGGGAAAACTCTCCGGCAAGGGAGCCTGCCGAGGAGCCGGCTCGCGCAGGTAATCTTCTCGCTCCAAACTTCCCTTGGGCTTTTCTTCTTTTGATTCTTATTTTTGGATATTTGCTTGACTGTTTTTCTCCCCTTTCCGGACGTCAGACCCATCCGCTGCGGAGCCGATGGAGACGGAGGTCGCCGGCGAGGAGAACACACGCGGCAAGACCGACGACGCCGCTGCAACCGAAGAAGCAGCCGGTGCTGACGATCCCGCCGGCGACGAGGCCGCCAAGGCTGCCGCCGCAGCGGCTGGCGAGGGGTCTGGCGATCGTACTGACGGCCCTGAGGCCGCAGGAGCGCCAGGTGCTACACCGAGCGCCGAGCCCTCCGCCGCTGCCGCTGCCCCAGGCTCCGAAGAGCCCGAGCCAGGCGCCTACTTGAAGGCCGGCGACGGCGTCTTCATCAAACTCCCCTGGGCCTCAAGCTCTAGGGCACCGGTCGAGGGAGAAATCTTCGACGGAGAGGTGCTCGCCTCCGCTGGGCTGACGCTAGTCGACGCGCCGAGCAGCAGCAGCGGCGAGCCTGAGGAGGAGCGGCTGCTGCAGAAGCTGATGTCGCTCTACCGCGCTCGGCAGGCCAAGCTGGAGTCCTGAGAGGCTCTCGCCGCGAAGGCGGGAGCTGACATCGAGAAGCGCGCGGAGGAGCTCCGGGCCCTCAACCAGGCAGCTCTCCGGTCCCTGGCAGAGGAGCGGGAGCAACTTGCCGAGGAGCAGCATGCCTTCTTCCTCGAGAAGGCTGAAGTGGAAGAACAGCAGCGGCTTGCCACTGAGAAGCTGTCCACGCGGGAGGGTGAGCTGGCGCAGCGGAAGGTCAACCTCGACAGTCACGAGGAGGAGCTTGCCGCGCGTGAGCGATCACTTGGCAGAGCCCTCAAGCAAGCAGAGGACGCTGCCGCAGATGCCGAGGTTGCCAAGAAGGAGTTGGAGACGAAGGTGGCGCAGCTGGAGGCTGATCTCAAGGCGAGCGGCGAGGAGCTTGCCGCGCTCAAGCATGAGCGGGAGAAAGACGCCCACAGCCACTCAGAGCTGCAGGTCCGCTTCGCCGAGAAGGGCAAGGAGCTTGCCGCCGCCAAGGACTCCAACGCGGATCTTGAGTTGAAGCTGACCACTTTGACCAAGACGCTGGACGGCGCCAAGGAGCGGGAGGCGGCCTTGAAGGAGGAGATCAAGGCTGAGAAGGCACTGCTGGCGAGTGCTGCTGTCGTCCAGAACACCTTTAGGGAGACCGTGGAGCACTGGACGGAGGGTCTCGTCAATGCTGCCACAGATATCGATAGGGAGCTGGCGCAGCTGGGGGCGGAGTATCTTGGGTATTCCTCCGATGAGAACCTCCACCCCAGCGCCAAGCTCACCCTGTTCTTCAGAGGCGTGGCGACGGCCCTCCAGCGACTCCGGGAGAGGATCCCAAAGCAGCTGGCCGACGAGTCGCGCAAGCTCTGCGCGGGAGCTCTTCAGAAGGTCCTGGTGAAGGTGGCCTTCCACAATCCGGGCCTCAACCTCACCAACGTCCTCAAGTCCCTGCCACAGGATGCTGATCTGGAGGCGCTCAAGGCCCTTGTCGCACCCATTGTGGACAAGGTGAGCGGGATCAAGAGGGTTGAGGGCGACCGCGTAGACTAGACTGCCCCGTTTTCTTCTTTCCTTGGCGCTGCTGATCGTGTTATGAAAACAACCTGTTAGAGCCGCGACAAGTTACTTGTAATATAACTCTATTTTGGGTAGTGATTGCAATGTTATTTCCTTTACTTGACTCCTTCCTTTGTATGTTTCTGCCCTACGCTTTTAGGGAACTTGCCGGTGCAGGCACCTTAGCCGCGAGCGCTGAGTGCGGGACGTCAGCAGCCTGCTGGCGGTGCCGTTACCGACAAGAAACCTTGTCGCAACTAGTCGCAGCTCACTTAAGTTGTTGAGCGAACTCGAAACAAAGTTGTTGAGCGGACTCGAAACAAAGTTGTTGAGCGGGCTCGGAACAAAGTTAAGGGCGCAACTAGCTACGAGTTGGTTCCTCCGCACACAGGTTTTCCATACAAAGCACGGTCGTTCAAGGAAGATAACTTAAAAATTTTAAAATCTGATTGCTCAAGCTTTGGCAACTTAGCTTTTGTGTTGTTTGCTTCCCGGTAAGGCGAAACTTTCTTGAACGACGCCTGGTCCATACCACTATCTTCTCCTCCCCCCGGCAAACTTGTGCGCGAGGGAACCTTCCTTTCCTTGAGAAAAAAGAAAGAAGAGAAAATACAGATATGGAGCCTTTCGGCTCGTTATCGCTTACCGGGGGTAGGTGCTGCACAAAGTGTCAGATAGTATATGCAAAAAATATAAAGCATGAAATTGACAAGATGTGCGGAGCACATTAGATTTACTTATGCACGGGGTCTGCGCCCGGCTTTGTACAAAGGATTACATGCAACAGCGGCAAGACTTGTACAAAAGGTGGTTGCCGGAACGGGTTCCGGCAACCGCGCCTTACGGGTAAAACTTACGAAGCTGCTCAATGTTCCAGGAGTTGCTCACCGGAAAGCCATCTTCGGTCTCAAGGCGGACAGCACCAGGCCTAGTGACTCGTTTCACCCGGTAAGGGCCTTCCCACTTCGGCGTCAACTTGTTGGAATTCTTGGCGGACTGAACGCGCCGAAGAACAAGGTCGCCTTCCTCGAGACTTCTGGCGTTAACTTTGCGGCTATGGTAGCGGCGCAAAGCTTGCTGGTAGCGAGCAGCTCGTACAGCAGCCTGAAGACGGTCTTCCTCAAGGAGCAGCGCGTCGTCTTGTCGCAGCTGCTCTTGCTCGAGCTCATCATAAGCGAGCACTCGAGGTGACCCGTATACGAGTTCCGTGGGGAGAACTGCCTCTGCTCCATAGACTAGAGCGAAAGGTGTCTATCTAGTGGCTCGATTTGGCGTCGTCCTGATCAACCAAAGAACCACCGGCAGCTCCTCGATCTAGTTTCTTCCGCACTTGTGCAGCCTGTCGAAAGTTCTGGTCTTGAGGCCACACAACACTTCAGCATTTGCCCTCTCCGCTTGACCGTTGCTTCTCGGGTGAGCAACAAAAGCAAAGCAGACCTTGGCGCCAAGATCTTGGACGTACTGCATGAAGGTGCGGCTCGTGAATTGCGTACTGTTGTCGGTGATGATCCTGTTAGGGATCCCGAAACGGCAAACAATCGACCTGAAGAACTTGACTGCTAACTGTGCTGTCACCTTCCTCACTGGTTCCACTTCCGGCCACTTTGTGAACTTGTCGATGGCAACGTACAAGTACTCAAAGCCCCCGGCTGCGCGGGGAAAGGGGCCGAGGATGTCGAGCCCCCAGACCGAAAATGGCCAGGATAAAGGGATCGTCTAGAGAGCTTGAGCTGGCTGGTATATCTGCTTGGAGTGGAACTGGCACGCTTCACACTTGGTTACTTGTGCAGTTGCATCCTGGAGGGCTGTCGGCCAAAAGAAACCTTGCCGGAATGCATTGCCGGCAAGTGCTCTTGCGCCAATGTGGTGACCACATATGCCTCCATGTATCTCTGCCAACAGCTTTTGTCCATATTCCCGGTGAATACACTTCAATTTCACACCGTTGAGTCTTCTTCTGTACAGTGTGTTGTCAACAAACTGGTCCATACTTGACTGCCGGGCTACTCTTTCTGCTTCTTCTTGCTCTTCGGGAAGTTCTCCTGTCTGAAGGAAACGGACAATCTGCTGTGCCCATGCTGGAGCTTGTGGCTCGACAACGAGGACTAAAGGCACATCTGCTGCTGCGAGAACATCCGCTTCTACAGCGAGAACCTGCGGCTCAACCGGAGCTTGATGTTCCCCGGCAAGCTTGCCGGAGCAGAACTTGTCGGGAGCGTCTGCTTCAACGGTACAAACCCTGGGGCTTGCCGGAGCAGACTGCCCCTCAGCACTCTTGGAGTTGATCTTGGGGACCCTCTTGGCGGCTGCTTCGGGAAGCTCTGCCGGAAAGTAGTCACCAGAAATCAACTTCCTCTTCTTGCTCTGTCCAGTTGATGGTGTCACAGACAGTTGAGTCAGCTTGAGCACAAAGATCCCGGGTTCCACAGGTAACTTAAGTGCGGCGCACTTTGACAGGCCATCGGCGATGTCGTTCTGAGCTCTTGGAACATGCTCCATCTGCAGGCCGTCAAAGTGCTCTTCTAGCTTTCTCACTTCATCAACGTAGGCTTCCACCAACGGACTATGATAATTCTTGTTCACTTGGCGGACGACAAGCTGTGAGTCACCCCTGACAATGAGCTTCTTGATCCCAAAGTCTGCCGCGATCCTGAGACCGGCAAGCAAACCTTCATACTCTACGGTATTGTTTGTTGCTTACTCCTTGGGAAAGTGCATCTGGACTACGTACTTGAGGTGCTCTCCGGTGGGTGCGACAAGCAGCACGCCGGCACCGGCGCCTTGCAGCGAGAAGGCACCATCAAAGTACATCAGCCACTCTTTGCTTGCTTCCTTGACGGGGATGCTCGTTTCTGGAATTTCTTCAGCTGGTGTTGGCGTCCACTCTGCTATGAATTCTGCCAATGCTCTGCTTTGGATAGTTGAAGTGCTTTCAAACTTGAGGCCAAAGCTTGACAGTTCCAGTGCCCACTCAACAATCTTGCCTGTTGCTTCTGGATTCTGCAGTATCCTCTTCAGCGGAAAGCGAGTGACAACTGTAATCTCATGTGCTTGGAAGTAATGGCGCAGCTTTCTCGAGGCCATGAGAAGGCCGAAAAGCAATTTCTGCACACCAGAGTACCTCGACCTAGCCCCCTGCAGAAGGGAGCTGACAAAGTAAACTGGGCGCTGCACCATTCTCTTCCGTATCTCCTGCGCAGATCCATCTTTGTCGGGACCAGAGCTTGTCGAGGAAGCCCCCTGCTTGTCGCTGGATGCTCCTGCCGTGGTTGCTGGCTCATCATCTGCCTCCCTCTCCGCTACTAACGCATCACTAACCACTTGATTGGTTGCCGCTAGATACAGCAGCAACTTCTCTTGTGGCTTAGGTGCGACAAGTATTGGAGTGGAGGACAGGTACCTCTTCAAGTCTTGCAGCGCAGCCTCCGCTTCCGGAGTCCATTTCATTGGACCTGCCTTTTTCAAAATTTTGAAAAACAGCAGGGCGCGCTCAGTAGACTTAGAAATAAACCTGCTGAGAGAAGCCATGCAACCGGCAAGTCTTCGTACATCCTTGACGTGCTTTGGTGCTTCAATCTGCTCAATGGCCTTGATCTTGTCGGGATTGGCTTCAATTCCCCGCTGAGACACGAAGAACCCGAGAAGCTTGCTGGAAGGGACTCCAAACACGCACTTCTCGGGGTTGAGCTTGAGGCTGATCTTGCGCAGATTTGCAAAGGTCTCGTCTAAATCTTGAATCAGGGTTGCCCTGTCCTTGCTCTTGACCACTATGTCATCCATGTATGCTTCTACATTTCTGTGTATTTGTGGCTCAAAAGCTGTATGGACTACCCTTGCAAATGTTGAACCAGCATTCTTCAAACCGAAAGGCATCCGTATGAAACAGTACGTGCCACACGGAGTGATGAATGCGGTCTTCTCCTCATCCTCTTCCGCCATGAAGATTTGATGGTATCCTGAGTATGCGTCAAGAAATGAAAGCAGGTCACATCCGGCCGTGGAGTCAACAATCTGGTCAATGCGCGGCAAGGGAAATGGGTCTTTGGGACAAGCTTTATTCACATCAGTGAAGTCGATAATAAGCCTCCATTTCCCGTTTGCCTTGCGCCCGACTACAGGATTGGCCAACCACGTAGGATGGAGCACTCCTCTGACAAGGCCTGCTGCTTCCAATTTCTTGATCTCTTGTGCGATGAATTCTTGGCGCTCCACTGCTTGTTTCCTGACTTTCTGCTTGACGGGCCGCGCATGAGGACAGACGGCAAGGTGGTGCTCAATTACTTTCCTAGGAACACCGGGGATGTCAGACGGTTGCCACGCAAACACGTCGATGTTCGCCCGCAGGAAAGCAATGAGCGCGCTTTCCTATTTAGGGTCAAGAGTGGCACTGATGGTGAATGTACCACCAGTGCCGTCCTCCTTGGCGGACACCTTCTTGGTCGCTGGAGGAGCTGCCATTGCCTTCTTACACTTGCCGGTGGAGCTCGATGGTGCGTCCTCGAGGGTAGCGCATCACTCCAAAGAGGTGCGCTTGCCGGAGTAGGCATCAGAACTCTTGCCGGACTTGGTCTTCTTCTTCCCCCCGGGAGGTTCAGCGGCAAGTGACTTGCGATCTTTTGCGGCTGCTGCTTCCCGGTAGATCTTGTCAGCGCAGATAAGAGCATCCTTCTTGTCGCCAGGGACAAAGATGACGCTTATCGGGCCTGGCATCTTCAACATGTTGTATGCGTAGTGAGAGGCTGCCATGAATTTGGCAAGTGCTGGACGGCCGAGTATCCCATTGTAAGGCAATGGGAAATCGGCAACGTCAAAAGTGACCCTCTCAGTCCTGAAGTTCAGCTCGCCGCCAAATGTCACTGGCAACGTGATCTTCCCCTTCGGCTTGCTCCTTCTCGGGTTGATTCCTTGGAATGTGCTGGTCTCTTCGAGCTCGCTGTCAGGGATCTGGAGTTTCTGGAGTACAACGGAGGAGATCAGGTTCAAGCCGGCCCCGCCATCAACTAGCATCTTAGTGACCTTGAGGTTGCGGATAGTTGGTGAAACCAACATCGGCAAGCACCCGACCGCAGTTGTGCGATCAGGATGGTCCTCAATATCAAAGATGATAGGCGTGCTGGACCATTTCAGAAGCTTGCACGATTCGACAGGTGGTTCTACTGCATTAACTTCCCGCACCCACTGCTTGAGTTGGCGGTGTGAAGTATGCAGGGAAGCACTGCCGTTAACGCACAAGACCTCTGTGGCTTTCTGGAACTCCTGCTCACTGTTCTCGACATCATCCATGTCTTCGTCGTCGTCGTCATCTTCATCCTTGTCGCGGCCGCGGGGAGGTCTGTCTCCTTGCCGCTGCTTGGCCTTGCCGCGACGTCCTCCCCGGCCGGGGCGCTTCTGCCGGATCCTCCATTACCTCCTTGGGCCTTCTCCTTGTCGCGTCGCTCGTACTCAGCCTTCTGCTGCCCGACGAGCTGCTCGATTCTCTTGCAGTTCTGGAGGTCATGGCCCTTGGTGCGGTGGATCTTGCAGTACTGCTTGTCGGTGCCGTCCTGCTTGTCGGCGGCCGCCACAGCCTGGAAGTTGGTGCATGCGGCAGTCTCCTTGCCGGAGCTACCAACTTTGGCTTTCGCGGCGCCACCTTGGTTGCCGGACTGCTCAACGACTAGCACATCTTTGTTTTTCTTTTTCCTGTTGTTCCACCGCCTGTTTTTCTTTGCCGGGGCGGCATCCTCGCTGTCAGATCCCCCTGCCCCTGTATCCTCTCCGGGGAGTTTCCTCCCTTCTTCAGCACGGGCGCACTTGTCGGCCAGGGCGTACAGCTCACTGATGTCCCTGATCTTGCACATCGCCATCTCCTCCTTCATCCTGCGGTTACGCACGTTCTGATGGAACGCGCTGATAACAGCGGCAGGGTGGACATCTGTGATGTTGTGCTGTACACGGCTGAATCTCTGGATATACTTGCGCAGGGGTTATCCTTCCTTCTGGGCGAGCAGATGAAGGTCACTTTCTTGGCCATGAGGTTTGTGGCCACCCGTAAAGGCGGCAACAAACTGATGGCACAGGTCAGCCCAGGAGCATATGGAGTTGTCCGGCAAGTGCATGAGCCAGGACCTGACGTTGGGCAAGTAGTTGGCAAGGATCTTGTCGTCCTGCCCCCCGGCAGCTTGCACCGCGATGGTGTAGATGCTGAGGAACTCCGACGGATGCGTCTTGCCGTCGTACTTCTCTGGTACGTCTGGCTTGAAATTCTTCATGCTGGGCCACTGGACTTGCCGCAGCTCACGAGTAAACGCAGGGCAACCTACCGCGTACGGCAAGTCGCCTGGTTCCCCTGTCGCATGCATGTCGACAGTGGGCCCAACGCGCTAGTCTGATTCACGCCGCGCTTCTCTTCGACGCTCGATGCGAGTACGAGCGTCCTCTTGCTGTCGTTCGTGAAGAACTTGGCGCTGATCGCGACGAGCTCGTGAATCCGACGACGCGGTGGAGTCGCTGTCGAGGTGGATCCGGTGAGTCGGCGATTTTGGCCTTCGGGGCGGAGAGTGCACGATTGTTGCACCCCCACCGGTCTTGTCGCCATCGGCCCGCGCCTGACTGACTTGCCGCGGGTGCGATGTGTTTGGCTGCCGCGGAGTGTCGCCGTTGGCGAAGGCGATGAGACTCTGAATGGTGGCCCTCCAGTCGTCGGCCTTGTGTGCCGCTGGAGGGAAGTCTAGGAGTAGTTGAGCTCGTGCCAGAGCTTCTGCTGGAGTGGCGGGTAGCAGTGGCAAACGGTGTGAGGAGCGGGATATGCTCGGACTTCTAACTATGTTAGAAGGAGCAGTATCCCGTCCGGGCGACCGTGCCTTGCTCGTGCCGGCATGTTGGCGTGCATGCTGGTCTTGAGCGTCCCGAGATCCACCAGCTCGATCTTGGTCCAGCAAACGTATGGTACCGTGAGTACCATGACGCTGCCGGTCCCGCGCCTCCTGAGATGGGCGTGGTGCATATACGGACGCCGAGGTCTTGGAGTGCGCCCGGTCGTTGTGAGAGTCGACTACGCCGCCGATGGGCAACGCAGCTTTGTCCTTGGACTTGGCGGCACCATGAGCTCCCTCGTCGACGCCCGTTCTTCCACCGGCGTCTACCCCACCAGCCGTTGGCTCCGGCGGTGGTGGGATCGACGCGGACGGAGCAGCTGCCTCCGAAGCCTTCTTCTTCGGCGGCATGTTGATGAAGATGATGAAGATCTAGCTCGTGTGAACGCCGGATCAGGTTCACACAACCTCGACGCACCCCTACCTGGCGCGCCAAAGATGTCGGGGAAACTGATCCACGAACACCTATGGGACCGGTGGGCCGGGTCCCTTTCGGTTTGGAGGGGGCGGAGATCGCACGAAGAGCAGATCGAGGCGAGGCACACGAGCTGTTTACCCAGGTTCGGGCCGCACGGATGCGTAAAACCCTACTCCTGCTTTGTGGTTTGTATTGAGTTCTTGCTCGGGAGCGCTGAATGCTACAGTACACACCCGCAGCTAACGAGACCGAGCGTGGGAGTGTTCGAACCCCCTTCTATGTTGCGCATGGGCCTCCTTTTATAGGCTCAAGGGGTCACCGACAGGTGGCAACGCAGATGAGGGTAAAAATGGAAAAGGTGCTGCGGTTGGTACAGCTACCTGTACAGTGTATCATACCTAACCCTGACGGCAGGGGACAAGGGCATTAAATGCCCGTCTGTGTCGCCCAAACAGTGCAAAAAGGGGCCGTGAGGGACGCCACCGTTCGCCACGGCGGCGAACTTGTCAGCGCCGCTTGCCACCGCTCATCGCTGGCTGCACAGCCTCCCGCCACGTACGCCTGGAAGGATCCCAGAGCGACACGTTGGTGGATGCGCTGGAGCACTGGTACAGGGTGGTAGCTTGCCGCGGCAAGCGCCTTGCCGCGGTTGTTGTCTTGTCGCATCCGGGAGCTTGCCGCTCACCGGGCCTTGTCGGGACGCGTGGCGCGTCGCGACAAGTTCCTTGAGATGCCTTGGTTGGCCTTCCCGGCAAGCTCCTCTTGTCGGGGTCTTGTCTCCTTGGCTTGAATACTTTGTTCTTGAATGGCTCCAAAGGAACCACAGAGGACCTTGGCGGCCACCCGGTAAGCCTTGCAGCGGAGTGCTGCGACTGCCCGTGCACAAGTTCGGGATACTAGGGTATCCCTACTCTAGTACACCGACAGTCGTCCTGGGCTTTGTGGTATCCTTAGAGACCTTCTTTATTGAAAGAATATCATCCTCCGCCACTGGAAGAGAAACCGTCTTCATGTTGTTCTTGGGAGCCCTCTTCTTTTGCACTTTCAATATCACATCTGAGCAAATTAATTTATCATTCATCTTTTTAAGTGTCATTTGCTTCCCACTTTGAATAAAAGTGTATCTGTTGGTCCTTCCAACATATTGCACAGTGTGGTCTTACTGCCAAGGTCGACCGAGTAACAAACCGCAAAATTCCATTGGTAAAACATCGCATTCCACCTCATCGACATACTACCCAACAGAAAATGTTACACGTGCCTTATGTGTAATTTTGAGCTGCCCACAATTGTTCAACCACTCCAAATGATATGGTTCATCATATCGCCATGTCGACAAACCAAACTTCTTCACCAACATCTTGCTGATGCCATTAGTGCAACTATCGCCATCAATTATAAACTTGCACAATGTTCCGTTGATGTCACACTGAGTCTGAAATAAACTCGTGCGTTGACCTCCGCTCACTGGCATGTTATCTCCGCCATCTACCCTCTCCTTTTTACTTCCTGACAACACCATCTTATCTTGTTGTTTCTTTGTATCAATTACACCCTGTGCACGGTCTCGCCTCTTACAATCCTCCAAATATTGTTTGGAAGAATATGCTTCAAAATTAGTCCACTAACCTTGAGAAGCAAACTTAAATTTCCTCCAAGAAAAATTGCCAGATTTATCAATCTGTAGCCCCCTCTTTCTTTTCCAAGAGTTGCCAAGTATCAAGCTACGCACATACATATGATATGGAAGAACATCACACAAAACTGAATCGGTATATCTAGAAAATCCAAAAGGCACCACAACTCGATGTCTTATTGTCACAATTCCCCCCTGCCATGTGAGGTTATATGGTTCTGGATGCTCTATTACTGCTAGCTTCAATGCATTAACCAATGTTTGACTCACCAAATTTATATGTGAAGAACGATCAAACATTGCAGTACAAGTAGTTGGCCCCACCTCCACTCTTGTATAGATTTGAAACCATGAAAGGGCTGGTGACGGATCCTTCTCACATTGGGACATCTCACCATTAGAATAATATTCCGTCCTCATCACAATTACAGAATCTGTACGAACAAAATATAAAGAAAATTTGCACTGTAATAAACCCAATGCTCTGATACCAACTGATGAGGCACGACCTCGGATGTGCAGCTGATTTGGTCCAATCTTTTACTATGCAATATCTTCCAAGATCCACCGATAAAAAAATACTCCTAGTTACATGAGCAATACACATAACATGAAGCACGGGCGACAACGACCAACGAACATTCCCTCAACACACGAGGAACCTCCCGCCGAAGTAGACGTAACCAACACGTAACCCGTCGGGAACGACGGACCTTGAGCCAAGTGCAACTTTCATGCAGAAAAATTGCTCAAAATAAATATGAACGACACCCATAGAGGGCCGATTAATATTTGATATGTCTCTAACATATCTATAATTTTTTATTGTTTCATGCTATTATATTATCGTTCTTGGATGTTTTACAATCATTTTATAGTCATTTTATATCATTTTTTGGTACTGACCTGTTGACATAGTGCCAAGTGCCATTTGCTGTTTTTTTGCATGTTTTTTACATCGCAGGAAATCAACACCAAACGGAGTCCAAACACCGCGAAACATTTTAGAGATTTTTATTGGCCAGAAGACACCCATTGGGCTAGAGCTGCACCTGAGGGGTGCCCCAAGGGGGGCAGAACCCACCTCGGTTGCCTCCCGCACCCCCGCTTTACCCTATAAATTCCCAAATATTCTGAAAACCCTCGGGGTGAACCTAGATCAGAAGTTCCGCCGCCGCAAGGCTCTGTAGTCCATGTGATCCAGTCTAGAGCCCTTTCAGGCACCCTGTCAGAGGGGAAAATCATCACCGGTGGCCATCTTCATCATCCCGGCGGCCACCATGGTGAGGAGGGAGTAGTCCACCCTCAGGGCTGAGGGTTTGTACCAGTAGCTATGTGTTTAATCTCTTTCTCTCATGTTCTTGAGATGCATAATCTTGATGTATCGCGGGCTTTGTTAATATAGCCGGATCATATGGTGTTTTCTCCTCTCTATCTTGTTGTGATGAATTGAGTTTTTCCCTTTGAGATTTCGTTGTTATCGGATTGAATACTTTATGGATTTGAGAACACTTGATATATGTCTTGCAATTTAATACTCGTGGTGACAATGGGGTATCATATTGATTCACTTGACATATGTTTTGGCACTCAACTCACGGATTTCCGAGGTGACATTGGGGTAATCTAGGCATAGTGGTTGATGCACGTTCTTGTCTTTGTTTCTCCGGTCGAAATCTTGGGGCACTCTTTGAAGTCCTTTGTGTTGGATTGAGTATTATGAATATGAATTTGTTTTGGCGTTATTTTAGTAGGACTCTTGATAGATCGACCGGACAAAATAACTTGTGTTATTTTAGTACGAACTCTTGATAGACCGATCAGAAAGAATAACTTGGTGTTATTTTAGTATGAACTCTTGGATAGATCGATCAAAAAGAATAGCTACAAACAATTCCTTCTTATGTTCTCCGCTAAATAGGAACTTTGGAGTGATTCTTCATCGCACGTTGAGGGATGGTTATATAATCCAATTACATTAGTATTGTTGAGAGATTGCACTAGCGAAAGTACGGACCCTAGGCCTTGTTGTCAAGCATTGCAATACCATTCATGCTCCATTTTATCAATTGCTACCTTGCTGTTTCTTATTGTTACTATTACAAGAATCAATATTTACTATCCATATTACACTTGTATCACCATCTCTTCGCCGAACTAGTGCACCTATACAATTCCCCATTGTATTTGGTGTGTTGGGGACACAAGAGACCTTTTATTATTTGGATGCAGGGCTGTTTGAGAGAGACCATCTTCATCCTACACCACCTATGGATTGATAAACCTTAGGTCATCCACTTGAGGGAAAATTGCTACTGTCCTACAAAACTCTGCGCTTGGAGGCCCAACACATGTCTACAAGAATAAAGTTGCATAGTAGACATCAAGCTCTTTTCTGGTGCCGTTGTCGGGGAGTTGAGTGCTTGAAGGTATATCTTTAGATCTTGCAATCGAATCTTTTAGTTTCTTGTTGTATCACTAGTTTGGATTTGTAAAAAAAACTATAAAGGCAACGATACAAACCGCCATCAAAAAGAGGACAGCCAGAATCAGGCACGCAGACCCACCTCACATACACGTACGCTTGAAGATCTCCTATTTCCTTCAAATCAAACTACTTGTTCCAGCACATCATCTCTCTCCTCGTCCTAGTACTGTTTAATTAAGGAAAGCTAATTAATCTCTCCGGCCACGTTCACCACAAACCTTACTATATAAAATAAAATAAAATGACATTTTTTGTATGCCTAGTTTCTATATGGATCACAAATAGGGAGAAATACCTACATGAATCAATTTTAGAGGAGTCCTGAAGTGTGGATTCACCATAGCTTTCTTCGGTTCAATTGGTGGAACCTCAATGAAAAATGAACCAATTTGTAACACATGTTGAATATTATATCTTGAAGCATCCAATATACTTGGACCAATATATGTGATTGAGTATGTCTTCTCAGTATGTGGAGCCACATCTAATAAACATGTAGTACTTTGCGCTGGAAAAATAATACCGAAGTTGGCGGGCACATCATCCACTCCCTCTTGAAATGAGGCCGTCCTGGGCTTTGTGGTATCTTTAGAGACCTTCTTTACTGAAAGAATATCATCCTCCTTCACTGGAAGATAAACCGTCTTTGGTTTCATGTTGTTCTTGGGAGCCCTCTTCTTTTGCATTGTCAATATCACATCTGAGCGAATTAATTTCTCATTCATCGATTTGAGTGTCATTTGCTTCCCATTATGAATAAAAGTGTATGTGTTGGTCCTTCCAACATATTGCATAGTGCGGTCATACTGCTAAGGTCGGCCGAGTAAGAAACCGCAGACTTCCATTGGTAAAACATCGCATTCCACCTCTTTGGCATACTGCCCAACATGAAAACACGTGCCTTATGTGTAATTTTGAGCTGCCCACAATTGTTCAACCACTCCAAATGATATGGTTCATCATATCGCCATGTCGACAAACCAAGCTTCTCCACCAACATCTTGCTGATGCCATTAGTGCAACTACCGCCATCAATTATAAACTTGCACAATGTACCCTTGATATCACACTGAGTCTGAGATAAACTCATTTGTTGACCTCCGCTCACTGTGATGTTATCTCCGCCATCTACCCTCTTAAGTTGTACATTCAACCCACTTGTTGGTACTACACTACTGTAGGATGCTGCTAACGCTGCACTACGATCGGAGACCCTTCGACGAAGCTGTGTGCGGTGCCATAATCGCAAATGGCGGTGTAACAAACCCATCAAAAAAGGTGCAAAACATTTGCGCTGGAGGATGCATCAAACACGGTTCAGATTGTAGTTGCGTGTGCGATGCACGGCATACAATTCTGTTCAATTAACTGTTTGCGATGACGAGGAACAAAAGAAACGGGCAGCCAGATGAAGGTGTTTGTGATATGCAACATACGGTTCGCTCGGATGAACTATTTGTGATTAGGCAACACAAAAGAAATGGTCAGCCAGATCAAGGTGTGTGCGATATACAACATGCGGTTCACTCGGATGAACTGTTTGTGTTCAGACAAGAGAACAGAAACGGTTCAATAGAACAAGATGTGTGTGATACGCGGCAAACATGTCAGTAAACAGAAATGTGTGCGAAGACCGATAATAACACAGACGATTGCTTCTAATAAGATGTATGTGATATGCTCTGTCTACACAACATCTATTGGCCATTGGGCGACGGGCGGTCATCCGGGTACGTCATAAGGATGCGAAGAGGGCATCCTATATCAACAAGAACTAGTTGTTCCACCAATAGCTCATCTAAGAGAACTCCCAAGTTAATTGTGCACAGGCTGGAGCAACCATGAGATGGGTGACCGGATGGGAAGTTGTCTTGATGTTAATCCCACTGATGGGTTGTATCCTAAAGGTCCATTAAGGACATTTATGACACATCCCATCAGTGGAATTAACCTCAAGGTCCTTGTTTTGATTTTTTTGACACATGTTAAAGAAGGTCTACCGCATTACTTTTTGAGAATGTGCGATACATGGCATACAGTTGATCCATCCGACCTATTTGTGATGGAATAAGCCATGTGTGTTGTGGGGTGGAATTAACCTCAAGGTCCTTGTTTTTTGTTTTTTGTTTTTTAACACATGTTAAAGAAGGTCTACCGCATTACTTTTTGATAATGTGCGATACGTGGCATACAGTTGATCCATCCGACCTGTTTGTGATGGAATAAGCCGTGTGTGTTGTGGGCAAACGCTTGCTAGTATTCAACCGTTTGCGATTGATGAATTCATCACCGATGGGTTCCCTAGTGTGGTCCGTGTTCATCTGATCATCATCTACTTCTTGTGCTAGCTCGATGTCCCTTCTATGCTAAGTTTCCATTAATTGATAGCAATTTATGAACACACCACCGTTTCTTGCCATTTCCTCACCTATTTCCCACCACCCAGTGATATTGTGCATAAACCTAGGCGGTGCGCGACGCACGGAGGCGACAAGCGCAGCCTGTAGCACATCCACCTTTTCCAAGCATGCCAACCCACCAAAGCTTCGCCTCTGCCATCAACCTCGTCGATGAGGAAAACGAGCAGGCGCCACGGCCCGTCGAGGCCGAGGCGCTCCCTGGCAACGCGATGGACAACGCCGTGATGCACGTCATCACCAGGGTTGAGCAGACCTTTGGCGCATGGCGCTTCGGCGCCGCGGATCAAGATAAGCATGTCAGCGCCGACAGGCTGCAGCTCGCCGCACAACATGGTCGATGGCGCGGCGCAGAGCAAGCTAGGCGCGTCCGCGCTGATAGGCTGTGGCGCGTCGCATGACGAGACCTTTGGAGCGCCGCAGAGCGAGTGGCGCTGCGCGCCACATAGCAAGAGCAGATCCATCAGCGCTTGCCTGCTGTCGACACGACGTCGCAGCTGGGTACACGTCCCGTCAGTACCCCCATTCCTCACCAGGAGTGGGCAGATGCCCTCAGCGCCGTACTTGCACCAGAGGCCGGCCACGCCGTACTTGCACCAGATGCCCGCCGCGCCGTTCGCATGGGTGACGCCGTTCTCCTTGTCCGTGGTCCGCTGGATGCCAATGCACTGGTCCGTAGGCTCGACCGCCTCCTTGGCCCAGGTGTCCACCTGGGCGCAGTAGAGGAACATGGCCGTCGCATCCTCGAGCTAGTGATCTCCGATGAAATAGCCAACTTTGAGCTCGAAATCGCGCTCCAGATGTACCGCGAGCGTGTCGATCGCTTGGACAAACGCATGCACGAGTTCAGGCAGAACCGAGAGCTACCGTAGGCAAGGGCTGCTGGTCATTGTTTCATGGATGCGTTTTATTTTGTTCAGTCGTTTCGATGTGGATAACTATGTATTAACAACAATCATAGTATTACTGTGTTAATTGATCTATTTCAATGTGTGTACTCTATTTTCCGTTCTTATATGTTGTGTGTCAATGTGTGTATATACGCTTTCCATTCTCTATATGTGGATGATAACAACTAGATTCAAATTAGTATACAAAAACAGATAGAAAATGGAATTCATAATATATATATATATATATATATATATATATATATATATATTAATTGCTCATTAGTTCATCACAGAATATATATAATATCATCACATATACGTGATGATACTTAACTACTAGGTACAATGCATAAAACTGAAATAGAATAATACTGAAACTAATAATCACTCCTGATGTGCGGTGTCATCCCAACGCAGAGACAATACTCCGCCTCCTCCGCCTCGTAGCGATTGACGTATCGATCTGCTTCTTGCTGGCGGACGAGCGCAGACGATCTTGCCATTTCGTTGGGCGCCCACCAGAGCTCCTCGTCGGTGGCACACTGGAGCTTATCGGCCCACCTCCACGCAGTGATGAGGCACCTAGCGCCTTTGGCCTTCCTCCAAAGTACCCGTCTTCGTACACCTCCTCTGCACGACAATGCGCCGGCCCCCAAAGCTCCACCTTCTCCTTTTTCCAGGCAGCATCACGGGCTTCACAGGCCGCCAGATACCTGGCTTTCTCCTCCGCCATCTCCTTCTTGAACACCACTTGCCTGGCTTTCTCAGCTGGCGATAGTGACTTCCACAGACAAAGATTGTACTGGCCCCAAAACCAATCCAAAGTTGGGGGGTACGGCGCAACCTCGTCCGGCGGCGCGTAGGGGTCCTCCTCGTCGCTGCTCATCGAATGTGCATCTTTGGGGGCGGTGACTCCTCGTCGGCGCATGGGCAGATCGGCGGCGCCATGGCAGAGCTTTGACAGAGAGAGGGGGCGAGCGAGGGGAGGATGTAGATGAGAATGTAGGTGGACGACGTGAGCAAGGTAGTATTTATTGGCAGTCGGAATATAGATCGACGGGAACAGTACACACGCGTGTCGTCGGAATTTACGATGACTGTAGTTTGAGTTACACACGATAGCCGCATTAGAATCCGTGTGCGAACATAATAACTAACGGTTTCCAATACAGAACCGTGTTTGATTAATAACCCCCGCCATTCACCTTCGAAACCTCGAGGCGCGTAATAGAGTGCCAATCGTGTGGGGCCGGTTGTCTTGCCAGATCTTTATTTACATGGTCTGAAGATTTTTTAACTCGCACACAAGTACACAAAAATATGATTTTTCAAACCGTCATGGTTAGCCGTTGCATGTAGATGTAGTTCAAATTTGAATTACGGTCATTAAATGGCTAGAAAATCACTTAAATGTCTTTATAAGGTCAAATTAAGTCAAAAAGGTTTGAAAATTGATGATGTGGCTTTGAATGGTGCATTTTGAACACACAAAAAATCTGGAGTTCAAATAAGTTCAAATAAATGAAATCCCTTTGTAACAGATGAGTTTTCGTCCGAAACCATGATACTTCGAAAGAGATTGTCCATTTTGTACACGAGATGCGTCTAGTTTTAGCCGTAACCGTCTGAACTTTTTAGCATACGCTATGTGGGTGAAATGATGATACCATGCCAACTTTCAACCTTTTCAAAGTTCATTTGTAGTGCTTTTCAATTTGAGGGTCATTTAGCTTAAAAAATCAGTAAATGCATGAAAAATACCAAATGAAGTCTGAAAGGGTTGAAAATTGATGATGTGGCTCTGAATGGTGCATTTTGAACACACAAAATGTCTAGAGTTCAAATAAGTTTTAGAAAATGAATATCTTTGTAACAGATGAGTTTTCGTAAGAAACCCTGATACTTCGAAAGATATTGTCCATTTTGTACACGAAGTGCATCCAGTTTTTGCCGTAAACTTCTCAAATTTTTAGCATATGCTATGTGGGTGAAATGATGATACCATGCCAACTTTCAACCTTTTCACAGTTCATTTGTAACGCTTTTCAATTTTAGGGTCATGTAGCTTAAAAAATCAATAAATGCATGAAAAATACCAAATGAAGTTAGAAAGGGTTGAAAATTGATGATGTGGCTTTGAATGGTGCATTTTGAACACACAAAAAGTCTGAAGTTCAAATAAATGAAATCCTTTTGTAACAGATGAGTTTTCATCCGAAACCTTGATACTTCGAAAGAGATTGTCCATTTTGTACACGAAGTGCATCCAGTTTTTGCCGTAACCCTCTCAACTTTTTAGTATCTGCTATGTGGGTGAAATGATGATATCATGCCAACTTTCAACCTTTTCAGAGTTCATTTGTAGTGCTTTTTAATTTCAGGGTCATTTAGCTTAAAAATATATCAGCAAATGCATGAAAAATATCAAATGAAGTCAGAAAGGGTTGAAAAATGACGATGTGGCTCCGAATGGTGCATTTTGAACAAAAAAGTCTAGAGTTCAAATAAGTTCAAAAAATGAAATCCCTTTGTAATAGATGAGTTTTCGTCCGAAACCCCTATACTTCGAAAGAGATTGTCCATTTTGTGCACGAGGTGCATCCAGTTTTTGCCGTAACCCTCTACACTTTTTAGCACATGCTATGTGGGTGAAATGATGATACCATGCCAACTTTCAACCTTTTCGGAGTTCATTTGTAATGCTTTTCAATTTCGGGGTCATTTAGCTCATTTTTTTTAGTAAATGCATGAAAAATACCAAATGAAGTCAGAAAGGGTTGAAAATTGACAATGTGGCTCTGAATGGTGCATTTTGAACACAAAAAGGTCTAGAGTTCAAATAAGTTCAAAAAATGAAATCCATTTGTAACAGATGAGTTTTCGTCCGAAACCCTAATACTTCGAAAGAGATTGTCCATTTTGTACACGAAGTGCATCCAGTTTTTGCCGTAACCCTCTCAACTTTTTAGCACATGCTATGTGGGTGAAATGATGATACCATGCCAACTTTCAACCTGTTCAGAGTTCATTTGTAGTGCTTTTGAATTTCAGGGTCATTTAGCTAAAAATCAGTAAATGCATGAAAAATACCAAATGAAGTCAGAAAGGGTTGAAAATTGATGATGTGGCTTTGAATGGTGCATTTTGAACACACAAAAAGTCTGGAGTTTAAATAAGTTCAAATAAATGAAATCCCTTTGTAACAGATGTGTTTTCGTCCGAAACCCTAATCGCAAACGGTGGTGTAAAAGAAGGTGGAAAAAGCGGTAGGCGTAAGCGAGGCGGTCGGCCTTCGCCTAGTGCCTAGGCAGTGCCTAAGCGCCCTAGGCGCGGCCTAGGAAGTAATATAGTTTTTACTCGTAGTATATTTGTGATTATTATACGGGTGTTGATATTATTTGGAGTATATACATAAGTTAATTACCAGCTACTGCCATTGGAATATAAGCCGTTTGGCATATAGGTGCAGTATGTGGCCTGATTTCTTGCTTGGGTAGACAATTCCTTGCTTGCCCTGCCTAGACCTCCATTTATGCCCTAGGCGAGGCATTTGGCCATTGCCTAGCACCTAGGCATGCCTAAGCGCCTCCTAGGCACTGCCTTTTCCAACAGAGAAAAGAACTGTGAAAAAGGTGCAAAACGTTTGCGATCACGGATGCATAAAGAAAATGTCATATTTTAATAAAAATATCTACAACATCACACACAGTTGTTATTTAGGAACCGTTTGCGATGAAAATATCTGGGTCTATTTAAGTCTCCCTCCTTAAGCTTCACCGGCTCGTTTGCTCCAGTGCCGGCAACCCCCGAATCTATGAATCCCGATCCCCATTCCCGCAGCCCCTTCTTACGAAGATGATGCCATGGAAACGCTTTGTGAAGGCCCGTACGATGGCCGCGTCCTCCCCCCGAGCGCCGCCGCCTGCACCGAGAGCATGGCCGCCTACGCCGAGAGTGCCGCCACATCCGCATTGGGCACGGCCGCTTCCGCCGAGAGGGCGTCTGCGACAGCTGACAGGGCAGCTGCAAACGCCAAGAGCGCTGGAGCTGCCGTCCGTGCTGCCAATATCGCCTTGGCCCGGGTCGAGGCCATCCACGCCAAGATCGAGGATGCACACGCCAAGATATTCCAGGCCACCTCGGACTCTAACATGCAACCCACGTCCGAAAAGGCCGTGATTCCATGGAGCACCTGCTTCCTCATGAGGTCGCCGAGCGGGAGCTGGAGATGCAGGAGGCGGCGGAGATCGAGGAGCGCCGGGAGGAGGAGTTGCGCGTGGCCGAGGTCGAGGTAGAGAAGAGTCTGTCTGTCGAGGAATCGGCGGTGGAGAACCAACGCGAGCTCTGGCGCAACCACTAGTACGAGTACTACAACCTTGAGGGCGACGCCCAGGACAAGGACGAGGATGAGGACGTGGTCGACTTCAGCAGGGGGGACGTGGAGTCCACGAACGGCGGCATGTCGCCAGGACAAGTCATCGACGTCTCATCTCACGCCGACGATGCATAGGCCGGCGTGACGGCAGATTTGTTAAAATTATGCGTACTTAGGCTTTGTTTTTAATGCTGGTCTTTTGTTAGAGCAATGTTTAGGTCAACTGGCTCTGTTTTATTAGTAAAATTGCTCGATTCAGTAAGTGTGGTCCGTCTGCTGTACGCTCTTTTGTGTGCCCAAATTAGCAAGCGATGTTAAATTATGCAATGACGTACCCAGGGTAATTTCCACCAAAATTTGATATATCAAACTCATCCCATGCGCGTAAAGCAGAAGAATCGTTTGCGATGCACACAATCGTTCAGAGTGAATGGTCCAGCGGCACCACGCGGAAAGTTTCCCTCCACATTTCCAAAATTTTGGCCTACTGCCAAAATATCTACCTCGCCCTCCCCCCTTGCCCACCCCCTTTTCTCCCCGACCACAAGTTACATTTCCCCTGTTTCCTCGTTCCTTCCTTCCTTCGTAAGCTATAGCCGCTTCCTCGCTCTCGCCGTCTCGCATCCTACCGACGGGGTCGCCATGGTCCCAAGACCTCTCCAGTGGTTCCTCCTCCGGAGACGACTCCTTCACCACCCGGGTATGCCTCTCTTCTCTCTCTCGGGCTATGACTTGGAATGAAGGATTTTTACCCTGCGGTCGATTTGAGTCATTTCTTCCTCTTGTAGCTCCCTAGGACCATCAGTGGCAACAAATGGAGTGGGGTGGCTTATGATCTATCTGCTCGTTGTCACCATCAATCTCCATACGTGAAGCTAGTTGCGTTTGAATCTGTGGAGAGTGGGAGGAAGTTTCTGGCATGTGCAGAGAAGGTTAGACCCTCTTTCGTTGTTACAAATCAATTGTTAGATGTGATTCAGACACTATCACGATCCCAACCCATTCATACCACACCTTCAACCAAACGCATCCTAAGACAGTGTCACAGTTTGTACCTAGTATCTTAAATTGTTGCCATTTCATCAGCGGTGCCATTAGAAAATTATTTGGCACCGCTTCAGCAATTTGTGCATCCAACTTTGGTCCACACATCCGAGCAGCCAAGCAGTAAAATACTTAATCTTTATGGAACGAAGGAACTGGGCATCGGAGCAACTACGTGCTCCGGAGTCCGGGTCCCTGATTGTTTCCGCTGCATCGGCTCATCCGTGCAGGGCACCGGTGCGAGATGTAGCAACACTTGTCTTTACACCACTTTTGGCATACATAGTGGACGATCTTAGTGCTATTAGTTCTATGTTACTAAATTTGTGCATGTACACACCTGTTAGTATCAATTTGTTGTCATCCAAACACTGTCGCTATGCTGTTGCAGTTATATTTACCTTCCTCATAAAATGTTCAATTTGTTATTTATTGTACATGAGTAAGAACTTGTAGCGTTGTTGTAGTTAATTATAGCTTCTGATGTTCCAGAATTTGGTTGTTCTCTCAGTAGCAATTAATTCATTTGCACATTGATCTTTTTGAGAAGATATGTCATAATTAACACGTTTCTTCTATTTTTCAAAATAAGCATTGGTGATTTTCTATGTTGCTATAAACCCATTTCCCCTACAATTGTTACTGATCTAGTTTTAAATATTATAGGATGAACGGAAGTGTTCTTACTTGGAGTGGGTTGATCAAGAGTGGCCACCGTCTTTGAAGATGTGCCTAGCGAAGCTCTGGAGCATGTATGAGGAAGAGAACATACGTAGGCTTAGAGAAACTGTTGTCAACGCTGAAGAATATTTGAAGATGCGGGATAAAAAGTGGAAGGTGGAGAATGAGCTCAGATTTTTCAAACCAGACTTTGCTAAGATGGTGTTGGCGAAGGAGGAGGCACTTTCCTAGTTGGATCGCACAAAATAGGTTCTTACTAAACTGAAAGCTGAGGTGGATAAGACGAGCCTGGATGATCTCGATTAGGGAAATGAATATATTGTTCTAATATTGTTCTTATGAAGTTGAACTAGTTATATGTTGTATTGTGTTGTTTTCATGTAGCTATCGTACTGTGATGTTATAATATATTTATGTGCCTGATATGAAATTGGCAAACAACTATTCGATATGAAATGTGAATTTGCGTAATACTGGAATTATTAATTGTAAATTAATAAACCTGCTAAATGTGTCATGGATCTTTGCAAACGGTTCTAGCAGTAAAAGAGCTTGTGATGGATAGCCCAATGCCACACAGTTTTTGATGAGGACATGACTACCTTGGATACGACCAAAAATATTGCATACATGTATATTTATGAGGTGATTTCTAATGCAAACTATAAAACAATTTATTTATGTCATCCAGGACAAAAATACTTCACAGACTTTTGTGCCATGTCTAATTCCAGGTGTATGGGACATTTGTACAATCCACATATGAAGATAAGGAAAAAAAGATAAGTTTAGGTGTTGTTCAAAAAGTTCTTTCACGTCACTTTTGGGCCAAGAGAAGATAGAGTCCAAGTCTCTCACGATCTTCATCCAGATTCGGACTGCACAGACATACCTGATTCAAAACGGCAAGAACTCCTTCATACAGACTCCGAATTGGGTGTTTATTTTTTTTGTTGGAAACTAGATTTCGTACACTTTCCAACCCAATTGGATTCACCTTCAAATTCGTCCGGAGCGTTGAGATATCGACGAAACAATCTGACGCTGCAGCAGAATCCGAGTAAAAACTACAAGTCCAAAGGTGTTGCATCACCTCCACTTGGGCCCACGAGCCTTGTACGACCTAGGGTTAGTTTTAGGCTGCCTTGGGACATCCTTCCACCTCCTTGGCCGCCACCCCTTGCTCCTATATAAGTAGATCCATCTAGTAGCTTTTTCTTTGGGATTTGTTTAGTCAAAAGTTAGCCATTGCAACTTCGTGTACTTCGTTTGTGTCCAACGACCAGACCAATACCGCTTACGGATCCCCATCTTTATCAATACTTCATCTATATTTGCAATATTTAGATTGCTTTATCATATTCTTGCTTGTTCTTCGATTGCATGTAGGAATAGACCTTCGTGGTTAGGCTGATCGTGCTTCTGGTATTGTCAGTAACCCCTGGAGATTGGTTTAGCGATTGCTAAGGCGCAACGTCGTGCATGTTTGTAGTCGGATCATCAAAGTCGTCTCCGCCAAATCGATAGTTATCATCTCATCGAAAGATCGGGCCCCTTGCCTCTATCAAGTGGTATCAGTTTTCAGGTTGCTCGGTGAGAATTTCTAGTTATTCCTAGATTAGATTTATTTTCTTACCTATTGTCTAAGAAAAAGTCCAAAAAACAAGTTAGATCTATTGATCCTTTGTCCAAGCCAGTCTAAGCCTTTGCAATTTTCTTTTCATTGTTTGCATTATTGAATTATCGGTTGCATCGTCGTGTCGAGTTGCTGGTCTTAGTGTCTAGTTCGTTAGAGTTTCGAGTTCTATTCACATTAGTCACGTCGCCGCTGCTTCGTTATCCCTTCCGCTATCCACCACCTCATCCATCAATTTCCACCTCGTGCTACCCATCGTTCATTGTCACATTAGTCGTTCGCATCTTCGCTTGATCCAATCTGCATCTTATCAAGTTTGTCTTGGAAAGAGGGAGAAAGAAAAAAGAAGAGAAAAAAGTAAAAAAAAAAAAAAAAGAGGAGAGAAAGAAAAAGAAAAAAAAGTGTGAGAAAAAAGAAAAAGAAAAAGAAGGAAAAGAAAGTTGGAGAGAGTGTTGTTGTATATTCTGCTTGGCAGTTGTTTTTATCATTATCCTTACTGCCGTTGTGATCTTCACTTATATCTTGCTGTCCAGAGCTACTTCGTATCCTTTATTGATGCTAGTTGTGCTACACCGTGACCTCATTAGTGTTCTAGGCTCGCGTCTCTAGTACGCTCTAGCATAGGACCAACATAGTACCGTCGTTGAGCGTTTATTCAACATTGCATCTCTGAATTGATTATTGCTAATCTTTTGCTACCATATATAAAGCCAACCCAGCTCCACATATTTCTACACCGTGTTTACGTATGTTCACCTCGCAATCGCTTTACTCAATCTTTGGAGTTATTTGACACCGCTGGTTGCCTATCACCACCTGCTGCATGGTGAGAACTTGTAAGATATTGATATTTGCTTTACTGTGAGCGCTTTACCACCACATCCTAGTAGTTCATTGGAACATTATTCTCGAATTTTGTTTCTTGTTTCTACTAATCATGACAGGTACCGGAGACAGAAGTTCTTGGACGACGGATACATCTTCACCATCACGAGACATGGGACAACACACACAAACACATGGTCAGGTTATTTCTTTACCATCATTTGAGGGTAGATTTAATCCTGCTATTTATCTTGCTTGGGAGCTTGAAGTAGAAAAAGTTTTTAGTCACCATCATTTTTCTGAACTCGAGAGAGTACAAGCTGCCACTAGGGTATTTACTGGTTTTGCTTATGTTTGGTGGAGTGTGCATTGTAAGAAAAATATTGATAACCACCCCACAACTTGGAAAGATTTGAAGGCTGTAATGAGAAAACATTTTTTCCTCCTTACTATCGCCGTGAATTGCTTCGCAAATTGGAACAATTAAAACAAGGCAGTAACACTGTTCATGCTTACTACCAAGAGTTCAAATCTTATATGCATCATTGTGACATAGAAAAATCTGAGGATGATACAATGAATAGATTTTTTGGTGGTTTAAACCATGATATTCGCTCAAGATTTTAGTATATTCCTCGTTGCATTACTGGTATGTATGTTCGTGCTTGTACCTTTGAGAGACAAATACATGAGGATGCATTGTGTGACTACAACAACTACTATTCCAGTTCATGCTCACCACCACTGGTTGGTTCCTCCACCATTGCACCTACTAGAGCAGCCACACCTCTGATTGTGAGCGTGACATCATCTAAAGTGTATGATACATTGTCATCGTCCGTACCAACATCAGCTACGTCTCTGCAACAAGGTAACAGTAAAATCAATGATGATATAACTTCACATGAGGATGATGCATATCTAGTTAACTTGAATACATCATGTATTGAATTACCTGTTGATTTGAGCACACCACCTAGTTTAGATAATCATGTTACTGTCATGAATGCGTCATGTGATCAAACAACTGAAATACCAACAATTTTGAGTGCACCCATTGAATTAACTGTTGATGCAAAAGAATCAAGTGAATCGGAGAATAAATCAGATTTGGATAAAATACATTTGAAAATAATTGTGCCAATGTTTAATCGTTTTGATATGACCTCTAATCTTGGTGACGATTCTATGTCAAATGACTTATTGCATGTTTGCTTATTTAAGCATGTTGTAGCCTGTGAATTTCATGCAAGTAAGGTTTATTCACCAATGTTAGGATGGTTTAATGATGAACATTGTCAATATTTTGATATGAATAAGAGCTTCACTTATTTATGCAAATTTAGTAGCAATATTTTCATGCCTTCTACTTCTTGTGATAATATTTTGGCTTTATATTTTATGAACTACGAAAGTTACTCATCTATACATGTGTCATATGTGCGAAAATTAAGGGAAGTAAAAATGGATGACATATACATATACAACATGTACACCTTGTCTATTTTCTTACCCACATTTCAGATCAAGCAACGCCGAGGACGGCTTTATTTTCAAGAAAGGGAGGATGATGAGGACATGACTACCTTGGATACGACCAAAAATATTGCATACATGTATATTTGTGAGGTGATTTCTAATGCAAACTATGCAACAATTTATTTATGTCATCCAGGACAAAAATACTTCACAGACTTTTGTGTCATGTCTAATTCCAGGTGTATGGGACATTTGTACAATCCACATATGAAGATAAGGGAAAAAGAGAAGTTTAGGTGCTGTTCAAAAAGTTCTTTCACGTCACTTTTGGGCCAAGAGAAGATAGAGTCCAAGTCTCTCACGATCTTCATCCAGATTCGGACTACACAGACACACCTGATCCAAAACGGCAAGAACTCCTTCATACGGACTCCGTATTGGGTGTTTCCTTTTTTGTTGGAAACTAGATTTCGTACACTTTCCAACCCAATTGGATTCACCTTCAAATTCGTCCGGAGCGTTTAGATATGGACGAAACAATCTGACGCTGCGGCATAATCCGAGTCAAACTACAAGTCCAAAGGTGTTGCATCACCTCCACTTAGGCCCACGAGCCTTGTACGACCTAGGGTTAGTTTTAGGTTGCCTTGGGACATCATTCCACCTCCTTGGCCGCCACCCCTTGCTCCTATATAAGCAGATCCATCTAGTAGCTTTTTCTTTGGGATTTGCTTAGTCAAAAGTTAGCCATTGCAACTTCGTGTACTTCGTTTGTGTCCAACGACCAGACCAATACCGCTTACGAATCCCCATCTTTATCAATACTTCATCTATATTTGCAATATTCAGATTGCTTTATCATATTCTTGCTTGTTCTTCGATTGCATGCAGGAATAGACCTTCGTGGTCAGGCTGATCGTGCTTCTGGCATTGTCAGTAACCCCTGGAGATTGGTTTAGCGATTGCTAAGGCGCAACGTCGTGCACGTTTGTAGTCGGATCATCAAAGTCGTCTCCGCCAAATCGATAGTTATCATCTCATCGAAAGATCGGGCCCCTCACCTCTATCAGTTTTCTTCATCAAATCATGTGTGATGTAGTTGATAAAAGGAAACAGTTAACCAAGGCAGAGCGTGTGTGATATTTACACCTTTCAGACATGAGCCTACACATAAAACTATGTGGGATGTACATACGAACGGAAACGTTTTCCCTGGATTGACTGTGTGGGTTGCACATAAGAACAAAAACGTATTCCTTGGATTGACTGTGTGTGATATACATACGAACGGAAGCATTTTCCCTGGATTGACTGTGTGGTATGTACATAAGAACGGAAATGTATTCCTTGGATTGACTGTGTGTGATATACATACATACGGAAAAGTTTTTCTGGGATTCACCGTGTGGGATGTACATACCTACGGAAATGTTTTTCTGGGATTCACCGTGTGGGATGTACATAGCTACGGAAATGATTGGGTTTCGATGCCTCACCCGATCGCACAGGAGTTCATTTGGTGTCCCAGGAGGGACTATCCCCGACAATTTCTGGGTCATGTGGGAAGGACCCCCTATCGCCCACACTCACTAGGTGACAGTTCCAAATGCCGTCGCGGAAAGGGGTTAAAAACCGTTTGTATAGCACTGATGCGTACCAGTGCTACTACCTTACGTGCTATTTTTTTAATGACAACGACACCATCCTCAACCTTTTTACTTTCTGACAACACCATCTTCTCTTGTTGGTTCTTTGAATCAATTGCATCGTGTGCACAGTCTCGCCTCTTATGATCCTCCAAATATTGTTTGGAAGAGTACCATTCAAAATAAGTCCACTAACCTTGAGAAACAAACTTAAATTTCCTCCAAGAAAAATTACCAGATTTATCAATCTGTAGTCCCCTCTTTCTTATCCAAGAGTTGCCAAGTATCAAGCTACACACATACATATGATATGGAAGAACTTCACACAAAATTGAGAAGATCTATTACTATTACTCCACACATCGACCGCTATCCAGCATGCATATAGTGTATTAAGTTCATGGAAAAATAGAGTAATGCAATAAGAATGATGACATGATGTAGACATGATCTATTAATGTAGGAATATACCCCATCTTTTTATCCTTAATAGCAATGATACATGCGTGCCTTGCTGCCCCTTCTGTCACTGGGAAAGGACACTACAAGATCGAACCCATCACAAAGCACCTCTTCCCATTGCAAGATAAATAGATCAAGTTGGCCAAACAAAACCCAAATATCGAAGAAGAAATATGAGGCTATAATAATAAAAAATGGATATTAAATCAAGGCAAATCTGATCATAAAGTGAGAATTCATCGGATCCCAACAAACACACCGCACAAGTTCATTACATCAAATAGATCACCAAGAGACCATTGTATTGAGATACAAAGAGAGAAGAAGCCATCTAGCTACTACCTACGGACCCGTAGGTCTGTGGTAAACTACTCACACATCATCGGAGAGGCACCAATGAGGATGATGAACCCCTCCGTGATCGTGTTCCCCTCCGGTGGAGTGCCAAAAAAGGGCTCTAGATTGGATCTCGTGGTTCTGGAACTTGCGGTGGCTCGAATAAAATTTGATTTACTTCCCTAGGATTTCGGGAATATTGGGGTATTGATAGAGCGAAGAGGTGGCGCGCGAGGCCACCGAGGTGGGCATAACCCACGAGGGCGCGCCTGGGACCCCAGGTGCAGCCAGGTGGGTTGTGCCCCCCTCGAGGAATCCCACTGGTACTTCTCCGGCCCAATGGATGTCTTCTAGTCCAAAAAAAATCTCCAAAATTTTTCGCTGCATTTGGACTCCGTTTGGTATTGATTTACTGTGGTGTAAAAAACAAGCAAAAACAACAACTCACATTGGACACTATGTCAATAGGCTAGTCCCAAAAAATGATATAAAATGGTTATAAAATGATTGTAAAACATCCAAGAATGATAATTTAACAACATGGAACAATAAAAAATTATAGATACGTTGGAGACGTATCAGCATTGCCTATCATGTTCATCACATATTCTTTTCTTGGCAGCATGGACATTTGTACTTTTATGATTCAAAGCAATAGTCTAGTTTTGACATGAAGACTTTAATACTCAAGCATACCAACAAACAATCATGTCTTTTCAAAACATCAATACTAAAGCAAGTTATCCATAGCCCATTATGCTCAACCATTGATCCATTCACGCAACACATCCAAATATTAACTACATCAAATGCTCAAGTGTGATTATAGTGTTCCATATTTGGTGCTTTATAAGAGAAGATGGAGACTCAAATAAAAATAAAAATTGCATAAAGTAAAAGATAGGCCCTTCGCAGAGGGAAGTAGGGATTTGTAGAGGTGCCACATCTCAAAGCTTGAAAATTGAGACATATTTTTTTTGGGAGGCATACTTTTCTCGTCAACCGAAACAACTTAGAGTTCCCAACACTTTCCATGCTAGATATATCATAGGCGGTTCCCAAACATAAAATAAAGTTTATTCCTTTATCCACCATACTTTCACAATCCATGGCTATCTGTATCCACGGGTGCCCTCCATACCAACACTTTCCAAGGAATTTATTATTTGTCAACATAAAGTAAATTTCTTTTTCATTTTAGGACTTGGAATCCCTATTACCGCCATGCTCTCGTGCAATGAAAAGTGAATAAACACTCATCTTGAGAATAGCACATCTAGCATGACAAATATTAGCCACCCCTCGCCGATTCATGAGCGGTACAGGCACACAAAAGAGAAATTTATTTTGAATTTAGAGTTAGCACATACAAATTTGCTTAGAACGGCATGGAAATACCGCATATAGGTAGGTATGGTGGAATCGTTTGGCACAACTTTGGTTTTCGGATTTGGATGCACTAGTAGTATTTCCACTTAGTACAAGGTGGAGGCTAGCAACAGATTGAGAAGCGACAAACCAAGGAATGAAAACCATCATAAGAGAACATTAAACATAACTAACACAAAATAATGCAACACAAGTAGGATGTAATTTCATTGCATGACTATTGACTATCGTGCTTGCATTGAGAATCACAAACCTTAACATCAATATTCTTACTAAAACACAATTACTCATTAATATGCTCACATATCACTATCATCATATATCAAAACTATTACAAAGAATCAAGTTTATTTTGTCCAATGATCTTCATGAAAGTTTTTATTATATCCCTCTTGGATATCTATCATATTGGGACTAGTTTCATGTGGTGCTTTCTATAAGCTGAAAAAATATAAGTGAAGAACATGAGCATAATATTTCCATATCTCTATAAAATTTAAGTGAAGCATAAAGAGCAATTCTAACAAATCATTGCATAATTTTGGCTCTCTCAAATGGGTGTGTACAACAAGGATGATTGTGACAAAATAACAAAAACAAGCAAAGACTCATATCATACAAGACGCTCCAAGCAAAACTCATAATATGCGACGAATAAAAATATAGTCCCAAGTAATATACCGATGGTCGTTAGAAGAAAGAGGGGATGCCACTCCCAAGCTTAGTTGCTTGATACTTCTTGAACATTATCTTGGGGTGCCTCGGGCATCCCCAAGCTTAGCCTTTTGCTAATCCTTATTCCTTCATCCATCATGGTCTCACGCAGAACTTCAAAACTTCTATCACACAAAACTCAACAAAACCTCATGAGATCCGTTAGTATAACAAAACCAATCTTTACTTTAAGTACTGTAGCAAACCAATTCATATTTTGTAATTGTATTATATCTACTATATTCTAACTTCTCCATGGAATAAACTCTTCAAAAGAAACCATAGATAAATCAAAACAAGCACATAACACAACAAAAACAAAATATGTCAAAAAACAGAATAGTCTGTAAAGACGTGATTTTGATCATACTTTTGTAACTCTGAAAATTCTGAAAGATTAGGACGACGTGGACAAGTTGTATCCAGATAACGTGTAAATAATTCAAGAATTATTGTGCTCGATTCATCGTCTGAAATTCTAACTCTGCACGCAAAAGTTTCTGAATTTCAACGCAATCAAGTCAACTATTAACCAAATCATCCCAAAGGCTTTGGTTGGCACAAAAACTTAGTTAAACCATAAAAACACAAATTGGGTAATTTATTGAAAACAACAAAAAACCAAAAAGCAAAAATATACAAGTTGGGTTGCCTCCCAACGAGCGTTGTCGTTTTACGCCCTTAGCTAGGCATAACACATAGATATCAAGTGTTATCATCTTTAGTTTCCAACTCATCAATCACACAATTCATCAAGGATTTAGCATACATATCCTCACCAAAAATACTTCTAGGGACAAGATCAAGGAATTTACTCTTGTAAATGGGGTCCTTTAATACTTCAATAAAATTGGGATGAATACTAATCATTTTAAGATCCCCTTTGTTACTATTAGAAGTACCCCCCTTGTTCTTAGAGACTTGAGTAATCTTGCAAACTTTTATGGGTGTTTTTTCAATATATTTAACGGAAGAAAAAACAGTGCTCAAGTTACTAAAAATTTCTTCCAATTTATCATTCTGAGAAGGACTTTTTTCAATTCCTTCATTGACTATGGGTTCCTTCTCTTTTAACAATTTAAAGACATCACCCGCTTTTGATCCAAATTTATTAGCAAGATTATGCATCTTCTTATCCAAATTTTCAATATGTTCTTTAGTGAGCATTCCTTTCTCGATAGCATATAACCTTTGCATAACATGCTCAAGAGTCAAAACTGTTTCATTGATAATAATAGGAGGAGAACCCACTAAACTTCCCATGGCATTCAAAGCATCAAGAGGAGGGCAACTTAAGAAATTCTCTCCGGTTATGGTATCAAGAACAAATTTAAACCAAGTTGGTTCCCACATATTTTTTTGAAGAAGAACAATAGTGGATGGCTTATGAATAGATCTGTTGCGGGCATTGCAAATCCTATACCAAGCATCTTTTAGGCTTTCTCCTCCTCTTTGCTTAAAATTGAGAACTTCGTTCTTGGGGGTGCAAATGATGAGGGGAGAACTATCCATGATGACTAGAAAGCAAGATTGCGAATAAAGATAGATCTGGCGAGAAAACGGTGAACGAAAAAGAGGGCGAATAAAAATGACATTTTTTTTGCAAAGTGGGGGAATGAAAATGAGAGGCAAAAGACAAATAATGTAAATTGCAAGGAAATGAGACTTGTGATTAGGAACCTGATAGATGTTGATGATGTCTCGCCGACAACTGCATCAAAAATTCCTTTTGATGTCGCTTGAAGCTACGTCGGTATTTCCCCAAAGAGGAAGGGATGATGCACCACATCTACGGTAGGTATTTCCCTAAGTGATGAAACCAAGGTTATCGAACCAGTAGGAGAACCACGCAACACTATGTAAATGGTACCTGCACACAAAGAACAAATACTTGCAACCCGACGTGTTAAATGGGTTGTCAATCCCTTTCGGGTAACGTTGCTAGAAACTGTCAAGTTGACGAGATAAAATTGTAGTAGATTGAAGATGCAAATAAAAGCAAATAAAACACATCAAGGTATTTTTGTGTTTTTGATAATATAGATTTGAAAATAAAAGTTTCAAAAAGAGGAAAAAACAAATATCAATATAGATCTCAAAATATATGATAGGAAAATAGACCTGGGGGCCGTAGATTTCACTAGTTCTTCTCTCAAAAAATAGGAACAATGGGTAGAAAAATTACTGTTGGGCAATTGATAGAAAAGCAAATAATTATAACGATATCCAATACAATGATCATGTATATAGGCATCATGTCCAAGATTAGTAGACCGACTCCTGTGTGCATCTACTACTATTACTCCACACAACGACCGCTATCCATCATGCATCTAGTGTATTATGTTCATGGAAAACGGAGTAATGCAATTAGAACGATGAAATGATGTAGACAAGATCTATTAATGTAGGAATAGACCCCATATTTTTATCCTCAATAACAACGATACATGCGTGCCTTGCCGCCCCATCTGTCACTGGGAAAGGACACCGCAAGATCGAACCCATTACAAAGCACCTCTTCCCATTGCAAGATAAATAGATAAAGTTGGCCAAACAAAACCCCAATATAGGAGAAGAAATATGAGGCTATTATAATCAAGAATGGATATTAAATCAAGGCAAATCCGATCATAAACTCACAATTCATCGGATCCCAGCAAACACACTGCACTAAGTCATTACATCAAATAGATCTCCAAGAGACCATTGTATTGAGATACAAAGAGAGAAGAAGCCATCTAGCTACTACCTACGGACCCGTAGGTCTGTGATAAACTACTCACGCATCATCGGAGAGGCACCAATGATGATGATGAACCCCTCTGTGATCGTGTTCCCCTCCCACCGAGTGCCGGAAAAGGGCTCTAGATTGGATCTCATGGTTCTGGAAATTGCAGCAGATGGAATAAAATTTCGTCGACTCCCATAGGGTTTCTGGAATATTGGGGTATTTATAGAGCGAAGAGGTGGTGCGGGAGGCCACCAAGGTGGGCACAACCCACCAGGGCGAGTCTGGGCCCCCAGGCGCGCCCAGGTGGGTTGTGCCCCCCCTTGGGGCACCCCACTGGTACTTCTCCAGCCACTGGATGTCTTCTGGTAAAAATAATCTCCAGAAAGTTTCGCTGCATTTGGACTCCGTTTGGTATTGATTTTCCGCGATGTAAAAAACAAGCAAAAAACAGCAACTGGCACTCGGCACTATGTCAATAGGTTAGTCCCAACAATGATATAAAATGACTGTAAAACATCCAAGAAAGACAACTTAACAACATGGAACAACAAAAAATTATAGATACATTGGAGACGTATAATTGGATAGTGCGGTCATACTGCCAAGGTCGGCCGAGTTACAAACCGCAGACTTCCATTGGTAAAACATCGCATTCCACCTCATCGACATACTACCTAACAGAAAATGCTACACATGCCTTATGTGTAATTTTGAGCTGCTCACAATTGTTCAACCACTCCAAATGATATGGTTCATCATATTGCCATGTCGACAAAACAAGCTTCTCCACCAACATCTTGTTGATGCCATTAGTGCAGCTACCACCATCAATTATTAACTTGCACAATGTACCCTTGATGTCACACTGAGTCTGAAATAAACTCGTGCGTTAATCTCCGCTAACTATCATGTTATATCCGCCATCTACCCTCTTAAGTTGTACATTCAACCCACTTGTTGGTACTACCACTTTATATGTTTTCTCCTCATGTGCAAAAACATTTTTAGTGACAACGACACCATCCTCAGCCTTTTTATTTCCTGACAACACTATCTTCTCTTGTTGTCTCTTTGGATCAATTGCACCCTGTGCACGGTCTGGCCTCTTACGATCCTCCAAATATTGTTTGGAAGAGTATGCTTCAAAATAAGTCCACTAACCTTGAGAAACAAACTTAAATTTCCTCCAAGAAATTTTTCCAGATTTTTCAATGTGTAGCCCCCTCTTTCTTATCCAAGATTTGCCAAGTATCAAGCTACACACATACATATGATATGGAAGAACATCACACAAAACTGAACCGGTAAATCCAGAAAATCCAAAAGGCACCACTACTTGATGTCTTGTTGTCACAATTTCCCCATGCCATGTGAGGTTATATGGTTCTGGATGCTCTATTACCGCTAGCTTCAATGCATTAACCAAGGTTTGACTCACCAAATTTATATCCGAAGAACGATAAAACATTGTAGCACAAGTAGTTGGCCCCACCTCCACTCTTGTATAGATTTGAAACCATGAAAGGGATCGTGACGGATCCTTCTCACATTGGGACATCTCATCATCAAAAATAATATTCCATCCGCATCGCAATTACAGAATCTGTACGAACCAATTAAAGAGAAAATTTGCACCATAATAAACCCAATGCTCTGATACCAACTGATGAGGCACGACCATAGATGTGCAGCTGATTTGGTCCAATCTTATACGATACAATATCTTTCTAGATCAATCGATAAAAAATACTCCCAATTAGATGAGAAACACACTCCCAATTACACGAGCAATACGCATAACCTGAAGCAGGGGCGACGACGACCAATGAACAATCCCTCGACACATGAGGAACCTCCCGCCAAAGAAGATGTAACCAAGACGCAACTCTTCGAGAACGACGGACCTCGAACCAAGTGCAACTTTCATGCAGAAAAATCACACAAAATAAATATGAACGACACCCAAAGAGGGCTGCTTAATATTCGATACACATGTTGTCTAACTTGTCGACAATATATCATCTGCTAATACTCATGTATACTACATATGTAAACCGCCATAAAAAAGAGGACGGCTAGAATCAGGCACGCATTCCCTCCTGACATACACCTCCACGTGAAGATATCGTATTTCCTTCAAATCCAACCACTTGTTCCAACATGTCATGTCTCTCCTAGTCCTAGTATTGTTTAATTAAGGAAATCTGAGAGGATCGAAGAAGAGGTGTCTAGAGGGCGGGGTTTGATTAGACACTCAACAAGAAAAGTAGAAGTTTTTCAGTTCTTTAAGTGGAGGTGGAGTTTTTATCACAATTTCAAACATTCACAATACATTTCAAGCAAGCATGGGAAGAGTGTATGAGCAGCGGAAAGTAAAGCATGCAAGTTGCAAGAAAGTAAGGGATGGGATTGGAGTGTGCAAACGCAATTGGAGACACGGATATTTCTGGCATGGTTCCGGTAGGTGGTGCTATCGTACATCCCCATTGATGGAGACTTCAACCCACGAAGGGTAACGGCTGCATGAGTCCACTGAGGGCTCCACGCACGAAGGGTTCATGAAGAAACAACCTTGTCTATCCCACCATGGCCGTCGCCCACGAAGGACTTTCCTCACTAGGGTAGATCTTCACGAAGTAGGCGATCTCCTTGCCCTTACAAACTCCTTGGTTCAACTCCACAATCTTGTCGGAGGCTCCCAAGTGACACCTAACCAATCCAGGAGACACCACTCTCCAAAAGGTAATAAATGGTGTGTTGATGATGAAATCCTTGCTCTAGTGCTTCAAGTGATAGTCTCCCCAACACTCAACTCTCTCTCACACAGATTTGGATATGGTGGAAGGAAGATTTGAGTGGAAAGCAATTTGGGGAAGGCTAGAGATCATGATTCTTGTGGTTGGATTGGAATATCTTGGTCTCAAGACATGAAAAGGTGGTTCTATCTCAGAAAATGATTAGTGGAAGTGTAGGCACATTCTGATGGTCTCTCACTTATGGAGAAGGGGTGGAAGGGTATATATAGCCTCCACACAAAATCTAGCCGTTACACACATTTGACCCGAATCGGTCAGACCGAATAAACGAACTCGGTCAGACCGAAGCAGTTCAAAATGTGAATGTTAGACATTTTGGTGGGATCGACAATATCAACTAGGTGAGACCGATGCGTTAGGGTTAGGACGAAACCTTATCTCGGTGAGACCGATCACATGAACTCGGTGAGACCAATTTCAGTAACAGGCTAACAGAGACTTTGCCAGGCAAACTCGGTGGGCCCGATTCGCTCATCTTGGTGAGACCGAAAAGTTACAAAGAGAAAACAGAGAGTTTGCAATCCCATCTCGGTGAGACCGAGATCCCTATTGGCGAGACTAAACTGATTAGGGTTTGTGGCAGTGGCTATGTCAAGTGAACTCGGTGGCACCGGATAGATCAAATCGGTGGGGCCGAGTTTGAGTTTTAGGTTTGGGACATATGTGGAAATGTGAAAGAGCTTAAGGGATTTGGTGTATATCACTAAGCACTTTGAGTAAGTAAGCCATTAAGCAACACCTCATCCCCTTTTAATAGTATTGGCTTTTCCTATGGACTCAATGTGATCTTGGATCACTAAAATGAAAATGCAGAGTCTTGAGATTTTGCCAATCTTTGTCCTTAGCTTCTTAAAAAGGGTTCCACATCCTCTTGTCCTGGCACTCCACTGTTGAACTCATCTGAAATATACTAGATGAAAATATTAGTCCAACAAGAGATATGTTGTCATTAATTACCAAAATCACCCAGGGAGCACTTGTGCTTTCAATCCCCCCTTTTTGGTAATTGATGACAATCATACATCAAAGTTTCAGATAAATATATGAAGGATAACATGTAATGCTTTGGAAAAACATGCAACAAGCATATGCTCCCCCTACAGGTATGCAATCATGTAAATATAGAATATAAGGGCATGTGAATTCATAAGCATGTCTGAGCAAGCAATGAGTTACATGTATCTTGGCTATATGCATCAGAGAAAATGATGTTGAATGTAGAAAATGTACCTCCATGTTTATGAGTCCTCCTTGCAAACAATACGTACAGCAGCAAGAGATCTTCATGCACATGGATGTGATGCATAAACTTACCTTGTGGTCTTGTGCTGGCTTTGGAGAGGGTTAACTTGAGAAAACATAGTTAGATAACACAAGATCACCTACTAAACAAAGCACAATGAGTTAACCACAAAAGTACCAAGATTGGGATGACATGTAGAGAGTGAGTACTTAGTACTCTATATGGTTATAGACATGTCCCCAAAGAGATAAATATATGCAGTGAGTTTCAAAGATTTTCTTCCCTTAAGTGTCTTTCTCCCCCTGAATCTTATATTGGATAATGGGAGAAGATAGGGTAGAATAGAAAAATAGATAATACATACATAATAGAAAATCATAGCAAAATAGCAAAATAGAAAAATAGAGCAAAACAATCATAATACATACTAACATGTCTTTCCCCTCTTGAAGACATGTGACTTCTCTCCTCTTTAGATAATAAGCATCTAGAGATAAACTTTGATGTGCTCTCTCTCTTCTTTGTGTGAAAAGCTTTGATGTGCTCTCTCCCCCTTTGACATCAATTTCCAAGAAGGGATCTTCTGGAGAATGAGTCAAATAGGTTTGGTCCTTGAGTCACATTACAAAGCAACATGTAGTTTAAGATGCTAGTAGAGGAAACGAATCATTGACTGGAGCTGGAATAGATACGTAGGATGCAAATGGCAAAATCTTTGCTCAGTATTGAAATTGGTGAGACCGATTCATTTTCATCGGTGACACCGAGTTGGTAGTGTCAAGGATGATGCATATCGGTCAGACCGGGTTTGTCCTTGTCAGTTGGACCGATGAACAATCTACAATATAGCATTACAGTTCGGTCTAGCCGAGAGGCAGAGATCGGTGCGACCAAGTTCAATAGAGAGGAAGGATTTTGTCATTTCAAATCACTAGGCAAATAAGATCTCACAAAATTTTGCAGGGAATTAACTGAAGGATTTGCAATGAATTTGATGCAGAAAATAACAGAGAAAAGAAAAGAAATGTAGATGAAGTTTTTTTAAAGGGAAACAGTCATGCAAAAGATGAATGCAAGAACATAGAGAAACACTAGAGAACTTGATCTAGAAATGGTCGGCGACAGAGTCACCTCTGTTAGAGTATATTGACTTAGGAGTCAAGTGAGAACACTTGATCATAGGCATCCTCATTGTTTAAGCTCAAAATGGGGTTGCCATTTTTTGTTTAAGCATTTTGATGTATTCACATCTTGTTGAGCTGCTTTGACCCATGTCTTCGGGTAAAACTTCTGTAAGATGGAACAACATACCTTGGGTGGTGGTGTTGATCCTGATCATGTAGTTGAACTTGTGTTGGATGCTCAAGTTTGATGTATTTCATCAAGAGTTGGGAGCACCACTTGTAATTTGAGTTCATCTAGCTACATGGATTAGATTTGCAAGGAAGAGCACTTGCGTATCCAAAATGACAATCATGAAATTTGATACCAAATGAAATTTGATATATAGAAATTGTCAAAGGATATATTTAAAGGATTCATGCTTCCTTGTCTTCAACCACCATATTGTTGACACTTGGTGATGTAAAGATTGCTTAGGATGTGAGTGAGTTGCAATCTCATATATTTGTGCTCATCCAAGTACCTACAAGGGTTAGATAGCATGCAAGGGTAGAAGTATAGATCCAAGACATATGATCATCATCATAAGAGAAATATCAAGGATTAGTCAAAGGATCATGCCTTGCATGCATTCAAAAATGAGTCACTACTCCAAGTTTGAGGCATCAATAATGTTCAATTCACCTCTCAAACGGCAAAATACTTTCTCATCTAGTGGTTTGGTGAATATATCCACCAATTGCTTATCGGTACGCACATGTTTAAGATCAATGTCTCCCTCAGCAAAATGATCTCGAATGAAATGACGACGAACTTCAATATGCTTAGTTTGAGAATGCTGCACGAGATTGTGAGCAATCTTAATAGCACTTTCATTATCACAAAGCAATGGAACATGTTTCACATAGATCCCATAATCATTCAGAGTTTGCGGCATCGCAAGTAATTGAGGAAAACATGAACCGGCGGCAATGTATTCCGCTTCAGCGGTGGATAAGGATACCGAGTTTTGTTTCTTGGAGGACCAAGATACAGGAGATCTACCAAGAAATTGACAAGTACCCGAAGTGGACTTTCTATCAACTTTGTCTCCGGCATAGTCCGAATCGGAGTATCCAACAAGATCAAAAGAAGATCTCTTAGGATACTAAATGCCAAAGTTTGGTGTGTGAATTAAGTATCTTACTATCCTTTTCACAGCCTTAAGATGGCATTCTTTGGGGCCGCTTGATATCATGCACACATGCATACACATAGCATAATTTCGGGATGGGAGGCACATAGATATAACAATGAACCAATCATAGAGCGGTAAACCTTTTGGTCAACCGGTTCGCCATCCTTAGTCAAGTCAAGATGTCCACTAGTAGGCATGGGTGTATTCATACCTTTACATTCTTGCATGTTGAACTTCTTGAATAAGTCCTTAGTATACTTTGTTTGAGAAACAAAGGTACCCTCCTTAGTTTGCTTGATTTGCAAACCAAAAAAGAACTTGCGTTCACTCATCATAGACATCTCGAACTTCTTCGACATTAGTCTTCCAAACTTTTCGCTAAAATGACGGTTAGTCGAGCCAAATATGATATCATCAACATAAATTTGGCACACAAATAATTCACCACTAACTCTTTTAGTAAAAAGTGTTGAATCAATTTTCCCTATTTCAAAGCCTTTTTCAATAAGGAACTTGGTCAAGCATTTATACCACGCTCTAGGAGCTTGTTTAAGACCATAAAGAGCTTTGTGAAGCATGTAAACATGATTAGGTTTCTTGGGATTAACAAAGCCGGGAGGTTGTTTAACATAAACTTCCTCCTCAGTTTCACCGTTGAGAAAATCACTTTTAATGTCCATTTGATATAAGGTGATATCATGATGATTGGCATAAGCAAGTAAGATGCGTATGGACTCAAGTCTAGCAATGGGTGAGGGAGTCCTGGATCGAGGGATCCTCATCTGGCCGGATAAACTCCTAGTGGGCCGGACTGGTGGGCCGTGAAGATTATATTAGAAGATCATCTCTCGTATCCGGATAGGACTCCTGTATTCCTCGAATGGCAAGTTTTAGGTTCGGGTGTAGGTTTTCCTTCCTCTGCAAGATGACATGTACAAACCCTAGGCCCCTCCGATGTGTATATAAACCAGAGGGTTTAGTCCGTAGAGGCTAGAAGAGAATCACAATATCCTCATAGGTGATGTGGGGTGGGACCCTAAGCGGCCAATTTTCACGAAAAGGAGGGATCCCAAGGATGAACACGTGAGACACGAGGGAAAAACACAAGAGGGACAAGAAGAAAACACTCAAACCAACACGTTTAGGTCACACAAATGCTAGATCCGGGTACACAAAGTGCGATACACGATACACGATACACGATCAACTAAGGATGATACAAGTAGCGGTAGTCATCTCCGTGAGGAGGTCTTGATGTTCTACTCCATGAAGGAGGTCTTGAATCCGGTGGATCTTCTCCGAAGAGGCCGCGGTCTCGTAGGAGAGGAACCACTTAGGTCTAAAATGATCTATCACAAAGTTACCTCGAAAGGATGGAAGTCAACGAGTATATATTACATGGGGTGGCGCCGTAGGGTCGGACGTCCGCTGGTTCACCGGACGTCCGGTGGCTCGGGAGGGACCGGACGTCCGGTAATCCTTGGATTTCCGCTATTTACGTTCCGTCGTCGGTGTCACGGACGTCCGGTGCCTTCCGGTCGTCCGGTCGTCTGGGAGTCGCCGGTCGTCCGGTGATCGTCGGACGTCCGGAGCCTGGAGGTGATCGGTCGTCCAGTAGGGGCCGGACGTCCGGTGCCTATAGCATCTTCAGCCGCACTTCTTCTTGTTCCAAGCACTTGTCGATCCCGCCGCCTTGTTCACTGTGCAGAGCTGTCCCGTGGCCTTCACCCAAGTACCTGAGTATGCATAGAGTTCCTGATGAGGGTAGAAGCCATGTCCCATGTGACTCGAGGGAATTGATAAAGGAGCGAGTTCAGCTTGGCTTCGAGAGCTCTTACACGTGCTCGTGTCATAGGTCCTTTGGACACTTGGTGAGTCGATGGTAGGTCCATGGGGATGACCTTGGGATGCTCCGCATCAATAGGCTAGACTTAGGGTTTAGCCATTACGATCTCGAGGTAGATCAACTCTTGTATTCATATTCATCCATACTAATATAGCAGGAAGTAGGGTATTACCTCGATCGAGAGGGCCTGAACCTGGGTAAACATCATGTCCCCAGTCTCATGTTACCGTCGATCCTCAGACGCATAGTTCGAGACCCCCTACCCGAGATCTGCTAGTTTTGACACCGACATTGGTGCTTTCATTGAGAGTTCCACTATGTCGTCGATGGAAGGACCGATGGATCACGTCATCAACTGCAACGGCGTCACCGAGGGAATTTACCCTCCAGGCTAACTTTTCATGTTCGACAGCTTCGCGCTCCGTGCCAACACCGAAGGCCACCTCAAGCAGATCAAGAGCTACACCCCTGGCCATCAAGTCAGATTCAGAAGCTTGAACTATGTTGCTGATATCCGCGGAGACTTGATCTTCGCCGGATTCGAGCCAGCGGCAACTTCTCTCTGCCACCACGATGAGCATGACCTAACTCTATCATCGGCTCAGGAAATAGCACCTGCAAATTTTCTGGCCCTAGATCCAGAACAGATCGCGTCACCCTAGGACGGGAAGCTCAACCCCACCAGGGAGCCGCAGACTCTACGATGTTGGAGCCGCACACGGACCCAACTACGAGCGGGGTCTGTGTTACCGGAACTCCGAACTCAACTCCGGCCTCTAATTCCGAATCGCACGCATCCGCGCCCTTCAAACTCAATCAGGCGTCTATCACAGAATTCAGTGCTACGGATATCTTTAAGCCTCACCCTTTGGCGACATGTTAAAGTCGTTAAGATACCTCTACCTAGAAGAGGACACACAGCCGTATTGTATCCAGTTCGAACTCAAGTATCCAAGGCAACATGAGACAAAATTGTCAAAATCGTAGCGGTTAAGCGATGGTGGTTGCGGAAGTGGTGGTGGTATGCGGAGGGTTTGGTGGGATACCGAACGAAAATGGCGGGGTTAAGCGCAAGGTGGTGTGGGTGGGGAATTTTTGGCTGCGGGAGGCCGGATGTCCGGGCCAGGGGCCGGATGTCTGGGCCAGGCCGGATGTCCGGGGCACGGGCCAGATGTCCGGGGTGCCCAAGGCCCTGATCAACTCCTTGCACACGGTGACTTTTGGGGCCAAAATTCGTCGGATTTTGCGGATCAAAATTGGGGAAAAGGCGGGGAAAAGCTAGATCCTCTCGTGGCACAGCAAATCCATGGAACAAATTCAACAAAATCTCGTCAAATCAACAGATCAAAAAAAAATTTTGGGGCTATTTTTGGTGTGGAGTTTTCAAAATTGGGAAGAACACAACAAAAACAAGCTAGAAAACAAGGTGTGGGGCTCCAAATTCGTGATCAAACATGGCTCACGATACCATAATGATGTAGGGTGGAACCCTAGATGGCCGATCTTTCACGAAAAGGAGGGATCCCGAGGATGAACACGTGGTACACGAGGGAAAACACAAGAGGGACAAGAAGAAAACACTCATCAACAAGTTTAGGTCACACAAGTGCTAGATCCGGGTACACAAAGTGTGATACACGATACACGATCAACTAAGGACGATACAAGTGGTGGTAGTCATCTCCGTGAGGAGGTCTTGATGTTTTTCTCCGTATAGGAGGTCTTGAATCCGGTGGATCTTATCCGAAGAGGCCGCGGTCTCGTAGGAGAGGAACCACTAGGGTGTTTAGATGAGCTATCACATAGCTAACCCTAAAAAGTTGTAGGAGGAGGAATATATATTGTGTACGGGGTGAAGGGGTACATGGGTCACGGCCCGAAGGAGATGCGTGCAGGCCATCAGGGGCCGGATGTCCGGGCATCGGCCCGCATGTCCGGGCTGTCGGGAGGCGCCGGATGTCCGGGCTTGGTGCCGGATGTCCGGGCTATCGGGGCCAGCCACGGATATGCTTCTGTGGTGGGCGCGCCGGATTTCCGGGCCCGAGGCCAGATGTCCGGGCCCTGTAGCTTCGGCTGCTGGGGCTGATCATTCAGGCGCCGGATGTCCGGGCCAGGGGCCGGATGTCTGGGGCTTGGAGCTTTCTTCAGCTTCTCTCGATGCAAAGCTTCGTCCGTGAGCTTGGGGACTTGTCCATCTTCACGAGCCTCTTCGATGGGGTCTTCTTCATACCTGAGCACACAAAACACATCCATCTGAGGTAGTAGCCATGTCTCGCAATATTCATATGGAAGTTGGACTAGGATAGATGTCACCTCGGTCTCGAGAGCCCTAGCACGAGCACTTGTCATTGGTCCTTGGAGCACTTGGTGATGCGATGGAGAGTCCATGGGGATGACCTCGGGATGCTCCGCACCATCTCCCCTCCCTTGGGAAAGATCCGACCTCGGATCGAAATCTTCATCACCATGGAAAGGGGATAGATCCTTGACGTTGAAGGCATCGCTCACGTTGTACTTGTCTCGTGGGATGTCGATCTTGTAGGCATTGTTGTTGTAGTGTGCTAGCACCTTGAACGGTCCGTCGGCGCGAGGTAGTAGTTTGGACTTGCGCTCGTGTGGGAAGCGGTACTTGCGAAGATGAAGCCAAACAAGATCTCCCAGTTGGAACACCATTTGTGCCTTGTTGATGTTGAGCTTGGTGGTGAGGCGATGGACTTGTCGCTCGATCGTTGCCCTAGTATCTTCATGCACCTTCTTGAGATAGCTTGCTCCTGCACTTGCGTCCATGTTCGTGCACTCTTGTAGAGGTAGAGGTAGGATGTCCAATGGAGACAAGGGGTTGAAGCCGTATACGACCTCGAAAGGGGACTTGCCGGTAGTCGAATGTCTTGCGCGGTTGTAGGCGTACTCGGCGATGGGCAATCATTGCTCCCATTCCTTGATGTTCTTCTTGATCAACACGCGAAGAAGCGTCGAAAGTGTGCGGTTCGTGACCTCCGTTTGGCCGTCGGTTTGTGGATGATATGCCGAAGAGAAGAGTATATTGATGCCGAGTTTGGCGCATAGAGTCTTCCAAAAGTTGCTCAAGAATTTGATGTCCCGATCCGACACAATAGTCTTGGGCACACCATGTAGACGAATGATTTCCCTACAAAGGAGAGTTGCCACATGTGAAGCATCGTCGATCTTGTTACAAGGAATGAAATGAGACATTTTAGAAAATCTATCCACGACAACAAACACGGAATCCTTTCCATTTTGAGTCCTATGCAATCCAAGTACAAAGTCCATGCTTATGTCTTCCCATGGATGATATGGAATAGGAAGTGGCATGTAAAGACCATGAGATTGAGCTTTTGACTTAGCTTTGCGACATGTAGAGCATCGGTTGGTTAGGCGTGAGACGTCACAGAGCATCTTTGGCCAAAATTAGTTCTTTGAGAGCGTAGCAAATGTCTTGTCACGTCCAAAGTGTCCCATGAGTCCTCCATGAGATTCCTGCAAAAGGAGCAAACGAAGCAAAGACTCGGGAAAGCAAAGTTTGTTAGCTCTCATAAGATATCCATCCTTTATGTAATAATGTTCCCAAGAAGTGTGAGTCAAACACTTAGCATAAGGATGTGCGAAGAAAGTATCATGCTCATACAAGTCTTTTATGTGCTCAAAGCCAATAACATTCAACTCAAGTTGTGTAACAAGCATGCATTTGCAGGAAAGCGCATCCACCACAACATTCTCTTTGCCTTTGCTGTATTTGATGACATAGGGAAAAGACTCAATGAACTCACTCCACTTAGCATGACACTTGTTCAACTTAGTTTGACCCTTGAAATACTTGAGAGTCTCATGGTCCGTATGAAGAATGAATTCATGAGGTCTAAGGTAATGTTCCCAAACACGTAAAACTCGCACCAAGGCATAGAGCTCTTTATCATATATGGGGTAGTTAAGTTGCACTCCGGATAGCTTTTCACTAAAGTACGCAATTGCGCGCTTTTCTTGCATTAGCACGCCACCTATGCCGGTACCGCTAGCGTCACAATGGATCTCAAAAGGTTTGTAAAAGTTTGGTAGGGCAAGAAGAGGTGCGTGGGTAAGCAAGCTTTTTAGCTCATTGAACATGGTGTTTTGCGAAGGACCCCAAATGAAGGGTGCATTCTTCTTGCTCAAGGCGTGTAGAGGCGCAATAGTGCGAAAGTCCTTCACAAAACGTCGGTAGAAACCGGCTAAACCAAGAAAGCTACACACTTGTTGGAGGTTCATTGGTTGGGGCCAAGTTTTAATTGCTTCAATTTTAGTTTCATCAACGTGAACACCTTGTGAAGAAACGACAAATCCTAGGAAAACGACCTTGTCAACGCCAAAAGTGCATTTTTCCATGTTAGCATATAAGCGCTCCTTCCGAAGGGTTTGTAAAACCATACGGATGTGTGTCACATGGTCCTCAAGCGATTTGCTAAAAACGAGGGTGTCATCAAAGTAAACCACTACAAAGACGCCTATGTAGGGTCGTAGAACGAAATGCATGAGACGCATAAATGAACCAGGCGCTTCCGATAAACCCATTGGCATGACCAACCACTCATATAACCCAAACTTGGTTTTGAAAGCCGTTTTCCACTCATCACCCTCTTGAATGCGAATTTGGTAGTAGCCACTTTTAAGATCAATTTTTGAAAAGATGGTGGCACCACATAATTCATCAAGCATGTCGTCTAAGCGTGGGATAGGGTAACTGTATCTAACGGTGATAGCGTTTATGAGGCGACAATCGGAGCACATGCGAAAACTTCCATCTTTCTTAGGCACGAGAATAACCGAAACGACACAAGGGCTTAAGCTTTCACGTACATGACCTTTGTCGATGAGTTGTTGCACTTGCCGCTGTATCTCCTTGGTTTCCTCGGGGTTGACGCAGTAAGGAGCCTTGTTTGGAAGTGGTGCGTCGGGTATGAGGTCGATGCGGTGTTCGATTCTGCAAAGTGGAGGTAGACCCGGAGGTAGCTCATCGGGAAAGACGTCTGAGAATTCCTGCAACAATTGAGACAACACTAAAGGTAGAGGTGGTGAAGTGTTAGTAGGTTTTGCTTCCCCTTTGCATAAAAGCACAAGGTGAAAGACACTCGACGGGTTCTCACACACTTCTCTCATCTCACTTTTGGTGGCAAATAGCACTAGTTGCTTCTTGTCGCTCATCGTGGAGTCGCTCATATTTGGCTTGTGGCTCTCACTCTCCTTTTGGTGGCTCACTCTCTCACCATTCTCTCCATGATGGTTGGTAGGCAAGTGTTTGTCGGCGGCTACTTTTGTTTTTGACTCTAAACAGTAGGGTAAGACCCCACCGCAATTTTTATAAATTAAGAGAGCAAAGTAACAAGAAGTCTGAAAAGGCTTGAGATAAGCCTTGAGAGCAAAAAAGAAACTAAACTAAAATCTAGGAGAAAGAAAAGGAAAGAAATAAAAACAGACAACCTACTATCCTACAAACAAGGAAATTACAGTAGGCCTTGAAGCCAAACAGAAAATTGCCTTCCATGCTTCTTCCTCATTCTAAACTTTAGAAGCTTTAGTTCCTCCAGAAAAATGAACTTCCAACCTTGAAATGAAGGTACAATGTTTTCAAATACCTTATTGTTTCTGGTTATCCAAATGGCCCATGCTCCAAGAATGATGATCTCCATGTAAAATGGGTACCTTAGTTTTTCTTTAAGATCTTGGAACGCTTCTAACACATACACGTTTGGTGTTCTTGTTGGACAAATGAAATCCCGGCATTGTTGAACAAATTGGCAACCCCAAAAGAGATGATGCAAAGTTTCTCCTTGTTGACATCCTCCAACAGCACAGTTATACTCCTCCAACACAAAATTCTTTCTTCTAAGTAAATTTCTTGTGTTGACTCGATCATGGAGAAGTTGCCAGAAGAAAACTTTATGCTTTGGCTGACAGGAACTCTGCCAGATCCAATTGAAGTGTGGAGGTGTCTGCTTGTGTCCAATTAAGACTTTATATGCTTTGATGGAAGAATAGTGTTCAGTCCCCCAAATGTAGCTCCATGTGTCAAATGTGTCCAAATACTCAGATTGTCTCATGGAAATGCAGATGTCTTCCATTTGTAAGAATTCCTCATATGCCTCAGTTGTCAAAGGGAGAAAGAAGAGATCCTGCAAGTACTCAGTGTGCAACACTTGTTGAACATTTAATTGAGGGTTTCTGACAAAGGAGAATAAGTGAGGGAATTGGTGTTTAAGTATTGCTCGGTTCCATAGATCATCCCAAAAGAATGCACTGACACCATCTCCCACATTACATCTAGCAATAGCTTTGTACTGGTCAATGAGAGCTAAGTTGGACCTCCACCAGAATGATCCTATCAAGTTGCCCCCTGGTAATTTGTCATCACTATAGTATGTTTGCAAGATAAGGTTGACCCAAGGAATATCATGTCTGTTGAAGAATTTGTGAAGGTTCTTCATGAGCTAGGTTTTGTTGTGTGTGAAGATATCTAGAACTCCTAATCCCCCTGGTCCTTGGATCTACACACTGTGTGCCATGCAACCAAAGCAGGTCTTTTGTCCTCCATATCAGGGCCTCTCCAAAGGCAGCGTCTCAAATACTTGATGATCTGTTTTTTTTATTGTAACAGGTATGTCAAGACAACACATGAAGAAAACTGATAATGAGGTCATCACTAACTTGACCAGTAGTAATGTTCCATCTTGGGTCATGAAGATAGAGATACCAGCCAATCTTTTGGCAATCCTGTTAACTAGGGGGAGGCATTGCTCAACAGTCGGTTTGTAAATTCCCAATGGCAGACCAAGGTAAGTAAAGGGGAATTGTCCTCTAGCACACTGCAAGGTGTTTGTATAAATTTCAATCCTGTCTTCAGCAATATTCAAAGGTACCATGATTGACTTGCCATAATTCACTTTGAGCCCAGTTGCAGTGGCAAAAGTATTGAGAAGTGCCTTTAAACAGAACAACTTCCTAGAATCAGCTTGCATAACCACCAGTGTGCCATCTGAATATTGCACAATTGGGAAGTGAGGGCAAGAGTTGACTTGAAGTGGAGCAGTGATCAGGTTTAACCTCATGGCTTTGTTAAGAATGGACTGTAACAAATCAGCAGCCAACACAAAAATTAAAGGAGAGTAAGGGCCTCCTTGTCTTACTCCTCTTTTTATGTAAATTCTTTTTCCAGGTACACCATTCAGTAATAAAGAAGATGATGCAGTTGTGAACAGAGCTTTCATCCATGAAATCCATTTCTCTCTAAAACCATTATCTCTAAAAATATCGATAATTGCAGCATGCTCAATTGTATCAAAAGCCTTCTCAAAATCCAATTTTATTACTAGGATTTCCTCCCTGGACTTATGACATTGGACGTAGCACGAATTCCTTGCCCTTCATCTTGAAGCTATAGTGTTTGTCCATCCATTGTGTGTGACTCCACGATCATATTGCCATGGTCGTCCAAGTAGAAGGTGGCACACGGACATAGGGACCACATCACACTCAAGTGTGTCCTCGTAGGCGCCTATCTTGAAGGAGACTTGCACGGTGTGCTCGACTCGAAGAATTCCGGCGTCATTAAGCCATTGGACCTTGTAGGGGTGAGGGTGCTTCGTCTTGACCAATTGGAGCTTGTCGCATAGCTCTTCGCTTGCCAAGTTATGACAACTTCCTCCATCGATGATAACCTTGACGGAGTGTCCATTGATGCCGGCCTTGGTATGGAAAATGTGACATCGTTGGTCGTCATATTGTTGATGTTGGAGTGTCAAGACCTTGGAGACAACGAGATTGGGACTCGAGTCATTGTCGCAAAACACTTGATGGTCTTCTTCTTCATTCACTTGGCGATGCATAGCTACATGTTCAAGGGCTTCCATCTCATCGTCGCTCATTGAGTCATAGGATCCGTCATCATTGAAAATCATGGTACGAACGGTCTTGCACTCAAATGACTTGTGGCCTCGCCCTTGGCACTTGAAACATTTGATGGAACTCGTCTTGGAGTTGTCCTCGGTTGGAGTTGTAGATAATGAAGCTCTTGGCTTGAAGTTGTTCGTAGAGGGTGGACGACTTGACATTGTCGCATTCTTGTAGCTTGACTTGTCACTGAAGTTTGTAGATGGCTTGGTAGAGGTAGGCGTAGCCGAAGTCGTTGAAGCTTGGTTGTAGGAGCCGAAGTTCTTGGAGGTGAACTTGGAGTACTTGTAGTCCTCTTGAACTTGTCGCTCCGCTTTGGTTGCTTGGTGTACTAGCTCGAGGAGATTCGTGTATGGTTGATAGTCCGCAATCTTCTTGATAGTATAGTTGAGTCCATTCAAGAATATCGCCATCGTTTGTTCTTCGTCTTCTATGATGTTAGCTCGTATCATGGCAATCTCCATCTCCTTGTAGTACTCTTCAACGGACTTGGTACCTTGCTTGAGGAGTTGTAGCTTCTTGAACAAATCACAGTTGTAGTGTGTTGGCACAAAGCGTGCTCTCATGACTTCCTTCATTTGAGCCCAAGTAGTGATGGGAGGTTCACCTTTGGCTACTCTTCTTTCGATGATTTGCTCCCACCAAATGAGAACATAGTCTTGGAACTCAAGGGAGGCCATTGGAATCTTATTTTGTTCATCAAAGTTGTGTAAGCGGAAGATCTTATCAACTTTCAAAGCCCATGATAGGTAATCTTCGGGATCAATGCTTCCGGAAAACTTTGGCATGGTAAACTTAAGCTTGCCATAGCGATGCTCTTCATTGTTTGCTTGCCTATTGGGAGGGCGTTCTTGATTGGGACGATTGTCAATCTCATGTTGCTCTTGTCAGAGTAGATGTCCATTGTCATGGCGTACTTGTCGAGCTTGTGGTGCTTGTTGAGGTTGTTGCTCGTGTCGCGCTTGAGGAGGAACTTCTTCTTGCATTCGTGCTTGGTTGCGCCTCTCTTGCATCTCATCGTGAAGGAAACCCTCTTCTTGACGAGTGTGTCGATTGCAAGTTGCCACATTGCGATGTGAATCGCGTAATGCTCGTTGCACCTCAAGAGCTTGAGCTTCTCGGCGTTGTTGTGCTTGACGATTAGCCTCAGCATCTTGTTCTTCTTGGTGTCGACGTGCTCGCTCTTGTTGTTGTTGGCATTGTCGTTGCTGTTCTTGCGCTTGTTCCAGTGTAGCTTGGTTTTGACGATGTCGACTTTCTTGCTCTTCAAATAGCTCTTGGGAGCTCTTGTCATGAAGTGGATTCTGGTTGTCATGTCGAGCTTGACGTGCGGCTTGACGAAGAGTGTTCGATGTAGGTGTACTTGAATCTTCCGTGGAGTCGGTATGGTGAGTTGAGCGGCTTCGTCTTTGAGAAGATGTGGAAGAAGAACATCGGTTGAGTGTCAAACTCCGTAGCTCATCGAGTTGAGTAGACATGTTGGTGTTGATGATGTCGAATTTCTCTCTTGTTCTTGCTTCAAATTGTCGTGCGTCGGCGGTGACTTGCTCAATGTGCTCGCGCATAGCTTCACTTTTTTGATGTAGAGCTCGTTGGACACCGAAGAGATAGTTTGGCGACGTAGTTGTTCGATTCTTGAGGATCATCAAAGAGTGGGTTCGTAGATGTACTTGGCCTATCCATCATCACAAACAAGAGTGTGAGTGGGAGAAAGAGAAGACAATACCAATTGTACCTTGACCGAAGTTGAAAATGGATCAATGATCACTCAATAATGTAACCTGGAAATAGCACTATTGGTACCACTTCTTGTCGATTCTCACACCTACACAAGTAAAGCTTTGAGAGGAGCTTGGTTAGGATGGTGGCACAAATTCAATGCAATTGTCAAAGTGACTCAATGATGTTGAAAATGGTTCACAATTTGCTCATGCAACAAGTAGATCACAAGCAATAAGTAGCACACGGAACACACACACGGATAGATAAATGTGGTCATGCAACCAAGGGTGAGCGAAAAAATGTGGAATCCACGGAAAATGCTCGTGTTGCACAACACTAGAGAGACGCTAACCGATTGCTTAATAGGCGTATACGCACTTGTGCACAACCTATAAGAGGCAAAACGTAACGACTTTCTATCACAAGTATGCTATGAGTGTATGATGTGCCGATGCTTGAGCACAAGATGATGTATTGCTATCTCATATGATCTCTTTTGATGCAAGGCGTATGATGTTATACTCCTTTTGCTTATAAGCTTTGGGTGGCTCTTTTGCTTAAAAGCTTGTGAGCTCTTTCTTTGGCCGCTTATGCATGCTTCTCGGATCAAGGTAGCTATTGTGTATGCGGGACACTCTTGTGTCACACGGAGATATGATGATGTCGTATGCAATATCTATGACTATCACTAAGTTGCACAAGTGTCGTGGCCCGTCAATATTCAAATGGCTAGTATCGATGGGAAAGCTATGCAAAAATGGTCTATAGGGTGACAATGCAATTGCAAGGTAGAATGAACAAGGTGTCGTCGATGTTACCGTCCTTGCCGAGGGTGAGCGGTGGTGTTGTCGAAGTCGTTCCGTTCCAAGGTTGCCGAAACATCCAAGGAAACGATGAAACCACAACTCAAGTATCCAAGGCAACGTGAGACAAAATTGTCAAAATCGTAGCGGTTAAGCGATGGTGGTTGCGGAAGTGGTGGTGGTATGCGGAGGGTTTGGTGGGATACCGAACGAAAATGGCGGGGTTAAGTGCAAGGTGGTGTGGGTGGGGAATTTTTGGCTGCGGGAGGCCGGATGTCCGGGCCAGGGCCGGATGTCCGGGGTGCCGGAGGCCCTGATCAACTCCTTGCAGACGGTGACTTTTGGGGCCAAAATTCGTAGGATTTTGCGGATCAAAATTGGGGAAAAGGTGGGGAAAAGCTAGATCCACTCGTGGCACAGCAAATCCATGGAACAAATTCAAGAAAATCTCATCAAATTAACAGATCACAAAAAAATTTTGGGGCTATTTTTGGTGGGGAATTTTCGAAATTGGGAAGAAGACAACAAAAACAAGCTAGAAAACAAGGTGTGGGGCTCCAAATTCGTGATCAACCGTGGCTCATGATACCATAATGATGTAGGGAGGAACCCTAGATGGCCGATCTTTCACGAAAAGGAGGGATCCCGAGGATGAACACATGGTACACGAGGGAAAACACAAGAGGGACAAGAAGAAAACACTCAAATCAACAAGTTTAGGCCACACAAGTGCTAGATCAGGGTACACAAAGTGCGATACACGATACATGATCAACTAAGGACGATACAAGTGGCGGTAGTCATCTCCATGAGGAGGTCTTGATGTTCTTCTCAGTATAGGAGGTCTTGAATTCGGTGGATCTTCTTCGAAGAGGCCGCGGTCTCGTAGGAGAGGAACCACTAGGGTGTTTAGATGAGCTATCACAAAGCTAACCCTAAAAAGATGTGGGAGGAGGAATATATATATAGTGTACGGGGCGAAGGGGTACATGGGTCACGGCCTGAAGCAGATGCGCGCAGGCCATCATGGGCCGGATGTCCGGTCGTCGGCCTAGATGTCTAGGCTGTCGGGAGGCGCCGGATGTCCGGGCTTGGCGCCGGATGTCCGGGCTATCAGGGCCAGCCACGGGTATGCTTCTGTGGTGGGCGCGCCGGATTTCCGGGCCCGAGGCCGGATGTCCGGGCCCTATAGCTTCGTCTGCTGGGGCTGATCGTTCAGGCGCCGGATGTCCGGGCGAGGGGCCGGATGTCCGGTGCCTGGAGCTTTCTTCAGCTTGTCTCGATGCAAAGCTTCGTCCGTGAGCTTGGGGACTTGTACATCTTCACGAGCCTCTCCGATGGGGTCTTTTTCATATCTGAGCACACAAAACACATCCGTTTGAGGTAGTAGCCATGTCTCGCAAGATTCATATGGAAGTTGGACTAGGAGAGATGTCACCTCGGTCTCGAGAGCCCTAGCACGAGCACGTGTCATTGGTCCTTGGATCACTTGGTGATGCGATGGAGGGTCCATGGGGATGACCTCGGGATGCTCCGCATCAGACAGGAAAAGCCGGAGACAATGGCAGCCTTAACTACACTCATGACTCGCTTTTGCGCGAGTGAGGGTAGCTGGTTAGCTCATATCAGTACCAGTGACCCTGGAACATCTAAAGTCAGGGATGGCAATAGAAAGCCACGACGTAACAAAAACAAACATCGAAACGATTCTGGAAGCCCAGATGATATATCAGTGAACTCCGGATTCAGTGGCTCCAGGCCCGGTCAGCGGAAGAAGCCATTTAAAGGCAACAAATATGGTTCATCAAGTTTGGACATAATATTAGATAGGCCCTGCCAAATTCATGGCACCCCAGAGAAACCTGCCAACCATACCAACCGCAACTGTTGGGTTTTCAAGCAGGCCAGCAAGCTAAATGCCGAACAAAGGGAAGGAGCCTCGGAGCGAAGACGAGGATGAACCTCGCCAGCCAAATGTAGGGGGGCAGAAGAAATTTCCACCGGAGGTCAAAACAGTGAACATGATGTATGCCTCACATATCCAAAAGAGGGAGCGCAAGCATGCACTCCGAGATGTCTACGCTATTGAGCCTGTCGCCTCCAAATTCAACCCATGGTCAGCCTGTCCGATCACATTTGATCGTAGGGATCATCCGACTAGTATTCGACATGGGGGTTCGGCTGCCCTAGTGCTCGACCCAATAATCGAAGGATACCATCTAACCCGAGTCCTTATGAACGGTGGCAGCAGTCTCAATCTGATATATCAGGATACTGTCAGCAAGATGGGGATCGACCCGTCAAGAATCAAGCCAAGCAGCACGACCTTTAAATGAGTGATACCGGGCTTTGAAGCCCGCTGCACAGTCTCTCTAACGTTGGAAGTTGTATTCAGTTCTCCCGACAACTTTCGAAGCGAAGAACTAATCTTCGACATAGCTCCGTTCTGAAGTGGCTATCATGCTCTACTCGGAAGAACGGCCTTCGCCCACTTTAATGTAGTCCCGCATTATGCCTACCTAAAGCTTAAAATGCCTAGACCACATGGCGTTATCACGGTCAATGGAAATATAGAGCGCTCTCTCCGTATGGAGGAGGACACTGCGACCTTAGCAGCCGAAGTCCAATGCGGCCTATTCAAGCCGGATAATCCATCAATAGCGGACACAACTAAACGTGTCCGGCACACACCTCAGTGTGGCAGCTCAGATGACCCTGAGCAAGATTGACAGCTACGCCCCCGTCGACTGCTCCACAAGGTAATGGCATACGTACTTCGAGTACATAATTATGCCTTAAAAATTCCTTGGGCGGCGATCGGGGGCACCTGCATATAGTCCATAGTTCGGCTAGACCCTATCCAGACTCTAAACTTATCTTCTTTAGGTTCATTAAACGAACCAGACTTGTCATGGCCACACTGGATTAACTTTTCTTTTCCAGGTTTATTTTCTTTCTTTTTTACAGATGGCAATTGTAATCTCACCCCTTCAAGGACACATTACACAGGAGTAAACGATGCAGACGTGCATCAGGGACCCGTACTAAGGTTTCTTTTTAGATTAAGACCCTGTGTAAACCTTTTTTCTCTTTCTTGTTGTATACCTTCTTGGCATGTAGAATGTCCAAAAAAGGTTTTTCGACATTATAGAGGGATATTAATAGAACGACTTTACTCACATTATGCTTGGAGTTTTATTCACTCACCATAAAATGTTCTCTTCCCGCATCAGATTACCATATGTGCCTTGTCAATAAGGGTTTATTACCAGGGGCTGTATTCAGCCCTGGTATATGTCGAAAAGACCAAACACCTATAGGGAGTGTTCGGCGTCATGCATCAGTTCCGAGTCATGTCTTGGGTCAATAGTTAGGTTACCCGACTCCCGTGCTTACCCCTACGTTCCCGATTGTTCGGCTAGGGAGTAAAGGGAGAACTACTACGGTTGTACTTCTGGCTAGTCCGGTTAAGTACCTCAGTAGAGAAAGCCGAAAACTAACTATCATGATAAGCAAGAACCTGGTCTGCAATCCGGTGACTTAGTTTTATACTACGATCGATAGAGATCTACCCCATGTTATACGAAGGGTTGGTTCTTCGCTGAGACAGGTGCAATTGATGCCTTAAGTAATGAATCTTATATCCGCACCAGGGGCTAGTACCTAGCCCCACATGTCAAACTCCTACGACTAAGTGAAAGCAATAACGCCGCATAGTCTGATTGCCTGGATCGCTCCGCATACACCTCCTATATAGACCAAGACATTGGATAAAGAATGTACATGCATATGACCGAACACCCCAGTACTATGTACATGGGGGCTGAAGCCGATGACTAGAAACTTTCAGATTTAGATAAACAGTCACACAGGAGGTAAAAGACACTGATATTATAATAGCACAAAAGTTATATACACTGGATTCATAAGCATAGTCTTTACATCCGGATACAATTAGTCGAAAACAACATCCTTCGAACACTGGCCTTCTACAAGGCGGGCGCCCTCGATGACGTCCTTGAAGTACTTCTCCGGCTTGCGGTGCTCCTTGTGTGCGGGCAGGCCAGCAGTAGCTATATGCACTGCGTTCATATTCGCCCAGTGCACTTTGACACGAGCGAAGGCCATCCGAGCACTCTCTATGCAGGCCGAACGCGTTAACGCGTCGACCCGCGGACTCGCCTCGACGAGCCGCTTTACCAATCCGAAGTAGCTACTTGGGATTGGCTCAGCAGGCCATAGCCGGACTATTAAGTCCTTCATGGCCAAGCCCGCCATGTTGTGCAGCTCGACCAACTGCTTCATCTGGTCGCTGAGGGGCACCGGATGTTTTGGCGCATAGAACTGCGACCAAAACAACTTCTCTGTGTTGTTCCCCTCTAGGGCTAGGAAATATTGGGCGGCATCTGCGCTGCTCCTTGAAAGATCAGCAAACATGCCGGGAGAACTCCATAATCGTGTCAGCCCAATGTACTTCTGCCCTCCAAAGATGCTCTGTAAGAGAAATGTCTTACCGGATGCTATCTGCCGTGCCTGCTCGATTTCCTGACGAGAGCTGCGTGACTCGCTTCGCGCATCCTGGGCAGTCTTCATTGTCGCAGAAAGCTCGGTTGCTTGCTCCGAAGTCTTCTTGTCCAATGCCTCGCATTTGAGAATGGCATTGTTGAGATCGACCTCGACTTCGGACACCCGAGCCCGATGCTTCTCGCACTCAGCCTTTTCGGCCTCTAAGTCGGCAGCCGCTTTGTCAGCGGCCACCTTGTTCGCCTCGGCCTCCTTCTTGGCCTTGGCAACCTCGCCCTTGAGGGCCTTGAGCTCAGTGGCGCCAACTGTGTAATACAGAATACAATATTAGAGTTTATAAACATACTCTGTCAATTAAGTCTTAATGACATTTCAAAAGTCCGCATACCTTGCATTTCATCCAAACGCCGAATGACACGGTCGAGGTCCGCGTTGGCCAACTCGAGATTCCGATTTAGTTCGGCAACCTCTGTGTCTCGCGCAGTTGCCGTAACTAATGAAGCCTGCAAAATAGTTCAGCTCTGTAAGCATGCTATACTACGGATACTTTGTCCGATTCTTTTCAGAATCACACAAAGCATCAGGGGCTACTGGCTATGTATGTGCATTAAAAATAAAAATTCTATAAAAAGCATGACATTTCTTACCTCAAAGCCTGTTAATAGGCTGTTGAAGGCTTCATTCAGTCCTTCCTTGACAGACTGAATCTTCCTCATCACTGCACCCATCATGGTGCAGTGCTCCTCCACAATGGACGCACTTTGCAGTGCTCCCTCCATAGAGTCGGACGCTTCCGGATTAACTCCGGGTGCTGCCGTATCCTCCTCCACTTGAAGAGTCAGGTCTTTGGACCCCGGAGCCGCGCTAGGCTCCGGGATGGTGTTCGGCGGGGCACGGACTGTTTGGGCACCACATCTTCGGTCTCCATAGGGACGGTCTCCCCATGGTCAGCAGCCGTCAGGGTATTATCCCCGGCCGCCCTATCATCTGCCCCGCCCTCGTCTCCTTGGGCGGAGGGCACCCGCTGGGACGGCACTTCGATATCCCCGCCAATCACGAGTGATGAAGCCTGGACTGGTGGGTCACTCTCCGTCTCTCCAGGTGCTAGAGAGTTCCCCTCCGATGAGGAGGCGTCGGGGTGTCCTCCGGGAGGGCTGTAGGTCAGCAGGAGGAAAATGCTAAGTAAAGCATCAAAAATACCACACGAATAAAGGTGAAATAGTCAATCCGGACAAACTTACGATTCGGGCAGGGGTTTCACCCTGGGCTTCACCACGAAGCTGTGATCGGACGAATCCGAACTAGCTCCAAGTTTCAGTTTCCTCCGGGGCGCGGCCGTGCATGCGTCAGCAACGGCCCCCTCTTTGTCCCCCTGCCTTGCGTAGGGAGGTCTTCTTCTTCCTCTTCCTCCTCACCATCTTCCTCCGCCTCGTCGGAGGAGAGGATGTGGAGGTCCTCGGGCTTCTTGCCCACAGGACGGGGGCTTTCTCCGGCCCCCTTGCCCTTCGTCTTCTTGGGATTCTTGGTCGGCGCCTTGTACGGCGCCGAGACCAGCATCGCCGTACCAGAGGCGATTCTGGGTCTTCGGGCAAAGGTGTCGGACTCTTAATCCGGGTCGCCTTCTTCGTCCAGACCTGTATATCAGGTAAAAATTCCAATTCCTATTATCGTCAAATAAGGGAAAGGGTATGTGTTCGGCAATGATTTCTATTACCTCTAGGGCGGAGGCCACAATGCTGTAGCCCGCATCCTCAGTCTCTTCGGCCATTCCTTCTGGCTCTTGAAGAGGTGCTTCCAGATCTCCTTGTGCATAAAGCCGAAGAGATGCATCAGCGGCTTGTCTCGTGCCGGATCAAACTCTCATAGGGAGGAGCCCGGGCTTTGGCAAGGGAGAACAAGCCGGGTTAGCATCACCTGGACCACGGAGGAGAGTAGGTGCCCCTTGGAGATCAAGCCGGACACACGGCTCACCAGAGTCGTGACTTCAGTTGTGGACTCCCAATCTAGACCCATTTTGGTCCAAGAGGTCAGCCTCTCTGGGGGTCCGGACCTAAAAGTAGGCTCCACTGCCCACTTGGCGTCGCGGGGTTCGGTGATGTAGAACCACTCCTGCTGCCAGACCTTATTCGTCTCCAAGAATGAGGCCTTGGGCCAAGTTGCATTCGGTAGCTTGCTAATCATGGCGCCCCCGCATTCCGCGTGTTCCCTGTCCACGACCTTCGGCTTCACGTTGAAGGTCTAAGCCATAGGCCGAAGTGTGGGGGGTTGCGGAGAAAGGCCTCACATACCACTATAAAAGCGGATATGTGGAGGATTGAGTTCGGGGCTAGATCATGGAAATCTAGCCTGTAGAAGAACGAAAGACCCCGAAAACGGGTGGAGTGGAAACCCTAGCCCCCTAACAAAGTGGGATGTAAACACCACCCTCTCACCCGCCTCAGGGACGGGAATTACCCGACCCTTGGCAGAGACTCTGTGTGCGATATCAACGGCGAGATAGCCCGCGCTCTTAAGATCTGTCACGGTCTTTTCAGTGACCGTGGAAGCTTCCCACTTGCCCCTAGCACCGGATCCAGCCATCGCTGGGAAGGGGAGTAGTGGTTGAGGAACGAGGAGCAGTGTGCACAGGAGATGAGAATGCTGGGGCTTGGGACATTGGAGAGCTCGAGCTTGAGGAAGGCATGGGGCTGATGAAAGGGATCGGTGTCCTTCTATAATGCTGTGAATACAGGACGTCCCCCCACTTTAGCCATAAAACTTGCCGGTTCCCAAAGCGGTCGTGCTAATGCGCGGCATGGGTGCTCACGTCATATTGATGAGGATCCCACAATAAGCGGGCACAATCTCTATTCTGACAGGGCGTGTCATTGAGGATATATCTCGAAACGCGAAACTAGGACCGAATAAAATGGTTTGATATGTTAGTGGGATGGACGCGACGCTTCGCCCAAAAGTTGTCAGTAGAGACACAATATTGATTTTCTTTTAAGAGCCTTGCCTTCGAGGCTAAGGGTTGTACTAACGTTGCAGAGCCGAAAACAATACACCTTTTTGCAGAAGATCTATTCGGAAGAAGGAACCCGCCTTGCAATGCCGAAGACAATACGGAAGCCGAACTCATCGTCATCGAAGACAGGTTCAGGGGCTACTGAGGAGTCCACGATCGAGGGGTCCTCATGTGGCCGTATAAACTCCTGGTGGGCCGCACTGGTGGGCCGTGAAGATTATAATAGAAGATCATCTCTCGTATCCGGATAGGACTCCTGTATTCCTGTAATGGCAAGTTTCAGGTTCGAGTGTAGGTTTTCCTTCCTCTACAAGATGACATGTACAAACCCTAGGCCCCTCCGGTGTGTATAGAAACCGGAGGGTTTAGTCCGTAGAGGCTAGAAGAGAATCACAATATCCTCATAGGCTAGACTTAGGGTTTAGCCATTACGATCTCGAGGTAGATCAAATCTTGTATTCATATTCATCCATACTAATATAGTAGGAAGTAGGGTATTACCTCGATCGAGAGGGCCTGAACCTGGGTAAACATCGTGTCCCCAGTCTCCTGTTACCGTTGATCCTCAGACGCGTAGTTCGGACCCCTTACCCGAGATCCGCCGTGTTTGACACCGACAATGGGGGCATATGTCTCACTGTAATCCATACCTTCGACTTGAGTGTAGCCTTGGGCGATGAGACGGGCCTTGTTGCATACAACTTGTCCATATTCATCTTGCTTATTGTGAAACACCCATTTGGTACCGACGTGATGCACTCGATTTGACCGTACACTAATCGTGCACGCAAATGTGTACAACCAAGATCAGGGACTCACTAAAAGATATCACAAACAACTCTAGACACAAAATTAAAATAATACAAGCTTTATATTAAAAGCCAGGGGCCTCGAGGGCTCGAATACATAAGATCGAAAACACAAGAGTCAGTGGAAGCAACAATATCGGTGTACAGACATAAGTTAAACAAGTTTGCCTTAAGAAGGCTAGCATAAATGTAGCAACGATCGAAAAGGCAAGGCCTCCTACTTGGGACCTACTAACTACTCCTCGAAGCCGAACTCTACGTAGAAACATCCTCGGGATCCTTTGGCTCCTGCACTCCACCGATCTAGTAGCATCATCCGAGAAGAAAGGAAAAGGGGGGTGGGGGAGCAAAGCAACCGTGAGTACTCATCCAAAGTACTCGCAAGAAAGGATCTACACTACATATGCAATGGTATCTGTTTGAAGGGGGTGGTAATATGTGTGGACTGAACTGCCGAATGCCAGAATAAGAGGGGGATAGCTAATCCAATCGAAGACGATGCTTCTGGCAGCCTCCATCTTGCAGCAGTAGAAGAGAGTAGTTGGAAAGTAACAAGTATCCTCGCTTCTGTCAGCCTCCATCTTGCAGCAGTAGAATAGAGTAGATGGTAAGTTCACCAAGTAACATCATATAGCATAATCCTACCCGGCGATCCTCCCCTCGTCGCCCTATGGGAAAGCGATCACCGGGTTGTATCTAGCACTTGAAAGGGTGTGTTTTATTAAGTATCCGGTTCTAGTTGTTATGAGGTCGGAGTACAACTCCGGGTCATCCTTTTACCAAGGGACACGGCTATTCGAATAGATTAACTTCCTTGTAGGGGTGCACCACATAACCGAACACGCTCGATCCCATTTGACCGGACACACTTTCCTGGGTCATGACTGGCCTTGGAAGATCAACACGTCGAAGCCCTACCTAAGCACAACATACAGGTCAGCTCGCCAGTCTAAATCCTAAGAGCGCAGGGGTCTGGGCCCATCACCCATTGCACACCATCACGTTGCGTGGGCGGCCGGTAAGCAGACCTAGCCGCTCCTAATACCAGAGCAGCGTTCCAGTCCAATCCGGCGCGCGTCGCTCAGTCGCTGACGTCAAGAAGGCTTCAACTGATACCACGACGTCGAGAGCCCATAACTATTCCCACATAGCTTGATAGTGCGTATAGGCCAATGGCCAGACTCAGATCAAATACCAAGATCTCGTTAAGCGTGTTATTTTGAAGTAACCACGAACAACGACCAGGGACCAGGCCCACCTGTCTCCTAGGTGGTCGCAACCCGCCCCGTCCCTCTGCCACAAAGTAACCATCAGGGGGCTGCCGGGAACCCAGGCCCACCACTACCTGTGTGGAACCACCTGCCCCTTCAGCCCCCATCTCTGAATCATCAACATGAGTATGTAATAGTATAGTATATACCCGTGATCACCTCCCGAAGTGATCACGGCCCGATAGAATAGCATGACATACGGACAAGGGTGTAAGGCCACTGATCGAATACTAGCATCCTATACTAAGCATTTAGGATTGTAGGTAAATGTATCAATAGTTGTAGCAACAATGACAGACTATGCAACAGAATAGGATTAATCGAAAGCAGTAACATGCTACACTACTCTAATGCAAGCATTAGAGAGAGGAATAGGCGATATTAGGTTGATCAAGGGGGGGGGCTTGCCTTGAAGCTCTGTTGCACATGAAGAAGGGTCATCGGTGATGTAGTCGTACTCAATGGCATTAGGGACGGCCTCAGGGTCTACCAGAGAAGAAGAGGGGGAAGAAACAGTAAATACGAAGCAAACAAAGCATCACAAAATATAACAAGGCAATACGCAGTGCTCGGGGTGACCTAACGCAATGCTCGGTGATACAGACGAAGAGGGATAACATCCGGGAAAGTATTCCCGGTGTTAGGCATTTTTGGACATATGGACCGTAGGGGTAAGGTTGCATGTTCGCAATGATAGAGGCATGTGACAGGTATGTGGATGGCATATTTAGATTCATCATATTTTTCTGAGCAATTTTCATATATAAATTATTTTCATCTGACTTACAGTTTATTTTCTATCAATTTTTAAAGATTTATTAATATTCTGGAATTTCCTGATTTAAATTAATTGGAAAATTAAAATACCTAAACTGCTACGGGTACACAGAGAAGTGTACCCAATAGTGTGCAACGAGGCTGCCTGGTGGGGTCCAGTTGACTGCCCAGTCAGCAGTCAACTAGGACCGTTGACTGGTAAGAGGGCCCAATGGGACCCGCATGTCAATGACCCTGGGTCGGTCAACAATTTTAGTTAAATCCTAGCCGAATCAGTTAGTGGCCTGAGGCCCATTGTCAGCGAGTGTTAGAGGTCCTATTTAGTGCCTAATAGAGCCACGTCAGCGGGATCAACGGCGGCTAACCGCCGGTGCTAAACGGGAGCACCAGAGTTGCCCGTCCGGCTGGCTCCGGCGATGGGAGCAAGAGTGTCCGGTCCCGTTGGAGAGCTGGCGTCGCGCCGCTTCTGATGGTGGTGGCGGTAGGAGCGGGGGCGGCTAGCAGCGGCGCCGACATCAAGGCTAGCAGTGGCCGGACCTCGGGCTAGCGGCAGGTGCGGCCGGGGATGGCGTGGACGTGCGTGCGCACTGGAGGCAGGCTCGCGCTCGTGTGCATCTAGGGCAGGCAGATGGAGGCCGTGGGGTTGGATGGAGGAGGCTCACGGTGGAGCTGAGCGGCGGCGGCGGCACTCTGGTGCTTGCGGATGAGCGCTTAGAGCATGGTTTCGGGCAAACGGAGAGGTCTTACAGCATCTACGAGTCACTCGGGGTACACCGATGCATAAAAAATGAGCAGAGGAGCTCAAGAGCGTGGAGCTCTTCGGCCATGGCGGTGGCCGGGGCTCGAAGCTCGTGGGACGTTGCTCGGCGAATGAAATCGGGCATGGGGAGTGAGGGGAATGGACCAAAGCTCACAGCGAAGTGAGTAGGAGGCTCAGGGGGAGCTGGGGGAGGTCGAGGTCGTCGGATCGAACGGCGAGGTGCGACGGTCGTGGCGATGGAGATGGTGACCGTGGCATCGTCTTGAGGCCTCCTGGTGCGAATAGAGTTGTTCAAGAGGACGAGCGCGACGCGATGGAGCTTCTGGACAACTTGGAACGACGAGGGGGAGCCAGTGGCCGTGTTGACGGTGATGTGGCAGCGACGAGCTCGCTCGGGTGTGCTCGGGATCGAGAGAGAGGGGCAAAGGAGGAGGAATTGTGAGGTGGGTGGAGATTCTAGGGTTTGCGGGGGGGGGAGTGAGAGTGAGAGATCCGGGGGATCTTATCCCCTTGCGAGCGCCGGCGAGCGGGTCCGGCGGGGCTTGCCCCTGTTGCGACGCCGGTCGGGGGAACAGGGTGAAGAAGGCGACCAGGCGTGGGTGGTGGGCTGGGCCGGTCGGGTGGCCGAGGCCCATGTTGGGGTTGGGGCCTTTCTCTTTTTTTTTTTGCTTTTCCTTTTTATTCTTATCTATTTTCTGATTTCTATTATAGTTTCATTTATTTTAGTTTTAATAATATACCAAAGTTAGCATCTAATTTAGTCTCATTAATATAGGCCACCGCCAAACATAGTTTAGACCCAAAATAAAATAGTTGGATATTTTTATAATTTAAAACACAATTAAGTTATCATTTTAGCCAATCTTTTTAATTAGTTTAGGGCATTCAAACATTTTGTAAAAGGTTGGTTCCAACACCAAAATTAGTTAGGGATTATTTGCCACATGATGAACATTCTTAACATTTGAAAACTTTTATAGTTTGACTTTATTTTAAATTTGAAATTTGAATTGGTTTTGAATCAATGCGAGATTAATAACAATAATTGGGGTGACGTGACATCATTAGTAGAGGGTTACTGTAGTTTAATTATCCGAGTGTCACAATTCTCCTCCACTACAAGAAATCTCGTCCCGAGATTTAAGAGGCGGAGTAAGGGGGAAAGGTCTGGTTACAGAATTCTAATGAATCTTGTCGGTCTTGGTTGCTCTTCTCGAAGAGGTTAACCCAATACATTGATGTCTTCATTTCTCTGCTCCTAATCATCATGATGAAGTCGTCATCTTTCCTGCCGGAATTCCATCGTACTTACGAATAGGTAAGGGGCAGGTCGACAACAATAGGATGCTATAAGGGGTAATCATCTGGTGTTATCCCATGAATGATCACAAGAGTATCTCTCAAGTTGAACAAACGAAACACATCGAGAGCAAAGTAAGAAGGTACAATAAGGAGTTTCAAACGGCCAGACAATCGTTCGATGCCGAATCGAAAGGTGAAAGGGTTTCAGGGCAACGAGAATAAGTATTTCGTCTAATACCAGCATAGATCCCTAGGAAGGTGGATCACGAATTACATACGAAACCAAGCGCAAGGGATAACTTTGAAACAGGGATCTACAGGAGAGTCAGGTTTCGATCCTGTGGAACTATGGGTTATGGGCCCACCATGTGGTTAAAAGTAGGGAGCATGCTGTCATCTTGCACGATCATGTAAGCAAGGCATGACAAAGGATAGCCTGTTAGTTACATCGGCGTCAATATCGATACCAAGGGCGAGTGACGAGGAGAACCATTTTCCTGCTCGTTGAATGAGGTGGACCACTAGGCAAAGTTCTCGTCCATCGGTGGTTACCGGAATGTCATCAACAATAGTAACAGGCCCCCCCGAAGGAGTTACACACCGAGGTGTTTACATAAGCAGTGAAGTATTACTTCTTAGACCATATAGATCAAAAGAAAGGTTAAACAAACGAATGGAAAGAAAAATGTGACCATCAGATTCAATGGAACACGGGAAAGGAAGATGTGTTTAAACACATATTTCAGGGGTATATCCTTCCCAAGGACAAGCAGAGCATGATATCCATGCGGGATATAATGTATAAAACCCTTTATGTAAGGGAAGAGAAATTTCATGACATTACCCATACATCGGTTGAGCAGGAAATATTTAGCATTGGGCTTCGAATATTCTTGTTGAAAATCGAAGTACCACAGACAAGCTTCGAGATAGCATTGACATGGTCTTCAAGCAAAGGTTAGACTTTGGAGGCACCAGGATCCATCGGGAACAACTTATAAAATAAGTCATACAATTTCAGCAAGGGAAGATGAGGATGTGGCCGACGGGCTCAGAAAAAATTCCTCGAGATTTCCATAGACATTATTTTTCACAGTTAAGTGAACAAGGCGATTGTAATGCCCAGGATGCGACTATATCTCCTATGTGTCGAGGCACGACTTAGAGACATAAGCGCATTCTGGAATGATCGCAAGTGTGGTATCTTTGCACAACTCATGTAAAAGAACAAGGATGAAAGAGCAAAATAGTTGGCTTACACTCGTCACATCACACAATGAATACAATAGCACACATTCATCCAAATAACATAGGGTCCGACTACGAACGAAAATCCAAACAAGAAAAGATACCACAAACACAAGTCCTGATCGCCCCTAGTAGGAAGCACTACTGATCGTCGGGATACGATACATAGTAACGACCACGCTCTTCATCGAACTCCCAGTGAAGTTCTGATCCATCTCCTGCATCGTACTCGGCTGTACCTGCATCTGGTGTGTGTAGTAATCTTTGAGCCACAAGGACTCATCAATCCCATTCCCGGGTATCAAAAGTAACAAAGCCTTTAGGTGTGGAGAGGTAATAAAGTGTCTGCAACAAGCACTAAGCAACTAGCTTACGAGCTCAGAGCGAGATGAGAATATGTGCCAACGGTCACCAAAGTTGATTAAGAAGTGATCCTAGCTACTCACGTTCATGCATAACCCCACCGTGTTCACTTCCTGAAGCCCTTCGGAAAGAGACCATCACGGTTACTCACACATGTAGTGTATTCTTAAGGTTATGGTGTCAAGTTATCTACAACCACATATTAACAAATTCCCATCTGCCACATAACCACGGGCACGGCTTTCAAAAGTTCAAACCCTGCAGGGGTGTCCCAACTTAGCCCATGACAAGCTCACGATCTCTAGAGTCGCAACTCCAAATTGGGAAGACCCGAGTATTCTCGAAATCCCGTGCTTAAGATATTCCGACAAAGGTAAAACTAATCCAGCAAAGCCTCCCGACGTGCCGACACCCTGATAAGAGCCGCACGTATCTCGTCTCAGGCCACGATCGGATTGTCCAAACTTCCGGTAGGCCAAAATACCAGAGTTACCCCTGGCGACCACTGACGGTTGACGTGTTTGGACCAACACTCATGAGGAGCATTGGCCCGGGGGTTGATTAATAACTCAGGTTTATAACTCCCTATGCAAGTTTTTAGTTATAAGGCGAATGGTAAAACCAAGGTTGGGCCTTGCTGGAAAAGCTTTAAGCAGTGTGAATTATCTAGGGGGGCCCATAAACCCCAACCGTGTTAGGAACGCAAAATCATGGAACATAACACCGGTTTATCGGGTCCGAAGGTGGCATGAGTGGAACAAAACAACAAGCAGAAGGCCAAGCCTTCCACCCATTACCAATATATATGTGCATTAATTTGATTAAGATATATATCGTGTTATCCCAATAAACAAGTCCGAACATGCAGCAATCTGCAAACTTCACCTGCAACTAACAACGCTATAAGAGGGGCTGAGCCAAAGCGTACTTAGCCAATCAATGGTTTGCTAGGAAGGCGGTCAGAGTGTTTCATGGCAACAATAGGAGGCTAACAAACAGGAATAGACATCGAGGCATAGCTAAAGAGCGAGACAACTAGCAAGGCAAAGATAGAGGTGATATCGGGGAACGATCATCTTGCCTGGTAAGTTGTCGGTGGGATGGTAAGATGGATCCTCAAACTCAGTCTCGACAAGATCCTCGAACTCGGTATCGGCTTCCGGCTCTACCCAACACAAGAGCACAACAACGGTACTAGATCAATCTCGATGCAATGCACAATCAACAGGATGCAAGACATGACATGGGATGCAAGTATGATGTGCGTATGCATGAGGATGCTCTCGACCCTAAGGAGAAGATGATGGAAATGGCTTCATCTTGGATAACCAAGCAAGCAACTGGATAGATTGGAAGATTTCAGTCGAACTCGATATAAGGATCATGGGAAATGGATGCACGATTTGAAAATGACAAGCAAAACAAGATGCAATGCATAACTCCAGTGAAAAACAATGTGGCACCTTTGGAGCAAGATATAATTATGCTACATCACCCAAACATGAAGACAAAAGGCATGGATGTAAAATAGACATGATTCTTAACAAGCATGAACTCAGAGCACACCCAAAAACTTGTTGGAACACAATTAAACAAGCATGGAAAATTCAATAAGTTAACAGTTTTCTCATACTTAGTGAAAGTTACAAGGCATGCAACAACAACGACAAGTAGACATGTTTGCAAGCTTGTGCAACTCATCTCAAAGCATAGCATGGCATGTGAATGTAACCAACAACAAGAAGACATGTTTATGAAGCTACTCATGGCAAGAACATGGTCATTGGATGCATAGAACACTAGCTATTCACATGGCAAAGCTGAACTTGCTGATAACAGGCTGACAGAAACATTTTATAGCAACTTGAGAGCAAGAAAACAACAAGCTACATCAAGCCATCATGCAAGAAAAAGGCAGGGCAATAACATACATAACATGCTCTTCAAGAATAACCACATGGCTACTTGTACAACATACTAGAACATGTCACACACAACATGGCAAAAGTGCAAAAGTTTATCCAGACTTCGCAAAACTTGGGCATGCTGACAGATTTTTTTTTGAAGCAACTAGAGGGCCTCGAAAGAACAAGCTACATCATGTCATTATGGCAAACACGAGCATTGATAGCTAGATCATAACATATACATCAAGGAACACCCACTAGATAACTCTAACCATGCACAACAATGATGGTGGCCTCATGGAAACATGGCATAAAAATTAATAGATTCACCCTTAGCAGAAATTTAACATCATGATGGCATGCTAACAAGCTTGATGCACTCATCTCAAGACATATCATGGCATGAAAATAAATCTATCACGTAGAGAACATTCCAATGAGCAAAACTCATGTAGACACCTAGCTCATATGACACATGGATTAATATACACGAACAAGACAAAACATTATCTCATAACAATTTTAGAAACTTATAAGCCACATGCACTTTTGCAACAGGGTTGAATATGGCATAATTCAACCTAACATGTATGCAAATGCGTCCATCTTAAAAAGCATCACAAGACGAACATTTTGATATATCATACATGCAAAACGGAGCACCGAGCACAAAGTTGTGGCTTGGCAAAGATAGCAACAAAATTAACAAAACCAGGGACTTTGTGAAATATACCCCTCCGAAAAGTCAATGGGACGAGGAGATGCAGGATGGAGAGATCCGGGCTGCGGGGCGTGTTTGGATCGTGGGACGGGTGGATCTCATCCACCCGCCCAGATCCGGATCGGGATGGGTCCGGCGGCGGCCCGCCGGAGTTGGACCGGCGGCGGCCGGCGGCGAACGCGGTGGAGGCCGAAGGCGGAGGTGTGCGTGGCGGCGGTGGTGGAGACGACCGGCGACGGCGGGCGAACGAACGGCGGCGGCGCGGCTCGCACGAGGCGGCGGCGACGGGGTCTTGCCGGCGGGGCGGCGCGGTGCCGGCCGGCCGGCGGCGGAGCCTGGCGGCTGTGGTGGCGTCATGGCGAGGTTTGCCGGCAGCAGGGAAGCACGGCAGCGCGACGGGGATCTGGCGCGGGCGCAGAGCGGCTGGAGGCCTCGGGCCCTGGCGGCGGCGAGCCGGGCCGGCGAGCCTGCTACGGGCCCCGCGGGCCCGTGCGGAGGTGGAGGAAGGAGATGGCGGCTCGCGACACGCGGCGGCCCGTGAGTGGCTGCGGGGTGGCGGGCGGACGTGTCCGGCCCCGGCGGACGCGTCCGACACGGTGGGAGGATGGATCTAGGGTTTTCTTGACCCGAAATGGACGGGGGGGGGGTGTAGTTTGATAGGTAGAGGGACCTAGGAGAGTCCAAATGAGGTGCGGTAATAGCCCACACGATCACGAGCCAACGATCGAGAGGATGGAGGTGGTTGGGATGGGCTTGTGGGCTGTTGTGGAGGGGTGGTGGGCCAAAAGAGATAGGGTTTTTTAGCCCACGTGGTTAACCGTTGGAGTATCAAACAACCTCCAAACGAGATGAAACTTGACGGGCGGTCTACCGGTGATATACCAAGACCACTCGACAAGTCTCGGCCCATTCCGAGGATGTTTTTCACCCAGTCACGAAACAAAGGCTTGAGAGGTGCGACGAGCACGTTTGTGAGTGTCGGAACTCGAAACGGACAATGGAGAGAACGGAGGCGATGCAACTACACACGGATGCAAGTGAGACTATGCCAATGCAATGCACATAATGAAAATGACATGGTGACATGCAACACACGCAAAAGGCAAAAATGAAGAAACCTGAAATGGAGGAAGAGCCTAGAATGGAATTGATTAAGTCAATGATGCTTATATTGCCATATAAGGAAGTTTTACATCCGGGGTGTTACAAACTCTCCTCCACTACAAAAAGATATCGTCTCGAGATATAGGACTGAAAGAAAGCGGGATACTCGGAACGGAGATGATCATCTCGTTCCCATGTAGCTTCTCGGTCGGTATGGTGTGACCACTTCACTTTCAAGAATTTGATGGACTTGTTGCGGGTCTTGCGCTCAGTTTCTTTAAGGATAGCAACGGGGTGCTCACGGTAAGACAAGTCTTGTTGAATATCAATCTCTTCGAAAGGAATGGTGCGTTCAGGCATCTTGAAGCACTTGTGGAGTTGTGACACGTGAAACACATCGTGCACATTTGCAAAGTTGGAGGGAGGCTCGAGTTGGTAGGCTAGATCGCCTCTCTTGCCAATTATCTTGAAAGGGCCCACATATCTTGGAGCAAACTTCCCCTTGATACCGAACCTCTGAGTGCCCTTCATCCGAGAAACACGGAGATACACATGATCACCAATGTCAAAAGCCAAGTCATGATGCTTGCCGTCAAAGTAGCTCTTTTGGCACGATTGCATGGCCTTGAGATTCTCACGTATGACTTTCCACATTTCTCCGGCCTCTGAGATCAAATCATTTCCAATGAGTTGACGTTCACCAGTCTCGGACCAGTTGAGAGGGGTACGACACTTTCTGCCGTAGAGAATTTCAAACGGTGCTTTGCATGCACTTGCTTGGAAGCTGTCGTTGTAGGAGAATTCGGCAAATGGAAGGCAATCTTCCCATTTCATACCGAAGGAGATGACACAAGGTCTGAGCATATCTTCAAGAATTTGGTTCACTCTTTTGACTTGACCACTAGTCTAAGGGTGAAAAGCTAAGCTGAAGTGAATCTTGGTACCCATAGCTGACTGAAAGGAATCCTAGAATTTGGAAGTGAACAAGCTTCCACGATCTGAGGAGATTACTTGAGGGATACCATGCAAAGAGACTATTCTGGAGGTGTACAGCTCTGCCAGTTGTGCTGCGTTGATGGATTCTTTGACTGGAAGAAAATGAGCCACTTTAGTGAGCTGGTCAATCACCACAAAGATAACATCATTTCATCGCTTGGACTTGGGAAAACCAGTGACGAAATCCATATCAATGTGATTGAATTTCTACTCGGGAATAGGTAGAGGTTGAAGGAGTCCGGCTAGACGTAGATGCTCTGCCTTCACTCTTCTGCAGACATCACACTCATTCACGAATTGAGCAATTTCTCTTTTCATGTGAGTCCACCAATCGGATTGCTTGAGGTTATGGTACATCTTGGAGCTTCCTGGATATATCGAGAGGAGTGAGTCATGTGCTTCGTTCATTATGAGCTTTCTGAGAACACCTTTGGGAACCACAATTCTATCCTCAAAGAACAAAGTGTCTCTGCCATCAATGCAATAGCACCTGTACTTGGGAGTACCCTTTGCAATACCATGTTTCACCTTCTGCACCATAGCATCACTGAGTTGGGCCTCACGGATTTGATCTTCCAAGGTAGGAGCGACTTGAAGGTTGGCAAGAAATCCTTGCGGCACAACTTGGAGGTTGAGCTTCCTGAATGACTCACAAAGTTCAGGTTGGAACGGTTTCAGGAGGAGACTGTTGCAGTAAGCCTTTCTGCTCAAGGCATCTGCAATGACATTGGCCTTGCGAGGAGTATACTCAATGCTTGGATCGTACTTTTGAATCATTTCATTCCAACGAGTCTGGCGGAGGTTAAGGTTTGGCTGGGTGAAGATGTACTTCAGGCTCTTGTGATCGGTGAAGATGTCCACTTTTCTGCCCAATAGAAGGTGTCTCCACGTGATCAAGGCATGAACAACTGCTGCTAGCTCAAGATCATGTGTGGGGTAATTCTTCTCATTTGGTTTAAGCCGACGCGAAGTGTATGCAACGATCTTCTTGTCCTGCATGAGAACACCGCCAAGACCTTGTAATGAAGCATCACAGAACACTTCATAAGGCTTGGACTCATCCGGAGGAGTAAGTACCGGAGCAGAAATGAGCTTCTCTTTAGGGGTATTGAATGCCACATCAGAATCAGGAGTCCAGGAGTACTTGACATTCTTCTGCAATAGGTTGGAAAGAGGCTTGGCAATCTTGGAGAAGTTCTCAACGAACCTTCTGCAATAGCTTGCGAGACCGAGGAAACTTCGGAGTTGTTTGACATTCTGAGGAGGTCCCCAGTTGACAATAGCTTCAACCTTCTCGGGGTTAATAGAAATGCCCTCGGCAGAGATAATATGGCCAAGATAGAGGACTTTATCAAGCAAGAATTCACACTTGGAGAATTTCGCATAGAAACGGTGCTCACGGAGCCTGTCGATGACCAAAGGGAGGTGCTTGGCGTGGTCTTCTTCATTCTTGGAGAATACCAAGATATCATCAAGGTACACGAGCACGGATTCATTGGTGTAGGGGTTGAATATGAAGTGCATCATCCGAGAGAAGGTGGGTGGAGCATTTGGAAGCCCGAAAGACATGACCGTATACTCATAGGAGCCATAAATCGTTCTGAATGCGGTCTTGGGAATATCCTCTTCACAGATACGAATTTGATGATAGCCCATCCGGAGATCAAGCTTCAAGAAAACCTTGGCTCCTTTGAGCTGCTCGAACAATTCATTGATGTTGGGGAGCGGGCACTTATTCTTAATTGTCTTCTTGTTCAATGGACGGTAATCAACGCACACACATTCCGTGCCATCCTTCTTCTTGACAAAAACAACACCACATCCCCAAGGAGAAGTACTTGATCTGATCAGACCCATTCATTCTTGCTCGTCGAGTTGTTTCTTCAGCTCCTACAACTCATGAGGAGAAAGCTTGTACGGACGCCGATAGGCTGGCTCCGTACCAGGTTCAAGTTCAATGACGAATTCAACTGGATGGTTGGGAAGCATGCCTGTAAGCTCTTCAGGATATACATCCTCATATTCACAAACCACCGGAATCTGGGATATGGCATTAATCTCGCCCTTGTCATTGAGAGAGAATAGCCTGATTGTGTTATCTTGAGCTGCGAAGATAATCACGTCTTCGGAAGGGTGAGTTAGCTTGACCTCATTGTTTGCACAATCAATATTTGCATCATGCTTAGAGAGCCAATCCATCCCAAGAATAAGATCAATGTCGGAGTTACCGAGAACAACCGGGGAAACCAAAAGACTGTAATCACCCATATGAATAGATATGTCCAGAGCCATGTAGCGAGAATTCATTTGTATTCCCGGTGAGACCACAATTAGAGACGTTGGCAGCTCTTGGAGTGAACTTCATTCTTTGATGCAAAAGGTTTTGAAATGAAGGATGATACGTCCATTTTGCATCATGCTTTTATGTTGATATTTCTTGCATTATGGGCTGTTATTACACGTTATGTCACAATACTTATGCCTTTTCTCTCTTATTTTACAAGGTTTACATGAAGAGGGAGAATGCCGGCAGCTGGAATTCTGGGCTGGAAAAGAAGCAAACTCTGGAAACCTATTCTGCACAACTCAAAAAGCTCCGAAACTTCACAGGACACCGCTTCAGAAAATATAAAAAATATCTGGCGAAAGAAGATCACCAGGGGGGCCACCACCTGTCCACGAGGGCGGGGGCGCGCCCCCCTGCCTTGTGGGCCCCCCGATTCCCATCTTCTCCTATATGAGGTGTTTTGACCTAGAAAAAATCAGAAGGAGGCTTTCGGGACGAGACGCCACCGTCTCGAGGCTGAACCTTGGCGGAAACCAATCTAGGGCTCCGGCAGAGGTGTTCTGCCGGGGATACTCCCCTCCGGGAGGGGGAAATCGTCACCGCCGTCATCACCAACAACTCTCGCATCTTGGGGAGGGCTATCTTCATCAACATCTTCACCAACACCATCTCCTCTCAAACCCTAGTTCATCTCTTGTATCCAATCTTTGTACCCAAACCTCAGATTGGTACCCGTGGGTTGCTAGTAGTGTTGATTACTCCTTGTAGTTGATGCTAGTTGGTTTATTTGGTGGAAGTTCATATGTTCAGATCCATTATGCATATTAATACCCCTCTGATCATGAACAATATTATGTCTTGTGAGTAGTTACTTTTGTCCTGAGGACATGGGAGAAGTCTTGCTATAAGTAGTCATGTGAATTTGGTATTCGTTCGATATTTTGATGAGATGTATGTTGTCTCTCCTCTAGTGGTGTCATGTGAATGTCGACTACATGACACTTCACAATTGTTTGGGCCTAGAGGAAGGCATTGGGAAGTAATAAGTAGATGATGGGTTGCTAGAGTGACAAAAGCTTAAACCCAAGTTTATGTGTTGCTTCGTAAGGGGCTGATTTGGATCCACTTGTTTCATGCTATGGTTAGGTTTACCTTAATACTTCTTTTGTAGTTGCGGATGCTTGCATTAGAGGTTAATCATAAGTGGGAGGCTTGTCCAAGTAAGGACAACACCCAAGCACCGGTCCACCCACATACCAAATTATCAAAGTACCGAACGTGAATTGGATGATCGTGATGAAAACTAGCTTGACGATAATTCCCATGTGTCCTCGGGAGCGTTTTCCTTCATATAAGAGTTTTTCTAGGCTTTTCATTTGCTACAAAAAGGATTGGGCCATCTTGCTGCACCTTATTTACTTTTACCTTTTGTCACTTGCTAGCAATTACCTTATCACATAACTATCTGTTACCTATAATTTCATTGCTTGCAGAGAATACCTTACTGAAAATTGCCTATCATTTCCTTCTGCTCCTCATTGGGTTTGACACTATTACTTATCGAAAGGACTACTATAGAGCCCCTACACTTGTGGGTCATCAAGACTCTTTTCTGGTGCCGTTGCCGGGGAGTGAAGCGCCTTTGGTAAGGGAAAATTTATATAGTGTGCTAAAATTTATTGTCACTTCTCATTATGGCTCATAATCCTTTGAGGGGCTTGTTCGGGTTATCTTCACACCGACAAGAAGAGCAAAGAGTTGCTCCTCAACCTACTGCACCTACTGATAATGTTTGCTTTGAAATTTCTTCGGGTATGATAGAGAAACTGCTAGATAACCCCTTTACAGGAGACAGAACACTTCATCCCGATTTACACCTAATCTATGTGGATGAAGTTTGTGGATTATTTAAGCTTGCAGGTATACCCAAGGATGTTATCAAGAAGAAGGTTTTCCCTTTATATTTGAAGGGAGATGAATTGAAATGGTTTAGGATATGTGATGATATTGGATCATGGAACTATAATCGTGTGAAGTAGGAATTTCATCAGAAGTCCTACCCTATGCACCAGGTTCATCGTGATCGTAATTATATTTATAATTTTTGGCCTCGCGAAGGAGAAAGCATCGCTCAAGCTTGGGGGAGGCTTAAGTCAATGTTATATTCATGCCCCAATCATGAGCTCTCAAGAGAAATGATCATTCAAAATTTCTATGCTCGACTTTCTCTCAATAATCGCTCTATGCTCGATACTTCTTGTTCTGGTTCTTTTATGATGAAGACTGTTGAATTCAAATGGGATTTATTGGAAAGAATTAAATGCAACTCTGAAGAATGGGATCTCGACGAAGGTAAGGAGTCAGGTATGACCCCTAAGTTTGATTGTGTTAAATATTTTATGGATACCGATGTTTTCCGTGAATTTAGCACTAAATATGGACTTGACTCTGAGATAGTAGCTTCTTTCTGTGAATCATTTGCTACTCATGTTGATCTTCCCATGGAGATGTGGTTTAAATACCATCCTCCCCTTGAAGTAAAAGTAGTCGAACCTGTTAAAGTTGAAGAAAAGACTATCACTTATAATGTTGATCCTATTGTTCCTACTGCTTATATTGAGAAACCACCTTTCCCTGTTAGAATAAAGGATCATGCTAAAGCTTCAACTGTAGTTCGTAAGAGTAGTACTATAACACCTACACCCTCTGAGCAAATTAAATTTGAACCTAGTGTTGCTATGGTTAAAGATCTCTTGGTTGAAGATTTAGATGGACATGTTATTTACCTCCAAGAGGAAGCTGCTAGAATAGCCAAACCCGATGCTAGGAATAAACATAGACCTGTTGTAGGCTTGCCCGTTATCTCTGTTAAAATAGGAGATCATTGCTATCATGGTTTATGTGACGTAGGTGCTAGTGCGAGTGTAATACCTATATCCTTATATGATGAAATTATGCACGATATTGCACCTGTTGAGCTAGAAGGTATAGATGTTACTATTAAACTTGCTAATAGAGACACTATTTCACCAATTGGGATTGTTAGAGATTTTGAAGTTTTGTGTGGGAAAGTTAAATACCCTGCTGATTTTCTTGTTCTTGGTTCCCCACAAGATGATTTTTGTCCCATTATATTTGGTAGATCCTTCTTGAATACTGTTAATGCTAAGATAGACTGCGTGAAAGATGTTGTCACTGTTGGTTTGGGGGATATGTCTCATGATTTTAACTTTGCTAAATTCCGTAGACAACCCCTTGATAAAGAATTACCTAGTAAGGATGAAATTATTGGTCTTGCTTCAATTGATGTGCCTCCTAATGATCCTTTAGAATAATATCTGCTAAACCATGAAAATGACATGTATATGAAGGAGAGAAGGGAAATAGATGAAATATTATTTAATCAAGGACCCGTATTGAAAAACAACTTGCATGTTAAAATCCTAGGGGATCCTCCTCCACCCAAGGGTGATCCCGTGTTTGAACTTAAACCTTTACCTGATAATCTTAAGTATGTTTATCTTGATGAAAATAAGATATATCCTGTTATTATTAGTGCTAACTTTCAGAGCAGGAAGAAGAAAAATATTGAAAACTCTGAAGAAGCACCGTGCTGCTATTGGATATACTCTGGATGATCTTAAGGGCATTAGTACCACTTTATGCCAACACAAAATAAAATTGTAAGAAAACGCTAAACCAATTATTGATCATCAGCAACGGTTAAATCCTAAGATGAAAGAAGTGGTAAGGAAGGAAATACTAAAACTGCTAGAGGCAGGTATTATCTATTCAGTTGCTCATAGCCAGTGGGTAAGTCCTGTCCATTGTGTCCCCAAGAAGGGAGGTATGACTGTTGTTCCGAATGATAAAGATGAATTGATCCCGCAAATAATTGTTACAGGTTATAGGATGGTAATTGATTTCCGCAAATTAAATAAATCTACTAAGAAAGATCATTACCCCTTGCCTTTTATTGATCAAATGCTAGAAAGGTTATCCAAACATACTCATTTTTGCTTTCTAGATGGTTATTTTGGTTTCTCTCAGATACCTGTGTCAAAAGGGGATCACGAAAAGACCACTTTTACTTGTCCTTTCGATACCTTTGCTTATAGACGTATGCCTTTTGGTTTATGCAATGCACCTGCTACCTTTCAAAGATGCATGATGGCTATATTCTCTGATTTTTGTGAGAAGATTGTTGAAGTTTTCATGGATGATTTCTCCGTTTACGGAACTTCTTTTGATGATTGCTTGAGCAACCTTGATCGAGTTTTGCAGAGATGTGAAGACAATGATCTTGTATTGAATTGGGAAAAGTGCCACTTTATGGTTAATGAAGGTATTGTCTTGGGTCATAAAATTTCTGAAAGATGTATTGAAGTTGACAAAGCTAAAGTTGATGCTATTGAAAAGATGCCATGCCCCAAGGACATCAAAGGTATACGAAGTTTCCTTGGTCATGCCGAGTTTTATAGGAGGTTCATTAAGGACTTCTCCAAAATCTCCAGGCCTCTGACTAATCTCTTACAAAAAGATTCCTTTTGTCTTCGATGATGATTGTCTATAAGCATTTGAAATACTTAAAATTATTGATCTCTGCACCTATTGTCCAGCCTCCTGACTGGAATTTACCATGTGAGATTATGTGCGATGCTAGTGATTATGCTGTAGGTGCTATTTTAGGGCAAAGAGTTGATAAGAAATTAAATGTTATCCAATATGCTAGTAAAACCCTAGACAGTGCCCAGAGAAATTATGCTACTACTGAGAAGGAATTTTAGCACTTGTATTTGCTTGTGATAAGTTTAGGCTTTATATTGTTGATTCTAAAGTAACTATTCACACTGATCATGCTGCTATCAAATAACTTATGGAAAAGAAAGATGCTAAACCTAGACTTATTAGATGGGTTCTCTTACTGAAAAAATTTGACTTGCATATTATTGATAAAAAGGGAGCTGAGAACCCCATGGCAGATAACTTGTCTAGGTTAGAGAATATACTTGATAACCCACAACCTATTGATGGTAGCTTTCCTGATGAACAATTAGCTGTCATAAATACTTCTCGTCCTGCTCCATGGTATGCTGATTATGCTAATTACATTGTTGCTAAGTTTATACCCCCTAGCTTCACATACCAGCAAAAGAAAAAGTTCTTCTATGATTTGAGACATTACTTCTGGGATGACCCACATCTTTATAAAGAAGGAGTAGATGTTATTATTATACGTTGTGTACCCGAGCATGAACAGGAACAGATCCTAGCAAGTGCCACTCCGAAGCTTATGGAGGACACCATGCTGTAGATAGAACTGCGCATAAGGTATTGCAATCTAGTTTTTATTGGCCTACTCTCTTCAAGGATGCCCGTAAGTTTGTTTTGTCCTGTGATGAATGTCAAATAATTGGTTATATTAGTAGACGTCAAGAAATGCCTATTAATTATTCGCTTGTTATTGAACCATTTGATGTTTGGGGCTTTGATTATATGGTACCGTTTCCTTCCTCTAATGGGTACACACATATTTTAGTTGCTGTTGATTATGTTACTAAGTGGGTAGAAGCTATTCCAACTAGTAGTGCTGATCACAACACTTCTATTAAGATGCTTAAAGAAGTCATTTTTCTGAGGTTTGGAGTCCCTAGATATTTAATGACTGATGGTGGTTCACACTTTATTCATGGTGCTTTCCGTAAAATGCTTGCTAACTATGATGTTAATCATAGAATTGCATCATCTTATCACCCACAGACTAGTGGTCAAGTAGAACTAAGTAATAGAGAGCTGAAATTAATTTTGCAAAAGACAGTTAATAGGTCTAGAAAGAATTGGTCCAAGAATCTTGATGATGCATTATGGGCCTATAGAACTGCATACAAAAATCCTATGGGTATGTCTCCATATAAGATGGTTTATGGAAAAGCATGTCACTTACCTCTTGAGCTAGAACATAAGGCATATTGGGCTATCAAAGAGCTCAATTATGATTTCAAACTTGCGGGTGAGAAGAGGTTATTTGACATTAGCTCCTTGGATGAATGGAGAACCCAGGCCTATGAGAATGCCAAGCTGTTTAAAGAAAAAGTTAAAAGATGGCATGACAAAAGGATACAAAAGTGTGAGTTTAACGTAGGTGATTATGTCTTGCTATACAACTCTCGTTTAAGATTTTTTGCAGGAAAACTTCTCTCTAAATGGGAAGGCCCTTACGTTATCGAGGAGGTCTATCGTTCCGGTGCCATAAAAATCAACAACTTCAAAGGCACAAATCCGAAGGTGGTGAACGGTCAAAAAATCAAACATTATATCTCAGGTAACCCTATAGATGTTGAAACAAATGTTATTGAAACCGTAACCCCGGAGGAATACATAAGGGATACCTTCTAGAATGATTCAGACTCCGAAAAGGAAGAGGTATGTGGTACGGTAAGTAAACCGACTCCAAAACAGTTCTAAAGGCAATTTTTCATCATTTTGGAATATTTAGAAAAATAGAAAAATAAGTGGCAGTCCGGAAGAGACACGAGCCGTCCACGAGGGTGGAGGGCGTGCCCCCTTCACCTGGGTGCGCCCCCTGCCTCGTGGGCACCTCGTGTGCCTCCCAGACTCCGAATTCTTGTATGTTACTCCTTTTGGTCGGTAAAAATTCATTATATATACCCCCGAAGGTTTTGACCTCTTTATCACGCAAAAATCCTCTGTTCTTGTTTCGAGCTGTCTTTCTGCTAGGGTTGACAAGGCTAGGCATCATGTCGTCCTCCTCCTCCAACAATGAGGGCAACGATGCTTGGCTAATGAAGATAGATCTGAAGAGGGAAGGACCCGAGGAGATCAACAAGGAGAAAAGGATCAAGAAGGTGGTGGAAGATCAGGCTATGGCAATAGGAGAAGAAGACACCCATCAACCCCTTCCCAACCTCTTTACTTCAACTAAGATTGAAGCTTTCAAGATGATTGAGTTAGCTGAAATTCAAAACAAGTATCTCACAAGTGAAAATATTTTGTTGAAGGAGCATATAGCTGCACTTCAAGGTATTATCCGCAAGTTGGAGGATCTCCTATGCTCGATGTATGACGATCCGGCGTCACTACTTTCAACTCCATGATCACCACCTCCGAAGAAGGAGACATAATCATATGGGTATGGGCACTCCCCTTGGCAACTGCCAAGCTTGGGGGAGGTGCCCCGGTATCGTATCACCATCACACTCCTATCTTTACCGTTTTTCTTAGTTCGATCCTTTTGGTAGAATCTTGATCTAGTAGAATACAGTTAGCATGATCTAGTTGTGATCTTTTGCTTTATGATCTTTATCCTTTGTAATCGAGTCCGTGGGTTATATAATAAAGATTAGTGTTGAGTCAAGGGCTTGATTTCCTCACTTTGGTCATAGTAGAATAAAAGAAAATATAAAAAGTATCAAAGAGATCATATTGATCTTATGGTAAGTAATGACTTCACATATAAAGAGTATGATGAATAGAAGTTGTTGGGAGTTGACAAACATAGTTTTGGTCATCGTTGCGATTAATAGGAAGTAATAAAGAAAGAGAGGTTTCACATACAAATATACTATCTTGGACATCTTTTATGATTGTGAGCACTCATTAAAATATGACATGCTAAAGAGTTGATGTTGGACAAGGAAGACAACATAATGGGTTATGTTTTCTTATTTCTAAAATAAAGTATATTTTCATGGAACATCCAACTCCTCGCACCAAGTAGAGATACTACTTGTGCTTCCATACATCCTTAAACCCAGTTTTGCCATGAGAGTCCACCATAACTACCTATGGATTGAGTAAGATTCTTCAAGTAAGTTGTCATGTTGCAAACTCGCTAAAGTATGTATGATTTATTAGTGTGGAAGAAATAAGCTTTATATGATCTTGTGATATGGAAGTAATAAAAGCGACGGACTGCATAATAAAGGTCCATATCACAAGTGGCAATATAAAGTGACGTTCTTTTGCGCTAAGACTTTGTGCATCCAACCATAAAAGCACATGACAACCTCTGCTTCCCTCTGTGAAGGGCCTATCTTTTATTCTTGCCTTATAAGAGTCAAGGTGAAATTCACCTTTGCTTTTTTACATTTTATCCTTTCGCAAGCACATTGTGTTGGAAAGATCCTGACATATATACCCAATTGGATGTAAGTTATCATGGTCTATTACTGTTGACATTACCCTTGAGGTAAAAGGTTGGGAGGCAACACCATAAGCCCCTATCTTTCTCTATGTCCGATGAAAACTCCATAACCATAAGTATTGCATGAGTGTGAGCAATTGTGAAAGACTATATGATAGTTGAGTATGTAGGCTTGCTGAAAAGCTCTTATATTGACTCTTTCCGATGTTACGATAAATTGCAATTGCTTCAATGACCGAGATCATAGTTTGTTCTTTTCAATGAAGTTTCTGATTCATACTCGATATTGTGAATGAATTGTTACTTTAGCATAAGAATTATATGACAATATATATGTTCCTGTCATGAGATTGATCATGATGCCCTCATGTCCATATTTTATTTTTATCGACACCTCTATCTCTAAACATGTGGACATATTTTTCGATATTGGCTTTCGCTTGAGGACAAGCGAGGTCTAAGCTTGGGGGAGTTGATACATCCATTTTGCATCATGCTTTTATGTTGATATTTATTGCATTATGGGCTGTTATTACACGTTATGTCACAATACTTATGCCTTTTCTCTCTTATTTTACAAGGTTTACATGAAGAGGGAGAATGCCGGCAGCTGGAATTCTGGGCTAGAAAAGAAGCAAACTCTGGAAACCTATTCAACACAACTCAAAAAGCTCCAGAACTTTAGAGGACACCGTTTCAGAAAATATAAAAAATATCTGGCGAAAGAAGATCACCAAGGGGGCCACCACCTGTCCACAAGGGTGGGGGCGCGCCCCCCGTATCTAGGCACACCCCCTGCCTCGTGGGCCCCCCCGATGCCCATCTTCTCCTATATGAGGTATTTTGACCTGGAAAAAAAATCAAAAGGAGGCTTTCGGGGCCAGACGCCACCGTCTCGAGGCGGAACCTTGGCGGAAACCAATCTTGGGCTCCGGCAGAGCTGTTCTGCCGGGGATACTTCCCTCCGGGAGGTGGAAATCATCACCGCCGTCATCACCAACAACTCTCCCATCTTGGGGAGGGCTATCTTCATCAACATATTCACCAGCACCATCTCCTCTCAAACCCTAGTTCATCTCTTGTATCCAATCTTTGTACCCAAACCTCAGATTGGTACCCGTGGGTTGCTAGTAGTGTCAATTACTCCTTGTAGTTGATGCTAGTTGGTTTATTTGGTGGAAGATCATATGTTCAGATCCATTATGCATATTAATACCCCTCTGATCATGAACAATATTATGTCTTGTGAGTAGTTACTTTTGTTCCTGAGGACATGGGAGAAGTCTTGCTGTAAGTAGTCATGTGAATTTGGTATTCATTCGATATTTTGATGAGATGTATGTTGTCTCTCCTCTAGTAGTGTCATGTGAACGTCGACTACATGGCACTTCACCATTATTTGGGCCTAGAGGAAGGCATTGGGAAGTAATAAGTAGATGATGGGTTGCTAGAGTGACAGAAGCTTAAACCCTGGTTTATGCGTTGCTTCATAAGGGGCTGATTTGGATCCGCTTGTTTCATGCTATGGTTATGTTTACCTTAATACTTCTTTTGTAGTTGCAGATGCTTGCATTACAGGTTAATCATAAGTGGGAGGCTTGTCCAAGTAAGGACATCACCCTAGCACCGGTCCACCCACATACGAAATTATCAAAGTACCGAACGCGAATCAGATGATCGTTATGAAAACTAGCTTGACGACAATTCCCATGTATCCTCGGGGGCGTTTTCCTTCATGTAAGAGTTTGTCCAGGCTTGTCCTTTGCTACAAAAAGGATTGGGCCATCTTGCTGCACCTTATTTACTTTTACCTTTTGTCACTTGCTACCAATTACCTTATCACAAAACTATCTATTACCTATAATTTCAGTGCTTGCAGAGAATACCTTACTGAGAACTGCCTATCATTTCCTTCTGCTCCTCGTTTGGTTCGACACTCTTAATTATCAAAAGGACTACGATAGACCCCCTACACTTGTTGGTCATCAAAGGACAGCGATGCACCAGAATCAAACAAAACTTTTGAAGGAATTGAGTTAACTGGAAGATTACCAATTATCACATCAGAAGAATTCTCTGCTTGAACTGCATTCATCAGGTTCACTCTTGCATACTTGGGATTGTGCTTGACAATAGCATTGCTGACAAGTGGAGGAGGCGGAAGGCTCCTTTGAGTACACTTGTTTGCATAGTGACCCTTCTGACCACACTTGTTGCATGTAACCTCTAAAAGTGGCCGATGATAAGGACCGCTTGGTCTTGGAGCTTGGAACTGAGACTTGGACTGGTTGCTTGGGTTGGGTGTGTGGGAAAATCCACGATTACCTGAGTGGTTGTTGTTGCTTGGAAGAAGGAGCACTAGAGGAGGTGGTAGCCAGAACTTCTGCTTCTTGGCAACCACTTGAGAGGAAGAGGAGGAGTGAACATGATATCTTATCCTCTTTTTGGAAGCTTCACACTTGAGCTGAGCTGCCTCTTGCTTGAGAGCCATGTTGTAGAATTGATCAAATTCATCTGGCTCGAACAAAGTGAGTGCAAGTTGGAGTTCATCTTTCAGACCACCTCGGAACTGGTAGATTTTGCTCTTGGCATCGGGGATATCTTGCTTCGCATAACGGGCAAGATTCTGGAACTTGACATTGTATTGGTAGACAGACATGGTGCCTTGCTTCAGATTGCGGAATTGCTCACGCATGCCTTCAATGACACTGGTAGGAATGTGATGAGAACGGAAATCGCGAAAGAAGTCAGTCCATGAGATCTCACGACCCGCTCTGGAGTCTTTGTGTGTTGCCACCAATCTGCAGCAAGATCTTTAAGTCGGAAAGCGGTAAACTTGACATAATCCTCAGGTCTGGCGTTACTGCACTCAAAATGCTTCTTGATGTCTGTGATCCAATCTTCAGCATCTAGCAGGCCCAGACATTAACTGAAAGACTTGGGCTGATTTGCCAGGAATTGGTTCAGAGTCACAAAGTGAGGTTGATTGAACAGATTGCCTTGGCCTTGGTTCCCTTGATTGCCTTGATTTGCCTGGAAACTCTGCATCATTTGCATGAGCATCTGAGTGTTCTGATTGGTTACCTGCATAATCGCTCTCCATGCCTCAGTCGGAGGAGGAGGGGAAGGTTGACGCTCTTCTTCACCCTCTGGGTTCTGGGTGGTAGCTTTCTTAGGTGCCATCCTGAAGATGATGACAACCGTTAGCCATTGAAGCAAATAATAGATAAGATGAATCAACGGCTAGATATTTGCAACATATAGTCTTCGCAATTATCATCTGAACAAAATGAACAAATGAATTCCATAGCTTAATGGTACATCAACTTGTCGTGAAGCCACTTGGGAGAACAAAATGATAGAATAAAACAACAAGGTACAAATGGAACAAATACATAATAGAGGTTTCGTCCCCCGTGTTCGTGCTGAATGCCCCATGGCACGTGTTACAAAGGGCATTGCAATCCCCGGATCAGCATAGCCAAGGATCCTTTAAGATGCAACCCCCTAGTGCAACAACGCCCATGATAGCCTCTCCACCAGATGTTGAACCCCAAACTCATATCATGCACCCGTTGGAAGATTACCTAAGAGCTACTTGAAACCCACCTATTAATTCCCGAAGCTTTCCGGTTATGCAATCTGGTGTTGGGGATATAGGAGAAGCACCATGCGCTCAACTCTAAACCTACATCTAGCTGTATCCATCCGTCAACACATAACCAGGCACCTTCGGAAACTGTTTACCTCGGACCTTCGAAACGCATCCGCTAAACTAGCTGTGGCAATACTCTCGAACTATCTCCCCAGTACTGGGTGACGTCGGGGTTATCTCACCACCAGACATGCATAGAAGAGTTTTCGATGTCGGCCGCCTCTGGTATTCTAGAACTACCACGATACATTTGTGACAACAACACCTCGGAGCTCAACTCCCCGGGACACTGCCACAACCCCTAAATGTCAGGAGGCACCAAGAACAATGTTCTCGTCACAAAGATATCGGAACAATCCAAACAATACCCACGTGATCCTAATTTTTTTTGTGAAATTTTGAGAACAGTGAAGATATTACAACGTCGGGAGTCCTCACCAGAGCGACGAAGGGGATGAGGAGTAAAAATAAATCCTACTCTCCGATATATATATAGGACTCAAAACATTTTGTGTGTGTGCCTAGACTCAACCGTCAGCGGTTTGATCAGTCAGGGTCTCCTAGGTCGGAGAAGGCTCTGAATACCAACTTGTAATGCACAAGATGCGACTATATCTCCTACGTGTTGAGGCACGACTTAGAGACATAAGCGCATTCTGGAATGATCGCAAGCATGGTATCTTTGCACAACTCATGTAAAAGAACATGGATGAAAGAGCAAAATAGTTGGCTTACACTCGCCACGTCACACAATGAATACAATAGCATACATTCATCCAAATAACACAGGGTCCGACTACGGACGAAAATTCAAACGAGAAAAGATACCACAAACACAAGTCCTGATCGCCCATAGTAGGAACCACTACTAATCGTCGGGATACGATACATAGTAACGACCACGCTCTTCATCGAACTCCTAGTGAAGTTCTTATCCATCTCCTGCATCATACTTGGCTGTACCTGCATCTAGTGTGTGTAGTAATCTGTGAGCCACAAGGACTCAGCAATCCCAATCCCGGGTATCAAAACTAACAAAGCCTTTGGGTGTGGAGAGGTAATATAGTGTCTGCATCAAGCACTAAGCAACTAGCTTACGATTTCAGAGCGAGATGAGAATATGTGCCAACGGTCGCCAAAGTTGATCAAGAAGTGATCCTAGCTACTCACGTTCATGCATAACCCCACCGTGTTCACTTCCCGAAGCCCTTCGGAAAGAGACCATCACAGTTACTCACACAGGTAGTGTATTCTTAAGGATATGGTGTCAAGTTATCAACAACCGAATATTAGCAAATTCTCATCTGCCACATAACCGCGGGCATGACTTTCGAAAGTTCAAAACCCTGCAGAGGTGTCCCAACTTAGCCCATGACAAGCTCACGATATGCGGAGTCGCAACGCCGAATTGGGAAGACCCGAGTATTCTCGGAATCCCGTGCTCAAGATATTTCGACAAAGGTAAAACTAATCCAGCAAAGCCTCCCGACATGCCGACACCCTGATAAGAGCCGCGCGTATCTCGTCTCAGGCCACGATCGGATTGTCCAAACTTCCGGTAGGCCAAAATACCAGAGTTGCCCCTGGCGGCCACCGGCGGTTGACAGGTTTGGACCAACACTCATGAGGAGCACTGGCCTGGGGGTTGATTAAGAACTCGGGTTTATAACACCCAATGCAAGTTTTTAATTATTAGGCAAATGGTAAAACCAAGGTTGGGCCTTGATGGAAAAGCTTTAAGAAGTGCGAATTATCAAGGGGGGCCCATAAACCCCAACCGTGTTAGGAACGCAAAATCAAGGAACATAACACCAGTTTATCGGGTCCTAAGGTGGCATGAGTGTAACAAAACACCAAGCAGAAGGCCAAGCCTTCCACCCATTACCAATATATATGTGCATTAATTTGATTAAGATATATATTGTGTTATCCCAATAAACAAGTTCGAACATGGATCAATCTTCAAACTTCACCTGCAACTAACACCACTATAAAAGGGGCTGAGCAAAAGCGTACTTAGCCTATCAACGGTTTGCTAGGAAGGCGGTTAGAGTGTTTCATGGCAACAATAGGAGGCTGACAAATAGGAATAGAAATTGAGGCATAACTAAAGAGCGAGACAACTAGCAAGGCAAAGATATAGGTGATATCGGGGAACAGTCATCTTGCCTAGTAAGTCGTCGGTGGGATGGTAAGACGGCTCCTCAAACTCAGTCTCGACAAGATCCTCAAACTCAGTATCGACTCCCGGCTCTACCCAACACAAGAGCACAACAACGGTACAAGATCAATGACGGTGCAATACACAATCAACATGATGCAAGACATGACATGGGATGCAAGTATGATGTGCGTATGCATGCAGATGCTCTCGAGCCTAAGGAGAAGATGATGGAAATGGCTTCATCTTGGGTAACCAAGCAAGCCACTGGATAGATTGGAATATTTCGGTCCAAATCGATATAAGGATCATGGGAAACGGATTCACGATTTGCAAATGACAAGCAAAACAAGATGCAATGCAAAACTGTAGTTAATAGCAACATGGCATCTTTGGAGCAAGATATAATTATGCTACAACACCCAAACATGAAGACAAAAGGCATGGATGTGAAATAGACATGATTCTTAATAAGCATGAACTCAGAGCACACCCAAAAACTTGCTGGAACACAATTAAAAAAGCACAGAAAGATTCAATAAGTTAACAGTTTTCTCAGACTTAGTGAAAATTACAAAGCATGCAACAACAACGACAAGTAGGCATGTTTGCAAGCTTGTGCAACTCATCCCAAAGCATAGCATGGCATGTGAATGTAACCAACAGCAAGAAGACATGTTTGTGAAGCTACTCATGGCAAGAACCTGGTCATAGGATGCATAGAACACTAGCTATTCACATGGCAAAACTGAACTTGCTGATAACAGTCTGACAGAAACATTTTATGGCAACTTGAGAGAAAGAAAACAACAAGCTACAGCAAACCATCATGCAAGAAAAAGGCATGGCAATAACATACATAACATGCTCTTCAAGAATAACCACATGGCTACTTCTACAACATACTTGAACATGTCACAAACGACATGGAAAAAGTGCAAAAGTATATCCATACTTAGCAAAATCTGGGCATGCTGACAGAAAACATTTTCAAGCAACTAGAGGGCCTCGAAAGAACAAGCTACATCATGGCATCATGGCAAACACGAGCACTGGACAACTCTAACCATGCACAACAATGACGGTGGCCTCATGGAAACATGGCATAAAAATTAATAGATTCACCCTTAGCAGAAATTTAACATCACGATGGCATGGTAACAAGCTTGATGCACTCATCTCAAGACATATCATGGCATGAAAATAAAACTATCATGTAGAGCACATTCCAATGAGAAAAACTCATGTTGACACCTAGTTCATATGACACATGGATTAATATACATGAACAAGACAAAACATCATCTCATAACAAATTCACAAACTTATCAGCCACATGCACTTTTGCAACAGGGTTAAACATGGCATAATGCAACCTAACATGTATGCAAATGCGTCCATCTTGAAGAGCATCACAAGTCGAACATTTTGATATATCATACATACAAAACAGAGCACCGAGCACAAAGTTGTGACATGGCAAATATAGCAACAAAATTAACAAAACCAGGGACTTAGTGAAATATACCCCTCCGAAAAGTCAACGGGACGAGGAGATGCGGGATGGAGAGATCTGGGCTGTGGGGCACGTTTGGATCGTGGGACGGGTGGATCTCATCCACCCGCCCAGATCCAAATCGGGACGGGTCCGGCGGCGGCTCGCTGGAGTTGGACCGGCGGCGGCCGGCGGCGAACGTGGTGGAGGCCGGCGGCGGAGGCGCGCGCGGCGGCGGTGGTGGAGACGACCGGCGGCGGCGGGCGAGCGAACGACGGCGGCACGGCTCGCGCGAGGCGGCTGCGGAGGAGCCTGGCAGCGGTGGTGATGGAGGCGGGGTCGTGGCGAGGTTCGCCGGCGGCGCGGCGGGGATCCGGCACGGGCGCGGAGCGGCTGGAGGCCTCGGGCCCTAGCGGCGGGGAGCCGGGCCGACGGGCCGGCTACGGGCCCCGCGGGCCCGCGCGGAGGTGGAGGGATGAGACGGCGGCGGGCGACAGGTGGCGGCCCGTGAGTGGCTGCGGGGTGGCGGACGGACGTGTCCGGCGCCGGCGGGCGCGTTCGACGCGGTGGGAGGATGGATCTAAGGTTTTCTTGACCCGAAATGGACGGGGAGGTGTAGTTTTATAGGTAGAGGGAGCTAGGAGAGTCCAAATGAGGTGCGGTTTTCGCCCACACGATCATGATCCAACGACTGAGAGGATGGAAGTGGTTGGGATGGGCTTGTGGCCAGTTGTGGAGGGGTTCTGGGCCAAAAGAGATAGGGTTTTTAGCCCACGTGGTTAACCTTTGGAGTATCAAACGACCTCCAAACGAGACAAAACTTGACAGGCGGTCTACCGGTGATATACCAAGACCACTCGACAAGTCTCGGCCCATTCCGAGGATGTTTTTCACCTACTCACGACACAAAGGCTTGAGAGGTGGGATGGGCACGTGTGTGAGTGTCGGAACTCGAAATGGAAAACAGAGAGAACGGAGACGATGCAACTACACACGAATAAGTAAGACTATGCCAATGTAATGCACATAATGAAAATGACATGGTGACATGCAACACACGCACACGGCACAAATGAAGAAACCCGAAATGGAGGAAGAGCCCAGAATGGAATTGATTTTGTAACATCCCAAATTTTCAATTTGGAATGTTATACATTAGATCATTATGCATATCATATTTTTTTGCTTTTGGTGATCCGAGAAAATCCTAAGCAACTCAAGGACCCTCGGAGAGAGTTGGGGATTTCTAAATTTTCATATTTGAGGTTTCTCAAATTTTGAAAATAGGATCGTTTGATTTTATTTATTTTTTCTTCAAGTATTTATATCATAAAGATATGAGAGAGGGAGTAAAATGACTCTCCCAAAATAAAGAAATACGGAAGATTTAATAAAAAGATCAAATAAGTTTTATTTGGAGTTCTTTGGATTTTACTTGAATTAGGAAAAAAATGCATGTTTTCAAAAATGCATTTTAGTGCCAAGAAAATGTTCATCTTGTTCTAAATATTTTATTTAGACGGTGAAAATTTGTTTTGGCAATTTCTAGATTTTATTTTATTTTCTAGAGTTTTTTTTAGCGCCGGCGTATAATTAAAAAAAAGAATAGGGGGACCGACCCGGCTGGGAGCCCAACCGAGCAGGCCCATCGCCGCCCGCCGCCTTCCCCGCGTCGCCACCCCATGGCCGCGTCGGACTCCACCGCCGACCGCCATGGCCTTGCCCCTTCCCCAAGCTAGCACCCCCCTCCAACCACCGCCGCCGCACCCCACCCCTCGCCGCAAGCCACCGCTGCCGCGACGCCAGCCCCGCCGCCGCGCACCGCACGCCGCCGCCGGCGCCGCCCCTCGCCGCCAGCCACCGTGCCGAGCCGCCGCCGCCGCCCCTCGCCGCCGCCACCCCGCAGCCCGCCGCCGCCCGCCATCGCCGGAAGCCACCGCCACCGGTCGTTTCCGACGAGGTAGCCGCCGCTCGGTTTTCTTTTAGAAAACCGTTGGTTTTTTAGAACCCTAGACGTTTTTTTATTAGATCGGTTTTCTGTTTTTATTTTTCTGGTTTAGTTAAGTAGTAAACGTTCACCCGTTCGTTCGTTCTAACGAACAAATTCGTCGTTTAGTCTCAGCTGACGAACGTCCGTTTGTTAAGCTGTTTTAGATTTCTTTTTCTAGTTTATTTTCTGATCGCGATCTTTGATCCGATCTTCGTTTTAGTTTATCTTTTCGCCCGTTTGTCGGAATTAGGTGATTCAAGCGCCTGGAGTTTCATCTCGAAATTCTCTTTCCTTTTAACCTAGTCACTCAAGCGTTTGCCTCTGCTAAATTTGGACTTAGATCCAAATTGGTTCGGTAGTTGTTTCTCTTTCGCCGTTTGTCTTTCGTTGCTCTTTCTTTTGCCGTTCTTTTGCGAACCGGAGTTCTTAAGTTGAACTTTCTGGTTAGATCTTTTATTCGAGTTTTACCCGTGCATTAGTTAAGTACTTATTGTGTGCTTGTTTGTTTGTGATAGACCCGGAGTGCGCCGCTTGCTACTTTGAATCTCTAGATTTTGTGGATCATCGGCAAGGCAAGTAACACTTTGATCATACTTTCCAATTACCCAGTTTTCATTGCATTAGTCCAAACCCTCACACATTGCATGAGTAGGATTAATTAACTTGTGGGACTGGGAAGTAGATTGAGGTAGTACCTATTACCTGCATTACATTCAAACCTTTGGGAGTTACTTCTACGTTTGCTGTTAGGCCATGATATGCTCGTAGACGTGGATTGGGTGAGCATATCCATGACAGATGTGAGTTTGTTAATTAATGGTTCAACTTAAGGTGGCAACTTTAACACACACACCTGGGTGCATTGAGGCATCTGGGTATTCCATGGATTGCCTGTTTTTCTTTTGGACCGCCACCCAGGCTCAAAGGGATCATGAGATTATTCATACTAGAAACTTCCGTGTGCAGCCACAATGCTATTATGGGCTCTAGCATAGTATGAGTAAGTCGTGCGAACATCTACAGTGGTGGACTAGCAGATGTAGGGGATGTAGGTGGTACGGTTCACCCGGTCATAGGTGCTAGTGCTTCTGAAGGACTGTGTCTCGGTCATTCGCTTCTCAAACATCATGCAGTGCGAGAAATCAAACGGAGGAGATCGGGTCTTGTGGAGAAAAGTGCACAAACCTCTGCAGAGTGTACAAACTGATCATGATTAGCCGTGTCCCCGATTACGGACATCTTGAGTATCTAGTACTAGGATATCATGTGAATCTCATCATGTTACTTTAATTAAATATTGTTGGGTTTAATGATGAACTTTAATTGGGGTTGAGAGGATGTCTATCTTCTCAACGATGTTTCAACTACCATGATAGTTAATTAAAATTTATTCCTTTGAAGTAGGGAAAAACTGGCTTTACGCAAAAACTCTAACCATAGAGCTTTCCACCAGCCAAATATGCATATAGTATAGCTTTACTTTCATTTGCTCTCTTGTGTTACTTTGCCAGCATATTCCATGTGCTAACCCGTTTTCGGGCTGCAACGTTCATGTTGCATACTTTTCAGACGACGAGTAAGGTACCTTTTAGGTCGTGGTTCTATACTCAGTGATGCCGTTGGAGTTGATGGACTCACTTATCTTCCAAGCCTTCCGCTGTTATCGTGTTAGATGGCCTTAAGCCATTTTTATTGTAATAAGTTCATCGTTGGAACTATCGATGTAATAAGTGTGTGATTGCTACTCTGTTATAAATCCTTCAAGTACTGTGCGTGTCAGCATTACTGATCCAGGGATGACACTGATGCACAGAGATCAGACTGTTTGAGGTCTGGTCGCTACAAGATGGTATCAGAGCACACGCTGACTGTAGGACACGACCACTAAGCTAAAGCCCTATAGAACTATTCACTCTTCTCTTTTCTGACTCCTCATCTTTTCTACTCTTTTAGGATGGTGGATGCAAAGAACAAGTTCGTGCAACCGGATGATGATACACCATTTGGACGACACCTGAAGGAAGTCACCAGATACCTAAATATTGGACTACCAAGTTTCACCGGAACCTACAATGCCACTCTACCTGAGGAGGAGCGTTGGTTGATTCAAGCTCAAGTTCCAGGAAGGACGTTCAAGCCCGTCACCGCACTCATAGCATTTTCTTTTAATGCGCCTACATGGAGCCTAGGCAGGAGCATGGCAGCCCACATCGCTATGGGAAGGATTGGAGAAGTCTACAAGCAGGAGCTAAAGGACACCATCTACCAGATTTGTGGACGCCGAGATGAGAATTGGGATATGATCAGCACCCGGAAGGATAGATCCATTGCAGCCTTCATCCAGGAGTTCAACCATCATATTCGTCGCCAGGAGCACCAGATGTGTGCAGGGATGATAGATTTGAAGAAAGCCCTAAATAGGAATTTGGAGCTAGAGGAAGAACTCAAGTCTACACGCGACGGATACGAGAAGGAGATGCAAATACTTGTGGAGAAAAATGATGACTTGACACGGAAGTTAGGGATACTCATGGGAGAAGAAGACGAGGAAGAAGAACCCAAGGAGATTCCATCGGAAGACTACATCATCATCGACGACATGGATTCGGAACCCGATGATAGCAAAGACGAAGACTATGAAGATGAAGCTGGAGCAGATATCATGGAATCCTCTGTCGATCAATTTTTTTAGAAGACCTTCCCTTGACTAGTAGTTTTTCCATTTAGTGGACTTAGAGCACTATTGTAAACGATTAGATCCGTGTAAGCCCTTGTTTGAAATTGATTTTGGTGTGATGAATTGTGTGTTTGCCTCATGTGCATATGGGTAGTGATTTTCCCTTAGACCTCTTTTCTGTTCTAATCTCTTCCCTCTACACCTATCAGATGCCTCCAAGACGTGAGCCCGAATTTGAGTTCCCCCCTGAGCTCACCCAGCTGATCCAGCAGCAGAACACCCTGATGCAACTTCTTGTCCAGAATACTCAGAACAACCAGAACAACAACAACAACCCTCCACCACCACCACCCGTGGACAACCTGACACGTTTCTTAAGGTTGCAACCACCCATGTTTGCTAGCAGCATCGAACCAATAGTGGCTAATGACTGGCTACGCAAGATTGGAAGGGATTTGACCACCGCCAATTGCTCGGATGCTGAGAAGGTGTGATTTGCCGCACACCAGTTGTCTCGACCAGCCGCAGCATGGTGGGATAATTACACAGCCACTTACCCCATAGCCAATGTGACTTGGGATCAGTTTCAGCAAGCTTTTCGAACCGCCCATGTCTCAACTGGAGCTATGAGTATGAAGAAGCAGGAGTTTCGCAATTTGCGCCAAGGCAACCGTACTATGGCTCAGTACGTGGATGAGTTTAGTACCCTATCTCGTTATGCCCCAAATGATGTGGCCACAGATGTCGCTAAGCAGGAGAGATTCATGGAAGGGCTGAATGATGAGATGAGTGTACAGTTGATGGTGGCAACTTTCAATAACTACCAGGAGCTGGTTGACCGTGCCGTAATGATTGAAAGGAAGCATCAACAGATTGAAAGTCGCAAGAGGAAGTATGGGCAAGGAAAGTACAACTTTGGAGCACAGCAGAAGCCCTGTTTTACCCCTAAAACGGTAGGACAGTTTCAACATACCCATGGAGGAGGTATCTCGCACAATCATAATGGCCATAAGAATGGAAATGGGAATGGAGCAAATGGTAACCAGAGCCGCCCTACACCGTCCACACCCACTAAGAAGGATTTCAGCCATGTCACTTGTTTCAAGTGCGGGAAGAATGGACACTATGCCACTGACTGCCCAGAAGCTAAGAATGGAAACGGCAATGGAAGCGCCGCGAAGAAGCCCAACCCCTTCAACAAAGGACAAGTGAATCACGTTAACGTGGAGGAGGTTGAAGCTCAGCCAGATGCAGTAATAGGTAAATTTTTAGTTAAGTCCTTTACTGCACTCGTTCTTTTCGATACTGGTGCATCGCATTCATACATTTCAAGGGGATTTATGGATAAGTATAAGCTACCAACCCAAGCCCTTAGGTCGCCCATGTTAGTAACCTCAACAGGAGCGGAGTATATGCCTAAGTTATGGTGTGATCAGTTGCCATTAAGGATTGGTAACTACCTTTTCCCTTCGGACCTAATAGTATTGGAATCTCAAGGATTGGATGTGATATTAGGCATGGATTGGTTATCTAAGTATGAAGGGAATATTGAATGTGCCAGTAAGTCCATTTTGCTTACTACACCAGAAGGAAGAAGGATCAAGTATGTATCCCGGCATGAGCCGAAGAGGAACAGATTAAATTCCTTATCAGGAGTTGTTCAGGAGGAAGTACCAGTGGTGAAGGATTTCCCTGACGTATTTCCAGAAGAACTGCCAGGAATGCCACCTGACAGGGATATAGAGTTTTTGATTGAACTTTTGCCAGGCACAGGGCCAATTTCTAAGAGACCGTATAGCATGCCCGCAAAGGATTTGGAGGAAATTAAGAAACAAATTAAGGAGTTACTGGATAAAGGATTCATACGCCCAAGTTCTTCGCCTTGGGGTTCGCCAGTACTTCTAGTGGAGAAGAAGGATGGATCGTTGAGAATGGTTGTTGATTACCGAGGACTGAATGAAGTAACGATCAAGAACAAGTACCCATTGCCGATGATCAATGATTTGTTCGATAGATTGCAAGGAGCTAAGGTATTTTCCAAGATCAGTCTGCGATCAGGGTACCATCAATTGAAGATCCGAGAGCAGGATATACCTAAGACGGCCTTTACCACTAGGTATGGGTTGTACGAGTATACCGTTATGTCTTTTGGTCTGACTAACGCACCGGCATACTTTATGAACCTGATGAACAAAGTGTTTATGGAGTATTTGGATAAGTTCGTCGTAGTGTTCATAGATGATATATTGATATTCTCAAAGGATGAAGAGGAGCATGCAGAGCATTTGCGTTTGGTATTGGAGAAGCTCCGAGAACATCAGTTATACGCCAAGTTTAGCAAATGTGAATTTTGGTTGAAGGAAGTCGGATTTCTCGGGCACGTTATATCTGGAGAAGGAATAGCAGTAGATCCCGCCAAGGTGGACACTGTGACCCATTGGGAAGCACCAACAACAGTTGGAGAGATTCGGAGTTTTCTTGGACTTGCAGGATACTACCGGAGATTTATCGAGAATTTCTCAAGGATTGCAAAGCCAATGACAGAGTTGTTAAAGAAGGACACCAAGTTTAATTGGATAGAAGAATGTGAGGCCAGTTTCTAGGAATTAAAGAAACACTTGGTCTCATCACCTGTGTTGATTCTGCCAGACCAACATAAGGATTATGAGGTGTACTGCGACGCTTCACGTCGAGGACTTGGAGCAGTTCTTATGCAGGAAGGAAGAGTTGTTTCGTATGCTTCACGACAACTGAAACCTCATGAGTTGAACTATGCCACTCATGATTTGGAGTTAGCAGCCGTAGTGCATGCATTGAAGACGTGGAGACACTTTCTCATCGGAAACCATTGTGAAGTATAAACGGATCACAAGAGTTTGAAGTATATATTCACTCAGAAGGAGTTGAATCTCAGGCAAAGGAGATGGCTGGAACTCATTAAGAACTATGACATGAAGTTGCATTATCATCCCGGAAAGGCTAACGTAGTAGCCGATGCTCTAAGCCGCAAGAGCCATGTCAATACCCTAATGACGGAAGAGTTTCCAAAGGAGTTAGCTGAGGACTTACGAGAACTACGTTTGGAGATAGTTCTGAGAGGCTATGTAGCAACACTAGAAATCCAGTCTACCCTAATGGATAAAATCAGAGAAGCTTAGAAAACTGACGAAGAGGTTGCCTCTATAAAGGAGAGGATGAGCGAAGGAAAAGCTAAGGGATTTCGTGAGGATGAACACGACACCTTATGGTTTGAGGACCGCATTTATGTGCCTAATGACCCGGGGATCAGGAAGTTGATTCTACAGGAGGCCCATGATTCACCATACTCGATTCACCCAGGAAACACTAAGATGTATTTGGATTTGAAGGATATTTTCTGGTGGACCGGTATGAAGAAAGATATTGCGGAGTATGTAGCAGTTTGTGATGTATGCCAGAGAGTGAAGGCAGAACATCAGAAGCCGGCAGGATTGTTACAACCATTGCCAATACCCGAATGGAAGTGGGATAAGCTAGGTATGGATTTTATTACGGGACTACCCAGAACTCGTTCTGGCTATGACTCAATTTGGCTCGTAGTCGAACGTTTAACAAAGGTAGCTCATTTCATCCCCGTAAAGACTACCTATACCAGTGCAAAGTTGGCAAAGATATACATGACCCGAATTGTATGTCTGCATGGAGTTCCGAGGAGCATCGTATCAGATAGAGGAACCCAGTTTACCTCAAAGTTCTAGAATCAGTTACATGAAACTTTGGGTACCAGGCTAGAGTTTAGCACAGCTTTCCACCCGCAGACAGATGGACAGACTGAAAGAGTCAATCAGATTTTGGAGGATATGTTGAGAGCCTGTGCACTAGATTATGTATCTAATTGGGACGACAATTTGCCGTATGCTGAATTTTCTTACAATAACAGTTATCAATCCAGTTTGAAGATGGCCCCTTTCGAAGCGTTATACGGAAGGCGATGTAGGACTCCATTGTCGTGGGACGAAGTTGGAGACCGACAGTTGTTTGGACCAGATTTGATCAAAGAGTCTGAGGAGAAGGTGAAGTTGATTCGTGATAGACTGAAGGTAGCTCAGTCCAGGCAGAAAAGTTATGCAGACTCGAAGCGCAAGGAGATAGCCTATGAGATCGGAGACAGAGCATACTTGGGAGTATCGCCTCTGCGAGGAGTTAAACGTTTCGGAGTTAAGGGACAGCTAGCCCCGAGATTTGTGGGACCTTACCGTGTTTTGGAACGCATGGGAGAGATTGCCTACAAGATGGAATTGCCCGAAGGATTGTCAGGAGTGCATGACGTGTTTCACGTTTCACAGCTTAAGAAGTGCCATGCGGAGATGGCCGATATACCGCTTAGGGACACAGTACCCCTGGAAGCAATTCAGTTGGACAATGATCTGACCTACGAGGAGAAGCCTGTTAAGATCCTCGAATTTTCGAACAGAGTTACCCGCAGCAAGGTTATCAAGTTTTGCAAAGTTCAGTGGAGTCACCACACCGAGGAAGAAGCCACCTGGGAACGAGAAGATGATCTACGCAAGGACCACCCTCACCTATTTTCTAGCCAACCCGAATCTCGAGGGCGAGATTCATCTTAAGGGGGGTAGGTTTGTAACATCCCAAATTTTCAATTTGGAATGTTATACATTAGATCATTATGCATATCATATTTTCTTGCTTTTGGTGATCCGAGAAAATCCTAAGCAACTCAAGGACCCTCGGAGAGAGTTGGGGATTTCTAAAGTTTCATATTTGAGGTTTCTCAAATTTTGAAAATAGGATCGTTTGATTTTATTTATTTTTTCTTCAAGTATTTCTATCATAAAGATATGAGAGAGGGAGTAAAATGACTCTCCCAAAATAAGGAAATACGGAAGATTTAATAAAAAGATCAAATAAGTTTTATTTGGAGTTCTTTGGATTTTATTTGAATTAGGAAAAATTGCATGTTTTCAAAAATGCATTTTAGTGCCAAGAAAATGTTCATTTTGTTCTAAATATTTTATTTAGACGGTGAAAAATTGTTTTGGCAATTTCTAGATTTTATTTTATTTTCTAGAGTTTTTTTTAGTGCTGGCGTATAATTAAAAAAAATAGGGGGACCGACCCGACTGGGCCGAAGCCCAGCCGAGCAGGCCCATCGCCGCCCGTCGCCTTCCCCGCGTCGCCACCCCGTGGCCGCGTCGGACTCCACCGCCGACCGCCATGGCCTTGCCCCCTCCCCAAGCTAGCACCCCCCTCCTATATAAAGCTAGCACCCCCCTCCAACCACCGCCGCCGCACCCCGCCCCTCGCCGCAAGCCACCGCCGCCACGACGCCAGCCCCGCTGCCGCGCACCGCACGCCGCCGCCCCTCGCCGCCAGCCGCCACTGCCGCCCCTCGCCAGCGCCACCCCGCAGCCCGCCGCCGCCCGCCGTCGCTGGAAGCCGCCGCCGCCGGTCGTTTTCGACGAGGTAGCCGCTGCCCGGTTTTCTTTTAGAAAACCGTTGGTTTTTTTAGAACCCTAGACGTTTTTTTATTAGATCGGTTTTCTGTTTTTATTTTTCTGGTTTAGTTAAGTAGTAAAGGTTCACCCGTTCGTTCGTTCTAACGAACGAATTCGTCGTTTAGTCTCAGCTGGCGAATGTCCGTTCATTAAGCTGTTTTAGATTTCTTTTTCAAGTTTATTTTCTGATCGCGATCTTTGATCCGATCTTCATTCTAGTTTATCTTTTTGCTCGTTTATCGGAATCAGGTGATTCAAGCGCCTGGAGTTTCATCTCGAAATTCTCTTTCCGTTTAACCTAGTCACTCAAGCGTTTGCCTCTGCTAAATTTGGACTTAGATCCAGATTGGTTCGGTAGTTGTTTCTCTTTCGCCGTTTGTCTTTCGGTGCTCTTTCTTTTGTCGTTCTTTTGCAAACCAGAGTTCTTAAGTTGAACTTTCTGGTTAGATCTTTTATTAGAGTTTTACTTGTGCATTAGTTAAGTACTTATTGTGTGCTTGTTTGTTTGAGATAGAGTACCCGGAGTGCGCCGCTTGCTACTTTGAATCTCTAGGTTTTGCGGATCATCAGCAAGGCAAGTAACACTTTGATCATACTTTCCAATTACCCAGTTTTCATTGCATTAGTCCAAACCCTCACACATTGCATGAGTAGGATTAATTAACTTGTGGGACTGGGAAGTAGATTGAGGTAGTACCTATTACCTGCATTACATTCAAACCTTTGGGAGTTACTTCTATGTTTGCTGTTAGGCCCTGCTATGCTCGTAGACGTGGATTGGGTGAGTGTATCCATGACAGTTGTGAGTTTGTTAATTAATGGTTCAACTTAAGGTGGCAACTTTAACACACATCTGGGTGGATTGAGGCATCTGGGTATTCTAGGGATTGCCTGTTTTTCTTTTGGACCGCCACCCAGGCTCAAAGGGATCATGAGATTATTCATACTAGAAACTTCCGTGTGCAGCCACAATGCTATTATGGGCTCTAGCATAGTATGAGTAAGTCGTGCGAACATCTACAGTGGTGGACTAGCAGATGTAGGGGATGTAGGTCGTACGGTTCACCCGGTCATAGGTGCTAGTGCTTCTGAAGGACTGTGTCTCGGTCATTCGTTTCTCAAACATCATGCAGTGCGAGAAATCAAACAGAGGAGATCGGGTCTTGTGGGGAAAAGTGCACAAACCTCTGCGGAGTGTACAAACTGATCATGATTAGCCGTGTCCCCGGTTACGGACATCTTGAGTATCTAGTACTTGGATATCATGTGAATCTCATCATGTTACTTTAATTAAATATTGTTGGGTTTAATGATGAACTTTAATTGGGGTTGAGAGGATGTCTATCTTCTCAACGATGTTTCAACTACCATGATAGTTAATTAAAATTTATTCCTTTGAAGTAGGGAAAAACTGGCTTTACGCAAAAACTGTAACCATAGAGCTTTCCACCAGCCAAATATGCATATAGTATAGCTTTACTTTCATTTGCTCTCTTGTGTTACTTTGCCAGCATATTCCATGTGCTGACCCGTTTTCGGGCTGCAACGTTCATGTTGCAAACTTTTCAGACGACGGGTAAGGTACCTTTTAGGTCGTGGTTCTATACTAAGTGATGCCGTTGGAGTTGATGGACTCACTTATCTTCCAAGCCTTCCGCTGTTAGCGTGTTAGATGGCCTTAAGCCATTTTTATTGTAATAAGTTCATCGTTGGAACTATCGATGTAATAAGTGTGTGATTGCTACTCTGTTATAAATCCTTCAAGTACTGTGCGTGTCAGCATTACTCATCCAGGGATGACACTGATGCACAGAGATCAGACTGTTTGAGGTCTAGTCGCTACAGATTTAGTCAACGATGCTTATATTGCCATATAAGGAAGTTTTAAATCCGGGGCGTTACAGCGATAGCATTGGACACACCAGGGTATATGATGAAGTATGTTCGTGGAGAACATCCACAATTAAGCACTGAACGAAATGCACCTGGAAATATGGACCAAGTAGCAAGATCGATGTTAGCATGGAGGTTTAATAACCAGAGGGGTTGGAATGAAACTATCGACCATTCACTTCAAAGCATTCAGGCTGCTAGAAGTTTTGGATTTGCACATCATACTTCAATTGTTGGGTTTCCAGTTAGAAACAACACGAGGACCAGGGAACGAACGAAGATGGCAATAAGTATTACTTGTATCAAGAATTCATAAGAGGTGGTGAAATTCTCACGACATTCTTGACATGAGAGATGGTAGTTCTCCAAGGTAGAGCATATCATAAGTCGGATAACAAGGAACTCAAGGTATAACACAAAACAAGAACAAGTTTTGTGTTGGAGGGAATGCAAGAATGTTGTCAATGTTAATACAAATCATCGAGGGGAAGGGATGATATTTCCCATCACGAATTTGATTCTCAACTTGGAAGAAGGCAAATCATTTTTGATGATGATCACAACACCTTTGTCGAGAGATTTCATTAAGATGTCATCGTTCGGCGATGACATTGAGCCAAATGAATGATGGAGTGAAAGGTTATTGAAACCACTAGTATAATACAAACTGGAAATCAAGCTAGTTGTTCAAGGCGAAATGATATGTCGAGGAAGATCGGCGTAAACTTAGCTCATTGCCGAAAATTGTGCTCCGGGAAGAAGAACCCGGTAGCACAGTTAAAAGATGCACGATAATGATATAGCCGATCTGGCTAGATAAGACTTGAAGAATTAATAAACTCATAAGCAATGGAGATTACATAGAGTTATTGAATCATAGTATGGAATTGATTCACTTATCGGTGTCCTTGAGTGTCAAACAACTCAGAACCCGGGGAGAATTGGAATCGGTGAGAAGTAATACTAGAAGAAGAACACATAAGAAATAATATGGTTCTATGACATTATCGAGATACCACAGGGTAATATTCGAAGGTAGATTATAATATAGGTTGGACAGGTGCATTGATCTGCAGAGGACAAGTGGTTTAAGTTGTCCGAGAAATAGTATTTAAAGCAGAGCATGGTCGAAACCACGATTGCAAAAGGCCAGATCCCATATATAAGATGATCTTATATCAAGGAGATAATCATTTCATTGATAAGCTTTTATGATAAGATCTGTGTCGTGTCTATGGGCATGAAAACGAAGTTCAAGGTCGACTCCCACTTCTCCAAATGCATAACCTTTCATTCACTTCTTGTTTCGAAAATGGCATTAGTGTTGCAAGTTTTACCTGGTGAAATTCCAGATGAGTATGACCCGTGAAATCTTTTTGGTTCACACGGATTTATGGGGCATAGGTTCAACCCATCAGGGCATCTTAGGAACATATACCACAAACTTTTAGGAGTAATTATCACAAGCTCGATAGTAGAGCATGGTTGACAAAGCAAATGATACAATTTACCGAAGGTATTATGCATCAGGGAAAGAACTTCTCGAGGTTTTTGTATACAAAGGACACCGTCAGATGATATTTCAACAATGGATCCGATGGTCCATAGCAGAGCTGATGTGATCATCGGCACACAACCTGAGGAAGGAACAATGCGATGGCTTTGGATTAAAGAAGCAACTGACTAATTCAAAGTTCAAATCCAAAGGAATTTATGATTTGCAAATCAAGGGACCAGGAGCAGAGCCTCTAATCAAGAGATAAGTAAGTTGACATAGGCATAGATCAACAATCAATCATGGTTTGACTTGCCGAGAACCAGCTCATATCCGCATGGACGTCTGAGCTGGAAGGATAATTTATAAGGGTCAACTAATGATTGCGTGCATTCTCACACATTAAACCATTAGGTTCAAAAATGGAAAGGACAAGGGACGTCAACGAAGGCTACTAGACATATGGAATTAACCATAATGCAAGCATATAAGAATTTCAAGAGCAATAGGCTGCTGAGGATTTTCGGAAGACCGAATTGTATTTTAAAGAACTTTGTGAAATCTATGAACAACGGGGGAAGAACGGATACTCGGTAAGTGCGAGGAATTATCCGTAGGGGTTATTCATGAGGCTGGAACTGCACGACAGTAAGCTCAAAGGATTCTCGGAACAATGGAGAGCAGTTCGGGGCATCTTGTAATAACAAGATCAATGGGATTGAATGCAGGCAAGTGTATTCAGTTATCCATACGATATAATAGTGGTAGGGAATTTGCAAAGGCGGTGGCACAAGTGTCTCGGGAGAACATCGTAGAGTATCTTCGAAATCTTCTGGCATAGTAGGCAATCATCTATAATAAGAGGCTCTCCGGGATAAATTAGTTACGAGAACCTAGAGTCAGATTTAGTAAAATCATTTAACACGAATATAAGAGAGATTATAGTCCGAGAGTATAGACAAGGAGTAAAAGATCCTAATACCACCCAATGGCGACGTGGGCCCGTAAGCAACACAACCATGTTAGTAAAAGTTTTGCAATGACTAGAATCAACTTCAGCGAAGGAGTTGGAAAGGAGGATTCCTACAGGCAGTATGCTCTGATACCAACTTGTGACGCCCCTGATTTGACCGTACACTAATCATGCACGCAAATGTGTACGACCAATATCAGGGACTCATTGGAAGATATCACAACACAACTCTAGACACAAATTAAAATAATACAAGCTTTATATTACAAGCCCGGGGCCTCGAGGGCTCGAATACATAAGCTCGAAAACACAAGAGTCGGCGGAAGCAATAATATCTGAGTACATAAATAAGTTAAACAAGTTTTCCTTAAGAAGGCTAGCACAAATGTAGCAACGATCGAAAAGGCAAGGCCTCCTACCTGGGACCTACTAACTACTCCTCGAAGCCGAACTCTACAAAGAAACATCCTCGGGATCCTCTGGCTCCTGGACACCACCGATCTGGTTGCATCATCCGATAAGAAAGGAAAAAGGAGGGAAAAGGGGGAGCAATGCAACCGTGAGTACTCATACAAAGTACTCGCAAGCAAGGATCTACACTACACATGCAATGGTATCTGTATGAGGGGAGGGGGTAATATATGTGGAATGAACTGCGGAATGCCAGAATAAGAGGGGGATAGCTAATCCAATCGAAGACTACGCTTCCGGCAGCCTCCATCTTGCAGCAGTAGAAGAGAGTAGTTGGAAAGTAACAAGTATCCTCGCTTCTGGCAGCCTCCGTCTTGCAGCAGTAGAATAGAGTAGATGGTAAGTTCACCAAGTAACATCATATAGCATAATCCTACCCGGCGATCCTCCCCTCGTCGCCCTGTGGGAAAGCGATCACCGGGTTGTATCTGGCACTTGAAAGGGTGTGTTTTATTAAGTATCCGATTCTAGTTGTCATGAGGTCAGAGTGCAACTCCGGGTCGTCCTTTTACCGAGGGACACGACTATTTGAATAGATTAACTTCCCTGCAGGGGTGCACCACATAACCCAACACGCTCGATCCCATTTGGTCGGACACACTTTCCTGGGTCATGCCCGGCCTCGGAAGATCAACACGTCGCATTCCTGCCTAAGCACAACAGAGAGGTCAGCCCGCTTGTCTAAATCCTAAGCGCGCAGGGGTCTGGGCCCATTTCCCATTGCACACCTGCACGTTGTGTGGGCTGCCGGTAAGCAGACCTAGCCGCTCCTAATACCAGAGCGGCGTTGTAGTCCAATCCGGCATGCGCCGCTCAGTCGCTGATGTCAAGAAGGCTTCGGCTGATACCACGACGTCGAGAGAACATAACTATTCCCACGTAGATGGTTAGTGCGTATAGGCCAATGGCCAGACTCAGATCAAATACCAAGATCTCGTTAAGCAAGTTATTTTGTAGTAACCGCGGATAACGACCAGGGACCAGGCCCACCTGTCTCCTAGGTGGTCACAACCCGCCCTGTCGCTCCGCCACAAAGTAACCATCAGGGGGCTACCGGGAACCCAGGCCCACCACTACCTGCATGGAACCACCTGCCCCTTCAGCCTCCATCTTTGAATCATCAACATGAGTATGTAATAGTATAGTATATACCCGTGATCACCTCCTGAAGTGATCACGGCCCGACCGAATAGCATGGCAGACGAACAAGGGTGTAGGGCCACTGATGGAATACTAGCATCCTATACTTAGCATTTATGATTGGGTAAAGGTATCAACAGTTGTAGCAACAATGACAAGCTATGTAGCAGAATATGATTAATCGAAAGCAGTAACATGCTACAGTATTCTAATGCAAGAAGTAGAGAGAGGAATAGGCGATATCAAGTTGATCAGGGGGGGCTTGCCTTGACGCTCTGTTGCACAAGAAGAAGGGTCGTCGGTGATGCAGTCGTACTGAGTGGAATCAGCGCCGGTCTCGGGGTCTACTGGAGAAGAAGAGGGGGGGGGGGCAGTAAATACGGATCGAACAAAGCATCACAAAATATAACAAGGCAATATGCGATGCTAGGGGTGACCTAACGCAGTGCTCGGTGATACAGACGAAGAGGGATAACATCTAGGAAAGTACGGTGTTAGGCATTTTCGGACAGATGGACCGGAGGGGTAAGGTTGCATGTTCACTATGATAGAGGCACGTGACAAGTATGTGAATGGCATATTCAGATTCGTCATATATTCTGAGCAATTTTCATATATAAATTATTTTCATCTGACTTACTGTTTATTTTCTATTAATTTTCAAAGATTTATTAATATTCTGGAATTTCCTGATTTAAATTAATTGGAAAATTAAAATACCTAAACTGCTACGAGTACACAGAGAAGTGTACCCAATAGCGTGCAACGAGGCTGCCAGGTGGGGTCCAGTTGATTGCCCTGTCAGCAGTCAACTGGTACCGTTGACTGGTCAGAGGGCCCAGTGGGACCCGCATGTCAATGACCTTGGGTCGGTCAACAATTTTAGTTAAATCCTAACCGAATCAGTTAGTGGCATGAGGCCCATTGTCAGCGAGTGTTAGAGGTCCTAATTAGTGCATAATAGAACCAAGTCAGCGGGATCAATGGCGGCTTACCGGCGGTGCTAAACTGGAGCGCCGGAGTTGCCCACCCGGCTGGCTCCGGCGACGGGAGCAAGAGTGGCCGGTCCTGTTGGAGAGCTGGCGTTGCGCCGCTTCTGATGGTGTTGGCGGTAGGAGCGGGGGCGGCTTGCAGCGGCGCCGTCGTCGAGGCCAGCGGCGGCCGGACCTCGGGCTAGTGGCAGGCGCGACCGAGGATGGCGAGGACGTGCGTGCGCACTGGAGGCAGGCTCGCGCTCGTGCGCATCTAGGCGAGGCAGATGGAGGCAACGATATTGGACGGAGGAGGCTCACGACGAAGCTGAGCGTTGGCGGCACTGTGGTGCTTGCGGCATGAGCACTTAGAGCACGATTCCGGGCAAACAGAGAGGTCTTACAGCGTCTACGGGTTACCCGGGGTATACCGGTGCATCACAAATGAGTTGAGGGGCTCAAGAGCGTGGAGCTCTTCGGCCATGGCGGTGGTCGGAGCTCGGAGCTCATGGGTCATTGGTGAGTGAATGAAATCGGGCATGGGGAGTGAGGGAATGGACCAAAGCTCACAACGAAGCGAGTAGGGGGCTCGGAGGAGCTGGGGGAGGTCGAGGTCGTCGGATCAAACGGTGAGGTGCGGCGGTCGTGGCGATGGAGATGGTGACCGTGGCATTGTCTTGAGGCCTCCTGGTGCGAACGAAGTTGTTGAAGAGGACGAGTGCGACACAATGGAGCTTCTGGACAACTTGGAACGGCGAGGGGGAGCCGGTGGCCGCATTGACGGTGATGTGGCAGCGACGAGCCCGCTCGAGTGTGCTCGGGATCGGGAGAGGGGGGCAAGGGAGGAGGAATTGTGAGGTGGGGAGAGATTCTGGGGTGCTAGGGTTTGAGGGGGGGGAGTGAGAGTGAGAGATCTGGGGGATCTTATCCTCTTGCGAGCGCCGGCGAGTGGGTCCGGCGGGGCTCGCCCCTGTTGCGATGCCGGTCGGGGGAACATGGTGAAGAAGGCGACCGAGCGTGGGTGGTGGGCTGGGCTGGTCAGGTGGCCGAGGCCCAGTTTGGGGTTGGAGCCTTTCTCTTTCTTTTATTTTTTTGATTTTCCTTTTTATTCTTATCTCTTTTCTGATTTCTATTATAGTTCCATTTATTTTAGTTTTAATAATATACCAAAGTTAGCATCTAATTTAGTCTCATTAATATAGGCCACCGCCAAACATAGTTTGGACCCAAAATAAAATAGTTGGATATTTTTATAATTTAAAATACAATTAAGTTATCATTTTAGCCAATCTTTTTAATTAGTTTAGGGCATTCAAACACTTTGTAAAAGGTTGGTTCCAACACCAAAATTAGTTGGGGATTATTTGCCACATGATGAACATTTTAGTCTTAACATTTGAAAACTTTTATAGTTTGACTTTATTTAAATTTCAAATTTGAATTGGTTTTGAATCAACGCGACATTAACAACAGTATTTGGGGTGATGTGGCTTCATTAGTAGAGGGTTATTGTAGTTTAATTCTCCGGGTGTCACAACCGATGATGTTGTGGTTGTTGTCGGGCTTCTCAACCAATGTCCAAACTTGGTTTCTCTCGAAGTTATGTAGTTCCTCGTGCATAGCATTCACCCAATCCGGATCATCAAGAGCGTCTTCAACCTTCATAGGTTCAAGGGTAGATATGAAAGAGTAATGTTCAAAAAAGTTAGCTAAACGAGATTTAGAGCGAGTGATTCTCCCGGTTTGGATATCATCCTAGATTTGCTCTACGGGATGATCTCTAGCAATTCTTTCTCTAACTCGTGGGAGCTTTGGCTTGGGTTGGGCTGGAACATCCTCTTCATTTTCTTCTTCTTCTTGTCCTTCTTCATTGTTGTTGGCGTTGTTGTCCTCTTGTGGAGGTGGATAAGGAGGTCGATGAGGTTCATCTTGATGCACTTCCTCGTTTCCTTCATCTTTGCGTGTTCCACTTGTGGATGCCTCCAAGTCAACTATTGGTTCACCTTGTCGTGAAGTTGAGGCTTCCACTTTAATGGATGAGGTATTCTCCTTTACCTCTGTTGGACGAATTTTGCCAATAGACAAGTCATGTATTGCTTCCGAAGGGTCTTTGTCTCCTATATCAATTGGCAATTTCTCTACTTGCATGCCGTTAGATTCATTAAACTTCACATCTACCGTCTCTTCAACCTTTTGGGTGAAATTGTTGTAGACACGGTAAGTTGAGAGTTTGAGCCGTAACCGAGTAGAAAACCTTCATGAGATTTAGGAGCAAATTTTGAACGATGATGCTTGTCAAGAATGTAACACTTTGAGCCAAATACTCAAAAGTATCCAACTTGGGGTGTGTTACCGGTGAGAAGCTCATATGCCGTCTTGCCAAGAAGCTTGTGAAGATATAGTCGGTTTGTAGCATGACAAGCTGTCTCAACCGCTTCTGCCCAAAAGTATCTTTGCATCTTGTACTCATCAAACATCGTTCTTGCCATCTTGATGAGTGTCCGGTTCAACAACTCCATTTTGTTGAGGTGTGTATGTAGTCGAGAACTCATGTGAAATCCCTTCTTCATCAAGAAAGGTATTCACATTGGCGTTCTTGAACTCCATTCCGTTGTCGCTCCAAACTTTCTTGATCTTCACTTCAAATTGGTTTTGGGCCTTCTTAGCGAAGTTCTTGGAGATCTTTTGGACCTACGATTTATCATCAAGAAAGAACACCCACGTAAATCTTTAAAAATGATCAACAATGACCAATCCGAAAGAGTTACCACCGAGACTCTTGTAAGCATTAGGACCAAAAAGATCCATGTGAAGTAGCTCAAGCGGTCTTCTCGTGGTCATGATGTTCTTCACGGGATGACTTCCTCCAACTTGTTTTGTTGCTTGAAAAGCACTAGAAAGTCTATCCTTGTCAAATATAACATCTTTAACACCAATGATATGATCACCTTTAATAATCTTATCAAGATTTCTCATGCCGACATAACCTAACCTTCTATACCACAACCAACCTTTAGAAGATTTCGCAATAAAGCAAGTGTGAGGTTTGTCTTTCTTAGTGAAGTCAACAATGTATAGGTCACCTCTACGAATGCCGATAAATACCATATTATGATTATTTATACGAAAGACTTGGCAATCGACATGAGTGAATAGCACATTTAAACCAAAATCAACTAATCTAGACACAGAAAGAAGGTTATAGCCGAGAGATTCGACAAGCATGACATTTTTGATAGAGCTATTGTTGGATATGACCGCCTTACCAAGGCCAACAAGTTTACCCTTAGAGGTTTTACCAAAGGTAACATACTTTCGTGAACCATCATTTCTAGCAAGCTCATCAAACATGTCCTTATCCCCGGTCATATGATCCGTGCATCCACTATCAAGAACCCACTCCTTTCCTCCGACAGCGTAACCACGGAAATTAGCCATAAGACCAAAGTGTCTCATTTGTTCATCGAGGTCAAAATCACTACCATCATCCTGATCCTAATATCCATGTTCAATATCGTCTTGTGATTGATCAACACCTAGAGAGAGTGATTCATTAGTTATGTGATCATGGCAATGTTCATCTTTATGAATTCTAATGACTTATGGGATGATATTACTAATGATTCCTACATCTCCTTTGGCACGCATAAGATCACGATGCTCAAATAAACGTTCATCAAATTTGGGATCACTAGTGTTCGTTTTATTTAAAGCAATGGACTTTTGAAGGATAACATCTAGATATTTCAAAGAATAGTCTAGAAATCGTTCCTCAAGGAATTTCCATATAGTGTAAGCACATTTGAAAGTTGGTAGGCAAACAAGCAAATTTCTAGGCAATCCTCTAGTGATAAGATCAACAGTTCTAGGATTGCAAACCATGTCAAGATGTTCATCGGAAGTTGGATTCGAAGGGTCAATGGGGGGCATATAAGGGCTAACAATATACTTGTTCAAATGATACTCATTTAGGATCCCAAGCATGTCATTTTTCCATTCCTTATAAAACTCTCCATCAAACATAGGCACTCTACGTCTAATACTCCCAATCGTAGACTCATCCATCTTACTCCAATGGTGATTAAACCAAAGCAATGGATACCAAAGCTCTGATACCAATTGAGAGAATCGAAGAAGAGGTGTCTACAGGGGGGGGGGGTGATTAGACACTCAACAATAAAAGTAGCAATTTTGAATTTCTTTAAGTTGAGGTGGAGTTTTTATCACAATTTCAAACATTCACAATACATTTCAAGCAAGCATGGCAAGAGTATATGAGCAGCGAAAAGTAAAGCATGCAAGTTTCAAGAAAGTAAAGGGATGGGATTGGAGTGTGGAAACGCAATTGGAGACACAGATGTTTTTGGCGTGGTTCCGATAGGTGGTGTTATCATACATCCACGTTGATGGCGACTTCAACCCACGAAGGGTAACAGCTGCGCGAGTCCACGGAGGGCTCCACCCACGAAGGGTCCACGAAGAAGCAACCTTGTCTATCCGACCATGGCCGTCGCCCACGAAGGACTTGCCTCACTAGGGTAGATCTTCATGAAGTAAGCAATCTCCTTGCCCTTACAAGCTCCTTGGTTCAAATCCACAATCTTGTCGGAGGCTCCCAAGTGACACCTATCCAATCTAGGAGACACCAGTCTCCAAAAGGTAATAAATGGTGTGTTGATGATGAACTCCTTGCTCCAGTGCTTCAAGTGATAGTCTCCCCAACACTCAACTCTCTCTCATAGATTTGTATATGGCGGAAAGAAGATTTGAGTGGAAAGCAATTTGGGGAAGGCTAGAGATCAAGATTCTTGTGGCTGGATTGGAATATCTTGGTCTCAACACATGAGAAGGTGGTTCTCTCTCACAAAATGAAGTGTAGGCACGTTCTGATGGCTCTCTCACTGATGGAGAAGGGGTGGAGGGGGTATATATAGCCTCCACACAAAATCTAGCCGTTACACATATTTGACCCAACTCGGTCAGACCGAATAAACAAACTCGGTCAGATCGAAGTAGTTCAAAATGTGAACGTTAGTCATTTCGGTGGGACCGACAATATCAACTCGGTGAGACCGATGCGTTAGGGTTAGCGCAAAACCTCATCTCGGTGAGATCGGTCACATGAACTCGGTGAGACCGATTTCAGTAATAGGCTAATAGAGACTTGGCCAGGCAAACTCGATGGGGCCGATTCGCTCATCTCGATGAGATCGAAACGTTACGAAGAGGAAACTGAGAGTTTTTAAATCCTTCTCGGTGAGACCGAACTGATTAGGGTTTGTGGAAGTGGCTATTTCAAGTGAACTCGGTGGCGCCAGATAGATCAAATCAGTGGGGTCGACTTTGACTTTTAGGTTTGGGACATATGTGGAAATGAGAAAGTGGTTGAGGGATTTGGAGCATATCACTAAGCACTTTGAGCAAGTAAGCCATTAAGCAACACCTCATCCCCTTTTAATAGTATTGACTTTTCTTATGGACTCAATGTGATCTTGTATCACTAAAATGAAAATGTTGAGTCTTGAGCTTTTGCCAATCTTTGTCCTTAGCTTCTTAAAAAAGGTTCCACATCCTCTTGTCCTGTCACTCCACTGTTGAACTCATCTGAAATATACTAGATGAAAATATTAGTCCAACAAGAGATATGTTATCATTAATTACCAAAATCACTCAAGGAGCACTTGTGCTTTCAAAAGCTAATTAATCTCTTCGGCCACATTGATCACAAACCTTATTATATTAAATGAAATAAAAGGACATTTCGTTGTATGCCTAGTTTCTATATGGATCACCAATAGGGAGAAACGCCTACATGAATCAATTTTGGGGGAGTCATGAAGTGTGGATTCACCATAGCTTTGTTCATTTCAATTGTTGGAACCTCAATGCAAAATGAACCAATTTGTAACATATGTTAAAGATTATATCTCGAAGCATCCAATACACTAGGACCAATATATGTGATTGAGCATGTCTTCTCAATATGTGGAGCCGCATCAAATAAACATGTTGTACTTTGCGCTGGATAAATAATACCAACGTTGGCGGGCACATCAACGTACGGCTTCAAATCAAATGGGGATTGAGCAACTATGACCACAATCCTCGTGAAGAAATCATGGATATCAATGGGAATACCACGCATGATGTTGAATAGTAGATTGTTCATGACTCCCACAACTTCTTCAGTGTTGGAGTTGTGGCCCTTAATTGGACTATGGTTATTGGCCAATACGCGGTAGGAAGTCCAAGGCACATATAACAATCCTTCACAAGAAAAGTGGTGCGTGGATAATCTAAATGCAATGGTGTTCATCAGCACTTGCATCAAATGTTTAGGCAGTTCAGGTTCTTCATATATGCGTTTAGCATTTTCCTAAGGTGTCTCAACACGGAGAGCGCGAAGCAATTCATCAGCTAGAGCTTTATAGTGCGTGTTTCACTCATCCAGTCCAGAGCCCGGGAGTGAATGTCTTCAACTTCACCAAATAGATGTAGTGTAGCATAAAATTGAAGAATTATATCTTCATTCTAGTCGCAGATGTATGAGTCGAGACTTAGTAGACTAGCATCATGAAGAACTAATAGAACTAGATTGAAGCAAGGGATAGACTCCATATCCACATTAGGAATATGACGATGATGGAAAAACCTTATTATTATCAAACAACAGAGAGGAATACAAATTCATTTGCATCTCTGTCCAGAAGTACTGATGCCTTATCTTGGCGGAATCAGATGGTGATACGCCAACAAAAAAATTCTTCTCCTCAAAGAATGTTGCTTTGTCAAGCTTGGGTATCCTTACGCTTTTGCCTTGCTTACACATTAAGGGCATTGGTTGAAGATTTACCTTTGTGGGCCTCGCATCAAAAATTGGCCTAGGAGAGCTAGTGGGTCCTTCTTATCCAGAATTACATCATACTTTGCTATTTCTTCAGTGTTTTCTAGCTGAATGATTTCTGTATATGTGGAAGGAACAGAGCCTTCAGGTTGAGGGGAATGACGTGTAGCTTCGATAGTCAACTCAGGCTACAATATTTCTTCAGCTGATGCGACTGAATTTCTTCATCAGTGGTTTGAAGAGATGCTTCACAGTCTTTGGAACCAATGTGAATTTCTTTGGTCATAATAGGCGACTAAGGAACTTGTCTCAAAGGTGTGGTGATGGGTGAATTTGGTTGTGATGCATCCCAAAATTCATCATGGATAACTGGTGTTGTTGAGCCATCAATATCCACGACGACTTTAGTTTCTTCATCTACATCCCTTTCATCCGCTAGCTTGGGTGGATGTGATGATACCACGTGAGGGTAAGCATTTGCTTCGACCTCAATTTCTTCATCCATCTGCTTTGTGGTAGCAATATAATGGGTGTCTTCATCATCGGATGGAATGACGTACTCTTCACCAAACAACGCAATCTGTAGATCTGTGATGATTTGGTAGGGGGCACTTAGGCCATTGGTGGTGCATCGATTCGCTCTATTGAAGACATTGGACCGTCTTTGACTTTTTCACGGTTTCACCAGTAGATGGGGCTGGACCTTTTCTCTTCTTCACACCTTCTCTCTCAGCGACCTTCGTCTTCTTAGCTTCTGGTGCAGAAGGAAGTGTGATTTTCTTCAACGTTGAAGAACTTGGTTGTGCAGTTGCTGAGGATGAAGATGGAGTAATTACTTCAAGTGCAACTGATGTAGTCGCCCTAACACTTTCTTCAGGTGCAACAAATTATGTTGCCCTTGCAGGTTCTTCAGCTATGATGCAGACGCACTGGTGTGAGGAATTTCTGGTTGTGCTGAAGAACTATCCTAAGGAGCTTGACCATGTTTAGTGATAACCCACAAGTATAGGGGATCAATTTTTGCCTCTTTCGGTAAGTAAGAGTGTCGAACCCAATGAGGAGCTAAAGGTAGAACAAATATTCCCTCAAGTTCTATCGACCACCAACACAACTGTACGCACACTCAACGTTTGCTTTACCTAGAATAAGTATGAAACTAGAAGTACTTTGTAGGTGTGATAGGATAGGTTTGAAAGATAGTAAAGAGCACACAAATAAAATCTAGGGACTGTTTAGATAAATAAACAATTAAGTTAGTTCTAGTAGAGAGCTTTTTTCACAAGAAAGTTATTTGCCCCTAAGCAATCGGTAACTAGACCAGTAATCATTATTGCAATTTTATATGAGGGAGAGCCATAAGCTAACGTACTTTCTCTACTTGGATCATATGCACTTATGATTGGAACTCTAGCAAACATCTGTAACTACTAATGATAATTAATGTAAAACCCAACCATATCATTATAAGTATCAAGTCCTCTTTACTCCCATATGCAACAACCCACTTACTCGAGTGTGTGCTTCTGTCACTCATGCCACCCACCATAAGAGAATCATGAACGTATTGCAACACCCTACAACAGGGTTCCCTCACGCTTGCACGACACAGAGAGCACCATAGGACATCACCAATAATAAAACATACAACTCAAACCAATCACGATCATCAATTAACCCATAGGACAAAAAAGATCTAGTCAAACATCATAGAATAGCCACATATCATTGGATAATAATATATAGTGTTGAGCACCATGTTTAAGTAGAGATTACAGTGGGGATAAGGAGTGTTAAACCGCTGCATAGAGGGGGAGAGAGTTGGTGTTGACGGTAGCGAGGTTGTTGGTGTATATCATCGTCACGATCCTTGCCCCGATGGCACTCCGGCGCCACCGGGTGAGAGGGTGGTGAGCCCCCTCCTCCTTCTTCTTCCTTGACCCCCTTAGATGGGAGGAGGGTTTCCCCTCTGGTCCATGGACTCCATGGCGGCGGAGGGGTGGGAGACCCTCCGAGATTGGACCTATCTCTCTGTTTCTCTTCTATTTCGAGACCCCTGTTTCTGGCCTTTCACCATTTCTTAAATTCCCGGAGATCTGTAACTCCGATAGGGAGACGTATCATTTAGCAGCTTCTCTCTTGTTGTGGTTGTCAACCACTAATGTCGCTTGAACTATGTCGGTATTTCCCCAAAGAGGACGGGATGATGCAGCACAACTACGGTAGGTATTTACCTCAGTGATGAGACCAAGGTTATCGAACCAGTAGAAGTACCAAGCAACACTATGTAAACGGTACCTGCACACAAATAACAAATACTTGCAACCCGAAGTGTAAGAGGGGTTATGAATCCCTCCTTGGTAATTGATTGGTAAAAGGATAGATGAATATTGGCAAATGGAACAACGACAAATAAAATTCAGCGAGGTATTTTTGGGTTTTTGATAATATAGATCTCAAAATAAAAGTTGCAAATAAAAGGAAAAGGGAATGACAATATTGATCTGAAAATATATGATAGGAAAATAGACCTGGGGTCGTAGATTTAACTAGTGGCTTCTCTCGAGAAATAGCAAACAGTGGGTTGACAAATTACTATTGGGAAATTGATAGAAAAGCGAATAGTTATGACAATATCCAAGACAATGATCATGTATATAGGCATCACGTGCAAGATTAGTAGACCGACTCCTGCCTGCATATACTACTATTAGTCCACACATCGACCGCTATCCAGCATGCATCTACTGTATTAAGTTCATGGAAAAACGGAGTAATGTAATAAGAACGATGACATGATGTAGACAAGATCTATTCATGTAGGAATAGACCCCATCTTTTTATCCTTAATAGCAATGATACATGCGTGCCGTGCTGCCCCTTCTGTCACTAGGAAAGGACACACGATTGGACCCATCACAAAGCACCTCTTCCCATTGCAAGATAAATAGATCAAGTTGGCCAAACAAAACCCAAATATCAGAGAAGAAATATCATGAAACACACTTTATATTAGCTACATCAAATGCTCAAGTATGATCATAGTGGCCCTTAGTTGGTGCTTTATAAGAGAAGATGGAGACTCAAATAAAAATTAGAATTGCATGAAGTAAATAGAAAGGCCCTTCATAGAGGGAAGTAGGGATTTGTAGAGGTGCCAGAGCTCAAAGCTTAAATTGAGAGATAAACATTCTTGAGAGGCAAACTTTTCCCGTCAACGAAAATGACTAAGAGTTTCCAATACCTTCCATGCTAAATACCTCATAGGCGGTTCCCAATCAGAAAATAAAGTTTATTCATTTTTCCACCATTCTTTCACAACCCATGGCTAACCGTATCCACGGGTACCCTCCATGACAATAGTTTCGAAGGAATTTATTATTTGACAACATAAAGTAAATTTCTTATTTCATTTCGGACTGGGCATCCCTATTACCGCCGCACTCTCGTGCAAAGACAAGTGAATAAACACCCATTTTGAGAATGTCACATCTAGCATGGAAAAATATCGGCCACCCCTCACCACCTCATGAGCGGTACAGGCACACAAAAGAGAAGTTTATTTTGAATTTTAGAGATGGCACATACAAATTTGCTTAGAATGGCATGGAAATACCGCATATAGGTAGGTATGTGGACACATATGGCAAAAGTGGGTTTAAAGATTTTGGATGCACAAGTAGTATTTCTACTTAGTAAAATTGGAGGCTAGCAAATAGATTGAGAAGCGACCAACCAAGAAACGAAAAATCACATAAGTGAGCATTGAGCATAATTCACACCGAATAATGCACCACAAGTAGGATGTAATTTCATTGCATAACTATTGACGTTCGTGCTTGCATAGGGAATCACAAACCTTAACATCAATATTCTTACTAAAACCTAATTACTCATTAACATGACTCACATATTACTATCATCATATTTCAAAACTATTACAAAGAATCAAGTTTATTTTGTCTAATGATGTTCATGAATTTTTTATTATATCCCTCTTGAATATCTATCACTTTGGGACTAGTTTCATATGTTGCTTTTGATAGGCTCAAACAAATCTAAATGAAGAACATGAGCATAACATTTTAATTCTCTCAAAATAATCTAAGTGAAGCATGAGATAATTTCTGTAAAAATACAAAATCACGCCATGCTAAAAAAGATATAAGTGAATCACTAGAAAAATTCCATAGCTCTAATTTTTTAAGTGAATCATAAAGAGAAAACATATCATCAATTGGCTTTCTCAAATAAGTGTGTTCAGCAAGGATATATGACACAAACTAAAAATAATAACAAGCAAAGACTCGTATCATACAAGATGCTCTAAGCAAAACTCATAATATGTGATGAATAAAAATATTGCTCCAAGTAAAATACAAGTCATACAATTGCCACATGAATACATCAACATCATAGACGAGGCATTCGACTATGGATGAAAAACATGAAAAGCACAACGACATCCATCCTGCTATTCCAGGCTGCCGACCAGGAAGCTATCCCAAGATCGACGAAGAAGAAGAAAGAACTCCAACATAAGTAAACATCGCTCTCACATCAAGTCAGCGGAAACCTGCACCTGCAACTGTGGTTGTAGTATATGTGAGCCACGAGGACTCAGCAATCCCATAACCATGGGTATAAAGACTAGCGAAGCTTAATGGGTATGGAAATGATAAGTGGTTTGGTTGCAGTAGTGGCTAAGCATTTGTAGGATGGCTAACTGACGAGTAAAAGAATAAGATGAGAATCTACGCCACTGGTCGCAACTAGTAATGATCACTAAGTGATGCTGAACTACCTACGAGTCAAACATAACCCCACCGTGTTCTCTTCCCGAACTTAATCGAAAAGATACGATCACAGTTACTGACGCGGTTGGTGTATTTTATTTCGGATCCTCTGACAAGTTTTCTATAATAGGATATTAAGAAATTCCAATCTGCCACATAACCGCGGGCACGGCTTTCGAAAGATTATAACCATGCAGGGGTGTCCCAACTTAGCCCATCACAAGCTCTCACGATTAGCAGAGGTAAAACCTCTTATCTTAGGGACAAACCGACCAGACTCGGAATCCCGGTGCACAAGACATTTCGACAATGGTAAAACAAGTCCAGCAAGACCTCCTGACGTGTCGACACCCTGATAGTAGCCACGCGTATCTCGTCTCAGGCCATGACGGACGAGCAAACCATACAGGTGCCAAAATACCCCAAGTTGCTAAGGGGCGGCCCCACTCAGTTCTCTAGTTTGGACGAGCACTCATGTCGAGCACTGGCCCGGGGGGGGGGTTGAATTAAGAATCCTTGGGTAGAGCTAACTCCGTATGCAAGTTTTAGTTGTTATTAGGCAAATGGTAAAACCAATGTTGGGCCTTGCTGGACGAGTTTTATTCAAAGTGAACTGTCGAGGGGTTCCCATAAACCCAACCGCGTTAGGAACGTAAAATCAAGGAACATAACACCGGTTTATCGGTTCTTAAGGCGGCATGAGTGGAACAAAACACCAAGCAAAAGGCCAAGCCTTCCACCCATTGCCAAGTATATAGGTGCATTACTTATAGTAATAAATATTGTGATATTCCAACATCCAAGTTCCGACATGGAGAAATCTTCATCTTCACCTGCAACTAAAAACGCTATAAGAGGGGATGAGCAAGCGGTAACATAGCCATACAACGGTTTGATGGGATGGTGTCAAAGGTTAGAGGGTGTTTCATGGCATAATGGGAGGCTTGATAAAAAGTAGTGGGTAGCGCGACATATAGTGATAGCATCGAGACAACTAGCATATCAATGATAGTAATGAGATCCAAGGTGACGGTCATCTTTCCTGAAATCCCGTAAGGTAGAAGAACGAGTCCATGAAGAAGACGAAGCCACGACGACGAGCAAGCGTAGTCGAACGAATCCTTAGGATCACAACAAAACATGAACTAATGAGAAGAAGGAAACAATACGGTAAACACACAACACATAACAAGACATGATGCTCAACCAAGTATGATGCATGACAAGGCTACATGATGCTAATCATGGCAAGAGATGAAGCATACAATAACATCACACAAAGCAAGTTTAAATGAGGCCGGAGACAACATATAACAATTCCGGTAAGTCGTCATATGCAAATTTTGAAATTGGTCCAGATCTGAACAAACCTTATGTTAGAGTTGTTAACCAACAAGTTAAGATGCATCATGATAATCTACATGAATTGCTAGTCAAGTTACATATAAAGTTCACTTAATTCAGAGCTACGGCCTAGAAGATATGAGCAAAACAAGTTACACATGGCATTGATGCAAAATTCATTCAAACATCAAGCAAACACACTCAAAACATGGATGCAACATGACATGATGCATCTACATGCAAAACCAAGCAAGTTTCGTATAGAGCATGCTCAAAACAGAGCAACGGTTCAACACATACACAAGCAACAAGTTTGAAACACAATATATTCAAAACAGCAACTAGGCATCTTGCAAGCATCAAAACAACATGCTACAAGTACAAGATAGGCACAAGCATGGCACAAACTCAAAGTACAGATTACATGCTTCAAGAATCAACAATAATCAGGTTCATAGGCATCAAGAGTAATCCAACATGATCAAGGCAACAAGCAAACTTTATATCACAGATTATGACTTAGTTGAAAACAGAGCATATACATGAGCAGAGTTAATATGTTGGCATGCTGGAGGCAAGAGATAATTAAGCTGCAGAGCAAGAACATGGCAAGAAAACACATGGCATGCTAGTACATAACATGGATCTAAAGGAACACAACATGACATATACATGGGAGCAATAGGTTCATGGCATTCATCAAAACAAGATGAAAACATGATATAGTAGATTCTCAGACTTAGTGAAAATCTGGGAATGCAAACAACAACATCCTGATGCTGACTTTGGAGGCATATAACAACAAGCAGATAAATCCTAATAAACATGTAAAGGTCATGAACATGTATTAGGCATGGCATACTCCAAATAACTCCATTGGCAAAACTCCATAAGATGCATAGATTGCTTATAATGAGCTTTGCCAAATTGAACATGCTATTGACAGGCTGACAGATTTATCGTAATGACAACTTGAGAGCAAGAAAGAGACATGCTACAACAACTTATATTTGTAAACAAGAGCATGGATTGATAGAGCATAACATGGACTTCAAGACATGACCACTGGATATCTCCAAATGTGCATGGATATGACTATAGCATCAAGCAAACATGGCATCACAATATACCAATTTTAGACTTAGCAGTTTTTCAACAAGTCTCAGAAAACAACAAATAGTGAGTAGGTCACTTTACAAGTTTGTTCCACTCACCACAAGGCATATCATGAAAAACTAATTACACCATTGCAAAGATGACATGATTGTGTTCCTAAAACATGTTGACATGATGCTCAGAAGAAAATCAACACAAAAAGATATGAAAAAGACAAAACATCAAGTTATAATAGTTTTCAACACTTAACAACCACTTGCACTTTTGTAACATGGATTAAGGCATCAAGATGAACAGTAGCATGCATGCAAATGCAACTATCATGTAGAGCATCAAGAGATGAACATATGCAAAAATATGGCCCTCACATCATGCTTATATGATGTTTAAAATTTCGGGACTTAGCCATATTTAAAACTCCGAGAAGGAAGAAAAAAACAGAGGGGAAAGTGGGCTGGTCGGGGCTCACCATGGGCCTTGGCCCAGGTCGCAGACAAGTATGAGGCGGGGCGGCGGGACGGAACGTGCCCCGGGGCGGCCGAATCCGCTCGCTCCTCACCAGATCGAGGCGCCCCTGTCGACGAGCATCCTGCGGCGGCGGCGACCCAGGAGGGGCGGCGACGGAGCTCGGGCATCTGGGCGTCAACGGGGGCGGAGACCGGAGAGATCAGCGGCGGATCTCGAGGCGGCAGCAGATCAGGAGGCGGCGAGGTCGCCGGTGCGAGGCGTGGTGGGCCGGGGGGTCGGGCGAGTAGCGGCACGGGGAGGTGAACGGCGGCGGGGGTCGGTGCGGGTAGGAACCAGCCGAGCGGGGCGGGCGATCGAGCGCCGGGCGCGGGGCACGGCCCGGATGGGCTCTAGCGGGCCCGCTTCTGGCCCTGGCGGGCCTGATGTGCTGGAGGGAGGCTGGGCAGGCGAGGTGGCGTGCTCCCGTTGGCTAGAGGGGCGCACAGGTGGCGGCTCGGCCTTGGGCCGGAGACACGTGGCGAGCGCAGGTCGGGCTACGCCGGATCTGGAGGGGAAGGTGGCGGCGCGATGGTGGGAGGCTAGTGGTGTGTCCCCCAAGGTGGGAGGAGGCTAGGGGGTCCATTTTTGGAAAGGGGTGTGTATATATAAGGAAAGGCTAGGGTTTGGGGGGTTTGGGGCCGTTTCAGAGGCCTTCGATCGAGATTCGACGGCTCCGGAGTGGAGGGGGGTAGTTGGGCCATAAGTGGGCTATGTATGAGTGTGCGTGGGCTGTGAGGAGAGGAGAGAGGTGAGGCCCGGCGGCAGTTTCGGAGACGGAAAACGTCCGATGTTAGACCGGCAACGGTGCCGCTACGAATAACAGTTGGGCTATCAAACGGACCCCGAATGCGATGAAATTTGATAGGCGGTCTACTTACACTATAATAAGACCGCACACCAACTTTCACCCCATTCCGAGAACGGTTTTCGGCCACTTACAAAATAAGGTTTCAGAGGTATCGGGGGCACATGCAAGTGTGTCTGGGCTCAGAGCGGACAATGGAGAGACCCGACAACTACATACAGATGCAAGTTTTGAAAACATGCTGATGAAATGCACAGAATGACATGGCAAAGTGCAACTTGCAAGCAGATGACATGGCAACAACAGCGAATAGCTGGAAGACAACTGGCGCATCGGTCTCGGGGTGTTATATAGACGGTACATAGACAAATGTATCTCATGTGGAAAACTACTGAAGCAGAAGGCGAATATTGGGCCTTCATTGATGTTGAAGGTCTTTGCAACTTTAGGCCAGTGCCTATGGATGATTGACCATCCATCCTTCGTCCTCCTTAGGAACACTTCAATATTGAATCGTGGGTGTTGTATGAATACCTTCCTCACCTCCTGACCATACAGGTGGTTTGAGAGATAATCATCAGTGAACTGCTTTGGAAAGGCCTGAAAACAAGGATGTGCATAAATATCTTCTCTATATTGGAAATGGGGCAAAGGAATAAAAAAGGCAGGGCATAATAGTTAGTACCATCCTATAGTGAACTGGTGTCTTCTTCATTGTGCAGACAAAGATCTTGTTACTTTTTGTTGCTAATTTCTTTATCATAACAATCTTTTCGAGTTTCTTGACTTGACTGACATTCATGGACAACTCATTTCCCCATATGCAAAAAGGGTCGAACACTAGGTCAAAACCTCTGACAGCAGACCTACATGTGCAAGACCAAATTGTTTAAATTCTAAGTATTAGAATGGTTCCTGCATTGCACAACAATGTGCTATTAGACAAAGGACCATGAATGTGCAAACCTCGATTGTAAACCTCAGTGCTTCCCATTGTTTCCCTGCAACATATATAAGGTAGTTAGTGATCAGGTTATGTGAGGGTTCGCATGCTATTAGTAAAATATGTTGATGAAAAATAAGTAAATTGCAGATTCATTAGATTAATTCAAGCCACATGGAAAACCCATTTATCCAAACCAAGCATGATTAAGAACTAGGAAATATGGCAATTGTATATGTTTTCCATGTATTAAGTGTAGCCAAATTCGATTATTCCTCGCATGCACAACAATACAAAATTCTACCCACAACAATTGGACATTGCATTGCAAAATTGAACCAAGCAGTTAACTAAACACCACAACAAATGAACCAAACATTAACTGAGCACCACATTGCACAATATAACATACTCGTAATAGAAGATCAGACAGTTAACCAAACCAAGCATGCTTAACAACTTGGAAATATAGCAATTTTATTTGTTTCTCATGTATTTAGTACATCGAAATTCGATTTATTTCTCACATGGTATACAATAACAGAATGCACCCACAACAATTGAACATCGCATTACAGAATGGAACCAAACAATTAACTAAACACCACAACAAATGAACCAAACATTAACTCAACACCACATTGCACAATGTATAACATACTGGAAGATCAAAAAGTTAACCAAACCAATCATGCTTGACAACTTGGAAATATAGCAATTGTATTTGTTTCTCATGTATTTCGTAAAGAAAATTTTGATTTATTTCTCACATGGAAGACAATACAAAATTTCACCCTGAAGAATTGAGCATCACATTTGCAGAATTGAACCAAATAGTTAACTGAACACGACAACTAATTAACCAAACAGTTAATAAGTGAGCACAACATTGCACGACATATAGAACATATACACTAGAGCAATAGATTGCATGTTAAAAGTAGATAGTGCAATTCACTAGAATTTGTTAAGGAAAGGCAGTAGCTAGCAAACTGAACATGGGTCCTTATAGTGAGCTAATAAGACAAGCTACTCCTCATTGTCGGAGATATCGATGACGATTGGCTCTTTGGACATGAAAGAGGGCGAGGCCTCCGCATCGTGGATGCCCTCGTCGTAGTGGTGAATTTCTTGACCCACTCGGGGCACCAACCTGCTGGCTCTCGAGTTGAGGTAAGCACGTGCACGCTGAGAAAACACCTTGTAGTCTTCGTCGACGGCTCCGAGGGTGGCCTCGAGAAAACGCCATGAACTATCATTTAAAGAACCAACCGCATTGAGGCGTCGGTGCGCGAGGCGTCGATGGTGGCCTCGACGGCGAGGTGCTCCTCCAAGATCTTGGGGTCGGCACGAATGGCAGCCATTGCGACCTCATCTGCGCATGCGACCGTGATTGGCTTCTCCGCTGCCAAATGCTCCTTGAGCTCCTCGCTATATTGCATGCACCATGGCTTAGGGAGGCACTTATTTGGTGGAGGGGCGGTGATTTGGGTGGAAGGTGTCGCGCCGGCGGTCGGGGCATGTGGGATGTGGAAGGATGAGGAGGATGGGGGCCGAGCAACGTGAAGGAGAGTCGCCGATGAGGGGGCGGTGCTGCAAGCAAAGAGTGAAGGTTTCAACTTGGAAATGAAGGCATAAACAGGGGAAATGTGGCTTTTGGTAAGAGGGAGGGGGCAGGGAGGTAGATATTTTCGTGGAAGCCGAAAATTTTGAATCGGTTTAGCGAAAAAACTGGCGCGCAAAGTATCATCAGACATGGTCCCTTATTCAGAACTGTGTACGATATGTGAACATCACAAACGATTCAGATAGCTTAACCCGTGTGTGATGAGTTTGAACGTCAAAAATTTGGGTTCCAATTTCCATGGTTACAGTGCTCATCCACGTCATTGCATAATTTGGGTACACAAAGGAGACTACAGCACACCCACACTGTAGCCGACGCACCTTCTCGTGTAAGCCGTATGCGTACTATACACCGACGGTGCTCCAAGATATTTTGTACTGCATCTCACACAGTTGGTTATACCAAACCGTGTGTGATCTACTTGATTTTTCGTGTTAATTTGAATTACATAATGGGGTCACAACTGCAAAGGATAGTGTTTGAATTGCTAGAGCTTCTATTTGAAGTGAACATGCAACAATAGGTGAGTCGTCAAAAAAATTAGAATTATTCAGGGTTTGTTTGGACATTTTTATACAATAACTTGGTTTTCTAGGCATTTCAGGTGCACAATTCAAAATTAAACTACATGCACATGCTCCGGTGCACCAAAATGGGTTGTAAAATGATATATGTGTCCATGGGTTGATGCTTACGTCCCATTCAAGAAATGGCATGAATTTGAAACACCACGACACCGTGGCTCTCTAGCAAATGTTGAGGTGCTTGCTTTTGTAATTCTAGTAAATACAAAACTCGTCTGAAATTCATGAACCTTGGCATGCTATCATGGAACAACATCAACATGCTGGGGTAAAAAATATTGTCCCATTTGGGGCATGCTATGGTATAAGCTTCTCGCAAACCATAGCTTCTCTCACAACAAGTATGATGGTTTCGGTAGGGAATGTGCCACCTTGGGGGATGAAATGATATCTGTGCCTCTTCTTACTTTCAAAAAATTTCTCGTGTCAACAATGAACAACAAGAGTGTTGTGCAATTTTTTGGGATTTTTCGGGGTCCGCGTGGACATTTTTATACATTAACTGAGTTTTCCATGCATTCATGTGCATAATTCAAATTTGAACTACATGCACATGCTCCAGTGCATATAAACGGGTTGAAAAATCAAATGTGTGTCCTTGGTTGCAACCTTAGGTCCCATGCAAGAAATGGGAATGAATGTCAAACACCTTTGCCACCGTCACTCAGCCGCTAACATTGAGATACATGGTTTTCAAATTCTAGTAAATCAAAAACTCGTCTAAAATTCATGAAACTTGACATGCTATCATGGAACAACATCAACATGAAGTGGTAAAAATATTGTTGTCGTGGTTCTAAGTCTAACAGTACGAGTAGGGGGTAGGTAAGAGGAGGCAAGGCCCTAGCTATGGTGAGATTGTACGCAAGATGTATACGAGTTTATGCCCTTCTAGGAGGAAGTAAAAGCCCTACGTCTTGGTGCCCGGAGGCGGTCGACTGGAAAGTATGGGGGTGTTTGAGTTACAGGGGGAGCGGACCTTTGTACTGGAGGAGGGGGTTGGTTATATAGTGCACCAGGACCCCAGCCATGCTCCACGTTACCAAGGGTTCAATGTACATAAAGGCAGGCGTTACTCATAACGCCCGCAGTAAAGAGTAATTAAGGCATTCATTGCAGTGGAGTGAATACCAGACCGTTGCTATCCTAAGGCACCTTTGACCTTCAGGGGTCGAGTGCCTTGGAAGGGTCGAGTGAAGTTGAGTCGTCTTGATGGGGGTGTACGGTCGAGTGGGATGTCCTCTTGGGCCGTCTCAGTCGACTGTTCTTGTTGCCATCGGTTTGTCCTTTGGGCTTCTGGGGTAGTGACCTTGGGTGGGGTATCTTGGTCAGGCCTGTGACCCTATCCTAGGTCTATAACCTCGTTAGTAGCCCCCGAATGGATTGATGCTTGAGTAGAAGAGAGTGCTGAAGTGAGCCTTGGCTCAGGTTCGATGTGCTTGGGGTAATCTTCTCCGAACTTGTGAACCAGGCCGTTTTTTCAACCTCGTCTTGGTCGCATTAATCGATTCCGGAACCATCGAGTGTGCTTGTTGTGTTGACCGTCGGCTGAACTTTGCGCGTGGCACCGAGCGCCACTGGTGCGCGTAGTTTTCGGTGGGATCGGTTGCCCTCTGGTCTCCGGATTTTGGGGGATTTCAAAATTTGGAGAAGTGCGCGGGACGGGTCATGCCGCAGCAATCGGATCAGATATGCCCGGGATGCCTCGATCCTTGCGCCGCCTTTTTCGCCATGTATCGCATGTGCGCCTGTTGCGGGATTTGACGGGATTGCTCGGGGCCACCGGTCAGTCACTCGACCATTGTGCTATAAATGCGCGCCGCGGCCGAGGCGAGGGCACTGTGTGCCCATTCTCTGTTTTCTCGCCTCCGTCCCTCCGCCGTGTCTCTACTTCTTTCTCCTTCTCCTCGGCCAACGCCGGCTCGCTCGCCATGGACAAAGAGAAGAGTGCGGCGCTGGAGCGCTCGAAGAAGGCGGCGATGAGGAAAGTGAAGCGGTCCGGCCGCTGGGGGTCGTCGTCGAGGTCCGGGCTCCCACCTGGCTGGATCCAGGGGGACTGGATCAGGTCCACCATTATGGCGGAGGACATGGAGGAGCTGGAGGAGGAGGGCTTGGTTGCTCGCGACTCCTGGCGGGTGCCGGGAGGCGAGCTCGAGCCCCAGTTGCGGGAGGGCGAGTGCGTTCTCCTTGCAACCCACGTCGACTGAGGTTTCTCCATGCGCCCGCACCCTTTCTTCCGCGCCTTCTTAACTTTTTACGGCGCCCAGTTGCACTACTTCACGCCCAACTCCATCGCTTTCTTGGCTGCATTCGTCTCGATGTGTGAGAACTTCCTCGGCTGTCGACCGCACTGGGGTTTGTTCAAACACATCTTCACTTGTCGTCCGCAAACCGTCAAGAAAGCGAATCTGAGCGACGAAAAGACGCATGTCATCCAGATGTGCGGCGGGCTGGGTTTCCAGCTTAGAAATAGGAGCGCCTTTCCTGCTATGATCCTCCCAGAGACGGTTCGGGGCTGGCGGTCGACTTGGTTCTACTGTAAGGACACTCCTACTCCTGGTCAGTCGACTGGGCTTCCTCCCTTTTCCTTTAGTCAAGCCAGCCAGCCATTGTCGCTGGTTGTGAGTCGGACCGAGAGGGTGGAGGTAGACATGCTGGTGGAGCGGGTCGTCCAGTTGGTCCGCGACGGGGTTATAGGGTTGGATCTTCTTGAGGTGTACCTTATGCGGAGGATCCAGCCTCTCCAAGCTTGAGACCACCCGATGTGGCTGTATTCCGACATCGACGACTCGTCTCGTGTCCACCCGGAGGAGGCCTCAGCGAAGACGGTGGCACATTGTTTGAAGTGTATCATGGGGAACAAGGACAACCCAGGGGGCTCGGAAGAGTTCGTCCATTCGACGCCGACCATCTTCCTGACAAGGTCTGGCCTTGACTCCCGAGTGGTTTTTGTATTTCTTGTTTGCGGCTGTATAATGAGTCCGACTGATGTTTGGTTAATTCTTCCTTTCTGTAGATCTATACCGAAATGTACTTGGTGCCCAACGGGGATCAGGTCCAGGAGGGCGAAGAGGGTGTGGGCGAGGCTTTCGAGTGGAAGTCTGACGAGGAGACCGGAGAGGAGAGCGAGGACTCCAACAGTGGCGAGGAGGTCGAGTCACCTCCCCGGGGCGAAAAGTGCTCCATGGAAAAGCAAGACCCAGAGGTTGTGTGCTCCAGGGCGGGCCCCTCCAGCTCAAAAGTGCAGAAGCGGGCTCACACGGCCACTCCCAATCTGACCGAAAAGGCGCCCAAGTAGCCTAAGGTCGCCGCCGCCAAGCCTCGGAAGATCCTGCCCAAGATGAAGGTGGACGTCACGATCGCCTCTACGTAAGTGTTGTTTTGCTTTATTTCTCCCTGCTTTTCGGAGGTCAACTTTGTCTTCGGCGACTCACTTTCAAGGAAATCTTCAGTGCTGCTGCTTCTGCGACCTCGATGGATATCGACAAGGGTCGGGATGACGAGGAGACCGCTGATGCTGCGACGTCTCGTGCAGGTGCGGGTTGTAGATCGTACTTTGCTTTTTGTCTGCTTGAACTAACGGTCGACTGAACTCCGTGGTTGTCTTTTTTGAAGTGCCGCGCCAAGTCATAGAGCTCCCGGATGACGACGATGACGATGATGAGGAGCGCTCGAGAGTGACTCGATGACACACGGGAAGGAAGGGCCGGAAGGTACCCTCTGGCTGTGAGGCCCAACAACTGGGAGACGTGGCCCGGACCATGGTCTCCTTCGCCATCCCTGTGTCGGCTATCCGCCCTTCTTCGTCGACTGGTCCGGCCGTCGACCCAGCGCCTGCCCCGCCGTCCGTTCTCTTCTCCACCCATCACGTCCCGGAGGACCCTGTGGGTGCGGCTCAAGAAGCCGTTCGCCAGGCAGGGTTGATGATGGAGAGGACGAAGGCGGCGTACGAGGCTAGCATGGCTGCTTATAACGTTAGCTCAGCTCTTCGGACCAATGTCCAGGTTTGTCTCTTCCGACTAGCTTGCTGTATTGGTGTAGTCTTCTGTTTGAGAAATCTACTGCCTTGTTCGTCAAATGATGCCACACCCACTGGGTGCCTTTGACTGAAGACAGTCGACTGTGGTCTTTAGAATGTGTCTTGTTTATTCCGTACTTCCCTTACTCGCGTAGACAGTGGTCAGACTGATCTAGTCGAGTGAGAACCAGTGGGGGCACGATCAGTGCACCCACTGGGTGTAGTCCCCGAGACCATGGTCGACTGCTGGTAGTCGGCCATGGTTTGAGAATAGAACTTTTCCTCCTTGTTTTCTTAACTCTGGTCAGACTCATCTTGGCCAAGTGAGAACCAGTGGGGGCACGCTCAGTGCACCCATTGGGTGTAGTCCCCGAGACTGCGGTTGAGTGTTTGACTCGACTGTAGTCTTAAAATTCTGATTTGTTGTGTTGATGCAGAGATCTTGTGAGTTCGGGGCCAAATTTGCGGTCCTCGAGAAGAAGCAGGTCCAGCTCAATCTTGACTTGCAGCTGGCTCGGGACCACTTGAAGAAGACCCAAGACGAGGCGGCTGGTAATTAAAGCGAGCAACTCGTCGACCGACCTTCGATAAATATGTCGTGTGTATCCTCATGTTCATCTGTCTAGTATTGTCTCTTGTAGACCAAATGAAGGCGGCTCTGGAGCAGAAGGACCTCAACTTGGCGGCGGCGCAGCAGAGAGCGCATGAGAAGACCGAACTGGCGGAGCAGAAGCTGGCTTCAGTCGGCGTGCTTGAAGCAGAGATCACCAGGCTGAAGAGCTCCCTCGACGCGGCTAACTAGGAAGTGACTCGACTGAAGGGGGCTAAGAACGCCCTGAATGAGAAGCACGAGGGCCTCTTCCAGAAGAAGAACGACCTGGAAGCTTATCTGTGCGACCTCACTAAGAAGTGGTATCTCGTTCTTGAAGGTATGTCTCTTTACTCTAGATTGGTCAAGGTGGTCGATTCGTAACTTGCTTGCTGATTCGACGTGTTCTCCCTTGTGCAGAATTCTGCCGCAACTTCGATGAGGAGACAGGGCGGGTCGAGCCTGGTCTGGACCCTGCCAACTCTATCGTCAAGGATGAAGCTGCCATGAATATCTTGAGGTTGGAGTCTCGCCTTACTGCTGCCACAGGCTACCTTGGTCGACTGAAAGCAGTGATGGCTCGGATCGACGCCGCACTCTGGAGGGGAGTCGTGCAAGAGAACGACCTCGAGTCCCTGATGACTCGACTCAATGAGATCCCTAGTCGAGTGTAGGAGTGTAAAAAGTCATCAGCTCGCTGCGGAGCCGACGTGGTGTTGTCCCTGGTTCGGGTGCACTGTAAGGAGGTGAAGGAGAAGAGGCTGGCTGCACTCAAAGTCGCCAACACTATGGAGCTCCAGTTCCAGTCGTTTATGGAGACTTTCTTGGAAGCTGCAACCCGCATCGCTGACGGGATCGACCTGGATGAGTTTGTCGCACCTGCGAGTCCACGTCCTCCCGAGGAGTGAATAAACTTTGATACCGCGGTTTAATTTGCCTCGGAATGCCGAGTGATTCTGTAATCGTTAAATTCTTTTGGGGCTTGGTGCCCAAGTACTCTTGCCCGAATCTTGCGGGACTTTATCTGAATTTGATTCCTTTCACTTTTGCTTGTTTTGCTTCCGACTCTTCCTGGCTTTTTGGATTTTGAGTCGACGTCTTGATGGTGACGTTGTACTCGCGGCGTAGCTCGGGTGACCGCAGCTAGGCCCCCGAGTGAGAGGGTTGCTGTTCACTCGGAGTAGCTTTGTAACTTAGGCGATTACGGGGTCGTAGCTAAGTCCCCGAGTGAGAGGGTTGCTCTTCACTCGGAGTATTTTTTGTAACTTAGGCGATTACGAGCTACATTGTACTTGTGGCGGAGCTCGGAGGACAGAGCCACGTTGTACTTATGGTGTAGCTCAGAGGACCGCAGCTAAGCCCCCGAGTGAGAGGGCCGCTCTTCACTCGGAGTAGTTTTTGTAACTTAGGCGATTACGAGCTACGTGTACTTGTGGTGGAGCTCGGAGGACAGAGCTACGTTGTACTTATGGTGTAGCTCGGAGGACTGCAGCTAAGCCCCCGAGTGA
>LR738710.1:426905103-426929873 GCA_902687465.1 Secale cereale | reverse complement strand
CGAGTGAGAGGGTTGCTCTTCACTTAGAGTGGTTTTTGTGACTTAGGCGATTATGGGGTCGCAGCTAAGCCCCCGAGTGAGAGGGTTGATCTTCACTCGGAGTGGTTTTTGTAACTTAGGCGAATCAGGTTCGCGGCTAAGCCCTCGAGTGAGAGAGTTTCTCTTCACTCGAAGTGGTTTTTGTAACTTAGGCGAATCAGGTTCGCGGCTAAGCCCCCGAGTGAGAGGGTTGCTCTTCACTCACAGTTGTTTTTGTAACTTAGGCGAATCAGGTTCGCGGCTAAGCACCCATTGGGGGATTTTGAGGATCAGCATTTCGGAAACCAACAATCATTAAGGAATTGCTGCGAACTTGTCTTTGAAACAAACTGGGAAATCTTTATTACAACTGGACCGTTCGAGTGCTTTAAGTATAGAAGCGGCGGAGTAGGTCCGCATTCCACGAACGAGGTTCATCTCTCTTCTTGGCGACGTTGTTGAGGTGATACGCTCCATTGTGCAGTACCTTGGTGACGATGAAGGGGCCTTCCCAAGCCGGGGCGAGCTTGTGCAGTCGTTTCTGATGCACTCAAAGAACCAGGTCTCCTTCCTGGAATGCTCGGCTTCGAACGTTGCGAGCATGGAATTGACGCAGGTCCTGTTGATAGATGGTCGACCGGATCAAAGCCATCTCACGTTCTTCCTCTAAGAGGTCGACTGCATCCTGACGGGCTTGCTCTGCTTCGGCCTCGGAGAAGAGTTCAACTCGGGGGGCATTGTGCAACAAATCGCTCGGCAGCACGGCTTCAGCTCCATAGACCATGAAGAATGGGGTACGGCCAGTCGACCCGTTCGGAGTTGTCCTCAGACCCCATAAGACAGACGGCAGTTCGGTCACCCAAGCTCCGGCGGCATGCTTGAGGTCGCGCATGATCCATGGCTTCAGGCCTTGGAGGATCAAACCGTTCGCTCTTTCTGCTTGTCCATTCAACTGCGGATGCGCTACGGAGGCGTAATCGACCCGTGTTCCTTGAGAGGAACAGAAAGCTCCGAATTCATCCGAGTCAAAGTTGGAGCCATTATCCGTGATGATGCTGTGAGGGACTCCATATTTGAATATCAGTTCCCTGATGAAGCTGATGGCGGTGCTTGACCCGAGGTTCTTGATGGGCTTGGCCTCAATCCACTTGGTGAACTTGTCGACTGCCATGAGCAGGTGAGTGAATCTGCTTCTGCCAGTTTTGAAGGGGCCAACCATGTCCAACCCCCAAACGGCAAAAGGCCAAACCAACGGAATGGTCTTCAAGGAAGACATCGGCTTATGAGACATGTTGGAGTAGAACTGGTAGCCTTCGCACTTGTCCATGATATCCTTAGCCATCTTGTTGGCTCGGGGCCAATAAAATCCAGCTCGGTACGCCTTGGCCACTATAGTCCGAGAGGAAGAGTGGTGGCCACAAGTCCCCGAGTGAATCTCATTCAGAATCAGTCGACCCTCCTTTGGGGTGATGCAGCGCTGAGCGACTCCAGTGACACTCTCCCTGTAGAGCTGGCCCTGAATGAGGGTAAAAGCCTTGGATCGACGGACGATCTGGCGTGCTTCATTTTCATTTTCCGGGAGTTCTTGCCTGAGCAGATATGCTATGTATGGCACAGTCCAGTCGAGCGTAATCACTAAAACCTCCATGATCAGGTCGACCATTGCAGGTACTTCGACTTCGGCCGGATCGGACACACTGACTGGCGGTGGAGGTTCCTCCGTGAAGGGGTCTTCTTTGACTGAGGGAGTGTGCAGATGCTCCAGAAATACATTCTTGGGTATAGGTTTCCGAGTCGACCCAATTTTCGCGAGATCATCAGCAAGCTGATTCTTGGCTCTGGGCACGTGATGGAGCTCTAACCCTTTGAACTTCTTTTCAAGCTTTCGTACTGCACTGCAATAACTGGTCATTGCCGGGCTTCTGACGTCCCATTCCTTCATCACCTGGTTCACCACCAAGTCTGAATCGCCGAAGACCATCAGGCGACGGACGCTGAGTGAGATGGCCATACTTAATCCGTACAAAAGTGCTTCGTATTCAACTTTGTTGTTTGATGAGTCAAGGTGGATTTGAAGGACGTAACTGAGCTTGTCGCCCTTGGGAGAAACCAGGACCACGCCTGCGCCGGATCCGTTCATCATCTTGGATCCATCAAAGAACATAGTCCAGTGGTCTGACTGAACCTGAGTCGGCAGCTCTTGTTCGATCCGCTCGGCCACAAAATCTGCTATTGCCTGAGACTTGATAGCTTTCTTCGCTTCAAACTTGCTATCTAGCGGAAGGAGTTCAATCGCCCATTTTGCCACTCGACCGGTTGTGTCTCCATTGTTCAGGATTTCTGACAGTGGGGCATCACTGACGACTGAGATTGTATGATCCGAGAAGTAATGGGCAACCTTCTTTGCGGTCAAGTAAATCCCGTACACAAGCTTCTGGTAATGCGGGTACCTTTGCTTGGAGGGAGTCAATACTTCGGATATGTAATAGATTGGGCGTTGGACTTTGTAGGCCTAGCCTGCTTCTTCCCGCTCGACCGTGAATACAGTGCTGACAACTTGTCCGGTGGCCGCAATGTATAGTAAGAGAGGCTCTTTGCTGACCGGGCAGCAAGCACCGGCTGGGTGGTCAGCAGGGCTTTGAGCTCTTCAAACGCTGCTTTAGCTTTGGAATTCCACGCGTACTTTTCTGATTTCTTCATCAGTCGGTAGAGAGGTAATGCCTTCTCACCGAGACGAGAAATGAATCGACTCAATGCGGCCAAGCAACCAGTTAGCTTCTGGACGTCGTGTACACGCTCGGGTCGTCTCATTCGGAGGATGGCACTGACCTTTTCTGGGTTGGCATCGATTCACCATTCGGAAACGAGAAAACCGAGTAACTTGCCGCCTGGAACTCCAAATGTACACTTCGACGGATTGAGCTTCTCAAATTTGCGAATGTCTCAGCGAGGTCAGTCAACAGGTCGGAACCTTTGCGCGACTTGACCACAATGTCATCCATGTATGCTTCAACGTTCCGACTGATTTGCTTCAGCAGGCATATCTGAATCATGCACATGAAGGTAGCGCCGGCATTCTTGAGACCGAAAGGCATGGTGACATAACAGAAACACCCGAATGGGGTGATGACAGCTGTCTTGATTTCATCGGGTCCGAACATTCGGATCTGATGGTACCCGGAATACGCGTCCAGAAAGGACAAATGCTCGCACCCCGCGGTTGAGTCGACTATCTGATCGATGCGGGGGAGAGGAAAATGATCCTTCGGGCAGGCCCGATTGATATGCTTGAAATCAATGCACATGCGGAGAGACTTGTCCTTCTTGGGGACCATGACCACATTGGCGATCCACTCGGAGTGGTAGATCTCGCGGATGAACTCAGCTGCCAGAAGCCGAGGCACCTCTTCGCCAATCGCCTTCCTCTTCTCTGCGGCGGACCGACGGAGATGTTCCTTTACGGGCTTCACTTTTGGGTCGACTCGCAAATGGTGCTCAGCCAGTCCGCTGGGTACACCTGGCATGTCAGATGGTTTCCATGCAAAGATGTCCCAGTTCTCACGGAGGAACTAGACGAGCACTTCTTCCTATTTGCTGTCGAGTGTAGTTGAGATGTGGGTCGGTGCTGCATTGGGGTCGGTGGGGTGAATGTGTACGGGCTTTGTCTCCCCAGCCGACTAAAAAGCTGACTCGGAAGCCGGCTTCTTGGCCCGCAGCAAGTCACTCGGGTCCACGTTTTTCTGGTACTCCTCCATCTCTACTGCTGCCATCTGTTCGTCAGCGATCTTCGAGCCTTTCTGGAAGCATTCTTCTGCTTTCTGACGGTTCCTCGTGAAGGTTATAACGCCGTTGGGTCCCGGCATCTTCAGCTTGAGGTATACATAACACAGTCGAGCCATGAATCTGGCGTAGGCGGGCCTACCCAGAATGGCATGATAAGCACTGTTGAAGTCCACCACTTCGAATGTTAGCTTCTCTTTGCGATAATTCTTCGAGTCGCCAAAGACTACGTCTAGTGAGATGTCACCAAGTGAGTCAGCCTTCTTCCCGGGGATGACCCCGTGGAACCTCATGTTGCTTTCGCTCAGCTTGGACATCGGAATGCCCATCCCACGGAGGGTTTCAGCATACAGAATATTCAAGCCACTTCCACCATCCATCAGGACCCTGGTCAAACGTGTGCCTTCGACCATTGGGTCGACCACCAGCGCCTGCCGCCCAGGGGTAGCAATATGCGCAGGGTGATCGGACTAGTCGAATGTGATGGGGGTCTTGGACCACTTCAGATACGTGGTTGTTGCCGGGGCAACCATGTTGACTTCTCTGTTGATCACTTTCAGTCGACTTTTGCTTTCAACGTGTGCGAAGATCATCAGAGTGGAGTTGATCTGGGGGTATCCTCCATCCCCTTCTTTGTCCTCGGTCTCCTCCGATTCCCTTGCCTTCTCAGTCGACTGATCCTTCTGGAAGTTTTGGATCAGGAGCCGGCACTATCGAGTGGTGTGCTTGGGATAAACCAAGTTCCCCTCTTCGTCTTTCTTCATGTGGATAGGACAGGGCTGGTCGAGTACATCATTCTCAGCTTGATCTTTCACTTTCTTGGGGACCCAAGGCCCCTTGGGCTTTCCTTTGGCCTTCCCTTGGTTGACAACTGCAGCTTCTCCTTGAGCGGCTGGCTCGGCCTTGCGCTTGGGTTTCCTATTGGAGTTCTGATCATCTTGTCCGACTGGTTTCTTACCACTGCGGAGTCGATCGGCTTCTTCGCCGTTAGCGTACCGATTGGCGATCTCCATCATCCAGGACAGGGACATATCTCCCGTTCGACCAAACTTCAGATTCAGTTCTCGGTATCGCACGCCCTCCTTGAAGGCGTAGACTGCTTAGTGTTCAGACACATTTGGTCCATCTCTGTATGTAATCCCTCAAAGTTTTATTCGGCTTCTGTACGGAATGCTGCAGCTCCGCGAGCCCCGTGGGCCGTTTGCAAGTACCTTCGAAGGTCCGAATAAACACTCGGGCCAACTCTTCCCAATTGTATATGCTCCTAGGGGGCCAACTGATTAAGCCACACCCGAGCTGAATCGCACAGCATCAGAGGAAGGTATTTCATGGCTACGTCGTCGTTGCCATCTCCGATTTGCACAACCACTCGGCAATCCTCAAGCCAGGTGTCTGGTTTTGACTCGCCGGTGAACTTATTTACCCCCGCCGCCAACCTGAAGTTCGGGGGGATCTCAGCGGCCCTGATGGTGCTGCTAAAACGCTCGGGTCCAGAGACGGATGCTCGGCTTCCACTCGAACGATCTCTGCCTTGCTCTTCTCTGAACGCCCTGTTCCGGTCGACCAGCCCCTGCACAAGGATAGACCTTGCGTTGAAGTCGGGCCTCCGGGGATCCGGGGGAATCCTCCGCTCGTCGTCGCATAAGTGTCTGCCTTCGTGTCGCCTAGGCGAGAACGATCCGCTTCCCGGAGGAGGCATAGGCACTCGACAGCGGTCGTGATGACCGGGTCAACGGTCATACTGCTCATCATTCTGACCCAGATGCTGGTCTTGACGTGGGCCACGATCCTCACGCCTAGGGGGTGATCTTGGACTGTGGGCTGACCAAACGGTGTCTGCAGCCACCGATCTGCTGTGAATCCTGTTGCGCGACTGAGAAACAGCCGCGTTCTGCTCTCCGGCTGTTCGGAGCAACACCCGAATCTGCTGCAGGCCTCTCCCAGCCTCTGACTGTGATGGTTGAATTGACTCCGCGATGCGAGCCGCGGCTTCAAGGTTCTGGACAGGCGTACGGAACACCTATGTCTCGCGCGGGAACAATTACCGCGGTCGTCGACTGCACTCAGGGACCAGTCGGCGGGCCCGTTCATCGAGTGCGCGCTGGATATTCTCCAGACGCGCGCGCTCAGCCACGGTGGCCAAGCGCGTGGCTTCCAGGGCCCGAGCCTCTGGGGTATCTCTCACGATGGGGGGTGAAAAGTGCGTCCTCATTGCGGTGGCAGAGCTCATCCCTCTGCTCGGCAGTGAGGGGTTGGGGAATGTACCCGTCGTGGTCGCATGAATGACCGTCCCCGCTGCCGCCGTCACCACCGCGAGGGAATCCTGGCGGACTGTGGCGTGAGTCGACCATGCGGACTTCCACCGTGCGATCGCTGCTCCCGCACTCGGAAAAACCAAATCCACGAGCTCGACCGACGGATCGTCCAGCCCGTAGAGGTACTCATCGAGCTCGATGGCCGCGACTTGAGGGGTGGCCGCCTGGCGGGCCACTGTGTGTTTCACCCACCGCTGGAGCCGTGAGCGACCGGATCGCTTGCGACGGCGTCCGGCGGGGACGACGGATGATGAAGGAATCGGTAGGTACTGAATCGACGGCTGCCGGAGAAGGACGCCGCAAGCACTGGCACGGAAGTGCGCAGCCCCGCAGGCGGGCAGTGCCTCGATGTCGAGGGGAGCCTCCTGGAGCCAAGCGGAGTCGTCAGCGACAAAGATGAGCGCGCCGAGTCGGATCTCGCGGCCCAATGCCAGACCACCGCCGGAAACCATGATGAAGGAGGTCGGAGAAAAGTTTGCAACCTCACCAGAAGTCGCTAAGACACACTGCCCCACGGTGGGCGCCAACTGTCGTGGTTCTAAGTCTGACAGTACGAGTAGGGGGTACATAAGAGGAGGCAAGGCCCTAGCTATGGTGAGATTGTATGCAAGATGTATACGAGTTCAAGCCCTTCTCTGAGGAAGTAAAAGCCCTACGTCTCGGTGCCCGGAGGCGGTCGACTGGAATGTATGGGGGTGTTTGAGTTACAGGGGGAGCGGACCTTTGTACTGGAGGAGGGGGTGGCTTATATAGTGCGCCAGGACCCCAGCCATGCTCCATGTTACCAAGGGTTCAATGTACATAAAGGCAGGCGTTACTGATAAGGCCCGCAGTAAAGAGTAATAAAGGCATTCATTGCAGCAGAGTGAATACCAGACCGTTGCTGTCCTAAGGAACCTTTGACCTTCATGGGTCGAGTGCCATGGAAGGGTCGAGTGAACTTGAGTTGTTTGGACGGGGGTGTACGGTCGAGTGGGATGTCCTCTTGGACCGTCTCAGTCGACTGTTCTTGTTGCCATCGGTTTGTCCTTTGAGCTTCTGGGGTAGTGACCTTGGGTGGGGTATCTTGGTCAGGCCTGTGACCCTACCCTAGGTCTGTAACCTCGTCAATTATCCCATTTGGGGCAGGTTGGGGTATAAGATTCTCACAAACCAGAGCTTCTCGCCACAAGCCTCATGGTTACAGTAGGGAACGTTTCACCTTTCTAAACGAAACTATATCCGTTGCCTCTTCTTGATTTCAATTTTTTCTCTAGTGTCAACATAGAACAACAGGAGTGTTGTGTTAAATTTTGGAATTTTTCGGGGTTCGTTTGGACATTTTTATGCATTAATTGAGTTTTTAATGCATTTATGTGCATAATTCATATTTGAACTACATGCACATGCTCTAATGCATATAAATTGGTTGAAAATTCAAATCTGTGTCCTTGGTTGCATGCTTAGGTCCCATGCAAGAAATGGGAATGAATGTCAAACACCCTCCCACCGTCACTCGGCCGCAAACATTGAGATACATGGTTTTTAAATTCTTGTAAATCCAAAACTTGTCTGAAATTCATGAAACATGGCATGCTATCATGGAGCAGTATCAACATGCCGTGGTAAAAAAAATCCCATTTGGGGCAGGTTTGGGTATAACCTTCTCACAAGCCAGAGCTTCTCACAACAAGCCTAATTGTTTCGGTAGGGAACGTTTCACCTTTACGGACAAAACGATATCCGTTGCCTCTTCTTGTTTTCAATTTTTTCTCTAGTGTCAACATAGAACAACATGAGTGTTGTGTTAAATTTTGGAATTGTTCGGGGTTTGTTAGGACATTTTTATGCGTTAATTGAGTTTTCAATGCATTTATGTGTAGAATTGAAATTTGAACTACATGCACATGCTCTAATGCATATAAATTTGTTGAAAATTCAAATATGTGTCCTTTGTTTCATGCTTAGGTGCCATGCAAGAAATGGAAGTGAATGTCAAACATCCTGCCACCGTCACTCGACCACAAACATTGAGATACCTGGTTTTTAAATTCTAGTGAATGCAAAACTCGTCTAAAATTCATGAAACATGGCATGCTATCATGGAGCAGCATCAATATGCCGTGGTTAATTTTTTGTCCCATTTGGGGCAGTTTTGGGTATAAGCTTCTCACAAACGAGAGCTTCTCACAACAAGCCCGATGGTTTCGGTAGGGGACATTTTACATTTCCAGACAAAACAATATCCGTTGCCTCTTCTTGATTTCATTTTTTTCTCTAGTGTCAAGTTAGAACAACATGAGTGTTGTGTTAAATTTTGGAATTTTTGGGGTTCGTTAGGACATTTTTGTGCACTATTTGAGTTTTCAATGCATTTATGTGCATAATTCAAATTTGAACTACATGCACATGCTCTAATGCATATAAATTGGTTGAAATTCAAACCCGTGTGCTTGGTTGCATGCTTAGGTCCATGCAAGAAATGAGAATAAATGTCAAACACCCTGCCACCGTCACTCGGCCGCAAACATTGAGATACCTGGTTTTCTAGGCATTTTATCTGCATAATTCAAATTTGATCTACATGCACATGCTCCAGTGCATATAAATTGGTTGAAAAATCAAATATGTGTCCTTGGGTGCATGCTTAGGTCCCATGCAAGAAATGGGCATGAATTATAAACACTAGGGCGGTGTTGATTGCCGGCAAAATGTTGAGATACTTTTTTAATGCTAGTAAATCCAAAGCTCGTCTGAAATTCATGAAACTTGGCATGCTATCATGGAATGGCTCCCGACATGCTGTGCTAATTTTCGTGTCCCTTTTGAGAGAAGGCGCACTCGAATAACAGTCAACAAAGGCATTTTGAAACAAATAGCTACCACTCTAACATCGCAAACATTTTAGATAGAACACCCGTATGTAAACTGATAGCTTCCCCAGTAAGCCAAGGGAAAATGTGCCGAGCAGGATTTGCACAGATCTTCATCACAAACGTTTTAGATAGAACACATGTATGCAAAGTGAGATCTATGGTCTTCCTCAGTAAGCCAAGGGGAAACTCATCGTGGAGGATTTGTGCATCTCTTGAACGCAGACAGTTCCGATTGAATAATGTATGCAAAGCGAGACTTCGGCGCTAAGCCAAGAAAAAATTTGGCAAGCAGGATTTGTACCTCCCTTCAACACAAACTATTTTTTGGATGACCCGTGTGCAACCACGTACAGACAATTTGGTAGGATTTGCATCTGTCATATTGGGTATATTGCCATTTGTCAAACTGGAAAGATTGACATTTGTTAATCTAGTAACATTGCCATTTGTCAATCCTTGTAATACTGCGATTTGTCAAAATATGCATTTAAAAATCACAACCACTATCTAATTTTTGCAATTAAAATTCAGTAATTAAGCATAGATTTCATTCATAGATTAAGCCGTCATTATTAATTTATACAAACAGTTCAACTCGACAGCTGAACTGACCAAACTTTTCCCGAATTGTTGCCAACCACGTACTGAAATAGCTAGTTCAACTATATATACTAGCTAATTTTAAGTACGTTGTACAGTTCCACCACAGATATAGTCAGATGAACTGAACAAAATAGCCCCTAAATACTACTACTACTACGGAGGGGCTTTGTACTACTTCCGGCAGCCTCTCCTCTGTCGGGCGCGCTCAGTAAGAGGAAGAGGAGGAGGAGCCTACCGATGACCTGGACAACTGCAATACGGTGGCTGCCGTTGCTGCACCTTCAGTGACACTCACCTCAAACACCCTTTGCCGCTCCATATGACCCCTCTCGAAGCGGCTGGTCTACTTGTAGATCTCCTGATTCCTCGCCTATGCGTCGGCGTATGCCACAGCCATGGCGGAGATAAGGCTCTTTGCATGCTCGATGAGGCGCTCCTCCTCCTCCCGCAGGAACTTGATGTAGTGCGCAAGGTCACTGCCGCACGTGCGGGAATCCACCTCCGCCACCCTCCTTTGGGCAGACGCGGTGGAGTGGGTGATGATCCTGGCAGTCGACGGTGGGCTGGCGGCCACGACCACCACCTCGCGCCTTTGGGCCGCGGTGGCGGAGCGGGTGATGGCCACAGTGGACGGCAGTGGGGTGGCGGGCACGACGGCCACCTCCCGCCTTAGGGCCATAGTGGCGGAGCGGACGATGGCCCTGGCTTTCGACGGTGCTGTGGCGGCAACAACGGCTGGCAACAGCTGCGGACGGGCATCGGCGGCGGAGCGTGTGGTGGGTTTTCCATGCACACCCAACAAGGACGCCACACGCACTACACTACGCTGGGGAATGCGCCGCCACCGCGGTGTAGCTTCCCAGCTGGAGCTGTGCTCTGATGATGGCGGAGTGGCTGAGCGACGACGATGGACCGGTGCCATTGCTGATTGTGGGAGAAGCAGACGAGATAAGCTACAAGGAGGGAGGGGAAAATGCGAGACTTGACTCGCCGACCATAAGGGTTTATATAGTAGGCTAGTAAGCATTGGGATTTGGGGGGATTTCACTGAGTCGGGCGGGAAGCTTGCGCGGGAACCTGCGCGGTTGCGCGGGAACGGGCAAACTACCGTTTGGCCAAAAGAACGCCCCGGTGCGCTGCTCAAGCTTGCGCTCGAACAATCTGCGGTAGCGGGGTGACAAGACATGCGAGAGGAGGACGAAAGGACACGTACACATACATTTAATACAAAAAACGTTTGCGATTTAATTACCTACTATACCCCCGTCCTGGTTTATAAGTAGGATTTAATTAATAAAATACGAATGCATGTCGCCAAAGATTGTACCGTTGGATTCGTATTTGAATATAGTTTCCAGTTATATAATTTTTGTTACATGCATTAACATTTTTTGGTTAAATTTGAGGTTATATACCAGCAAGGGTTTGACACGTATTATTTGAGGTTATATACAAGTTTTCTCCGACATCGCTCGCACAGTTCGTCTTATTTGGTACGTATCACTGTGCCGGCCTCTTCTCGCGTCCCTCGGCAAGCTCTGCTCACTGTTAGGCGCCGCAGTGGGTTGTGCTTGCCGTTAGGCGCCGCGGCACGCTCTGCTCGCGTCCATTGGCACGCTCGACTTGCGGATAGCTTTTCCTTGCGTGTCCAACTGCTATATGCATATATATGGTTGCTCGCCGTTGAGGCGACAGTGGAGCGCTCTGCTCGCATCCCTCCACACGCGCTCTGCCAGTGGTTGGGCCTGCGCACGATCACGTCGGCGGGCCCATATGCATGCGGTTGTGCCACGCGCGTTGCCACGCGATGTAGTTACATGCGGCACGATGGAGTTACACGCTGCGAATTAGAACTGCCATCAGGGCATGCCTATATTCCAGGCCGTTCGACTTCCCCTTTAATTCTCGTGGCCATTATAACCTTAGTCTCTTCAACCTTTCCATCGCGCCCCACAACAAAACAAGAACACCCATGACAACACATAGAGAGGGGATGTCTAGCGGCCTCCAATAGAGTTCGGCGAGCATAAAGTGGAGACCCACGCGAGGGAGACAGATCTCTCGGTGGTGTACACCATCGATCCGGTCGTGGTGGAAAACTACATCAACAACGTTGAACAGTTGCTTGCTGGAGACAAGTACAAGGTGGTCGGCATCGACCTCCAGTACATCGCCGATCTTCCCGGCAAAGATCAGAAGGTTGCCGTCACCCAGTTGTGCATGCGCCATCATGTCCTCATCTACCACTATTGCATGACCACAGAGCCTTGCGTCGGTTTTGCCAGGTTTGTCAACAACACCGACTACAAGTTCACTATGGTGGAAACCACCAACGATGTAAAAGCACTCAGGGTTATGGACTTGGCCTGCAAGAACCTTGTCGAAATCTGTGAGCACTACAGGGTTTGGGGCAGCACAAAGAAGGACTCCCTGGTTGAACTCGCCTCGGCCATCATCGACCCCTACTACGAAAAGATGAAGCAGGATGCCCAGAGAACAAGTCCCATATCCTGGCACAGTGCCTAATTGTGGCAACTGGATGAACCTCACCTCAGGTTCACGGCCAAGAGCGTGTACACATGCTACGAGATGCACATGCAGATCGTTGACATGAGGAAGTGCCTTGTTACCCAAATCGATGAGCCCAGATCGAGCCACAAGCAGAGCAAGCATCACAAGAAGTAGATGATGATCAGATGATCATTTATGCTAGTAAATCATACATGTAATATATAGTTTACTTTGGTATGTGGAAATGTCATGTGTGTAGTAGCCACCTATGTAATTATGCATGTAATAGTTTACTTTGGTGTGTGCAAATGCCATGGTTGTAGTAGCCACCTATGTAAGTGGATGTTTAATTTGGTTATGCAACCATGTACTTATAAGTGTGTATATATATGTTGTTGTTTTGTACACAATCCCATCGCACAACACACATGTCTTATTAGCAGCAAGCGTCTGTGTTATTATCGGTCTTCACACACATTTCTGAGTACAAACCTGTTTGCCGCGTATCACACACATCTTGTTATATTGAACCATTTATGTTCTCTTGTCTCAACGCAAACAGTTCATCTGAGTGAACCGCATGCTGTATATTGCACACACCTTGATCTGGCTGACCATTTATTTTGTGTTGCCTAATCACAAACAATTCATACTAGTGAACCGTATGCTGTATATCGCACACACCTTCATCTGACTGCCCGTTTCTTTTGTTGCTCCTCATAGCACATAGTTAATTGCACTAGACCGTATGCCCTACATCACAAACGAAACTAAAATCTGAACCGTGTTTGATGCATCCGTCATCGCAAACGTTTTTTTAACCTTTTTGACAGTTTTTTACACCATCGTTTGCGATTAATGCATCGCACATAGTTTCGTCAAAGGGTCTCTGATCATAGTGTCGCGTTAGTAGCATCCTGCACTAGTGCTTATTCAACTCTTCTTCTATTGAAGTATTGAAAACCTTTTGAGTATTGATGAATTCTTTAATAGTATTCTCTAGATCGGAGGCATTCCTATTATTATTATAAGAATAATTACCATAGGAATTACAATAATTATTAGAGGAATTTCTAGGAAAAGTCCTAGGATTGAAATTACCTCTATAAGCATTGTTATTGAAATTATTTCGCAAGATAAAATTCACATCTATGGCATCGCTATTTTGCTCAATCAAAGTAGACAAAGGCACATCATTAAGATCAATAGGAGCATTTTTACTAGCAACCATTTTCATAAGAGCATCAACTTTTTCACTCAAAGAATTAATCTCTTCAACCGAAATAACTTTTTTTTACTAGTAGAAGCTCTTTTGGTATGCCACTGTGAATAATTTGCCATAATATTATCAAGCAATTTGGTTGCATCACCCAAAGTAATTTCCACAAAATTACCACCCGCGGCGAATCTAAAAGATTTCTAGAAACAAATTTCAACCCCGTATATTTTTTTTGTATGATCATCCAAAGATTTAAACCATGAGTAGGACACTTTCTTAGCATCGATTTCATTCTTTCCCAACATTGTGCAACATGTTCATGCTCAAGTTACTTGAAATTCATGATTTGTGTTCTAAGGGAAATAATTTTTCTCGGGCGGAAAATACTTAGTAATAAAAGCATCCTTGCACTTATCCCAAGAATCGATACTATTGCGAGGCAAAGAGGAAAACCAAAATTTTGCACGACCCCACAAAGAGAAAGGAAATAATTTCAACTTCACAATACCACTGTGCACATCTTTTTTCTTTTGCATATCACACAATACTATGAATGTTTTTAGAGGGGACGCGGCATCCTCATTAGGAGTACCAAAAAATTTCTCTTTCATAACAAGATTCAACAAAGCGGCATTAATATCACAAGATTCCGCACTAGTGGAGGGAGGAGAAATCGGGGTTCTAATAAAATCATTGTTATTGGTATTGGAAAAATCACTCAACTTGGTGTTTTCATGAGACATCGTGACTATGCAAACAAGATGGCAAACAAAAAGAGATCTGATGAGAAAACGGCAAACGAAAAAGAGGGCAAATAAAACGACAATTTTTTGTGAAGTTGGGGAGATGAAAATGAGAGGCAAATGGCAAATAATGTAAATTTCAAGGATATGTGATTTGTGATAAGGAACTTGATAGATGTTGATGATGCCTCCCTGGTAACGGCGCCATAAATTCCTTTTGATGTCACTTGAACTACGTCTGTATTTCCCCAAAGAGGAAGGGATGATGCAACACAGCTACGGTAGGTATTTCCCTCAGTGATGAGACCAAGGTTATCGTACTAGTAATAGGACTAAGCAACACTATGTAAACGGTATCTCCACACAAATAACAAATACTTGCAACCTGACGTGTAAGAGGGGTTGTCAATCCCTCTCGGGTAATTGATTGGTAAAAGGATAGATGAATAGTGGCAAATGGAACAACGGCAAATAAAATTCAGCGAGGTATATTTGGGTTTTTGATAATATATATTTGAAAATAAAAGTTGCAAATAAAAGGAAAATCAAGTGGCGATATAGATCTAAAAGTATATGATAGGACATTAGACCCCGGGGCCGTAGATTTCACTAGTGGCTTTTCTTGAGAAATAGCAAACGGTGGGTAGAAAAATTACTGCTGGGCAATTGATGGAAAAGCGAATAGTTATGATGATATCCAATACAATGATCATGTATATAGGCATCACGTCCAAGATTAGTAGACCGACTCCTGCTTGCATCTACAACTATTACTCCACGCATCGACCACTATCCAACATGCATCTAGTGTATTAAGTTCATGGAAAAACGGAGTAATGCAATAAGAACGATGACATGATGTAGACAAGATCTATTTATGTAGAAATAGAACCCATCATTTTATCCTTAGTAGCAACGATACATACGTGTCGGTTCCCTTTCTATCACTAGGATCAAACACCAAAAGATCGAACCGTATGCCCTACATGATGTAGACAAGATCTATTCATGTAGAAAGAGACCCCATCTTTTTATCCTTAACATCAATGATACATGCGTGCCTTGCTGCCTCTTCTGTCACTGGGAAAGGACACCGCAAGATCGAACCCATCACAAAGCACCTCTTCCCATCGCACGATAAATAGATCAAGTTGGCCAAACAAAACCCAAATATCAGAGAAGAAATACGAGGCTATAATAATCAAGTATGGATATTAAATCAAGGCAAATCTGATCGTAAACTCACAATTCATCGGATCCCAACAAACACACCGCACAAAATCATTACATCAAATAGATCTCCAAGAGAACTTTGTATTGAGAAACAAAGAGAGAAGAACCATCTAGCTACTACCTACGGACCCGTAGGTCTGAGGTGAACTACTCACGCATCATCGGAGAGGCACCAAAGAGGATGATGAACCCCTCCATGACCGTGTTCCTCTCTGGCAGAGTGCCAGAAAAGGGTTCTAGATTGGATCTCGTGGTTCTGGAACTTGCGACGGCTGGAACAAAATTTCGTTGACTCCCCTAGGGTTTCTGGAATATTGGGTTATTTATAGAGTGAAGAGGCGGTGCGGGAGGCCACCGATGTGGGCACAACCCACCAGGGCGCGCCCTGGTGGGTTGTGCTCCCCTTGGAGCACTCCCAGGTGCTTCTTTGGCCCATTGTGTGTCTTATGGCCCAGAAAAATTCTCGAAAAACTTTTGCCGTGTTTGGACTCCGTTTGGTATTGATTTTCTACGATGTAAAAACAAGCAGAAAACAACAACTGGCACTGGGCACTATGTCAATAGGTTAGTCCCAAAAAATGATATAAAATGATATAAAATGATTGTAAAACATGCAAGTATGATAATATAACATCATGGTACAATCAAAAGATTTAGATACGTTGGATATGTATCAGCCACCTGGTTGGTTTGTGCGAAGAATTTATCACGCATGCCACAACAGTGATTGGCTTGGCGTTCATATTCTTCACAGAGTTGCTCTGTCTCAGCTTGCATAGAACGAGCTGTTGAGGGGTTATAGTGAGGATCTTGGTCCTCGGCTCTTTCTATTTTCTGAAGCTGTTGCTTCCTCGCAAGCTTTGCTTGAGAGATCTTGTGCTTCTCGTTCATGATGAACACAGTCAACGTGTGGCTTGGACTAGGAGGCAAGTCAAGATTTTCAATTGGTGTATCTCGCTTCTTGCACCATATATCAATGAAGTCCCGAATCTTCTTAGGGTCCATTGCTACTTGTGATGCGCGTTGGTAAATTCCCCGAAGAGTCGAGGATGATGCAGCACAACAGCTGTATGTATTTTCCTCAGTTATGAAACCAAGTTTATCAATCTAGTAGGAGAACCAAGCAACACAATGTAAACAACACTTGCACACAAACAAAAAGTCTTGCAACCCAACGCGTAAAGGGGTTTCAATCCCTCAACGGTATTGAAATATGATAAATATATAAATGGATGATGCGAATAAGATAAAAGCAAATAAAACGCATTAAAGTATTTTTGGGTTTTTGGTAAAATAGATCTGAATATATATGATAGGAAATAGACCCGGGGCCATATATTTTACTAGTGGCTTTTGTCGAGAAAATAACATACAGTGAGTAAACAAATTACTGTTGGGCAATTGATAGAAAAGTAAATAATTATGACGATATCTAAGATAGTGATCATGTATATTGGCATCACGTCCAAGATCAGTGGAACGAAATGATTTTGCATCTATTACTCCATACATCGACCGCTATCCAGCATGCATCTAGTGTATTAAGTTCATGGAGAAATAGAGTAATGCAATAAGAACGGTGACATGATGTAGACAAGATCTATTCATGTAGGAATAGACCCCATCTTGGTATCCCTAATAGCAAAGATACATGCTTGTCATGTCTCCTCCTGTCACTGCGATTGAGCCCCGCAAGATCGAACCCATTACAAAGCACATCTTCCCATCACAAGATAAATTAATCTACTTACACTAATGCAGGATGGTCCATATGCGACAGTCCTTAATAGATGCAAAAGGTTTGCGATGGCGGATACATCAGACACTTCGACGAAACTGTTTGTGATGCATTAATCACAAACGGTGATATTAAAAACCATCAAAATAGATGCAAAAGGTTTGCGATGGCGGATACACCAGATACGGTTCATATTACATTTGCGTGCTTGATGCGTGACATACGGTTATTCCACAAGAACTGTTTTCGATGAGGTAGAACAACATAAACAAGCTGCTATATAAAGGTGTGTGGGATATACGGCATACAGTTCGCTCGGATGAATTGTTTGCTATTAGGGAATGCAATATAAATGGTTAACCAGATCAAGGTGTGGGTGATATACGACATATGGTTCACTCAGACAAACTATTTTTGATTAGGGAATACAACAGAAATGTACAACTTAACAAGATGTGTGTGATATGTAGCATACAACTCACATAGATAAACTATTTGCGATGAGCCAAAAGAACACATATGATTCGTGTAAACAAGATGTGTGTGATACACAACAAACAACCCTCTCGGAAGAACTGTTTGTGATGAGAATATATAACACATACGGTTGCTGGAGTTCATGTGCGATTCTGTGTGTAGAAAAAACTTTCAAAACTGCAAATAGTTGCTTGCGATGGATAGGAGTATCGCACACGATGCGTGTGCAAGTACTCGTGTGCAATATTTAGTAAGTTACACATACATTTCCTTATGGTAACATGTGTGCGATAACACGTGACACCGCATACGGTTGTCGAGTTTGTGCTCCACTTAGTCTTCTCGCGCTCCAGCAAAGGCTTCCTGTGCTCCACAGGGGTGAATTATAAAATCCACAATCCCCCAGCTAGCTGCTAGCAATAAATAACCACAAAAATGGCCGCCGCCGATGACTCGCTACTGATCCAGTTGCTAGCTAGTTCTCCACACATACCGGCATAACGGCATACCCCCAACGACCAACTACGGGATGGAGTCGCGCAACGGCGGAATCAAGGCGGAAGGCATGATGGTCGGCGGACATGTCGCCACCTTTCCCGATGATGGCTAGAGGAAGAACGAAATACGGTACGAGCAAGCTGCCAGGTTAGCCTAGGTCATCGTAAAAGAAGACATGGATCGCTAGCGAGCGATATTGCTCGCTCGGCGCAGAGTGCGGCTGATGGTGTGGGTAGCGGAGCAGGAACCGTGATGACACAAGGACAACTACGGTAGTGGCGGCCGCCGCACGCGGCGCAAGCTTATGTCCCAGGTGGAGGAGATTGCAACGCCAGACGTTGAAGTCTACTACACAACCTTCTTCTTGTAGACTCGTGTTGGGCCTCCAAGCAAAACGTTTTGTAGGACAGTAGCAATTTTCCCTCAAGTGGATGGTTTATCCATCCATGGGAGGCGTAGGATGAAGATGGATTCTCTCAAACAACCCTACAGCCAAATAACAAAGAGTCTCTTGTGTCCCCAAAACACCCAATACAATGGTAAATTGTATAGGTGCACTAGTTCAGTGAAGAGATGGTGATACAAGTGTAATATGGATGGTAGATCTAGGTTTTTGCAATATGAAAATATAAAAATAGCAAGATAGAAAGTAAAAAATTGAGCAAAAACGATATTGCAATGCGTGGAAACAAGGCCTAAGGTTCATACTTTCACTAATGCAAGTTCTCTCATCAATGATAACATAATTTGATTATATAACAATCCCTCAACATGCAACAGAGAGTCACGCCAAAGTCACTAATAGCGGAGAACAAACGAAGAGATTATTGTAGGGTACGAAACCACCTCAAAGTTATTCTTTTTCATCGATCTATTGGGCTATTCCTATAAGTGTCACAAACAGCCCTAGAGTTCGTACTAAAATAACACCTTAAGACACACATCAACCAAAACCCTAATGTCACCTAGATACTCCAATGTCACCACAAGTATCCGCGGGTTTGATTATACAATACGCATCACACAATCATAGATTCATCTATTCAAACCAACACAAAGAACTTCAAAGAGTGCCCAAAGTTTCTACCGGAGAGTCGAGATGAAAATGTGTGCCAACCCCTATGCGTAAGTTCACAAGGTCACATAACCCGCAAGTTGATCACCACAACATACATCAAGTGGATCATGTGAATATTCCATTGTGACCACAGATAAGCACATGCAAGACATACATCAAGTGTTCTCAAATCCTTAAAAACTCAATCCAATAAGATAACTTCAAAGGGAAAACTCAATCCATTACAAGAAGGCAGAGGGGGAGAAACGTCATAAGATCCAACTATAATAGCAAAGCTCGCAGTACATCAAGATCGTGCCAAATCAAGAACACGAGAGAGAGATCAAACACATAACTACTAGTACATACCCTCAGCCCCGAGGGTGAACTACTCCCTCCTAGTCATGGAGACCGACGAGATGATGAAGATGGCCACCGATGATGGTTTCCCCCTCCGGCAGGGTGCTGGAATGGGCTCTCAATTGGTTTTTCATGGCTATAGAGGCTTGTGACGGCGGAACTCCTGATCTAGGTTTATTTTCGGAGGTTTCCCTATTTATAAGAATTTTTGGCGTCGAGGACAAGTCAGGGGGACCCATGAGGTGATGCCAAGGTAGGGGGCGTGCCCTAGGGGGGTGGGCGCCCCCCACCTTTGTGGTGGCCTCGTGGCTCTTCTGGTCCATCTTCGGCACTCTGTGAGCTTCTTTTGGTCCATAAAAATCACCATAAATTTTCAGGTCAATTGGACTCCGTTTGATATTCCTTTTCTGCAAAACTAAAAAATAAGGAAAAACAGAAACTGACACTGGGCTCTTGGTTAATAATTTAGTCCTAAAAATCATATAAAATAGCATATTAATGCATTTGAAACATCCAAAACAGATAATATAATAGCATGGAACAATAAAAAAATTATAGATACATTGGAGACGCATCAAGCATCCCGAGGCTTAATTCCTGCTCGTCCTCGAGTAGGTAAATGCTAAAAATAGAATTTTTGATGTGGAATGCTACCTAACATATTTAACAACGTAATTCTTCTTTATTGTGGCATGAATAATCAGATCCATATGTTTCAAGCAAAAGCTTATGTTGACATGAGAACAATAATATTTCAAGCATACTAGATCGTAAATCATTAAGCTTCAAAAATAACATGGATAAAGAAAGTTATCCCTACAAAATCATATAGTCTTATTATGCTCCCTCTTCTCAACAAAAGGTAATCATGCCCACCCTGGTGTCAGCCAAGCAATTGGTTCATACTTTTTAAAGCCCTTCAGCCTTTTCAACTTTTCACGCAATATATGAACGTGAGCCATGGATATAGCACTATGAGTGGAATAGAAGGTGGTGATAGACAAAAGTGGGTAGAAAGTTTCACATCAAGTTGGAAAATCAATGGACTATGGAGATGTCCATCAATCGATATCAATGTGAGTGAGTAGGGATTGCCATGTAACGGATGCACTAGAGCTATAAGTGTATGAAAGCTCAATAGAAAACTAGTGGGTGTGCATCAACCTACTTGCTCATGAAGACCTAGGGCATTTTAGGAAGCCCATCGTTTCTATAAAATAAAACCACCGTCGTGCTCTACAAAGATATAAGTGAAGCACTAGAGCAACTGACAAATTACTCCAAAATGATATAAGTGAAGATCAATGAGTAGTCAAATAATTAACTAGCTACGAGAAGACCCTCTCTCATTTTAGAATTTCAGATCTTAAGTATTTTATTCAAACAACAAGCAAAACAAAATAAAATGACATTGCAAGGATAGCACATATCATGTCAAGAAGCAAAAAACTTAGGCTAAACCGATACTAACCGATAATTGTTGATGAAGAAAGGTGGGATGCCTACCGGGGCATCCCCAAGCTTAGATGCTTGAGACTTGTTGAAATATTATCTTGGGATGCCTTGGGCATCCCCAATATTGAGCTTTTTTTCTCCTTATTTCCTCTCATGTCGCGGTTTCCCTAAATCTCAAAAACTTCATCCACACAAAACTCAACAAGAACTCGTGAGATAAGTTAGTATAAATCAACTCAAAACCTTAACATTCCCTACTTTAGAAAATCACTAAAATTATAATTTGACATTGCATACTAATTTCCTCTGCATATTTAATACTCTTATTCTCAAATAGAATCATTAAACATGCAAACATATGCAAGCAATGCAAACATAACAGCAATCTGTCTAAACAGGACAGTCTGTAAAGCGTGGAATTATTCTCATACTTCCCTAGCTCTAACAATTCTGAAAAATTACCACATTACAGAGAAATGATTCATGGTAAATTTATAAAAATTTCAAGATTTTATCACGTTCTGACTATCCACAAGAATTTAGACAAGGATAGAAAACTTTCTATTTTCAAGCAGCAACATAAATACTTGCAAAATAAGCATGGTAAAGGTTATACTTGTGTTTTTCATTGAAACAAAAGATACTAACACTTATTATAATTAACATCAATCAAATATAAACAAAATAAAATGACTCTCCAAGCAAAACACATATCATGTGGCGAATAAAAATATAGCCTCAAGTAAAGTTACCGATAGACGAAGACGAAAGAGGGGATGCCTTCCCGGGACATCCCCAAGCTTAGGCTCTTGGTTGTACTTGAATATTACATTGGGGTGCCTTGGGCATACCCAAGCTTAGTCTCTTTCCACTTCTTATTCCATAGTCCATCAAATCCTTACCCAAAACTTGAAAACTTCACAACACAAAACTCAACAGAAAATCTTATGAGCTTCGTTAGCATAAGAAAGCAAATCACCACTTAGGTACTATTGTGAACTCATTCTAAACTCATATTGGTGTTATATATACTGTATTCCAACTTCTCCATGGTTCATTCCCTCCGATACTACTCATGGATTCATCAAAATAAGCAAACAACACATGAAAAACATGATCTGTTTAAAACAGAACAATGTGTAGTAATCTGGACAACCATCATTCTTATGGAACTCTTAAAATTCTGAAAAATTAGGACAACGTAGGAAATTTGTATATCAATCATGTCTAAAAATTACAGCTAATTATACCTTTCCAGTGATTTATTGATTTTCTCCACTGGACGCAAAACTTTTCGTTTTTAAACAGAATCAAGTCAACTATCATCCACACTATCCCAATGGCTTTACTTGGCACTTTATTAAAACAAAAGCTATAAAACATGATTACTACAATAGCTTAATCATGTGAGCACACGAAAACAGTAGGTAAAAGTATTGGGTTGTCTCCCAACAAGCGCTTTTCTTTAACGTCTTTTTAGCTTGGCAAGATGATTTCAATGATGCTCACATAGAAGTAAAGAATCGAAACGCAAAAAGAGCAGCATGAATCGCATGAAAAGCACATTTATGTCTAACCCACTTCATATGCATAGGGATTTTGTGAGCAAACAATTTATGGAAACAAGAATCAACTAGCATAGGAAGGAAAAACAAGCATGACTTCAAAACTTTCATCACATAGAGAGGAAACTGTATATTATTGAGATATATAAAACCATATGTTCCTCGCTCATAATAATTTCTAGCAGCATCATGAATTCAACAATACAACTATCACATAAAGCATTATTTTCATGATGCACAAGCATATAAATTTTACTACTCGCAACATAAGCAAATTTATTCTCATGAATAGTAGTGGGAGCATCATAGGAAACTTGAATACTATAAATTGTTTCCACATTAAAAGAGTAATGTGCAGTAAAAGGATATTGTAGCGACCAGACCTCAAACAGTCTGATCTCTGTGCATCAGTGTCATCCCTGGATCAGTAATGCTGGCACGCACAGTACTTGAAGGATTTATAACAGAGTAGCAATCACACACTTATTACATTGATAGTCGAACGATGAACTTATTACAAATAATATTGTTGAAGGCCATCTAACACGATAACAGCGGAAGGCTTGGAAGATAAGTGAGTCCATCAACTCCAACGGCATCACTGAGTATAGAACCACGACCTAAAAGGCATCTTACTCGTCGTCTGAAAAGTCTGCAACATGAAACGTTGCAGCCCGAAAACGGGTCAGCACATGGAATATGCTGGCAAGGTAACACAAGAGAATGCAATGAAAGTAAGGCTATACTACATGCAATATGGCTGGTGGAAAGCTCTATGGTTAAGTTTTTGCGTAAAGCCAATTTTTCCCTACTTCAAAGGAATAGATTTTAATTAACTATCATGGTAGTTGAAACATCGTTGAGAAGATAAACATCCTCTCAACCCCAATTAAAATAATCATTAACCCAACAAAATTAATTAAAAGTAACATGATGAGATTCACAGGATAATCCAAGTACTAGATACTCAAGACGTCCATAACCGGGGACACGGCTAATCATGATCAGTTTGTACACTCTGCAGAGGTTTGTGCACTTTTCCCCACAAGACTCGATCGCCTCCGTTTGGTTTCTCGCACTGCATGATGTTTGAGAAACGGATGACCGAGACACAGTCTTTCCGAAGAGGTCCCCTTAACCAGATAGATTGGCCGGTACACCTACAAAACCCACTACATCTGCTAGCCCATCATGGAAAGGTTTCCCACAACTTACTCAACTATGCCAGAGCCCATATTGGCATGTGGCTGCACACGGAAGTTTCTAGTATGAAAAATCTCATGATCCCTTTGAGCCTCGGTGGCGGTCCAAAAGAAAAACAGGCAATCACTGGAATACCCAGATGCCTCAATCCACCCAGATGTGTATTAATGTTGCCATCTTAAGTTGAACCATTAATTAGCAAACTCACATCTGTCATGGATTTCACTCAAACCCAAACCACGTCTACGAGCATAGCATGTCCTAACAGCAAACGTAGAAGTAACTCCCAAAGGTTTGAATGCAATGCAGGTAATAGGTACTACCTCAAACTACTTCCCAATCCCACAAGTTAATTGATCCTACTCATGCAATGTGTGAGGGTTTGACTAATGCAATAAAAACTGGGTAATTGGAAAGTATGATGAAAGTGTTACTTGCCTTGCTGATGATCCGCAAAACCTAGAGACTCAAAGTAGCAAGCGGCGCACTCCGGGTACTCTATCGCAATCAAACAAGCACACAATAAGTACTTAACTAATGCACGGATAAAACTCAAATAAGAGAGCTAACCAGAAAGTTCAACTTAAGAACTCCGGTTTGCAAAAAGAATCAACTCGAAAGAAGCAACGAAACTCAAACTGCGAAAGAAACGAGCTCCGGTTTACTAGTTGGCCAAAGGTCAAATTTTACAGTAGCCAAAACATTGTTCAAGTTGGTTAAACATAAACAGGGCGTCGAGACGAAGATCGGGGATTTTGAATCATCTGATTCCGACTCTCGAGCGAAAAGAAAAACGAAAAACAAGATCAGGGCAGAAATCTCGATCGGAATAATCGCGGATAAATACCCCGAAAAAGAAAACGGACGAACAGGCTAACGAATGAACGTTCGCTGTCTGCGGCTAACTAACGAAAACCGTTTGTTAAAACGAACGTGCGGACGAATGTCCGCTAAATAACTAAACCGACGAAAAATCGAACCGATCTAATCTAATAAAACAGATCTAGGGTTTAAAAAACGAGCGGTTCTAAAAAAACCGATATACCTCGACGACGAACTCCGGCGAAGGCGGTCCGGCGGCGGGGTGGTCCGGCGGGGCGAGGTGGCGGCGGTTGCGGGGCGGCGGCGCGGCGGGGCGGT